>CM056585.1:5941830-7149330 GCA_029721435.1 Gymnothorax reevesii | reverse complement strand
AGGGTTTGTGTCTCCCATGTATTGCATCAGATTGGGTGAGAGGATTCAATGACTTGAGAAGTCAATGCGAATTGTCATGGGTTGGCTTCAAAAATGAATTTGCTCAGGCTCCACCGTGTCTCAGTTTGGAGCGAGTGGATTGGACTGTGATGCCGTTCTTGTCCGCAGGCCCTGACGGTGACTCAGATTAAGAAGGTCCGGCAGTGCGTGGACGAGGCGGTGCAGAGTGGAGACAGTCAGCGGCTGAAGCTGGAGGCGCAGAGGTTTGAGTACCTGCGCGAGATCGGCAACCTGCTCCACCCCAGCGTTCCCATCAGCAATGACGAGGTGCGTGACGGAAGCCGAGCTGCTGCCTGTAAATCGGTCATGAGGGCTCCCGTGGCGCTGTGCCCACAATATGGGAGAACTGGAGGCCTCTTCTGCTCAACAGTTCCATCTGCACTCATGGTTGCTGCTCAGTGGGGCATGAAGCTAATCCATAGTGGCAGCCATATTTCAATTCTAAGGGTTTTTTTTTATTTTTTTTTTTTTTGCATCAGAAAATGTGCATTTGGTCTTGAAATGTGAGGGCCTGATTAGGAATGGAAAAATCTTATCTGCTGTGTGGCCCTGAAAAAAGGTCCCTGACAAGCGGGTATTTCACTATTCGTCACTTCTTGAAGCCCACCTTTTAAATGTACTTTTTTTTTTTTTTTAAATGTTGCCCGTTGTGGCGTACTCAAAATAAATGGCCAATAGCATGAGCACTGTAAGCTCGATTGGTTATTTCAGTGTCAAGCACTTCATCTTACCCTTCAGAACCCACCTTCAAAACCTTTCTCTAAAATTTTGCCATACTCAAAAGGAGTGGCTTGCAGCAGAGGATTGCATGGCCAAAATATATTTTAAAAACTTGTTAATACATCTTGCTGCCCAAATAGAAATACGAGAAGAGCAGACCTTTAAATGGTACTGAATATTAAAAAGTATTGAAAAAAATAATAAAAATATTAAAAGTAATGGAAGTATCCAATTCCGTTTAGGTTAATTCATAGTTCTGAATGGAATGGATTGTGGAAATTTGGCTTGTGGGGCATCCTGCACTGTGCGAGTCCATGGGACTGATTACACGGGGTGTGTTTGTGTTTTCGTCTCGCAGGACGAGGATAACAAGGTAGAGCGCACGTGGGGCGACTGCACGACACAGAAGAAGTACTCGCACGTGGACCTGGTGGTGATGGTGGACGGTTACGAGGGGGAGAAGGGGGCAGTGGTGGCGGGGAGTCGGGGGTATTTCCTGAAGGTACGGGTCTCGCCGCTGTGGCGTCACGCTCGTGCCCAAGCACAGCCATTCTGTCCCATCTTTATAGATAAAATCCTGCCTGCTAAGTACATCCCAGTTGAACCTTCTCAACACCTCTGTGCAGATTCCAAATCCCTCCAATCCTTGCCTATTGTACGCAACCCATATTGATGGCTTTATAAGGTTATTAGTCACAGAGAGTGGAAACCTACCTGTCTGGGACGCTCTTTTTCTTTCTTTTTTTAATACCCAGTGATGTAACTAACCTGTCACCAATTAACCTAATTGGCAATAAGATTTTCCATCAATTAAATGTGGAGTTTAAATGATGTGCAAACCATTGAAATCAGTTTTTATTTACAAAACCCAAAACCAGTTAAGTTGGCACGTTATGTAAATCGTAGATAAAAACAGAATACAATAATTTGCAAATCCTTTTCAACTTTTATTCAATTGAATACACTGCAAAGACAAGATGTTTAATGTTCAAACTGAGAAACTTTTTTTTTTTTTTTGTAAATAATCATTAACTTAGAATTTAAAGACAGCAACACATTGCAAAAAAGTTGGCACAGGGGCCTTTTTACCACTGTGTGACATCGCCTTTCCTTTTAACGACACTCAGTAAACGTTTGGGAACTGAGGAGACCAATTTTTGAAGCTTTTCAGGTGGAACTCTTTCCAATTCTTGCTTGATGTACAGCTTAAGTTGTTCAACAATCCGGGGTCTCCGTATTTTACGCTTCATAATGCGCCACACATTTTCAATGGGAGACAGGTCTGGACTACAGGCTGGCCAGTCTAGTACCCGCATTCTTGTACTACGGAGCCATGCTGTTGTAACACGTGCAGAATGTGGCTTGGCATTGTCTATCTGAAATAAGCAGGGGCGTCCATGAAAAAGATGCTGCTTGGATGGCAGCATATGTTGCTCCAAAACCTGTATGTACCTTTCAGCACTAATGGTGCCTTCACCTATGTTTAAGTTGCCAATGCCTTGGGCACTAATACACCCCCATACCATCACAGATGCGGGCTTTTGAACTTTGCGCCTATAACAGTCCAGATGGTTCTTTTCCTCTTTGGTCCGGAGGGCACGAGGTCCACAGTTTCCAAAAACAATTTGAAATGTGGACTCGTCAGACCACAAGACACTTTTCCACTTTGCATCAGTCCATCTTAGATGAGCTTGGGCCCAGCGAAGCCGGCGGCGTTTCTGGGTGCTGTTGATAAATGGCTTTCGCTTTGCATTGTAGAGTTTTAACTTGCACTTGCAGATGTAGCGACGAACTGTAGTTACTGACAGTGGTTTTCTGAAGTGTTCCTGAGCCCATGTGGTAATGTCCTTTACACACTGATGTCGGTTTTTGATGCAGTACCGCCTGAGGGATCGAAGGTCACGGGCATTCAATGTTGGTTTTCAGCCTTGTCGCTTACGTGCAGTGATTTCTCCAGATTCTCTGAACCTTTTGACGATATTACGGACCGTAGATGATGAAATCCCTAAATTTCTTGCAATAGCTCGTTGAGGAATGTTGTTTTTAAACTGTTTGACAATCAGCTCACGCATTTGTTCACTAAGTGGTGACCCTCGCCCCATCCTTGTTTGTGAATGACTGAGCATTTCAGGGAAGCTGCTTTTATACCCAATCATGGCACCCACCTGTTCCCAATTAGCCCGTTCACCTGTGGGATGTTCCAAATAAGTGTTTGATGAGCATTCCTCAACTCTCTCAGTCTTTTTTGCCACTTGTGCCAGCTTTTGTGAAACATGTTGCAGGCATCAAATTCCAAATGAGCTAATGTTTGCAAAAAATTACAAAGTTTACCTGTTCGAACATTAAGTAACTTGTCTTTGCAGTGTATTCAATTGAATACAGGTTGAAAAGGATTTGCAAATCATTGTATTCTGTTTTTATTTACGATTTACGCAACGTGCCAACTTCACTGGTTTTGGGTTTTGTACATTTCTGACTGCATCCCAGCTTTTGGAGGTGGTTATATTCTAATGTCCCACCTTGGCATTCTTGTACAATTTACAGTTTCAGTTTGAATGCTTAAGGGTGTTACATATTAGGACTTGACCTCAAAGCTGCTGAAGGCCCCTCTGTCAAAGCCATAGTAGAGAAATCTGTCAGTATTTCCCCTGTCAGTATCTATCGTCAACCCCTTTGTTCCCAACAGCAACCTGATTTGTGAGCTCTTGAGTGGGCTTTGCTCTTGAGTAACCTGTGAACTTTGACCTTTGTTGCGTGGGTGTGCAGGGACCACTGGTTTTCCTGGAACAGGCGCTGATCCAGTACGCCCTGCAGACTCTGCACAGGAAGAACTACACACCCCTGTACACACCCTTCTTCATGAGAAAGGAAGTGATGCAAGAGGTCGCTCAGCTTAGCCAATTTGACGAAGAACTGTACAAGGTAAAGGACCCCCCTCCCCCCCACACACACACACACACACACACACACACACACACACACAACAGAAGTGAGAGCTTTCTGCAGCCTGGTGCCCCTGCCTCAATGCGCTTGCGCTCCAAGTGAGGCCCTGGTAACAATGACTCAATGGCTGCCTCCAGTGAAGGAAATCGAATAATAATTGTTTTATACGGAAGTTTTGTGCAACTCAATTCTCTGTTCGCCTTTCGCACCTGGACTGAATTTAACCTAAGATTTAATTGCTGTTAGATCGCATACGGAGAGAAACCGTGTCTTTGGTTGCCAATTACGATAATTGGAAAACGCGTCAATAAATGAAAATGATTGAGAACTACTTGCAGTCAAAAAGGGACGTGTCTCAGCACCCCCACTGGCTACGCCACTGTCGACAATTACACATGCCAAAATAAAATGATCCCTTTGTTCTAAAAATTTATAGAGATCGGTAATCAACATGGTATATCGAAATGTATTTATGACCACAATGACGTTTCATGACACCTCCTAGAAATATCAAAACGAAGACATTTCAATGATAAACCTACCTGGTTCGCCATCTTCGATTTCCTTCACTGGAGGCAGCCATTGAGTCATTGTCACCAGGGCCTCACTTTGAGCGTAAGCGCAACGAGGCACAGGCACCAGGCTGGAGCTTTCTGCCTCACTCTTTCTCCCTCATACTGTGGAAGTGGGTATTGTAGATTGAGGTCAGTCTATCGCCATCTAGGGGGTAGAAGGCTCTCTGCGGGGCTTACAGTGGAAGTAGTGATTCATAATGATGGAAATTATCATCATATACATTGATTAAAAAGTTTCAATTGGAAGAGAAAGTGATTCCCACAATTACTCATTGGTCACTTATGAGTCTTTGCAGGTGGTGTTGTACTAAATGAAATGATAACAGCAGAGTCAAGAGATAAGACTGCAGATTTTTGATGGCATTAGAAGTATAGATGGATGCTAGGAGCACAAGTTTTCCTGACTCAGATTGTGCATTGTGTGACTGTGAAGCCTGATGGATATTGCATGGCTTCTCAGTTTAGCTGAACTATTCCTGATTTCCCCCCCCCCCCCTTCTGGACAGCCTGTCTACACTTATACACACTTTGTGTTTGTATTATTCTATTAAAACAGTGTCTTAACTTCAATCAAAGCTCAAATTTTTACATACAGCAGTGTCTGATATTGACAAGTAATGCCAAAAATGCACATTAAGTTTAGGTACATGTTCCCCTTACTGATCTACTCAAGCATTTCAAATGTTGTACCAGAACCTGGCAGCCCAGTTTAACATTTTAGCTCTTAATTCCAGAATATCTGAACATTTATGTCCTGTGTGCCTGAATCTGGATTATAGGAGTAGACTGAATCTGTTGAAACAACATCACACGATTTTTTTTTTTTTTTTTTTTTTTTTGTTTGAAAATATTCTGTAAATAAAGTGGAGTTAATCCACCGGTGTGATGGAATATATTTATTTGTTTCATCCAGATTATAGGGGCGTTTATCCCGATTTCTGTTAATCTCCACGTGATATTCCAGGTTTTTTATATATGTATTTATTTATTTATTTATTTTTAAACTAATCTCTTATTTAGGCACCCATGCTCATGTGTGTTAATCTCAGTTTTTAGTACACTCTCCCTCCTGCTGTGTGTTAATCTTTAGTGTGACTCATTGCCAGGGTGTTGTAATCTATTTTATTTGGGCACGTCTGCCTGTTCCGTGTTGATTCAGGTGATTGGTAAGGGCAGTGAACGTTCAGACGACTCCTCACTGGATGAGAAATACCTGATTGCCACCTCAGAGCAGCCAATCGCTGCCTTCCTGCGAGAAGAGTGGCTGAAGCCAGAGGACCTCCCCTTGCGCTACGCCGGAATCTCCACCTGCTTCCGACAGGAAGTGGGCTCGCATGGACGGGACACCCGCGGGATATTCCGCGTGCACCAGTTTGAGAAGGTCTCGCTCTCCCTCCCTCCCAGTTGTGGCTGCATCCTAAATTGTGGACTAGCATATGACTTAAAATGCAATATAAGATGGCTTGTATTGAACCCTGTGACATCATTTTTTCCTGTGGCTGAAGTGTTCATATTGCTTGCCAAAACTCCGCCAGTATGGTATGTGAATCTTTTTATTGTGTCTGGGACTATAGATTGCATAAATTATGCCCAAATGTCTTATTGGATGTGGAGAAACATCATGATTTATGGACACTGGACACTATACTGGCTTGACTGCATTGCTGTAATTACTCGGGCCGGTAGGCCACGAGTCTAAGTTTCGGCTCCGTTCTTCTTTTTTTTATCGGGGTCTCGATTGTCCTGTTCATGCGTGCGTGTGGTTTCGCGATTGGCCCAAGCCTAGACCCGGCCCGAGTACAGGCTCTGAGGAGCCTCTTGTTCTCAATGAAAATCAAGGAGCTGGACAAAGTGGACAAAGTGGGCAGTGGTGAATCGGTTGAAGAACTTCAGTGCATGTGACCGATTCCCTGTGCCTGTAAGAACGTGCTAAAAATACATGATAATATTCAGGTTCTAAGAACAGTTTGGTCTTATCCTTACACTGAGTTGCATCAGGAAGATGTGTCAATTGGAACTCACTGTTCGTAAAGTAACAGGATTGTACGAGGACGCGATGTGTCTGAAAAGCTGTCTGAAATGGTAGCATACATTTCAAGTGCGAATCATGTTACTTAAGATTGATCCCGTCTGTATGAGCGCTGCCATTTTGGATGGATGAATATGATGAGGTAAACCATGGCCATTCACTGTGGGTACAGTTTAACCATAAAGCAGTCAGAGGCCCAGAATTTCAGGTGAATTAGTCCTGTAACTTTCCCATTCGAAGCACTATTCAGATGATAAAGGGTGCATTTATAGTGTTTAGCTCAGAAGGCGAGGAAGGCTGGCGTGCTTTGATGCGTGTTTTTGTGGATGGAGGAAACTGGAGTACCCAAAGAAAACCCACGCAAACAAGGGGAGAACATGCAAACTGCACACAAAAGTGTGGTTAAGAGGTTAATGATTCAGTTAATGGCCCTTAATGTTGTCTGTCTGTCTGAGCTGCCGTATTGGGTCCTGCAGATTAACCAGTTGGTTTTTTTTTCATTTGCAGATCGAGCAGTTTGTGTTTTCCTCTCCTCATGACAACAAATCTTGGGAGATGTTTGATGAGATGATCGGGACGGCAGAGGAGTTTTACCAGTCTCTGGGGATTCCTTACCGCATCGTTAACATTGTCTCCGGTTGGTCTCCTCTGGCCCGACTCGCATTCGCCAACAATACCTTTCACCCTCTGCTACATTCTCATTTGCTTTTAATGGTCTGGAACAAAGCCATACTCATGATCTCGTAGTAGGTGCTGGTACCCTGTAATATTTATTAGTGTCTTACTGCAGTTACTGGTGTCTTACAATAGTAGTAGATGTCGTATGATGGTCACTGGTATCTTACAGAAAGTATTGGCATCTTATCAGTACCATAGTTTCTGATATCTGATCTCTGTTAGTTACTGAGGTCATTTTCTAGTTACTGCTAAGTGTTGGGAGATAATTTTAGCATGTTCTATGTATTTGAAATTATGCACTGAAGCAAAATTATTTTGACCAACTTTGTCATTTAATTGCAAAAATCTGTGCCCTGGTGCTGCTGAGTATTCGTTACATAATTGCCGAACATCTGAACTTGGGATAACGATTGGTAAAATGCACTGTTCGGCTAAGTTAAATCCAGGTGGTGACTTTAACGTAAGCATAAGCTTGTCGAAACTATGCCACAGCGGATGTGTGCCGTAATCAAAGCTGAAGGTGGTCCAACAAAATATTAATGCGTGACTTTTTTTGGCAGGGTCAGTGTACATGATTTATTTCAACAGTTCAGTTATTTTGATAATGGCCAGCTATAAAAACATCCTTTATCCTACCTGTTCCAGGAAAGCAGTGTTGCTGACCTAAGCGTTGCTGGATTGTTGGATAGCTGATGTTGGCAAACTGTCAGTTGATTGTAGAGTTGTCATCTGCAGGTTGTCAGTTCCCTCACGATTCTTTCACAATGAACATGATTCTGTGACAGAGTAATCTGTTTTCTAAGTTGTACACGTTCCAGGATAAGTGTTACTGGAATATAAGAGTTTTCAAACTTTTCAAACTACCTCTGGCACAGCCTCGTGGTCCTGTTGGCTTTGTGTCGTTTTCCCAGCTCTCGGCTGATGGAGATGTTACTCCCATTGAAACTCATCAGGACAAAGTTTAAGTGATCGCTGGGAGCCAAATTCATTGTAATGCCGTACATTTCAATCTTCTGCACAATTAAAAACAAACTGCAACGGGGCACTGTCGACACCACCCTTGCACAGGCCATAGAGCAGGGCTATTCAACCGTGTCCAGAAAGGGCCGGTGTGGGTACAGGCTTTCATTCCAACCAAGCAGTTACACACCTGACACCACTAATCAACCCCAAGAGTCTTTGCTAATGAGCTTGATTAGTAGTATCAGGTGTGTAAGTGCTTGGTTGGAATGAAAGCCTGCACCCACACCGGCCCTTGCAGGATATTGTTGAATAGCCCTGCCATAGAGAATGCTAAAAAGTTAGCAAACATTGATTTAAATCCCAAAAATGTGGCAAAAACCAGGCGCTCTGCTCAGCAATAGTCTGTACAGTCATGCTGAATTTGAATATTAATTTGTCTCACAATGCAACTAGCAATTGTAATCATATCTTAAAGTAGTGGGTTTTTCTGGGTCGGCATTAGATTGCATCCCCCCAGAGGACGAGTCTGAGGTAGATTTCAGAATAAATTATAACTCGGGACATGAGATTATCAGAAATTTGATGGATCGCCTCACCTGAAACAAATTTTGAAAATAATCCCCTGATAATGATCCCCTAACCCTGACACTAGAGCTGCTTTCACACCGGTTGTGTGATTTTTTTGCATGGCAGATTACATTCAAAGTTGACGCAAAGACACGAATATACATGTTTCGCGTGTATTCGCGTCTTTGCATTGACTTTGAATGTCATCTGTCGTGCAAAAAATTCGTTTTGCATCCGGTGTGAAAGCGGCGAAACTCTGACCGCGGTCCTTTTGGTAGATGGAATCTATGCTCTACTGTTTCCTTGTTGCCATGCATGCACTTCCTGTTCTTGTTTTTGCTCTGTCTGTGCCCCTAGTGTTGAGCTCCTTGTCTTCCTCCTAGGCGCTCTGAATCATGCAGCCAGTAAGAAGCTGGACCTGGAGGCCTGGTTTCCCGGGTCCTCTGCGTTCCGGGAGCTCGTGTCCTGCTCCAACTGCACAGACTACCAGGCCCGGCGTCTGCGTATCCGATACGGCCAGACGAAAAAGATGATGGATAAGGTACACAGAGCATCGGGAGTTTTTGCATTTTTGAATTTGGTTGCACTAGCGGTATAGGCAATCTGCAGAAGCTGGTAATCCCCGATTTGCTGACTCTTAGTTGCTTCGGGGCTCTTTCTAGCCAATCATCTGTCCCCGCTCGCTCCTTTGTTTTGCCCTTGGCTCCACCTTTGGGAGAATTCTGAAAATGGATGAGAGAAATGGCATGAGGACGAATTAATCGAGGAGATGTGCATCAGGCAAACACTGAGGGCTTGCTCTTTCAAGCGTCTGTTTGAAATCATGCTAGTTGAAGTGGTGGATTCGCAAACGGTTCGTTTATGCATCTAAATCTGCTGCAAGCGGCTCATGACAGTTCACTGATGCTTTGTAGAAATCATACCTTATCTGATCTGTTTTGTAATTATTTAAATGAATCCTTTTTCAATTATTTTAAGTTGTTTTTGATATTCTTTTGCCAAACAAATGTGGTGTAATCATGCTTCAGCGCGTGCATGTGTGTCCCGGCCCCGGCCATCTGCGAAGGGATTCCATTCCCCGCTCTTTGCTCATTTAGTGAGCTGATGTGTCCAGTAAAGATGGCAGATCTTGTGTCCGTCAAGGAAACGAGGACCGATGAACAAGAGATTGGGCTCATTACATTGTTTTCTTTTCTTAATCTTTTTTTCCCCTTTCTTTTGAATCCTTTGCAGGCGGAGTTTGTGCACATGCTCAACGCTACAATGTGTGCCACCACTCGCGTCATCTGCGCCATCTTGGAAAACTTCCAGACGGACGAGGGCGTCGTCATCCCCGAAAAGCTACGAGAATTCATGCCCCCGGGTGAGTGGCTCAGTGGCAGCCAATGAGCAGCGCAATGGTTTGGGTGATGATTTGTAACTGGAGGGATGCTGGCTCGATTCCTCAGTGTTACACTGCTGTTGTACAATTTGAACCGCGTAAAAACACTAAAACGGTGCCGCGACACTGTCCAGCTGCGTAAATGGATTGTATCATGTACAATATGTAATCTGCTAATGTCTGACTGTGAAGGTAATCTATTTCTGTACAAAAAACGGTATGTAATATCATGTTTTTTGTTGATATTGCATCATACAATGCGATGTTGTTTGATGTTTGGTGCATTGTAAAGGCAGGGGCTGGTCTTTGCTCTTGCATCACTTCATGCTCCCCCACCTGCGCTCTTACAGGACTGAAGGAGATGATCCGCTTCGTGAAGCCCGCGCCCATCGACCAGGAGATGACCAAGAAGCAGAAGAAGCAGCAGGAAGGACTGAAGAAGAAGGGCAAGGATGGAGATCAGCCCATCCAGCAAGGAGTAGAGAACATGGCCATCAATGACTCTTAGAGTCTCCACCACCAAATCACCCCTAACCTCCCCCGCTCCACCCACCCATCCTCCCCTGCACCCTCAGACGACAGTTTAACGGGAGCCGCTCCTCTATCATCGCACTTTTCCCTCAATCCCCTGCTGAACCTGCCTCAGCGCCATCTGGATCAGCCATTTTCCAGGAAAGGGGTGGGAAACGGAGGCCTGCTGGGAAATGTAGTTTAAGGGCCACGCTAAAATGGAATTTGTTCGGGCACATTGTACAATTCCTCCCACTGCATTTTTTTTTTTTTTTCTGAGCATTTCTGGTTCCAGGACAGTGAAATGCATTAGTGAAATTATGCGGGGTCTTTTGAGGTATGTGACCTGTGAACTTTCGGGGAAAAAAGTAGTTTATCCATCCTGCAGGTGTCCATGAAATTCTTGTGAATTTTTGAGCGCATAAAGGTTTGCGAGGGATTCGATAGGCCCAACAGGCTGGCTGGTCTTTATCAATTTGCAAACAGTTCCTGAGAAACGTGAATCTGATTGGATGTTTCTTTATATCAGATTGTAGTTAGTTGGTGATGGGCAGTTTTTTGGCAGAATTTGAAATGCCCTTGAATGATGCCTGGGGAGGAATAGTTGGCCACACTGGCCTGACAGGCATTTACAGGCACCTGAGCACTTAATGCATCAGGCAGCATTTAGGAAGTCCAAAGTTAATATTAATGTGATCAACACTGTTTATCTTAAAACTTCGAAGTCTATCTGAAGCTGCTGTCGGCAAACGCTTTCAGCGCTGTGCAGAGTGTGTAATTCCCTGTAAGTTCTACAGACACACTTCCACTGTAGCCTCCGTTGCAGACGTCTTATGGTGTTTGGTTTACTTCCCTTCCCCAACAACGTCTGCACACTCGAGGGAGGTTTTGTGTTCCACCAATCAGAAACTAGCTCTTGAAATCCAGGAGCTAATTATATATGTATCAACATATAAATCCAAATTGGCGGACGGTGGCGAACATGTTTTCTCTTGAGCTTTGGATAAAATCTGCACAACCTTCAATGTTGAAAATATGAATAGATTACAAGAACAAGCAATGAATAACTTGGTTATCCAGAGGAAAGATGTCTACGTAAATTTGCCTACAGAATTTGGCAAATCGCTCATAAGCATTCTGATTGGCTCATAAAGCACAATCACATTACGTCACGGACCACAAAACCTCGCTCAAGTGCGCAGATGTTGTTGGGGGAGGGAAGTTAACCGAACACCATAAGACGTCTGCAACGGAGGCCACTTCCACTGTAAGTGACGGGCCGAATCATTCAGAAAGGTGTGATGATGACTCTATTCCATGGTGATGAGCTCTTAGTGGGAATTCCTGGAGGACCTCTGCCTCTGCTGAAGTAGACCAGCGGGGACCAGCCCTGCTGCCAGAGGTCTTCCGTCCTGTAGGTTTTCTATCCAACCCTTCCCAAACGCTCGTCACTCCCAACGATGGGCACAGAGTTGATATTTGGTCGGGTAAGGCGTGCTATATTCGAGTTGAAATGAGGCAGGACAGTAGATCTCTGGGTTCAGGGTTGTGTACCACTGATGTGGACTGGTATGTTCTGGCCCATTCGTGCTAAAGAGGAAATCATGAGAATAGGAACCTGAGAGGCCAGCAGACTCGCATCTCCCTGTTCATTCCTCCCCTCCATTCCTCTCCTCTCTCTGTGAAATCATCTACTTCTCCCTGTGGTTGTTTATGCTTGATGGTTTTGGTGCCTGCTTATAATTACATACTATTAAAATGCATCAGTCTTGGTGTTCCTTGTTGTATGCGTGATGGTATTTTGAAGTTTTTAGTCAAACTCTCTCAGTACTCCTATCTTAACTCGCAAGGAACAGAAACCAAGGATGAAAGAGCTCATTCTGTTCAGGTAAAACCTAATGGATTTTACTATGAGGTAGTTGCTACTGGCGAACAGAATTCTAAGCGCTGTCCTACTGCAAGAGAGCACTGCATGATGGGATAATTTTAACCCAAAGTCGGATTGATATGGGCGTTGCAGACAAAAATGATTTGGCCTGAATGCGTACATGAGCATTTTCACCCTTAGAGCGCTGAAATAGATTTTTTAAAAATAGTGCCACGGGCCCTGTAGCTCACCTGACCACTCAAGGGAAATGCCTTGAACAAATTTAGTGTCCTAATGGGTGGGAAGATACTTGTCAAGTTTCAGCTTCATTGGTCAAGTAGTTTTAGAGAAGAGTTTTAAAGGTTTCAGTGTAACTTGGAGGGGTCGTACAAAGTTGAAGGTCAAAGCAAGGTAAAATTCAAAATACGGAAAAACTCGTATGATATGTGATGTATCTTGCCACTTACTGACTACATAGCAAATATGTGATTTTCAATGGTGGCCATGTTTGAAATCGGAGCAAAACGCCTTGAACAAAACTTGGTGTCCTCAGAGGCAGGAAGGTATCTGTCAAGTTTCACCTTCATTGGCCAAGTAGTTTCGGAGAAGATGATTTTGAAAGATTTCAGTATAACTCACAGGGGTTGTTTAAAGTTGAAGGTGAAAGCAAGGTCAAAATTCGAAATATGGAAGAAGCTGTATGATATGTGATGCATCTTGCCACGTACTGACTACATAGCAAATTTCAGCTGAATATGTGCATAAATAGCTTTCAGATGGCCAATTATGTGATTTTCAATATGGCCGTCGTGGCAGCCATGTTTGTAATCCGATCGGAACGCCTTGAACAAACTTTAGTGTCCTCATGGGTAGGAAGGTACCTGTCAAGTTTCAGCTTCATAGGCCCAGTGGTTTCGGAGGAGAATATGTTTATGGACGACGAACGACAGACAAACAGGCCATGACATAAGCTCATCTGACTTTGTCGTCAGGTGAGCTAAAAACAATTATAAATGAATGATCTTGTACTATAGGAAAACTTTCATGTGGCGACTTCTTTAAAGGAGTTATCCGATTATTCAGTTATCGGATTATCAAGTGCATGTAAACGTTGCAACAAAGGCAAAAAGACTGACCCTTATCTCCATTTTTCAACCTGTGAAACATTTTCCACAACTCAACCTTGACACTTCAGTATCATTTAAGTTATTATAATACATCGCAAATAACGTTTTAATGCTTAAAAAGAGGGTTAATTTGTGACTCTTAATTGACGAACCTCTAATTTTTTTAAATTGTGGACCCCTGGTTGCTAAAACTAGCCATTTATTAACGTAATTAAGAATTCAAAGACGGAGCCAATTTTAACGAGTAAAACCTGGTTGGTGTTATTTTTGTGTTTGGATATTAAAAAAAAAACATTTTGGAAGAATTAAACACCAGCTTTCAGAAACCTACTGAGAAGCTTACTGATTTACCAAAGTCTTCAATTAAATCAGTTAAAACATATTGGCACTTTGGCTTGCTGACTTGGAATATTGCAAAATAAGGTCAAAATAAATGTTGGGCTTTTAAATAGCATAAAATACAGAACCATTTCTGTCAATGTGGTTTAAGGGGGTGAAATGCCTTCCTTGCCTCAAAAGCTATTAAGAAAAATGTGCATCTTGTTTATTCGGCATTTGTAATTGCGGTTAGAACACAAACCAGCATACACAGTGGGCGTCCAGGACCGATTTTGGGAACCACTGCTCAAGCGGATAAAATGACCGCAAACTAATGTGCAAATATGAAATTTGTCACATGTCAAGTGTTCTATCATTTTGACACAGACAGGCAATGGTCCGTCAGTGGTGTGGTAGTGTACTGTTCAACATGCCCAAGCTTTCTGCAGCACTAGGCTGTAATAACAGGAACAAATGTGGACAGATGATAAATTAGTTAACCATCTCATATTAATATTGGTTACTCTCATATTTAATACTGACAGCATGGGCCTGAATGAGCAAGCTGGTGTAGTTTCGCAGTACCCTTCTTGCTAAGTGATGCCAGCTAAAGTAAAATGCATGGAGTTATTATATTACTTTGTTAGCCTCAAAACAGGCCCTAATGGCAAAATAAACTTTCTGCCTGGCTCGTTAATATTATGCAAATTCTACAAAGACTCCCAACGTTCATGCCTGTAACATTAAGCTCTCTCCCTAAAGTGAGTGCACAGGACATGAAATGTATGCCTCACTTATCTCTATGTGTGGGTAATAATCTGTCTGTCAAGGGGGGGGCATTTGGGCCACTCACCTCTTCCTCTCCCAACGCTCGTAATTGCCTCTCGTTGCCTGTGTTCGGCTTTGGGTGTCCCCGCCGCCAGACCTCGGGTTCTGACTTGGCCAGCACAGGCGCAGTTATGATGATTAAGTTCATTTAAGGCAGGGGTGTCAAACTGACCCGTAAACGGGCCAAGAGGCTGCAGGTCTTCAATCCTACCAAGCAGAAGCTCACCTGAAAGCACTGATTTAATCAAATGATCTAGGCCTGCACAACTGATTAGTTGTATCAGGTGCGCTTCTGCATTGTTGGAGTGAAAACCTGCAGCCTCTTGGCTCGTTTACGGGTCAGTTTGACACCCCTGATTTAAGGGAATGGGATTCCCAAGTTGCAGCAGGTGTCTTAATTCACTGCCAGGAAGTGAGAGTTAAGCCAAGCCCCCCCCGTGTTACATCAGTCTCACCCTACTGCGCGCACTGCCCCTAACACCAAGGCAAAATAAGAAGCCGTCTCTCCTACCTAAAATCGTGCCGTAACATCCCTCCCCCCATCGGGGAAAAAAAAAAACTCTAAAATATGTATGACACCATATTTTCTGTGGGTTTTTTTTTAAACTTTTTTCCATGGTTTTTACATTTTCACCTAAAATGTTTCCCTTTTTCTACCCTCCTCTCACACAGTCATTTACACGTAAACACTAAAGATTCTGCAACATCAGTACAAAACTGACATAAAAATTAATTAATTTTTAAAATTTTTAAATTAATATAAAAATTCTTTATTTTTCCCTTAGAAAGGGTAATGAATGGCACCAAAGTAGAAAACCTTACTCCTTTTCCTACGAGGGCTAATACTAGATACTAAAAGTACAAGCTGAACCAAGTTGACTACATGGTGATTCAGGTTGGCCTCTCCACAGGCATCCGGGATAACGCATCATCCAGAAAGTTATCCTTGCCTGCCGCATGCCTCACAACCAACCTATCAGGCTACAAGGCTAAAGCCCACCTGAACATCCTTTGATTGGCTGTCTGAAGCCGAGCAAGAAAAGCAAGAGGATTATTGTCTGTGTAAACTTCAACCTCTCGACCTGCATAAGACACATAAACCTCAAAATGTTTAATGGCCAAGACGAGACCTAAAGCTTCTTTCTCGATCGTGGAATAGGCTTTCTGGTGTTTGCCAAGCTTTCTGGAAAAGTAAGCCACAGGCCTATCTAGTCCAGTGTTATCAGCCTGCAGAAGTACTGCCCCCACACCAACATTGCAAGCATCCACTGCTTAAATGGAGCCACAAAATTTGAGGCAAGAAGTACAGGCTCGCATGCCAATATAGCCTTCACTCCTGCAAATGCCTGCTCACAGATATCAGTCCACGCAGACTTCACATTATTTTTCAAGAGATTAGTTAAATGTGCGGTGACTGCAGCAAAATTCCTCGGCTGGGGAAGATCCAAGATAGCCTCTACCTTGGCTCGACAAGGCATAACCTTTCCCTGCCCCACCAGATGCCCCAGGTACGTCACCTGCCCCCTTCCAAACTCGCACTTGGGCAAATTTACTACCAGGCCAGCTTTCGATAGTGTCTCGAAGAGTTGTCTCAGATGTACTAGATCAGGGGTGGGCAATCACGGTCCTGGAGGGCCGGTGTGTATGCAGGTTTTTATTCCTATCGATTACCCTGACTAATTGAGTTAATTGATTGCATGCACAAATATATATTTTCGCAATGATTCGATCAAAGGAAAATGTTTTATGAAGGGAGACAAGACTAGTCTTTGTAGTTTCATGATAATTTAAAGAAATGTGCATGAAAGGTCAGATTTCATAAATGGTTTGGCTAATTGAGACAATCAACTAATTAAAGACCAGACGTTGGTGTGAAAACCAGGGACAGATACGGCCCTCGCTGCCCACCCCTGTACTAGATGCCTCTCCACTAAACACAACAATGTCATCAATGTATGTAACCACGGAGGTCATCCCATTGGTAAGGTTGTTCATGAGCCGCTGGAAGGTAGCGGGCGCATTTTTTCATCTCAAAAGGGAGAACATTACACAAATATAGACCTTCAGGAGTCAAAAAATCAGATATCTCTTTACCCATTGGGGTGAGTGCCACCTGCCAATATCCCTTTTGCAGATCTAACTTAGACACAACTAATAATAATAATAATACATTTTATTTATAACGCACTTTACATTTGTAAAACAAATCTCAAAGTCCACAAAAAGCAACAAACAAGGTAACTGACAAGTAACTGTGGCCCTACCAATCCAATCTATACAGTCTTCTAACCGGGGAATAGGAAAGGCGTCCGCCTTTGTTACCTGGTTAATCCTGCAGTAGTTAATAAATGGTCTCATTGTACTATCTGGCTTAAGGACAAGCACTACCAGAGAGCTCCATTCACTTTGCACGCGCTCAATGACACCTATCTCTTGACATATAACACAACTCTTCCTTTAAAGTCTGGAACTTAGAGGGAGCTAGCCTGTATGGATACTGCTTTATTGGCGCTGACGCACCCACATCCACATCATGGACTGCCATCGAGGTACGCCCTGGGACATCGTGAAAAAGAGGAGAAAACTCCACTATAAGCCCCTTTACCTGTGCTGACACTCTGCCGGTAAATGCACTAGATGGTGACCAAGCAACTGGAGAGCCTCTGTATTCCCCAAACGGAACCCAACAGCCTTAGCTTCCCCACCATCATCCTCTTCAGGCACCCCAGCCATAGCAACACATGCAACTGGCTGCCCCTGGGACTGACCGTGATACTGCTTCAGCAAATTAAGATAGCACAATCTGTTTTTCTGCTTCCCTTCTGGGGTACTGATTACATTATTTTTACTGCCCACTGTCTTTATGACAGTGTATGGACTGAAATTACGCTCCATAGCTTTCTGATCCCACTGAGCCTGCATACATCCCTGAGCTTTCTCCAGGTTGTCCCTGGCTACTTGACAAGCAGCCCACAACCGATCCTTAAACGCAGAGACATACTGCAACATAGTTTCACTGGATTTTGGTTGCAGCAACTGATCTTCAAGCAATTTTTGGGGGCCTCTCATCTCATGAACAAACACAAGTTTAACCCCTTTGTGCAGAAGCCAAATTTGGCTATTTATGGGTTACCCACTTTAATGCTGTATAATTCAGGATTTAAGCTTCATAAAGAGGAAAAAAGTGGCTCAATTCAGAAAAGACACTTACAGCATTTAGAATTACATAGTATTTCAGTTTATTTTCATGATTTTGGTCGAGAAAATCAGCTGCAAACATAAAAAATCTTCATGAGAATTCACCATTGAAATTGCAAAAAAATAATTCTGAGGATTGAAAAACTGCTGGGGCTTAAAACTTTACATTTCTGGTATCATAAACTCCTTGACCACAAGTACAATTCATCTTCAACATTACATTCTAGATTACCTACATGCTATTAGCCAAATTATACAGCTATCCAAGTGTCTCCCCGAAGTCTCAAAATCATGTACTGTCAAATCATAAAAAAATCATGTATTTAACACAAATAAAGTTTTAAGGCATGAAATTTAATACGAACAAATGATTTTCTAGTTGAGTTTAGTATGCATTTATCAATATCAGTGCAGATGAATATCAGTGGTCACCAGTAACCTCTCCAAACAAACAACATGCCTTTTCTCCATAATAAAGTTTACAGTCTTGGCCATTTTTCTTCAAAGCCAGCACAAATACGCATTAAATAAACTGCTTATTAAACGGTCAGAACATTCACCCTGTAATGGAAGCTACCAGTCCCCTCTTCTAAGCTCACGAACCCATTTCAACACTAATAAGGAACAAGTACACCTCACTAACTCAGTAATATCTGAATTCTGAAATATACCTTATTTTAACAGAACAGACACTCCACTTTCAGGGAATATCAAACAATCCATTGCCTCTCCCGATTCAAAAGAAACGTGCAATGAACGTACCAGGGGGTCCATCCAAATGCACGGGCAGTTCGCGTTTTAACCAGGAAAAAAACCTCGACATTCGACTTTGTCGAGTATGTATACATTCCAAAATGAAAAAAAAATAATAATAAAAAAAAAGTCGCAGCCTGACCTTTTTCATGAATCCCTCCTCCAGAGACCGATCCAGTAGTAGAACCCTCCGGTCCTGTTTCATTCGAAATAATTCCAACTGACCATATCCTTATCTCATTTAAATCCTGTACATGTAAATGAACACTTCAAGGCCAGTTTTGCGAACCTGTTTCATATAAATCGCGTCTATTTTAGCCGCGTAATGTGCATAACGTAGACAGGATACAACCGAGCCTGGTGATACGCATAGGTTTGTATGCTCTGTGTTTGTCCAATCAATGTGTTTCACTTACTCTAAAATGTTTAAACACTCGGGAATTGGATAAGAAATGAGCCAATCAATACATTGTTACCAGGGAAACTTCACGAGGACATGAAGTGTAACTCTACAATTACGCAGAAGACCCTGAGTGTATGGTTGAGTGATTGGTTATCAACGCCAGTACTTGGGTGGATATAAGGAAGCGCTGAATTAGTCAATGAAGGAATCTACGCGTAAATCCACGGTAGGGAACAACAAATTTTTTTGTCTGTGACAACTGTAATTGGCAGTAGAATGTGAGAGAATCAATACCATGTGGATTTTTTTGCCTCAGAAAACTGATTTTTCTGAAACACTAATTTGAATACCGTTGGCTCACTGTGGCTAAACTGGTTGCTACAAAGGATAACGATTTTTTCTGTGTCAAGATATCGTTTTTTAAAACTGCTGGATCGATACTATGGGCAAGGATATTGACCAGTTTGTACATCAGGCTTAGCTGAGGAGTTTAATTCATGCAACTCTCGAAAAACAGGGAGTGGAGTGAACTTCCCCATATTCAAAACCGCGTTCGAGGTCTGCTTGCTTGTGAATATTCAAAAACTGATCCGGGGTGCCATCTAGTGATCGAGTACAGTAACAGCGTGCTTAAATTTGCAGGTCTATCGACGCAGGCGTCTACATCTGCAGAAAGGGGTTAAAGGGAGTAAAGCCTGTAGACTCACTAAGGGAGTCCCTTACAGCAAACAGCAAAAATGGGACAGCCACATCCCTGTCCCCTGGAAACTGAATGCTATAGGTCTTCATAGTTTTCAAAGTCTGGTGCAGCCTTTCCAGAGTCACTTGGGACTCAGGATAATAGGCAGAGGACACAGCCTGCGAGATACCCAACTCAACCATTACCTCTTGAAAAAACACTAGACTCATAATTAGCCCCCCCCCCGTCATGCTGAACCTGCTAAGGCAACCCAAACCTAGAGAAGAAACCCACTAGGGCCTCTATAATAATTTGTACCTTGATGTTTCTCAATTGGACTGCCTCGGGAAAATGGGTGGTGACATACATAATGGTGAGTAGGAATTCATTGCCTTTCTTGGTCTTTGGCAATGGGCCAACACAATCAATAACCACTGGCAAAAAGGCTCTTCCACCCCAGGTACGGGGGTCAAAGGAGCTACAGGGATCTTTTGGTTAAGCTTCCCTACCAACTGCCAAGAATGGCAAGACTGACAGAAAGCTACTACATCTTTATGAAGCTGGGGCCAATAAAAATGCCTCATGATTTTTCTCTGGGTCTTCCTGATGCCTAAGTGACCGGCTAAATGGGGTTTAATGTGCTAACCTTAACACCTCTTCACAGTAACTGAGGCAGGACTACTTGTTCACACACCATTCCTCAGTGGTAGGTCTATCTGGAGGCCTCCACTTTCTCATAAGCACATCTTCCTTCAAAAAAAAAAAACCCTAAGCCATATCTCGGCTCTCCTCATAAGTAGCTGTTGTTTCCCTTAGGAGACTCAAAGTCGGGTCCCGTTTCTGCTCAGCTATCAAAGAGCTCTGGCTCAACATCGCCAACTGATCCATTCCACACCATTTAGCAAAACCAGTATCAAACAAGTCAACTGGGGGAGTGTCCTACTGAGTCAATATCTCCTTAGCTGGTTGCCTTTCTACTGCCCCACTCCCCACAATGACTGGAGGGTCTACAAGGGCTTTAGCCAGAGAGCGAGTAACTACACAAACTGGAAACGCTGCCGGATACTCCTCCTCCAGAGCCTAAGGCCCGTATTCAGAAACGACACACACACTAATTGAGTGCGAGTGAATACTAAAACTTAGATAGTGTCAGGTTATACTAAATGAGTCGGAGGTTGTCCTAACCCTCATTTGCTTTCAGAGACCTCACTCACACTGAAAATAGCGCCTCTTCTGAGTGAAGGTTGAGTGCAGGGAACACCTCCCTTGAGCCGCACTAACTTGCGCCGGTATTTCGTTGTCATGGGTTTCAGGTGGTTACAAACATTAGAAACTCTGGATCATTTACAGCCACGTGCTCAACTTAATCGCAACTATGCAAATTTTAACTCTAATGATGATCACAATGCCGGTAACTTACGAACTGACCACCTGGCTTCAGTGTTTACGAACTGCACTGTGGTGAACTCGAGGTTAGCATTTGTGTACCCTCCAGTAGCTACTGGTGAACTGGCAATAGGGGAAGCTCAAAACCACCCCTTAAAAATAATGATTGAAAAAAGGTCATTTCCACTCATTGATTAAAATTTTATTTACTTGAACTCCAAAAATCCAAAGAATTATCGTGTGTCGCCAGTTCTAGAATGAGTTAGAATGAGTTAGAATGAGCATTGATAATTATTGCCCTGTTTTCAATTCATTTAAATGACCGTTGCAAAAACTCCGAAAACTCTCAACATTATCAGGTGGACAGTTTTCATGAATGACGCATACCTGTCAACTCACACGCATTCGGATTTCTCGCACTTTTCTTTACTCGTGGGTTGGAAAATTCTGCGCCCAGCTGGCTCGAGGGGCGTGTGGATTGGTCTGCGAGGCTCATTTAGCTGTAAGTCACGAGAACCCATTCTGTTCTACATTCTTAACTGCTGAATATAGAAGGAAATGTCCAGCACGTTTCACAGTTTGTTGCTTAGTGAGCCTCGCGGGCTGTTCTGCGTAATTCGTGAGCCATTCGACCACAGAATTTATAAAGACATGCTGATATTTTACTTCGTAATTTATGTGCGAAAGAAATGCCTCAATTTTGTGAAGCAATGTAAAACAACGCTATCAAAAATAAATCTGATTGTCGTTTTACCAATTAGTCTGAGAAACTTTCTAATCAAGAAAAGTAAACAGCGACAGGCTTAGGTCATTCAGCACTGAAGGGTGAGGATTTAGCGTCCCTTTGCAGCAGCCGACGCACCGCCTGTGGTGCCCAGTGCCCACTACTGTCAGTTATGCTGGAGTGGCGTTTGTGGCGTTTGTCTTGGTCTCCACCACTTCACAAGGTGTGGGAGACAAATGGGAAGCCACAACTATTTGATTCTGGGCCAAGTCATTCCCCAACAGGAACGTAACCCCTCACACTGGCAACTCGGACACAACCCCAACCTGAGCATATCCCACAAAGACATTTGTTCGCACAAACACTTGATACAGAGGAACAGCACTGTATGTGCTGCCAAAGCCGTCAATTGGAACAAAGGTGCCTAAAGCAGCAGTCTCAGGTAAATCAACAATGCCAGCTACTAGGCTGTGTCTCTAAATACTGTCGCAGGAGTCTCGGATGCCCCTTCCTCAACTGCAACAGCCCCTTGAGATACAAAACCCTCAAACATGTCTAACCTACCTTTCATGGGCGCTACAGTTGAGTTCACCCCCATAAGGTTGCAAACAACTGAGCGAGCGGCCTTTGTTCTCGGCACCTCTCTTTTACTGAAAAGCATGACATTGGGATTTAATATGACCCGGCTTACCACAATAATGACAAATGATGTCTCCTCAGAAAGAAGACGACTTATGGAGCTGCTGGATAGCTCTCTCAGTTAAGGCACTGCGTTGCAGTGCAGAAGTGACCTTGAGGTAGTTTCCAGTCACCTCCATCTTGAAAGTCACGATAAGTCGATGGACGAGCACAAATGAATAGGAGGGATAGTGGAACAGATTACAATCTATTCGTTGGTGCTCGTCAATCGACTTATCGTGACTTTCAAGATGAAGGCGACTGGAAACTACCTCAAGGTACTGTGCATAAACAGTCTTTTTTAATACACTACCTGTGCATTTTCAAAGTTCTCAGTGCCTTGTTTTAAATGTCAGGGCCCTCAGAATTCTACCAATGAAGTGTGGAGCTACTTTGAGCCTTGTTAATGATAAAAAAAAAATAGTGATTTCTTTGCATGGCAACGCTATGCCCAATTTACTACTATTGTAAACCTGTTGGGAGCTTCGGCTAAAAAGCCATGTATTTTGAAATTTGAGTGTGTACGGAGGTGGGGTATTTGACAAAAGTTAGTACTCGTTATCATGTTTCAATACATCCCAAGTCAATTTCATACAGGAATTCTCCTTTAAGTTCATTTAAGGCAGTGGCTCTCAAATTCTGTCCTGGCGCCCCCCTGTGTATGCTGGTTTTTGTTCCAGCCCCAACTGCAATTCTAGGATTTTAATAAGCTGTTACTTTGTCTTAATTAGCAGCATTCCATGTTTAGAGTAGTTATTTATCATCTTAAGTTACATTTGGATGGACACATCCATTCTGCTATGGAGAATAAAAACCCTTGAACATCTTGTGCTTAATTTTCAATATTGCTGGGATTTTCAGGTGAAAACTTTTTTAAACAGATCACATTAGACTCTGAGAAAATCAATAAGCTCCAAATCAGGTTTCTGAATGCAGGTGTTATGAGTTTTTCCTAAATAACCTGCCTGAACCAAATAAAATCAACAGAAAACACAACAGGTGTGACTCCATCGTTTGCCAAGTAAATTGTCGGGTTTTACCTCCATGTGTTAACCTCCATGAGTTTCACCAATGAGGAACCTGTGGATATTTGCATAAATGCACCTAATTAAAACAAATCAGCAGCTTGTTAAAATCCTAGAATTGCAGTTGCGGCTGGAACAAAAACCAGCATACACAGGGGGGCGCCAGGACCGAATTTGAGAACCACTGATTTAAGGGAATGGGATTCCCGAGTGGGTTCTGTAAATCTAATGGCGTCCATTCTCCAGTGCTACTGTCTTCAAACAAAAAAGTTAAGTCGTGTCTGTCTCCCCCCTCGCTGCAGCAGGTGTCTTAATTAATTCACTGACATGAGGTGAGAGTTAAACCGAGCACCATCATCCCCCCCCCCCCCCCCTCCATGTTACGTTAGTCTCACCCGACTGCTCGCACTGCCCCTAACACCTAGGCAAAATAAGAAGCCATCTCACCTACCTAAAATTGTGCACTAACAGAGCCTATGCCAGGAAGTCCCACATAGATTGAAAATATACTTCCCAGACCTGGCTACAATGACAGCAGAGATTACACAACGAACATATAAAACACACAATAGAAATACCATGGAGACATTCCATGTCAATTGGACTAACCTTCCCGGATGACCATCTTCGAATTTCTTCCTACTTTCCCGTTTTACGAGCCTCGGTGCATCAGCCCATGACAAAAAGGGTATGATTTTATATTTTCTCTCTGGTCTCTATAAGTATTACTACTTGTGTAATTGAACTTAGACCTGTACCACTTTTGGATTTCTCATAGTAGCCCCCTAAAAATGGCCCAGAAATAAGGATTTGCTTAGGAGCGCAGACCCCGCTCCCACTTAAAGGCCTGAAACTCAAAGACTATGTTTTTTAGGCGAGCAAACTTTGACAGGATGCGCTCATATCTAGGTGAAATAAAATGGGAGACAGTCCTGGACTGTGAGTCCGTAAATTAGATGTGGGAAAGATTTAAGGGGGTTTTACTTGAATCACAATGCAGATTCATTCCAAAGGTGTCCAAAAGTAAGCTCAAAAAGCAGAATCTTCTGTGGATGACCAAAAGTATTCGTAGGATTTTGAGGGAAAAGAGGAATCTTTATAAGATGTACATAAAGGATAACAATGAGAACACTAAGGCTGAATACTGTAAAATGCGGGCTGTGGTCAAAAAAGAGCTGAGGAAAGCTAGAAGACTGTATGAAAGACAAATTGCAGAGGGGGAAAAAACTAACCCTAAGCGCTTCTTTCAGTACTGTAGCAGAAAAAAGAAACTTAAAGAGCAGGTTAAGTGCATAAAGAATAAAAACAGATTGCTGCTATATGATAACAAGCATATTGCGGATGCATTAAACAGTTACTTTGTTGAGAATTTTACCTCAGAGGGGGTCTTTATTTGGCCAGAGGGCATGTCAAATGCTCAAGATTATTTAGCGGAAATTGAGGTTAGGGATAACAAAGTATTAGACAAGTTGCATAAGCTAAAGGCAGATAAGGCGGCGGGTCCTGAATGGCTTATGTCCTAGAGTGCTCAGGGAAGTTGGTGAGATCATCTTTAAGCCACTATCCACAATCTTCAGACGGTCTTTAGGAACTGGAGCGATACCAAATGATTGGAAACAGGGAAATATAATACCAATATATAAGAAAGGGGACCGTACCGAGCCAGGAAACTACAGGCCAGTCAGTTTAACTTGCATTGCATGCAAAATATTGGAATCTATCATAAAAGATGAGCTGGACTTATTTCTTGAATGTAACAGTATCTTGAGGGATAGCCAACATAGTTTTCGGAAGGGAAGGTCATGCCTAACAAACCTTCTGGAGTTTTTTGAAGAGGCCACCAGGACTTATGACCAGAGCAGGGCTTATGACATCATATACTTGAATTTTCAGAAAGCATTCGATACAGTACCGCATCAGAGACTAATTTTTAAAATGAGCTCTATTGGAGTTACAGGAGGTATTCTGAAGTGGATTCAAAACTGGTTACAGGACAGAACACAAAGAGTGGTGGTCAGTGGTATCTCATCTGAGCTAGGTATGGTGGGGAGTGGCGTCCCCCAGGGATCAGTGTTGGGACCCCTGCTGTTCCTCATCTACATTAATGACCTCGATAGGAATATTGAGGGCAGATTGGTTAAATTTGCAGATGATACTAAATTGGGCGATTTGGCAAATAGTTTAGGGTCCACTAAAGTGATTCAGGACAATTTGGATAGAATCCAGAATTGGGCAGAAATGTGGCAAATTAAATTTAATCTAGCAAAATGTGAAAATGTAGGTAATAAAAACATTAGACGGCATTACTTCATGGGAGGTTTAAAACTGGAATGTGCTGCACAAGAGAAAGATCTGGGAGTGATTGTTGACCAAACCCTCACAGGTTCTAGCCATTTTGCCGTAGCAGTTAAAAAAGCTAATTGGATGCTGGGATACATTGCCAAAAGTATTGAGTATAAATCTAAGGAGGTGATACTTCTTTTGTACAAAACGTTCGTTAGACCACATCTGGAGTATCGTGTACAGTTCTGGGGACCATACTTTAAGAAAGATATAGAGGCTCTAGAGAAAGTTCAGAGAAGAGCCACTAAGCTTATTCCAGGTATAAAAGATGAAAGCTACGAGAAGGGGCTGAAGATCCTTAATCTCTTTAGTCTTAGGAAAAGGAGACTCAGGGGTGATTTGATTGAGGTCTTTAAGTATGTTAAAGGGATTAACAAAGTGAATTATGTAGGATTCCTCCGACCAAGTGTTGTGAGTAGAACTCGTGGTCACAAATGGAAGTTGACCAAAGGTAAATTTAGCACTGATATTTGGAAATATTTCTTCACCCAAAGCGTAATTTCAATGTGGAATAGCTTGCCTGACCATATTGTTGAGGCAGAGACCTTGGGGGTTTTCAAGAGCTGGCTTGACTTAAAGCTAGATACCATTAAGTCATTCAGTATCTGAAGGGATATATTCACAATAGTATAAAGAAACTGGCGAGCTTAGTTGGGCTGAAAGGCCTGTTCTTGCCATTCACTCATGTTATGTTATGTTACATGGAATTTGGATTAAATATTTGGGGAGAGTACTTCAGATACGTTGATAAATGATTTATCAAAGTAGGAATAAATTTGGAGTTGGTCATCTGGGAATGTTAGTGCAATTGACACATGATGAAATTATAGCTTACAGTTAAAAAGCTCCAAGGTAGTCTGGATCAGAAACAGGAGCGAGTCTTATATAAGTCTGAATAATGACTGAACTGCAGTGGTTATCCCAAAACGCTAAGAACATCTTTAAAGCTGCAGTTGAGAGAGTACTTAGCATGAAAAAAAAGAAACTTTGAGATCCCTCCCCCTCCCTCTCCACTGCACTCCTACCCTAAGACCCTCCCTCAGAGGAGGCTGCTGTGCAGGCAAAAGCACGCAAGCTGTTATGCATGCAACTGTGGAGAGATTTTGCAAGTTCACATTATGAAAACGGCCAAGTTGCCGAGGCTAGATATTACTGTTGTGAACAGTCAACATTGCTGGCCAACAAACAAGCAGAAATAAATCATGTCGACATGAAAAGTAATCTACAGCAGTATGTATTCAGTAAAAACCCAGCACACGCTTATTTCAGTAAGTTACCCGTTTTTTTTTTAGTACAGAAACTGTTGTGAATCCTGCTGAATGGCTAGTAAACCATGTATGACAGCATTTAGCTGTGAGAGCACTGAAACGTTACACATATTTATGAGGACAACACAACCGATAAGACTGCCAGGTCACTTCATAAAGATATTTTCTGCTACTTTCTAATTACACGACGCCAGTAATGCTAGCCTTAGCATCGGAAACAAGGTAACATTAGCTCGACTGCAACATCTCAGTAACATGACATGCACTATGATAGTACTGTAGAAATGACAAGACGCTGGCTATTCGAACAGCGACTGTGCTTGGAAGCGACGCTCAGCATTGCCAGCGACAAACTTCACCCATTTCAGAACAGGTAGACAAAAGTCCGACCTGACACTGCTATAAAGCATGGTGGGAATGACCATATCACCAGCACAAGAAGATCACTGGAGAAGTCCCCACCATCACCCGTACATGTTAATACCATCACCCAGGCAAGCAGGACATCACAAGATATTAAATGCTGGACAATATCATGATGTGCTGCTTATGACAGCTCTGGAGGCTGTCGTTTCTGGAAAACACATTCAGAGATGACAGTACTTAATCAGAATACTGTAGCCTAAGATATGTGCATACGTCAATCATTCCTAATATACTGGATAACATCACAAACTAAAAATCCACCATAGCCAATCAGTGAGGATGTATGTACACTGTAGAAGCAGACCATGGACTCATTGACCCAAGATTAGAATCACTTGCATTAATGCATGCAAACGTCAAAATCTCACAAAAATAATCTTTAGTCAGTGCTCGAATTCCCCGAGTTTTCTCTGTCTGAAAAATGTGAAAGTCATTTACCAGGTTTTCCTGATTTCCAGAGTCGCTGGGAACCCTGAATAATGCTGCCAAAAGTAACACACCCATATAAATTGGCACGGATATAAAGAACCGTTTACTCCCCGTACTGGCGAACGGGATTTCCTGTCCAGCTTCTCGAGCCGATTGGACGGCATTTGCCCGCTCTGAGTTTTTGAAAATTACAGGGAGAGGAAACAAATATTCCGCTTGGCTAATTACAGACTAGGTGAGTATTTGACTTGTAATTTATTGTTAATATAATCTTATTGTTTTTGCTATCGTGGTGGGGGAAAAATCAAATTTTCTCACCTATTTTTAATCGTTGATAACGCTAGGCTACTCACATTTAGCTAAAAATCATCAGATTTAAAGAGGCACAATTTGGCCAACGCGCAGCTGCGAAACAAAGTAAATGTAGTTGCTTACTTGGAGCGCAAGCGATACAGTCATAAACATGTCGCTGTTGAAGGTTGCAAGCAATAAATAATGAATAATGAATCAGTGCCGAATGTCATACGAAGAATGTCTTGCATGGACGCAAATCTGAAACTTTCATTTTCAGTATGACAGGATATGAATCTCGCAATATAATATTTCATAACACTGGAGGCCTGCCATCGGCAAATCATTCTGAATCACTGCCAACGTTTATATTAACGCAATGTCTAGAGACACGGCAGTTTTTATTGATAGGGCAGTCGATTTTAAGGGATTAGGATAATGATTCAGAATTAAGGTTAGGGGAAGGGTTAGGGTTAGGCTTTAGGGTTGGGTTAGGGCAGGGCTTGAAATGGGGACTGCCGTACCTCTCAACATTGAAATGCATTGGAAAAACTGCCGTACCCGAAGCAACTGCCTTAGCATTTTAGTTTCACTATAGGCCACCGCGAATTTGCTCAGAAACCTCCACTAAGCGCAGGACCCATAAGAATAGTTTACAGGTGATTGTTTTCTCATTTCTGAAAAACCCGTCATTCTCTGCACTATCCCAGTATTTACACACAATTACATTGAGTTTGATCCTCCATTTAACTTTTGTGTTTTTCTGTTTGTTTCGTGATCCACCTCAGGTTTTTTTGGCCTCTTTTCTCTTTTGCCTCGGCATTATCTGACACTTAAAACAAGTGCTCAACTACTTTTCGTTGACTCTGTCTCTCCTGGGCCATTCCACCGAATCGGTGGCATTTGCATGTTGTAATTTTTCAAACATAAACTTCATTTTTCAAATTTTTTCAGGATTGCATCTGATAACATACATGTTTAACTATTCAAAATATGTAATGGTCAATCTCAGGTACATTTATTCTTATTTTTACAAGGTTGTGAAATGGAAGATGGTAGCATTTTTTTTCAGTCCTGTTACCGATACTATTATAACTATTAATATATCATTTAAAAGTCATTCCAAGTATTTTATTCGTTTTTCACTCAATAAAGTGGGTATGTATAAGAAATTATTTAATACAGGTTCAAAATATATATAACTACGGTAAAAAAGTCAGAAGTATACAGGCGAAATGCATTTCTTTTAAAAATATAAAGCCATTTTTGATTTTTAATGGGGACCTTAACCTCAAATTGATCAAAAATCTATTATGTGATCTATCCATCAAGTGCTCAAATCATAGACAAAAAAATTTGGGGAAAAAAACTTCATCTTTATTTTTTCAATTAAAACAATTAGGTAACAGGAATGAGAACCGAGTAACAGGATTGAGTGTCTCTGAACAGAACAGAATGGAGAACAGGTGTGTGTGTGTGTGTGTGTGTGTGTGTGTATGACAGTATGTGAGTATGTGTCTTTGTGTAAGTTTGTGTGTGCGTGTGTGTGTGTGTGTGTACAGAATGTGAGAGTGTGTAATTGCATGTGCGTGTATATATGCATTTATGAATATGTGTATAGACTCTATACACATATTCATAGAAACACACGCACAAACCACACTACTATAGAGTGTACGTGCATAAGAGCATGGGTGTGTGTAGTATGCTTGTGTGTATGGATGTGTATATGGTATGTATTTGAGTGCAAATGTAAAGGAGTGGGGGAGTGGAGACAGAGAGGGGTGTGAGTTTCCCCGGCAGCATGTGTGTCTCACTCCTCAGGTACAGTATGGGCTCTGCATCTTTCTCTGAAAAAGGTAAAAAGAAGAAAGACAACAGATATAACTGATATAAGTTGAGCATATTGCGTTAAACAGGCATTTCTGCATAGAATTGCATGATTACAAAATGTATTTTTATAGAATTGCAATGAATTAATGAGGAAAAATCTAACTTGCTTTTTTAAGAATCAGATTTTAATTTAGCCTAAACATCTTTTTTTATTGCCATGTAATGGCTTGTGACCTGCCTCGCTGGTGGGATTATGCACAAGATATCTTGGAAGAGGTACCACAAGGTATCCTCAGGGGCTGGCCAGTAGAATCTGTTGGCTCCCTGACAATAATATGTTCACATTGTAAAACACTATAGTAATTCCAACTGTAATGCTTAAAATCAAAGAATTCATGTTATATCATATAAACAATTAAATACAAACTGCTCTTCCCGCCCCTCTCTATCTTACCCAACCCCTCCCTGGATCTATCTCTTCCCCTACCTACCTCCCCTTCCTTTCCTTACTTCTCCACTCCTGTCCCTCCTCTCCCTACCCCCCCCTCTCTCTACCTCAACCCCACTCCCCTTCAATTTGTCACTTTCAATGAAAATTCTCACTCCTTTTACTCTTATTCAGTCTTGTTACCCTTTCTATGGGTAACAGGACTGAGGGTAACAGGACTGAGTTTTTAGCACAGAATTAGCTATGTTGCTAAAGCTAACACATGGAAAACCATGCTAGTAGCATGAGGCCCCTAGGTACCTTTAAGTGATTAACCAAAACTCAAAAAATAAAAATAAAATCATAAGAGCATACAAAATAATTTAGGTAACAGGACTGCATGTTATGATTTACGATGCCAGTCATATTTACAATATGATCAAAAATAAACAAAAGAGATTGAGAGAACTTACTTTTGGTCTTCCCAGTTCCTTCACGGGACTGAAATGATGCAATATCCTGTTGATCCTGTCATATGTGGAATGTTCCAAAATCTTTAGGGTGGTTAATGTATCAGGGTAACAGGACTGAGAAAAAACCTGGGGACACCACTAAAATTGTGTTTTTTAACTAATGTTTTATGATTTTTTGAGTAGAAAACGTATTTTATGTTTAAATTACAAATTGGGCCACAAAATAATGCAAAAATAAATACTTTTATAAAGGATTCTGGTGACTATATTTAATAGTTAAGTTTAGTGTTAGAGAGTGGGGACAGGCGAAAATCCCATTTGTTCAGTATTCTACGTAGCTTTTATAAAATTTTTAGACCGTGCATCTTCAAATTGCAACCAGGACAATAAAAAGGACACTTTGATTGATAATATAATGTATTAAACAGATACTTTTCATGCATATTCATGAATATTTCTGAATGTAATGTCTTGGGGACAGAAAAGGCACCGATTCGGTGGAATGGCCCTCCTACCTGCGGTCGTGGGCTCATTTCTCAGCTCGGACAACTTCTTTCTACCCTATCTATCTCCATCTGACGAAGTTTGGCATCGGTAAACTCAGGTTCATAACGTTATGCCTTTGACACTACGGTAAAGGGAATGTCATCGTCGCTTTCTGTGTCAGACTTTTTTTTTTTTTTTGTCAATTAACTTACAGGAACCAGTGAGGCAGTCAAACTGCTGATAGCCTGCGCAGCGCGCAGTGATACCGAGGGATAGAAAAATAGTGCAGTATGATTGTGCAGTGTGAGTCACTCACTGACCATGGTTTTGTAACTGAAATATTTTTCTCTTAAAAACATGTTGCCCTGGGAAGCAAAACGTTCTATTTTTGTGACCCCAGCAAACTAGCCGGAACTACTTCATTCGATACTTCGAGCGCCAAGAAAGCCGCTCGCAAGACTCATTAACAAAATATAAATAAATAAATAAATCACCTCTCATGCACTACAGTGCTAAAGACTACTTCACGCGACTTCACCTAAAAGAATCCGAACTATCCCTTTAAAAGTTCAAAGGAACATCGGCTCCTATTTTGCGCTCCTGTTTGTACTACTGTAGTATTGCAGTGTGCTGCTTCAGAACCTTTGTTCCTTTTTCTTGTCTTGAAACTACAACGTAGGCCTATATTAAAATTACAGCCAACTCCACCTCAGCACTTGAGTCCAGTCCTCCACTTTCTGTCCGCCATGCTGCTGACCGTGCACGGCAGACAAACCTAACACTCCCAACCATTTCTGGATCACCTTCAAGTTCCAAGTTCTTTAAAAAATGAGTTTGAGCAAAAATTGGGACTGAAAGTTGAGCTAACTATAAAATGCTTTGTTGCTGGTGCCTAACTGTTCTAAATTGGGCCAACTTTTCATTTTGTACAGAAAATGGTATGAAATGCTGTGAACTTCCTGTTTGCTAAGAGCTCGCAGTTGCCTCTCCACCATTTCCCCTAGTCATTTGTACGTGTTGATTTGGCAGTTGCTACAGGTACGGCAGTTTTCCAATGCATTTCAATGTAGAGAGATACGGCAGCCCCCATTTGAAACCCTGACCCCTAACCTAACCCTTCCCCTAATCTTAATTCCTAAGCGTTCTCATAATCCTTTAAAATCGATTGCTGTATCAATAAAAACTGTTGTATCTGTAGACACTGCGTAATGAATTTGCTTTAGGCCTATATGATGTCATCAGTTATCTGTACACTTGCATGAGAATGTCAGAATTGTTTATAAGTTTTTTTTTTTTTTTTTTTTTTTTTTAAGCTAGCTTTTGGTGGGTGAGTTTGTATGTGTGAAGAGCGGTGCAAAAATGGAGTGTGAGGGGATGGATGGGGGAAAAGACATGAAAAAATAGAAATACAAGTTGGAAAGCAGGAATATTTATATGAGGAACAAAACTAGTTTGAACAAGTTAGCAAACAAATTGTGTTATCAAGGCAACATGTTGATGGCCTATAATCGGTATGCTTGGTGTGTAGTAAAGGCTGTAGCGACTAGGGGGTCATATCCATATCGGGATTGTATTGCATAGAGATGGTAATCTCAAATTTCCCGATCGCTAGCGAACTGCAACCTCTTCGAGTTGCGTGGTATTCATGAGAGGCCTTCAGCCAGGCCTGTCGTTTTTAGTCCATCTAATTTTTGAGCCTGATTTATTTTCAAGTTATGCATGCACAAACATCCAGATGTCTGTATTTAAAAACCCAAGACTGCATAACATTAAGTTGACATATTCACCATTATTCCTTCATTAATCGAAATAAGGGTATATTCCGATTGCGTACCTGTCATGTAAACACGTGCAATAACTCGATTAAGGTTATTTTACAACTCAAAATCTTTCGAATAAAACAGGCATATGCCCGGGGTCTTAATATTGGGTCATGTATAGGTGAGACTGGGGTTACCTCGTCATGATTTTGTATTTGGCTCCTTAACTCCTTGTCGCTAAAACTTAAGAGAAATAGGCCTACCTTTACGGTATATGTGTAGTGCAGAATGTCGCCTATAAAACTTCTATTGATACAATCTCAATATAACATATATTTACGTCACAATATTCAATTTTCGATATATCAGAAACATGCCGAAGCAACCCCATACCCGGGGTTACTTCGTCAGATGGGTGGGGTAAAATTACATTACATTACATACATTAAATTATTACAGTTTATTCACAAGGTTACGTACCCATGTACTGGCATACGATAATCATGAATTGTCTTCCTCTTGAATACCTGACTTGTTTGCTTCACTCTACAAAGGGACGATTTATGCAAATATGGACTCCATACCTCCGTTTCTCAAATACTTCTGTGGCTTCTACATTCAAGAACATATTGTTTGACTAATCATAGATGATAACCTTTTAGGGTATAAAGAAGAGATAGCATTATACAATTGATGTATTTATTTATTTTTTTCATATTTGCATGTTGTGTCCATGATGACTGTACAGACCAATGTTGTCCAAGCTGTTTTGTTGTTGTGGTGGTGGGTGAAAAAAGGGGGAAAAATCAATGAATAAATCTAAAAAAAAAAAAAAAATGCGGAACTGCAGGACAAGGGACATTCATGGCGCTGGCAGCCGCAATGACATCACGATTAGGGGCGCCCCAAGTGGATCGAGGGTGAATTTACGTCTGCTGTGGAGAAAATGGCGCGGCCCACTAGTTTTGTAAAATCGCTCATAAAAATGAAAGAAATCGCAAAATTAAAAAAAAGTCCTTGGAGCTTTTATCATAATATATATTAAAATAACATTACCTACTTTTCCCAGCTATGATAGTCTTCCTTTAAGGTTTCCCGCCTGGCCTAGGCAGAGGAAGCAAGTTAGAGAATAATCTGGCCATCTATTTGCACCCCCCCCCCCCCCCATCCACACTATTGAAACGATGTCAAATCATTGAAGGCTATTTCAACATTGAAAGTCATCATCTATACTACATTGATTCAACAAAAGTTTTTCAAACGTTGTAATGGTAACTGTAATTAAACACTGAGACAACACAGATTTTTCAACCTCAAACAAAAATAACCAATCACACCAAAATCCAACATAGAATTAATGCTTTTTGCTATCTGGGTAGTGTAGACGGGACTTAACCCTGACGAACTAACCCCATGCTGCTTGGCCAGTGTAGCCCCGTGCGGCTATTTTGGAAATCGGGCCACATCTCTCATCTCATGATCTCAGCAGGTCTTCATCTTGTATGTGGTTAATAACTCTAGTTACAAACATTTATGAAACAGTAAAACAACCCTGGAAATCTTTGTCTTCAAGTAAGCTATACGCATTTCTTACAGAAACCTAAAGTTTGCAATTTGGGTCAAAATTCAGTCATTCATTTTTTGGCTGAAAACACTTACATGACACTACCAGTACTTGTTTCCAAGATATGACATTGCTGGCATGTCACATAATTTGTAGTTTTGTGTTCCCGTCAGTGCGTTTGCCAACAAACTTGGGTGATGGACCTAACCCCGTGGCCGAAGTAACCCCGGTCTCCGCTACACCTTAATCGGACAATGTCCCTGAGCAGTATATTCAATTACGTCTGCGTATGTTCATTTCGCAAGGAATTCGCATTTTTGGAGCGAAGAGGAGAGAGTGCATTCAGATAATGAAAGACAAAAATGAAATAGAGTATAGCCTATCGATGGGCGAAAGCACCCTAACAACGATAAATAAAAAGTGTGCGAAAAGTGGAGAGAGGCTGGTTTTGTGAGAAATGCTGACCAAGCTAAGCATTGCTGGAAAACTCTGAAGGCTGCATATTCCAAAGATAAAAAACAAAGCAATACCAGTGGCTCTAATCTGGCCAGTTTCTTCTATTGCAAGGCCATGGATGCAATTCTGGGATAGAGTGCGCTGGCGATGGCAGTTGGCCAAGAGAGTGGAGTCGATGTCGGTTTTGAAGTAGTGATGGCCAAATGAGGCTTCACAAGGCTTTGAGCCCTTTTGGACCATTGTCTTGGAAACTGGTTCACTACTCGAAGCTTCATTCATTCAGCACGTGGGTGACATCTGCGGGCATAGTGGTTGTCTTACAGTCTTGCAAGGTGACACTGACTCACCTTGCGTGTGCACTGAGTTTTCTTGGATTGTGTAAATTACTAAAATAAAGCTGAAATCTAACATAATTTTACAACTGTCTGTTGTTTTTCTTCCGTACCTTAATAATTCATATTATATTAGCCGATATTCTACAACCCCAACTTTGAAATAGTTGGGACAAAGTCTAAATTGTGAATAAAATCAAAACGCAATGACTTTCAAATCACACCAGCCAGTATTTTATTCCTAGTAGAACAGAGATAACATGGCAAATGTTGAAACTGATATATTTTACAATTTTATCCACAAAATGAGCTCATTTCAAATTTAATGGCTTCTACAGATCTCAAAAAAGTTGGGACAGGGGCCTGTTTACCATGGTGTAGCATCCCTTCTTCCTTTGAACAGAGTGGAGGCGTCTGGGCATTGAGGAGACAAGTTTCTTGAGTTTAGCCTTTGGAATTTGATCCCACTCTTGTTTAATACAGGCTTCCAGCTGCTGTAGAGTTTTGGGTCTCCTTTGACGGACTTTTCATTTAATTATGCGCCAAATGTTCTCAATCAGTGAAAGTGATTGGACTGGACTGCAGGCAGGCCAGTTCAGCACACGGACTCTTCTCCTACAAAGCCATACTGTTGTAATAGCTGCAGTATGTGTTTTTGCATTGTCCTGCTGAAATACACAAGGCCGTCCCTGGAATAGATGTCATCTGGAAGGGAGCATGTGTTGCTCTAAAACCTTTATATACCTTTCAGCATTCATGGTGCTTTTGAAAACAAGCAAGTGTCCCTCACCATATGCCCTAATGCATCCCCCTACTATCAGAGATGCTGGCTTTTGAACTGAACGCTGATAATAGGAGGTGTGGTCTTTCTCCTCTTTAGCCCAGAGGACACAATGCCCATGATTTCCAACAAGAATGTCAAATTTGGACTTGTCTGACCACAGGACCCTTTGCCACTTTGCTACAGACCATTTTAAATGAGCCTTGGCCTACAGAACATGGCGGCGCTTCTGGGTCATGCTCAGCAATGGCTTCCTTTTTGCATGATAGAGTTTTAGGTGGCATCTGTGGATGGCACGGTGGGCTGTGTTTACACAGTGGTTTCTTGAAGTATTCTTGGGCCCATTTAGTAATGTCAATGACAGAATCAGCCCCCTGAGTGATGCAGTGCGTCTGAGGGCCCAAAAATCACAGGCATCCAGTAAAGGTCATCGGCCTTGTCCCTTACGCACAGAGATTTTTCCAGTTTCTCTGAATCTTTTGATGATGTTATGCACTGTCAATGAGACCTTCAAAGCCTTTGCAATTTGACGTTGAGGAACTTCGTTTTCTAAATTCTTCCACAATTTTTTTTATGCAAGCCGTCAAAGGATTGAGAGCCTCTGGCCATCTTTACTTCTGAGAGACTCAGCCTCTCTAAGACATCCCTTTTATAGCCAATCATGTTACACACCTGATGCCGGTTAACTTAATTACTTGCTAAATGTTATTTCAGATGATTCTCTTATGTATTAATTGCTTTTCCAGTCTTTTTTTTTTTTTTTGCTGGTGCCCCAACTTTTTTGAGACCTGTTGCAGTCAGAAAATTTGAAATAAGCTCATTTCGTGGATAAAGATGTAAAATATCTCAGTTTCAACATTTGAAATGTTATCTATGTTCTATTGTAAATAAAATTGGCTCGTGATCTGAAAGTCATTACATTTTGATTTTATTCACAATTTACACTACTTCCCAACTACTTAGGTATTGGGATTGTTTTATAATAACATTAATAACATCCACAGCCTCATTGAAGCCAGTAAATATTTGCTATGTCCAAAAAACATTTCATAATTTAATCACCTCAATCAGATATCTACTGAATAGTTATGTCCAGTTGTCAATAATCGTGAATTACGGACTGGGAAATATTTATAGTTCTTTTTATTATTATTACCTGTATGTCGTTTAGAATTTCAGCTAAACCTCTGATCGGCGGAGGGCAGTAATAAGCCTCAGCGCGTTGTAGTACTAGAACTGCAAAAGAAGAAGAAGAAACCCCGCGAAACCTAAATCCTACCCAGTGCCCACAACTACAGTTTTTTTCAACCAGTTAGCAGACGGACAAGGAAAGACATCCGCGCCGTCAATCAACTGCTCTTACCTTGAACTTAAATACGTGCGGGTAATCTACGACTACTAAAAACCACTGAGCACTTAACGGTAAGAGCAAGCATCATCTTTGTAGAGCATTAGCCAAACAATGTCTGATTCAATGTCATTTATCTGTTTCGGTAAAAGCCATAGCAAAATGGATAAAAGGCCGCCTTGTCGCTCCTGATTGACCCTGACTGCTTCTGACGGGACGTAGGATGTTTTGTATTATTTTTTTCAAGTGTTTTTTTTTTTGTTGGCAGTTGCTACAGATACGGAAGTTTATCAATGTGGAGAGGTACGGTAGTCCCCATTTCAAGCCCTGCCCTAACCTAACCCCAACCCCTAACCATAATCCCGAATCCTTATCCTAATCCCTTGAAATCGAATGTCGTACCAATAAGAACTTACGTGTCATTAGACACGGGGTTTCTTGTGATGTTGCGCTGCAAAGCACGAGTTTTTAAATTGTTATTCCTGGTTGTCTCTGTTGGGTGGGATCCGTGGTAAAACCCGGAATGGATTTTAGTTTGTCTTCAATGGGTATTAACTGGAATTAATGTAATCACCTCTCTGGATCGGATTTGTGCCGGCGGTCGTTTGAGCGCAATGAAGAAAAAAAAACATATAATAATAATAATAATAATTTTTTTTTTTTTTTTTTACACTGACCAACGAAGGAAACGCAAGTCATATAATGCACTCACATGGTCGCCCAGTCAGTGAGACCACAAAACTAAGATATTTTGAAGAAATGAGAGTAAATGTGCATCTACAAATGGTAGATATTTTTATAACTACACACACATTTAGTTTCCTGTCAGTCTTGCATTAACTTGCATTTCTTTTGTTACTCGGTGCATAATAAAAACAACAAGAGCTTGAGCTGTGAATATTTATTTATTTAATTGCAAGTGATGTACTGATATGCTTTCATTAACAACATTTGTTTTATATGGGTTAAATATTTAATTTCTTTTGGTTCAAAAGATCTTTTTATTTGTCAGACATGACACTGACTGGCCCCCCTTTCTGATTAAGACTCATCGTGTCACAAGGCGTCATTCGCTCATTCTGGTCAACTATATAATTCTGTAATATGATATATTGCAAAGAGGTCTAGTACCAGTAATTGCTTGCGAAGTTACTAAGCCCTTTTGATCAAAATGGGCAATTTGCTGGCAATTGATTGACAACTCCACTATGATAACTTTTCTAGAAGGAAAGTTGGCGGCCAGCTTGCACATAATCATAACATTAGATAATTATGTCGTGGTACATCCAGTGAGTAACAATACTGCTGATGAAGGACTTTTTTGAATTGTGCGCAATCGTGTGTAACATTTCACATAATTGATTCATATCGACAGCATTGTGATAGAAAGTGCTTGAGATTATATTACTGCCAGATTTCATTTATTTATTGCACAGTATTAAAACAGCAACAAGAGCATAAAATATCAAAATCAGATTGTGCATGTGGGATAAAAAAAAACTTCTTACAGAGTAGTAATCTCACCTAAATACAAGTGGTAAATAAGTGGTGCCAGGCACAACAAACCCTGCCCCTCGCACATACTTTCACTTGTACGAAATTCAATAGGGATCTATTCAAACCCTATGCCGAATTTGGGGTGAATCTGGCCATTAGTTTTGCCGCTAGAGCAGGGGTCCTCAATCTTTCCTAGAAAGGGCCGGTGTGGGTGCAGGCTTTCATTCCAACCAAGCACTTACACACCTGATGCTACTAATCAACCCCTGGAATCCTTACTAATAAGATTGATTAGTAGCATCAGGTGCATAGCTGGTTGATTGCAATGAAAGCATGTACCCAGACCGGCCCTTTCTGGGAAAGATTGGGGACCCCTGCTCTAGAGTGTTAACAAACACAGAAACAAACCGAACCAAAAACAATACCCCTTGCCCTCACACTTCGGGTGGGGTGGGGTAGGGTAAAAATGTCAAATTTGCATACACAACCTCAATTCCAAAATAGTTGGGACACAGTGTAAATTGTGATTAAAATCAAAATGCAATGACTTTCAAATCACGCCAGCCAGTATTTTATTCACAGTAGAACAGAGATAACATGGAAAATGTTGAAACTGAGAAATTTTTGCAATTTTATCCACAAAATGAGCTCATTTAAAATATTATGGCTGACACAGGCCTCAAAAAATTTGGGACAGGGGCCTGTTTACCATGGTGTAGCATCCCCTCTTTGACACGGAGTGGAGGCATCTGGGCATTGAGGAGACAAGTTTATTGAGTTTATCCATTGGAATTTGGTCCCACTCCTGTTTAATACAGGCTTCCAACTGCTAGAGAGTTTTGCGTCTCCTTTGACAGACTTTTTGTTTAATTATGTTCCATTGGTGAAAGATCAGGACTGCAGGCAGGACAATTCAGCACATGGACTCTTCTACTATGAAGCCATGCTGTTATAATAGCTGCTGAATGTGGTTTTGCATTGTCCTGCTGAAATACACAAGGCCTTCCCTGGAATAGATGTTGTCTGGAGGGGAGCATATGTTGCTCTAAAACCTTTTATATACCTTTCAGCATTCATGCTGCTTTTTAAAACATGCAATTGTCCCACACGATATGCACTAATGCATCCCCATTCCATCAGAGATGCTGGCTTTTGAACTGAATGCTGATAACAGGAGGGGTGGTCTTTCTCCTCTTTAGCCCAGAGGACACGACGCCCATGATTTCCACCAAGAATGTGAAATTTGGACTCGTTTGACCACAGAACACTTTGCCACTTTGCTACAGTCCATTTTAAATGAGCCTTGGCCCACAGAACACTGTGGCGCTTCTGGGTCATGCTCAACAATGGCTTCCTTTTTGCATAATAGTTTTCTGTGGCATCTGTGGACGGCAGACTGTGTTTACAGGCAGTGGTTTCTTGAAGTATTCCTGGGTCCATTTAGTGATGTCAATGACAGAATCATGCCAGTGAGAGATTCAGTGGTGTCTGAGGGCCCGAAGATCACGGGCATCCAGTAAAGGTCTTCGGCCTTGTCCCTTACGCAGAGATTTTTCCAGTCTCTATGAATCTTTAGATGTTATGCCCTTTGGATCAGACCTTCAAATCCTTTGTAAATTGACACTGATGAACATTGTTTATAAAGTATTTCACAATTTTCTTTTACGCATGTGGGTGCAGCATCTGGCTGCCTCACTAGCTCCGGACCTCAGAGTTTTTGCACCAACACACTGACATCGGAAAGCAAAAGTACTGAAGCTAATTTCTTCTTTTAGCATCTTTTATTACTAAACTGAAATCATACAAAATAGAAAAATAATTGACTTTCGACTTTTCTTAGTAATCTAACCGAAATTAGTGCGCTGCTCAAAAGACCGTGTTGCATCAAGGTCCAGTGGCTTCTGCCGGTTTGCGGGCTCACAATGTATTTATACTATACACACAGCAGTCAATGAGAGAACACCATTCTATCGCGTCATTAGTCACTTGCCAAACCTTCATTCCACTCTACAACACGGAACAGAAAATACTTCAAACCCAAACATCTCAATTTGAATCAATATTCTATTTATATTAAATTATATGTGTCGAAAATGGCTCCAACAGCGCAAGCTTTCACAGGTTGGAGAGCCTATGAGAGACTCAGCCTCTCTAAAGCCCCTGTCAACATTCACTGAATACCGGACGTTGCGCAGACATTACGCGGTAGCACATGATGTGTGAACACAAATAGGAGTGTCACAAGGCCGGCCTCTCCGCTTTTTCTTTGATATCTCGGATTCAAGAAAAGCAGTCATAACAGCGGAACTGCTAACCTTGTTCGCCATCTTGGCCGTGTTCATGTAAACGCTGTGATATCTGCTGCAAGCTTTATGCGTCATGTCCTGCCTCCTCATAGATGTATATACCTAGATGCCGCATTCAGGCTTTGCGGATACGTCAATGAGCCGCCATTTGTGTCGGGCGACTGTGCGCGGAGTAGTGTCGCGTCTATAGGTGACCAGCAGGAAATATTAGACCGACCTGATGCCAGATATGGATGTACAGACGAACGGAACAATAAAATAAGAGAACTCTGAATAAAAAAAACTCTGATCATGGTTCGTACACTACAATGTTAGCTAACGTAAGTTACCGCCCCAAACGGGGAAGGAGTACCGTATTCGGCCTCTGCAAAATCGGAACTTTTTTTTTTTACACAAGTGAACCATGCCGGTCTGTAAAACGTCAAGCGTACTTCCAGTCGAGAGGGGGAAAAAAATTTAGTTTAATTTCGAGTTCTGCTATACATGTGTTGCAAGAGTGGCGTGCTCCCTTTGTAGGCGGGGCGGCATGTGCGTGTATGTGAGTATAGAGAGAGATGGAGAGAGAATGTAATGTGAATGATGCGAAGCAAGAGGGCAGTTGGAGGAAAGCAGATCTGAAAGACAGAACGGCTGTGTTGAGTGCTAGTGAAAAGATTTGGGCCTGAAGCTATGAATGTACGGTATGACTGGCCGCGACCCTTTCAATAAACAGGTCTTATCGCATGATAAATGCAGAGTTCCTGTGTGCTGCTTTACAACATAATCACCGCTGTAAGAACAACGGCAGTTGACCCCAGCTAGCTGTGCTAGCTAGCTACGGCCCTGGGGTTAAAAAAAAAAACCTCCCTTTCGCTGCTGGACTGTCAATGTGCGGATACACAGAGCCCCCTCTCCGATGTCGCAAACCCTCTCCGACATGCTCTTGGACGCATGACGGACACCTCCCAAATTTTCTAAGTATCTGTGAAAACGATGGAGAGCCCACGGATGGCGCAAGCTTGTGATTGGTCAGCTCACTATATCATTCCCAGAATGCCGCGCAGACGTCATGAAATAGTAGGCGGGTCTCCGAAATAAAATGCTACGGCCCCTATTGTCCCAGCGGTGGATTGCTTTGAAACTCTCGTTAAGCAGCGGAGAAGGCTGAAAGGTCCGCATCTCCGTCGATACAACTGCGTGTCTTCGCATTGACGGAGTTGGACAACTATAAATTAGGCTTTAGCTAACGTTGTAGTATATGGACCATGATCAGAGCAGCCACTTAACATTCAAAGCTTTAATAACGATATAATGCCGTAAAAATGACTCCTGATCTGTGAAATGTTATTCCAAGTTCTCTTGTTTTATTTTTCCGTTCGTTTGTACATCCATATGCTGCACAAAAGTCTGGCAACGGGTCTGTCTGTAATCTTTCCTGCTGGTCACCTATAGACGCACTACTACTCTGAGCAGAGTCCCCCGACACAGATGGCGGCTCATTGATGTATCGCTCCAAGGAACAGCGGCGCTTGAGGGGTGGCATCTTGGTATATAGAATCTATGCTGCCTCCTGGGCACTCCGCCCTGGCGCTGCCCCTGATCTGAATCACACGGAACATTTCTTCCTAAGTGAGAGCGCAGTCTGCACGGCCAATACACAGGTGGGTGTGACGTGTGAAAGGGCGTGTCCGGTTAATGTCCGGACCTGATTGTTGAAAGTGATTGCGTTTTGATTTTATTCACAATTTTCACTTTGTCCCAACTATTTCAGAATTGGTGTTGTAAAGACAATTAGTTTCTTTTAAACCAGATTAAATATTCTTTAAGACCCCTTTAACATCACATCACATCACATCACATGACATCACACCACACATCACACATCACACACCACACACCACATCGAGAACAGGCCGTGCTCGCCAGTTTCTTTATACTATTGTGAATATATCCCTTCAGATACTCAAAGACTCAATGGTGTCTAGCTTTAAGTCAAGCCTGCACTTGAAAACCTCTGAGGTCTCTGCCTCAAAAATATGGTCAGGCAAGCTATTCCACATCGAAATTACTCTTTGGGTGAAGAAATATTTCAAAATATCAGTGCTAAATTTACCTTTGGTCAACTTACATTTGTGACCCCGAGGTCTACTAACAACACTTGGTCGAAGGAATCCTACATAATTCACTTCGTTAATCCCTTTAACATATTTAAAGACCTCAATCAAATCACCCCTGAGTCTCCTTTTCCAAAGACTAAAGAGATTCAGCCTCTTCTTATAGCTTTCATCTTTTATACCTGGAATTGGCTTAGTGGCTCCTCTCTGAACTTTCTCTAGAGCCTCTATATCTTTCTTAAAGCACGGTCCCCAGAACTGTACACAATACTTTAGATGTGGTCTGATGAATGTGTGGTACAAAAGAAGCATAACCTCCTTGGATTTGTACTCAATACTTTTGGCAATGTGTCCCAGCATCCAATTGGCTTTTTCAACTGCTACGGCACAATGGCGAGAGCCTGTGAGGGTTTGGTCAACAATCACTCCCAGATCTTTCTCGTGTGGAGCACATTCCAGTTTTAAACCTCCCATGAAGTAATTCCATCTATTGTTTTTTTACCTACACGCACAACTTTACATTTCGCTACATTAAATTTCATTTGCCACATTTCTGCCCAGTTCTGGATTCTATCCAAATCATCCTGAATCACTTAAATGGACTCTAAACTATTTGCCTTTCTGCCTCCCTCATAAAGCCCCTTTCACATCGGAAACAAATTTTTATCATGACAGATTACATTAAAAAAACGCGTGTATTCACATCTTTACTCTGAATTTGAATGTAATCTGTTGTGCGAAAAATTAGTTTCGCATCCGGTGTGAAAGCAGCTTAATCTAATCAAAATTACTCATTCACAGAGTCATCATGAAAAGGAGGAACACTTGCAGCTCCAGGGACATCCGAACGTTCTTTGGGGGGCCTCAGGATAGAAACGTAAGTCGCATGAAGAGCAGTGAGAACTGCAACATAAAACTCAACTTGGAAGTATTGGTACATTGCAGTTGTTCATGGCTGTATACTAAAATATGTGGGCCATTGTCTCTTGACATAGGCTTATAAGATCAGATCAGAAACTGTTAGCAATTCATTTCCAAGCAACATGGCAAGAAAACGAACAGCGATTAATTGTGATTTCAAAATCTTATTTTCCCCTAGAAAATTTTTGTTAAAAGATGGTAACACATCGCAACAGTCTACTGCTAATTTACAGACCCATATTATCCTCCATGTGTAAGTCAGCGCTCTTGGTCACTTGTTAATGGGTCGTAATTCTATCTTGTTTGCCCTGGTGCATTCAGGGCAATGACGGAGATGCAGAGAAAGAGAATGCTGATGGGACACCAAGGAGAGCAAGAAACATGGAGGTGAGAGAGAAAGAAAATATTGATGTTGAATACCGAACACAATAACATCGCAGCGGTGTGATCCTAATGTACTGACTTGCTTTAGCCTATCGTAGGGCTGTACTGCGGGCCCCTGCAACCAGTGGCCACCCACCAAAAAAGTATGCGGGTCCAGGGCGGTTTTGGGGCCAAGCGTAAAAAAGCAATTGCGGGTTAAGTACAGGATTAAAAAATAAATAAAATTGCGGCACCCACGGCAAATTTACAACCCGTGAGATGTGTTCAATGTATATCTGAAGCTCATGTCACATTCACAACAATAAATGTCATTCTATTCAATAAGGGGTCTATTCTCCCATTTGCGAGCAAGTCCTTTTTACACAATTCGAGTTAAGCACTTTTGAGTTGCGGGTATTCTCCCCTACGCGCTTCGATCAAGCCCACAGCACTTAACTTCAGAATGTAGGCGGCCTTATGAAAGAGGTGTGACTGATCCTAAAGAGAGGCAGACTCTGTACAAAGCTCATTGATTATGGCCATCAGGAAAACGAGGAACAAGGATTTTCTGATCAACCATGAAATTGCAGTTGTGGTCCATGGAAAACGCAAACCAGACTTTAAATTTGAAGATCGTGGGCCTGCTGATAAGACCTCGTAACTCCAAACTGATAAGAAACAAAAACACATATGTCCACTATTCTTACATGCAGAATTAATCATTTTTAATTTTAAATTATATTTAGAAATTTTTATTATTATTTTTTAATTTTGTATATATTTTTTTATTTTCCTGTGAAGTTAACCATTTTGAAGATACAAGGTTTTATCTGCAGGCCGACGATATGCTGTTGTAATAGTAGGCCTTTGTATGTCTGTGCCAATTACAAGAAGTAATGCAGACGTCTCTTTTATTTCTCATTCTAGCAACCATGGCATTAAAGCTATGCAAACAAACAAATTGCAGCGATAATGAAATGATAAATAAAGAATTTAGCGCTTCTCAACCGGCGTAATCAGAGTATTGAAAATGTGCCCCTCCTACACCTGCCTGTTTGTTCCAAGGAAGACAGGGAACAAGACAAGTAAAGAGAACATTCTAGTCACACAAAAATAATGGTCAAAGACAGTTCATATGATCTCATTTAGAAATTGCGCACTTGAAATCTCAAACTACTCTGATGTCAGGTTTGCAACTAAAGGACAAGGCAACGCTGTAACAAACAAAGGATTCTTACCCCGCATACGGAAAAATCTGCGGAGCATTGTAAAAGCCGGGCTCTCTGCACACCGGAGAAGTGTGCACGCAACAGGTGGGGTGGGCAGCCATCATCCCCGGTGCATTTCCCTACACTGGAGGAGGAGGTGGCATCCACTCTTTCTGCAGTGGAAGTGCATAGAGAAGAGCTTAGAGTGGATACGGATGAAGGAGGGTTACGTAAAATGGTCAATTTTATTTGCCTATACTCAAAGTACCACTGTAATAGATACTGGAAACGAGCTTAGTATGGTTTCAAATATTTATTGTATTTTTTGGCATTTCAAGCAGTTGTGCAGTACATAGGCGTCATGGGCCGAGCCAGGGAATTTGGTGCAGATGCTTAATATGCGCGCATCATGATCGCACACAACCTGAACATTAATGCTGTGCCGACGTCTACGGTCGCCGTACATATTCTTATTAGTGGAACGGGTTCTGATTGCAACGTGAGTACAATTAATGGCTCCCACAACACTGGGGTACTTGGCGACACGGTAGAACCCCCCTTAACTCTTCGTCTTTCAGCTGGTGTTTCGGGGAATTTTATTAAGTGGCTGATGTGGTGCAGCATAGCGTCAACCAACTATGTCAGACACCTTGACACAGACACCTGTGATAGTGGCTGGTGATGTCATGCACATATCTGGAACGACCCAGATGCCAGGACCGACAGCACAGTTGTGACCTTGATGACCACCGGTATGTTTGTAATGCGTTTGTAATTGAACTAATTGGAGAAGAGGCTGTTGCGTAATATCATATGATTTCATTTTGATAATTTATTGTGGTTATGAGAAATGTAGAAAAAAGGATGAACAATCGAATATTGAATGTCTCAACCTTTACCATGTTAAATAAAATTAATGTTAAAATTCGGCCTATAACCGACATCAAACACAATATTCCATTTCGCCTTATTTTGGCGCTTGACCTTAATACAGCCCTCAAAAGTGCTTAACAGAAAAAGCGCGTAAGCCAGGGGGAGAATATGCGTAAGTGTTATTTGCATGAGAAACCCCCGGAAATGCCCTGATTTTGGCCTTGCTCCTCCCCAAGTGCGTAACTGCCTTCGCGACGCGTAATACACAGACTTAAGTCCAGGGGAAGTAGCTACGCGCTTTTTTTCGACGTACGCGCACGGGAGATTAGACCCCTAAATGAGCACAACAAAATAACCACAATGAGAAGTATATTAGACCATATTGTGTGTTTTACTATGGAACAGCATGGAATTTACATGTACAGATATTGCATCTTGGTTGAATATCAATTTTCTTTCTTGATCTTGATGTGACTATTTGTAAATTCATTTTCTTTTGACTATCTACCAATCATGAATGTTGATGCTTAATTTATTTATTGAGATATCAGAGTACTTGATATATGTGAATACTATGTAAGTAAATAGGAGATTACTCCTATTATTTGTATTATTATTTGTAAACAGAAAGAAGTATCAAAGTGCGCTGCTTTTTTTATGAATAAACAATTCAAATGAATCTTATCGCAGTCCATTTCAAAAAACTCGGATACACAGGCAATCCTGACATTCCATTAACTCAGTAATGCATATGCACGGGTTTAACTGGGTAAGATTTTGAATCTGCGGATAACTGCGGGTACAAGAGTCACTGTACATGCGGTTGTGGGCTAGTACTTGCGGATGTGGGGCGGGTGCAGGCTCAAATCTTGAAAAAATGTGGGTGCGGACTGAAAGCCTGTGGGTGTGGGGCGGGGTGGGGGTAGAGAAGTTGGCCCGCGCAGCCCTATGATGTGTATCAACAACTTTTGTTGTCTATAACTTGTGAATAATAATTATTTCATGCTCACTAATGCATTCAGGGCAATGCGAGGTGTGGAAAAAGCCCAAAATCGCAGAGAGTGCTGGGAGAGCAGGTGACACAGAGGTGAGTGAGAGAAGGAGCAGCTATTTTTATGTCTCCAGTCTGGGGGAAACGTGGACCTGACGTGGTGCGCATGCTCTTCATTTTCCGACGACTACGACTGAAATAAAGGTCAATGTTCCAGGTTTATTTACTGACAAACAACTGTGACGAATCACCAGAAAAACAGGCACGGACTGGGCAACAGTTTGGCGAGAGTCCAGCTTACTGGGTGGTAATTTTATTGATGGGAATAAACCAAAAGACCATAAACTTCTTGAACCAAGACCGTTGAGAGAATTGGCCACTGTGACGTAGTAGAGTAGCAGCCAGAGCGAGGCTGTCTGGGCGGAGCACAAACTCGGCATTGTGGCTTTTCAAACAACTTACTGAATAAAGCCACTCTTGACCGGGGGTTGGTGTTGCAGTCTATTGTTGAATACTCGCATCTACTCTTGTTTACAAACAAATAGCGGAGATCGAAGTTGCCTCAGTCAAACAATATTTATTCAGCATTACTCCGTCACGTAACATAAACTCAAACTTTCTACTATAAAACAAAAAAAAGAGCCTGCAACAAACTGTCACGCTATCCCGTCTCCTCTTCCTTTTTCTCTCAGGGTGTCACTCATTACACTTATCACCCATTCCACACAGGTGCCCTGCACCCACAAATCATTCAATGGGGGTAGGCGGCCTCCAATCAACCCATCACACAATTCATGCTCAAATACCCAAATAAATACAGATTTCATACAGTAGGCAATAAAATCAAAATGAACACATTTAATATAAAAATAGAAAATGGCTCTCATACTCGAGGGGGGTGGGGAGGTCGGTGGGGTTACCCAAAACCAAAATATTTTTAATGATGGCCCAAGTAAAAGTAAAAATGGAAGAGGGCTCTCCATTCAGAAAACACAAGCAGCCTGCTATGATGTATCCTGACGCTGCCATCTTATTTCTGGGTTTAAACCTTCAAAGCTGTAGGTGGAGCTTTGGCCTATTTGGCTCAGAATAATATTAACTAGAACGTAAACTAACTTAAATTAGTCTTGACAAAGCCAAACCTATTATTAGAAAGAAGCTAAAATTTCAAACAACCCAATCCCCAAGTTGCTACAACAAACAGCTAAATAGTTATGATGGACAAAAGCTAAGACAATCAGTTTAAGAGGCAGGGTTTTGTCAATTGAAATGTGACCATTTCCGGAGTCCAACAACCCAGCCCACGACACACTACAAAAAATTTTTCAATAGCTATGATGGATCAAATGCTGACCAATCGGGGAGGGGGATGGGGCTTCACAATTTAACATACTTGATGATCCTATCCTAAGTCCAGTAACCCATTCCCCAACACTCTATGACAGAGTTCAACAGTTATGAAGGATCAATTATCAACCAATGAGTAAAGGGTGCTTTGGATCACCATGTAACTTAGAAAAGCCAACAACTAATCCCTGAGTATGAAACTCTAACCCTCAACCGTGTATGACAAACAGGTCAAAAGTTATGACTCAAAAATTTTGACAATATGTGGGATAGGGTGATGGAAAAAATGGTGAATTATGCGTGTTTATGTGTGTATGGTGATGGGGAGGCTGGCAGGGTTGTACGCAAAGACACAATGACGGCACTGGCGAAACTTGGAATTTTTGCAAATATTTCCAAACATTATATTGACCAAAAAAAGAAATGCAATTATGTTATCTGGTGCCAAAATTTGACAAACCAATTGAGAAAGATGCCTTGCTCTGAGTTATATTTGGAGGTGAGTACTTCTACCATACAAATTTTTGCAGTCACCGCGCCTATTCTGGAGCCGCCATTCGTCCGGAACCAAATATCAGCAGTGCTGGGGTTCCAGTACCACCATTGTCCTACCACTCCTATTTTTGATCTGAGTTCCTCGTAGACACCAGGGCCTATAAAAGTCCGACCGAAAATGAGAAAAAATTCTACGGGTTATAATGCCACGATTAACGGAAGTTCAAGAACGTGCCATTGGGATGCTACAGGCTGGAAGTCGGGTAGATGGTTGCCCATCAATTCAGCGTGCTGCGACAATTACTCACCTCAGAACCAGGTTTAATGCCGCTGGACACACGGTTGATTGCCCCAGATCCGGTAGGCCACGTGTTACGACTCCAGCGTCTGACCGTCGTATCCGCTCATTACATCTGCAGGATTGCTTCCAGTCAGCAACTCAAGCTGCTGCTGAGATGCCTGGTCGGTACAACAACTAGATCAGCGATCAGACAGTTTGCAACAGATTGCACGACGCCAATTTACGTGCACGTAGACCGTACCGTGGCTTCGTGCTTACACCGCAGTGGCACATATCTGTATGGAGTTCCTTCGGGAAGAAAACGTGTAAATCCTTCCCTGGCCAGCGTTTTCTCCAGATCTCTCACCTAGAGACCACTTGTGGAATATTCTGGATAGAGCGATCCGGAGACATCAACCACTGCCACAGTACGTCATCTAAGACGAGCACTGACCGAAGAGTGGAACAGCATTGCACAAGCAACAATCGGACACCGTGTGATGTCTGAGACGCAGGTGTACCGCCGTGCGTGACGCTAACGTGGCACATGAGACACTGACAGTGTAATTTGTGTTTCATACTGTTGAATTTCACCTTGTTAAATAAAAGCCAACATGGCGATATTCCAACCTGATTTTTCTGTTGTATCTATTGTCTGTGATTCCCTCTTTCATTTGATACCAATGAAGTGTTGATTAATAACAGTTACACTTGATAAAATCAAGAAATGGAAAATTTTATTTCTTTTTTTGGTCAGTATAGTTTATTTGATAAGGTGAAACTTCAAATATTTTGTGCGGTTTTCAACAAAATGTGGGTAAAGGAGATTTTAGAATTCTCTTAATTCTGCTTTTATTTACATTGTAGGTACTGTCCCAATGTGAAACTGAGGTCGTACATTCTTGGACTTGTATAAGTTTATATCGGATACATTTCCACTAACTGTGCACATGTCCCTCCAAGCACCTTTACATCTCTTTCCTTCGTAGGCCAAAGGCCGCCAATGGGAATTCCAAGGTGAAGAACGAAGTTTATGGCCAGGTCAGTTTTATTTCAACAGAAAAAGCCAGTGAATAACTTCCTCGTATTTAGTTGACATAACTGTTTATTTTAAGCCATTAATGATTTGGTGTAGACATGGAATACCTGTGATTGGGAGTAGTCATAGAGGTGTTGCACAAATGATTAATGTGTAAAAATTTAATTGTGTATTAACCTGACATTAATTCTCCGTCCTCACATTCCCCAACCTTCATCCCCCTATCAGGGTACAGAGAAGCATGAGAAGCCGCACAATATCTCTTTCTGTGAGCCGGATAAAAAGCCATGGTTTGTATCTTGCATGAAGCCTCAAACTGTGCTAAATGCACTTCAAAGCAGTGAACATTTCAAGTCTCTCTACATGGCTAATAAGGAAAAGGACATTGTCATCGTGAGAGAGACGCCTGTGCATGCTGATGTAGCCACCCATTTCCCCTGCGGTTTAATTGGCAAAGCTGAAAATTTCATAATTAAGTTCAACCCGGGAAAGACATCTGACCCAGATTCTGTTAAAATTGCAGCTGTACCTGAAAGATTTGTCACACTCTACATTGCCAGAATAGGGGGGGATAATTGCAAATGCAAGAAGTTCCTGAAAAACATGAAAAACAAGGACATTCCCTATCTCTGCATATATGCTTATGTAGGGGAGACTGTGATGGAAGCCCTCAGAAGAGACGGGCGCTTTACGGATATCGTGTTTGAAGACGGCAGTGAGCTCTCCTGCTGTGGCAAATCTCTGATTGTGGAGATGAGAGGAAAAGTTGATGAATCACTGGATGGAAAAAAATTCAAGCTGAACATGAAGAAAGCAAAAGGAACGAATCCTTTGGATTCAGGGTCTGAAGTTGCTGACAAAGCCACAGTGCCTGAGCGAGGAAAAGGCGAATCGACGCGAGGAACAGAGACGCCAGGATCAGTGAAATCTGTATCAGCAGAGCCACCCACTGATGTCCAGGGAAATTCAACTCCCAGAGCAGGGGAATCATCACCTGCAAAGCCCACCGCTGAGTACTATCCCATACCTGACACTGAAGAGATCCTGGAGAAGCTGAGATCCCTATTTAAAGGTCTAGTGAAACACATGAAGGAGAGAGAGAAGGTGAAAGGGAGGAAAGAAGTGTTGGATCTGCTGAGGGTGGAGTTTGGGAAGAACATAAAGGTCTTCTGGGAGGTGTGGAAGGGAAAGGTCTTGATGGAGATGAGCGGATCAGTCGGTCACCTCCTCAACTACATAAGTAATAATGAGGGCACAGGGTTTCTGCTCTTTGATCGTTACGTCCTGACTAATGCACATGTGCTCAAAGGAGATTTCAGTGACGCGAACATCCATGTAAATTTTCGTCACGACTTGCGCATGGAAACAGATCTCAATCTGTCTATTAAAGGAGTCGTTGCGCAGGCTTATGGATGGAGTGATGATGGATGCTATCTAGACTACGCTTTACTGGAGCTCGATGAGAACAAGGTCAAAGACCTCCCCCCGCCACTCCTGAAATGGTATTGTCCTTCTGCCGAGTGGGGAGGGATTTGCATCATTGGTCACCCGGAGGGAGGGGTTAAAAAATTCGACTTCTGCTCCATTATTCCATTTGAACAAAGAGAATCAGCTGTCGAAAAAAAGAAAAACATAATTCAGTGGATGAACTGGGACTTCGCCATTGTGGGGGAAGACAGAAGCATCATTACCTATGACACCTGCTTCTTTTACGGAGCATCAGGCTCTCCTGTTTTTAATGTGGATTGTCACTTGGTTGGAATGCACACCGGCGGGTACTTTAGCGACAGATCTGGCAATAGTGTGATTGAGTATGCCATTTCTCTGCAATCAATACTGAAAGACCTCCTCAAGAAGGCTGTGGACAGCCAGAATCTTGACATTCTCACAAAGTTCACTGAGGCAGCGAGGTCGCAAGATTCCCTGCACCCTCTCATTGCTGATGTCATAATATTCATCGGGGTAAAGCAATCACCTGATTATTGGGGGTGCCTTCAGGCCATCATATGTGCGGTGGAAAGTGATGTGGATTCGCGGGAACACTGCTGGATGAACGTCATGCAGAGCATGTCCGAAGTGGTTCGTGGGGAACTGAGGACCTGGCTGGATGGAGTCCTGCACGAGGCTGAGAGAAATGGGCTGATGCTGTACCAGCTCCTCAGTGGGCTCTCAGGATGAATCCGTACTGGAGCCAAGCATGCCTGTCCTCCACCATTTTGTTTTTTCCCCAGTTATTTTAACTTCCCAAAAATGATGTCTGCAAATTTACGTCTCCCCTTCAGTTCATACAATTGCTCTGTAATTCTGAAAAAATTATTTGAAATATTGTGAAAGAGGACACAAAGTTACCTACCAAATATAGTCTTGAGGCATTTCAGGCATTGGGGTAAATGTGACAATAGCGGGACTCGCTGTGTGCCATTTTATATAACATACGAAAGATATGCATATACAGGTGCTCGTCAACGAAGTAGAATAATTTGAAATGGCGCAATCGTTAAATTTTCTTGATGCATTTTTTGTGCAGAAAGCAAATTCGGTGTTCACCGCGCCTGTCCTACTTGTTAGAGTATTCACAGAACTCACTACCTGTAAAAAATTTGCTCAGCTGAGCTTTCCAAAAGGCCCATTTAGGCCATTTAACTGTGACACTGTTGTTTCATTGAATTAGAATAATTCATAAGTCATTTTATTGAATTAGAATAAGTGTTCAAATGTTTGTTTTCTGTGAAGAGTGTTCACTGTGCAGTATAAAGTCAGGGTTGAGTAGAATTTCTAAGTTGTAAAATCAATCATGGGTAAGCAGCGCGACCTCTCAACGGGAAAAGTGACTCAAATTCAAGCCCTTGGCCAACAAGGCTTGACCCAAACTAAAATTGCAGAGCAGCTCGGCATCAGCCAGTCTTCCGTCTGCAAAGCTCCCAAGAAAGACTGCAGCAAGCGCACCAACTGTTCCGGCATCCGAAAAACTTCTGCTCGTGACAACAACAGCTGAGAGAGATCGCAGTCAGCCACCGGTTCAAGTCCATTTCTGAGCTCAGCGACTTGTGGAACGAGCAGACCGGCGCTAACGTCTCGAGATCAACCACTTACCATCGTCTGCGCGAACTCTGTTTCAAATCTCGCGTTCCAGCAGTAAAACCGATGCTGAACAAGAAACAAATGGAGAAACAGCTGAAGTGGGCCAAAGAACACTGTGAGTGGACTGCTGAAGACTGGCAGAAAGTTGTCTTCAGTGCCGAATCACGCTTTTGCATCTCCTTCGGTGACCAAGGTCCTCGTGTCTAGCGTTGTGGTGGCGAAACCTACAACCACGAGTGCGTAAAAAGATCCGTCAAGTTTCCACAGAGCGTTATGGTCTGGGGATGCATGTCCGCTCGGGGTGTAGGGAAACTGCTTCCTCAAGAAGACTGTCAATGCTGCCGTATACCAAGATGTTCTGGAAACGTTCCTGATTCTGACTGTTGAGGGTCAGTTCAGCGAAGAAGACCTCATATTTCAACAGGATCTTGCACCGGCTCATGCGGCAAAGTCGACCAAAGATTGATTTGCCGAAAAACAGCTTGAAGTTTTGGCATAGCCGGCCAACTCGCCTGACCTCAATGTCATTGAAAACCTTTGGGCCATCGTCAAGCGGAAAATTTGCGACAGAAAGCTGACTATGCTGGACCAACTGAAGCAGAGCATCGCCACTGCCTGGGAAGCTGTGAGTGCGGAAACTTGTGACAAGCTGGTCAAATCGATGCCGCGGAGACTTCAGGCAGTCATACAAGCCAAGGGGGCAGCCACAAAATACTGAGAAAGTGATGATTCTAACTATAATAAAAATTATTCTACTTCAGTGAAACGGTTTCTCAATTATTTTAATTCAGTAAAACAAGTGTCACAGTTAAATGGCCTAAATGGGCCTTTTGGAAAGCTCAGCTGAGCAAATTTTTTACAGGTAGCGAGTTCTGTGATTACTCTAACAAGTAGGACAGGCGCGGTGAACACCCAATTTGCTTTCTGCACAAATAGTGCAATCGTTAAATTCGTTGACCAGCACCTGTATGTACCTGTAAGTCAGATCAATATTTCTGGGTGAAAACTTGGGGCAAATGGGAAGTTTTGAGGATTATATTACAATATTTCATCATATCAGTAAATCAATGAGCATAATTAATAACCATAATAATCATAATCAGTAACCATATTATGTAAGCAGCAGTTACACACACGCAACGCACACATACAAGCAGTTCACACGGGTATGAGCAGTGCGTGCGCACGCATAGTGGCACGCACACACACACACACACACACACACACACACACACACACACAAGCAGTTGGCTTCTGTAGCTTTGATTGACATCTGTTCAGTTGATTCAGGCAATATCTGTTCAGTCATCCGTGTCATTCATCAGAAATCATATAGGTATACATGCTCCAGTATTACACTGGAAGAGGGTTATCTTTTGATTGCAGTTTACAAGGCAATTTGGCAGTGTTTTGATTTGCCTGTCTCTGGGATGATTTGTGACCCAAGTAAAAGTCCACTTAAACAAGTTAGCCTTGAAGTTATTTCGCAAAGGATGCCAACTAATGATTAAAAGAGTGTTATGACTTAAAAAAAATCACAATAAAGAAAACCAGCAATGACAACTCAAATTTATTCTTCACTGAAAGAAATCCACTGTTCAATCCTCTAATAACACTCTAATGCCTCTAATTAACTCTGTTGCCAAAACAAAAACTCTGCTTCTGCTCTGCTCTGACTAAAATCACAGCATTTATATAGACTAGCAATATTCTGGAAAGATCAACAGGATTCCTGGGTAATCCCACCCCCTCCTGGCAGGAAGGTGCCAGAAGCTTCTAGAAAGCACTAGTCTATTTCAAAAATATTACATCAAATCATGTTTTGCTACAGACACACCACCAGAGGGTGCTAAAGAAGAAAATAAATAGCTGACCAGCAAGGCAGCAAAAGCAGCATGTAACAAATTTACTAATGAAATGCTGTGCATAAAACACTCATACATAAGAGGAAAAAAAGTAAGAAGCCGACATTACGTTATTGAATCATTGTAGCATGAGAAGGCCGAAAAACCATATTTGGAAGATATTTCCTGTAATGACGGTATAAAAACTGGGTGTCAAAAGCACAATGTCAATTCTTCTTGCGCAAAAAGAACTTGGCTTTATATTCGTCAATAGCCTAATTTTGTGAAGAATCTGTTCAATTGTTTGAGGATGGGGGAACCTCATAATATGAAAATATTTCTGAATGAAAACCAGGACAGAAGCTGGGTCTGAAATCCCACCTCTAATTCATTTATCAATGGCGAATTTGAGAGGGTCCATTGTAGATTATTTGAATTATCATAGAAAGGCTGTCCTTGTCGTTTGGTGCATCAGGTAAATTATATTGAAGTTGTACGTGGGAAATGGGGTTTCGAGGATTATATTTCATTACTATACATCATATTCACTAGTAATCACTATATTTCATTACTATTCATCATATTCTCTAGTAATCACTATTTCATCACTAGTAAATCAATAATAAATAATCAGTAACCATATTTTGTAAGCAGCAGTTCACACGCATGAGCAGTGCGCACAGACATGCACAGACACACACACAAGCAATTCACACACCCATAAGCAGTGGGCTTCTGCAGCTTTGATTAGTGTCTATTCTGTTCAGTTGATTTGATCAGGTGACATTTAAATGTACACTGCTCAAAAAAAAATAATAAAGGGAACACTAAAATAACACATCCTAGATCTGAATGAAATATTCTTATTAAATACCTTGTTCTTTACATAGTTGAATGTGCTGACAAAAAAAATCACACAAAAATTATCAATGGAAATCAAATTTATTAACCCATTGAGGTCTGGATTTGGAGTCACACTCAAAATTAAAGTGGAAAAACACACTACAGGCTGATCCAACTCTGATGTCATGTCCTTAAAACAAGTCAAAATGAGGTGTGTGTGTGGCCTCCACGTGCCTGTATGACCTCCCTACAACACCTGGGCATGCTCCTGATGAGGTGGCAGATGGTCTCCCAGAGGGATCTCCTCCCAGACCTGGACTAAAGCATCCGCCAACTCCTGGACAGTCTGTGGTGCAACGTGGCGTTGGTGGATGGAGTGAGGCATGATGTCTCAGATGTGCTCAATTGGATTCAGGTCTGGGGAATGGGCGGGCCAGTCCATAGAATCAATGCCATCGTCTTGCAGGAACTGCTGCCACACTCCAGCCACATAAGGTCTAGCATTGTCTTGCATGAGGAGGAACCCAGGGCCAACTGCACCAGCATATGGTCTCACAAGGGGTCTGAGGATCTCATCTCAGTACCTAATTGCAGTCAGGCTACCTCTGGTGAGTACATAGAGGGCTGTGTGGCCCCCCAAAGAAATGCCACCCCTCACCATTACTGACCCACTGCCAAACCGGTCATGCCGGAGGATGTTGCAGGCAGCAGAACGTTCTCCAAGGCGTCTTCAGACTCTGTCACGTCTGTCACACGTGCTCAGTGTGAACCTGCTTTCAGGTGTGAAGAGCACAGGGCACCAGTGGCGAATTTGCCAATCTTGGTGTTCTCTGGCAAATGCCAAACGTCCTGCACGGTGTTGGGCTGTAAGCACAACCCCCACCTGTGGACGTCTGGCCCTCATACCATCCTCATGGAGTCGGTGTCTGACCGTTTGAGCAGACACATGCACATTTGTGGCCTGCTGGAGGTCATTTTGCAGGGCTCTGGCAGTGCTCCTCCTGTTCCTCCTTGCACATAGGCAGAGGTAGCGGTCCTGCTGCTGGGTTGTTGCCCTCCTACGGCCTCCTCCACGTCTCCTGCTGTACTGGCCTGTCTCCTGGTAGCACCTCCATGCTCTGGACACTGACTGACACAGCAAACCTTCTTGCCACAGCTCGCATTGATATGCCATCCTGGATGAGCTGCACTACCTGAGCCACTTGTGTGGGTTGTAGAGTCCGTCTCATGCTACCACTAGAGTGAAAGCACTGCCAGCATTCAAAAGTGACCAAAATATCAGCCAGAAAGCATAGGAACTGAGAAGTGGTCTGTGGTCACCACCTGCAGAACCACTCCTTTATTGAGGGTGTCTTGCTAATTGCCTATAATTTCCACCTGTTGTCTATTCCATTGGCACAACAGCACGTGAAATTGACTGTCAATCATTGTTGCTTCCGAAGTGGACAGTTTGATTTCACAGAAGTGTGATTGACTTGGACATTGTGTTGTTTAAGTGTTCCCTTATATTTTTTTGAGCAGTGTATTTGATTTCTGTAGCTTTGATCAATATTTGTTCAGTAAAATCATTAGTTGTTACTGAAAACACAATCAGTTCAATCATTCATGTATCTATTTGTATCCTATTCCTTTGAATGAATTTTTCTGTCCTTTTTAATGTATTTTCTGTCTTTTTTTATGAGACCAGTACTTCTGTGCGCCACCAATATTTCCCAGAGAATCCCATTGAGAGCTGCCAACGAATATTCAAAAGAAAAAAACTTATGAGATAATCTATGTGCAACCCATGTATTGTGATTGGAACAAAGTTTGATGGGGTTTTTCCATAAATATGGCTATGTGGGAACTCTGAGGTAGTGGTACTTGGGCAAAAACTACTCACTGTGTTTGGATTATTGCATAATTCAAGGCTGGAATAAAGATAACTTCTGAAGATTTTGTCTCTCCAATTATTTACGGACAAGGGGACATCAAAAATACAAAAACATCTGTTTGGAAGACACAACAGGGTCTTGAAACTGATCACTGAACTGTACCTTTTTCAGTAGTCAAAACACACTTTTCAATTGCTTGGATACACTTCCAGTAAGCATAAAATAATTTGTTCACCAAACTAAAACACTTGTTAATATATAATGCAACTTATCTAAGCTTTAGCATTTGAAAATACATTTCTCACATTATGCATCATTTGACTGTTTTCATTTCATCTCTGTCTATCCATCGTTTAATTTAGCCAGCTGCTCCAAATCAGTGCTCTGGCGTCATTATGGCTGCTACGTTTTTGAGAGCGCTCAAGGAAGGGAAAAATCCTCAGGGAAGGGTTAGGAGTCAGGGGTTAAGCTTAGGCAGGGCTTGAAATGGGGACTGCCGTACCTCTCCACATTCAAATGCATTGAAAAACTGCAGTACACGTAGCAACTGCCAAACAAAAAACAAGTCTGTCACAAAAGTTACTGAAAATGAGAATCATTCACGACAATGACTTCAACGGTGATTTGGACGAACCGGCAGCGAAATGAGTTTATTACTGTTGTAAAGAGTGGCTTTGAAATTTTGAATGGTTGAGGTTTTGCCAAGGTTGTGCTGCTCTTTATATGCAATGGCAGCCCAGGATCGTATTGGTTTTATCAAGCTTAGACTTTCAAAAACGTCTCGTAAAATCTATAAATCATCCCTACCTTCCCATAAATTCTTGTTTTATAGGTAATCCAGATTGTTATCCCTCGATTAGCTACATTTTGAAATAAATGTCTATCGATTGGTGGACAAAAAATACATTTGTTTTCAGTCTCTTAATTTTGCTCTCTTCCTCTTGACCAAAATCGCAACTGTCCATGCGCAACTCAACATAAAATAGCAGTTTTACGGGAAGATGTTTCTACTGCGCATGCCTGGTTTGTTTTAAAATGGCAGTTCGTCTGAGAAGTTTATTGGATTCATGGAGAAAACTTGGCTTTATTTGGTAAGTAAAGCAGCTAATCATCTTAATTTATTAGTTCTAATTTTCCTCTAGTAATTAGCTATCGGGCAGTGACACCGTTTTTGCAGTCAGCTGTATACAGAAGGCGCCACCACTTTCCTAAAACGTTCTTAGCATTTTTTCTCCTACATCACCTGTAGACTGTCATTACAATGACTGTTCATGTGGGCTAGCTGAGGTTTAAAGAATGAAGTGCAGTGTTTTCGTTGAAAAGATTATGGCCCAGATCTTGCAGGCAGCTAGTGAGTCCAAACCCTTTAAATGAGAAAGTCCCTCCAAACATGGAGAAAAGCGCAAAACACAGAAAATGGTGTGACAATACGTATGTGACATTTTCCTATAACTTGAAAAATAATTTTCATATTGTAGGAAGACGTCAGATACGTATTCTGTATCCGCTGATGGCAGTGCATCAGTAAGGCCTCATAATACTGAGGTTGAGAGAAATATTCATTTGAGTATTCAAGATTCCAGGACGCCATGATTTCACGGCCACGGCATTACATCAAATGGAAAATATCTAGCATATTCACATTTCCATGTGTTATGTCCCTCAGCCTACTATGGCTCCATTCTAAGGTGTGATTGTTGGTTTTGGCTACTTCTGCTGGTAGTGGTCTGTTTTAATTTCCCCTTAAACTACAGGTAATGCAGAGCACCTGTGGTGGACAGGCCGCGCCCACAAAAACCCTCCTCCTGGACCCTGAGGTTGGCATTCACCGGGGTTGGGAGGGATGCGCGCAGTTCCATGCGGGAACGGTTTCCTCTTTGTGCAAGACTGGTCGTCGACCCAGGCTTCTCGTTGCATTATTGTTATAAGTTTTTTCTCCTACATCAGGGGTGGGCAATTCCGGTCGTGGAGGGCTGGTGTGTATGCAGGTTTTTATTTCTATCAATTACCCTGAGTGATTGAGTTAATTGATTTCATACGCAAATATAGATTTGTGCAAAGATTAGATCCAAGAAAAAATGTTATGTGGGGAGATGAGAACAGTCTTTGTTGGCCATTCATGATCATTTAAAGAAATCCGCCTGAAGTGTCAGATTTCATAAATGGTTTGGCGAAGTTAGATCATCAACTAATTGAAGGCCAGAAGTTGAAGTGAAAACCAGGGACAGATACGGCCCTTTTTGCCCACTTCTCCCCTAGACCATATCCTCTGTTAAATGAGAGCAATAAAACTAATGTTGTACGTGCCAACCTGGTGTTATCCACCCTTGTGTTGCGTTCGGAGGTGTCTGGGCATAACACCCTGTAAGTCTACAAAAAATTAGGAGTCGTTAGAAACCTTGGGATCTCTAACGGCTAAAATTTAAAAATAGCCCTGAAGTTCCACAGGTCTGAATACAACAGCTGCGCGTATTATGGGGTTAAAATGTCAATAATACAGTGATAAGATCCACGACGTAGTCTACTACTTTTTCAACATATTCATTGTTAGAGGATGCAATTTTAATGTCAGTGAAACTAATGTCCTCCATAGGGCCAATTGCTTTTGAGCATATTTCCTCCCCTCTACCCCTTTTTCCGTGATTTAGACAAACTAAAACTGATGAGTAAACGTCATGATAATTGGCATTCTGGTCTTTCTACTGGTAATTTTCAATGGTCGGCCAGAGAAGCAAGTTTGTATTTATAATTCTTGCAGCATTTTAAGCGAATTTTGACATTTAAGAGGGAAAACTGAGTCTCCTGTCTGGTCATCTCCAACATTTAGGCTATAGATAACTTGTTTTCTGTACGTACATACCTTGCATAAATCCACTAAGTGCTTCTGTGCCATTTCGTCCCTTGAGAATCAGCTGGCTGTATGTCCACTTTTCGCTGAAATGGAGCATACCGGGACATTCTAAAATCAGTGAGGTTGATGTCACTTAGTGCTTAGCTCCAACCTAAAGTCTACACCATATTAACATTTAGTTCTATATCCTGAGTGGGGCTCGTTTCAAATCAGGTGGTTCCATGTCCAAGGAACCAATCAGGGTCCGTACCTGGATCATGTGACATTCGCTCAAATTAGCCAAGGAGCACATGTAAAGCACAAAATGAGAGCTCCTCAGAAAAAAACGTTTGATTTTGATCCCTTCGAAAAGACTAGTGGATTATTTTAATGGGTAATTTGTTCACCAACAATGTATACACACTGTAAATCTTAATTTTGTCGTGTTAGGACTGGTGTGGAAAAGTCACATTCGTCAATATGCACGGATATAGAACTACTTAATTCTCAAACGACCAACTCTTGGCCTAGTGTGCTAATGTACAGTGCACTTAATATACAATTTGTCAGTGACATCGGTGCAACCCAGGGATATCGGGGGAGACCCCCCTACCCCCTCCCCCGCCCGCTCGCCTGCCCCACCCGATCCCCCACCCCACCCACCATTTAGGCCCTAGCTAGGCCTACCCCAATATTGTAGTTGATTTTACAGAACGTAGGCCTATGCTATTTGATTTTCACAGAAAATCAAATTTTATTTGGGGGGGAGAGGAGAGAGATACCCAACCCCCCCACCCCCATGTAATTTTCTCCATACATAATTATGTATATGCCTGGGGAAAATTGGGTAACATAATCATTGATTTATTATTGTGTCTATGTAAAACTTGTACCTTGTCCTAGTAATTTATTCTGGTAAAGTTCCCCTTTTGTTCACAGGCTCATTCATCAATCTGTTGATTTGATGCAATACTTTTATCTATGAGTGTATGAAGCATTTTCAATACTCATTAATCCTTAGTCTTATAAACGTCGTTCATGGTGTCACAGTACATTTCTTGTGAAATACGTAAAAAAATACAGGTAACCATTCATTGAATAAAACGTTCTTGATTTGTTCATAACTTTTTTTAAAACAACTCTGATGGACATAGAACTTCCTGATTTCGATCATGCGTAAAACCAGTAAAGGCCAGAGGTCCTATGTTGGACATAGAACTTGTTAACCAAGGGCAACTTACGTTCCTCGGAATCAGAAGGTTCTATGTCCATTTTTACTGCTTATATCTCTAAGCCTATGGAGATTTTGAACATGTTTGCAATATGATTAGGGTACCTTCCACAGTCAACAATATTCCACACAAAATAAATTTTGATAACTCTCTAAACATTAGCAATAAGACAGTTGAAATTTTCAAACTCCATTTTCTCAAAATGAGGAAAAGTGGACATAGAACCAGCTGATTCTCTAGGGACGATTTGAATTTTATCTCAAATGTTGCCTCATTTACCACAAACAAAAGCATCTGAAAGCCAGAGCTTGTCAAGCTTGTGGGCTTTCTGTGTAGCACAGCCACGCTCCAGCGTGAAATGAGTGTCGTCGCTGCATAGCCACCAAGTTATGAAGACACGCCAACCGATTCTGCTCAAGGAAATGTGCAGTTTAGAAATATATGGACTCACTAATATCCTCTCTGTGCTCTCTCCTGAAATACGGCGCCAAAGCAGATCTATTTATAGCCTGCACTTGGGACTGTAGCCTATATCTTTAGCGCAGCAGTTTCATAGCCTGACATGTCCGTTAAATAATCTAATAATAGTAACTCCTGTGGGTAATTACAAAGGGGCTCATTAACGCATTGGTACAATTTTCCCCCTGCCTGTAAACAAACTTAGATTACTTAGATTGTTCTCTATAACTCTCTCTGCTTGAGCGTGGTACAACCTCCTCAAACGGCACAGTGGCATGGTGGGTAGCACTGTTGCCTCACAGCAAGAAGTTCATGGGTGCAATTCCGGCCTGGGGCCTTTCTGTGTGGAGTTTGCATTTTCTCCCCGTGTTTGCTTGGGTTTTCTCCGGGTACACCAGTTTCCCCGACCCACAAAAACAGGCTTTATAGGAACAGACCTGGCAGTGCTCCTGACCAAGGAACTGGCTTTAGAGCTGGAGTTGGTTCCCGGGCACTGCTCACTGGCTGCCCACTGCTCCTAACTATAGGATGGGTCAAATTACCCCATGGGGTTCAATAAAGTGTATAAAAATATACAAACGCCCTAGCATGACATTTATCCCTCAGAAGTCAGAATCTTCTTTTGGGATATCGAGTTTGGACAAAGGGTTAATATTTCCTCTTTTCCATGAGTTCAGCCATGAATGGGTTGATAACGACAGGTTCCCTACTTCAGTTATTATAGGTGCATACAATTCAGCGTGGTCCTTCCAAATCCAGAATGGTGCGTTATCAGGGCCAGTTACTGTATGTTTTAGGTCCTTCAAGGAATTCCAAACTTGCCCAAGAGATAACTCCGGTGCTTGAGTGTCCTGGGTAATTTCTACATCAGTAGTCCATATATAACTATCATTATTATAACATAGCAGCCCAAAATACTCTTTCAGCCGGTCAAATGCATAGTCATCTAAGTTGATGAAGTTTGCGCATCGATGCATTTCCAGCATTCACGGCTTCCCCTGACGGCCTTTCGATTTCTCCTGTTTTCACTAATAACTTCAGAAATCCTGCTGTTAATTAATTTCAGATGTTCTTGATTAGTGATTGGAATTCTGGACTGCGCCCTCAACATGGCTCTCCGTAAAGGAGACATCCAAGCAGGATCTCAAGACGACATCCGAATGGATTGAAATGGAAAGCATTTATCCATTAGCATACAAATTTTGTTCTCCAAAAGACCAACCGCCTCGTTTATATCATTATCTGCTACAACATCGCACAATCCTCTGCCGCTAGTGCCAAATAGAGAACTTGCTTGCGGTGCTCTCTAAAATCCCGCGCCAGCACTTAGCTTTGCGTGGGTTTTAGTTTTTACCAGCAGGCAAAACAAAACCCTCGTGATCCGTTTTAATAAGTATATGAAAAGAATAAGTCTTTCCAGACAGATCGGGATGGTTCGTTGAACAGTTGTCCAAGCATGCATCGCCCCGTGTGGGAAAGTCCACTGGAACGTCCCACCCAGACAAAGCCCTAAATTCTTGCATTGTTATGGTTCTGCCTCGTGTGTTGTCTTTGTGCTTATTTGTGCTAGTGCTTTACTTTCGTTTTATTTTTCAGCTTTCATTCCCACCATCTGATGTTCGATTCTCTCTTTGCCCAAACTCCAGTGATGTCGTGTGACAGCCTTCAGCATGCCTGCGTCTCGTTGTCCAATCACGTTTCCTCATTCGGATTCGACTGCGTTATTTCATTTACTTCCACCTGTGCTTGATTCTGGGTCTCGCTAAAAGCTGAGTGAATGCGTTCCCTGATAGGATAATTACTAACCCGTACTAACCAGCACTTATTTGAGGGTGACAGTAAATATTTTGTCATGTAGTATTAACCTTGTGAGTGTTTCTAGTTTTTGTAATTCCTGGTTAAGCTTTCCCTGATTAACTGCGTTTAAAGCTGTGCTCTCCTTTGCTTGACGAGTAAAAAGTACCACGAGAGAAGCAAAGGAAAGCACAGCTTTAAACGCAGTAAATCAGGGAAAGCTTGATTTAGTTTGATTGATTGTCTGAGTCATTATTGTTACCCGGTCCTCGTTAATTTGTTTATTAATCCCATGTGTTTCTGTTCCATTTGAGATTGCTTTCCGAGTCTCCACCTCCTCTCATGGCTATTTCTGTGGCAAAGTCAGAAGGTACATCAGACGGAGCTTTGTTAGACTCAGCTCTAATCTGTGAAATCTCAGCTCCTGTGCCTTCCGAGTATTTCCTTTGTGTTTTCTCTGAATCTTGAAGTTTGCTGTGCCCTCGTCTTGTCTGCCCCTTGTTTAAGTCTCCCAGTGTTGTCCGTCAGTCTAGTTAGGTTCAGTTTTTGTTTTTCTAGTTTAGCCACTCTTGGAGTGAGTATTTCTGTTTCCCCCTGCTTTGGACAGTGTACCTTAGTTCTCCCCATTTGTTCAGTGCATGTGCACATGTTTTGTTTCTGGCCTGCGTGCCCATTTTCTCCTTTAGTGTTTGGTGTTTAATAAACACTTCTGCATCCTGTATCTGGTGTTCCCCTGACCTCTCCTTAACATGCATGTCCAATCGACTGACATCGCCGCCACAAACAATAACTGTATGAGGGTGTTTGTCCAGAACGGAGTCAACAACACTAATCACATAGTTCATTAGATTCATATCACGGTAGTTGTGCTTGGGGTGGGCTGCACAGAGGAATCGCGCATGCACAGAGTGTAATTACAAAGGCGCTTATTACTATTCCGCACCATGTACATAGATATATTGAACTCAGTCATTGTAAGGCAGTTCGCATTTTTACTATGGATTTTAGCAAAGCATTTGATTCTGTCAATCACTATATTTTATCAGCTAAACTTAAGCAGTTACCCCTGAGTCCTTTTATTATCAATTGGTACCACAGCTTTCTGCATGCCTGTTTTCTTACAACCATGTATGTCACTGGATGTCAGTCAACAAGGATACCACTCAGGGCAGAGTGAGTTCTCTGTATCTTTTTAACGTTTTTCTTGAATGATTTTGATACTTTTTGTAATGGTTGGCCTGTGCTTTTTAAATAAGCAGACGATTCAACTATTGTTTCTCCTGTTACGGTTAACTGTGATCCCTCCAAGCTGCCTGGTGAATTCATTTTTATGGTGGTCTGTTTTGAACAAAATGTTTTGTAATCCTATAACAAGTGTAAAGAACATTTTTAGAAAAAGAATTAAATATAGCCAGTATAGTCCTGTAAATATTCCACAACACAACAGTCTTGTCTTGCCGAGAGTAACTCTCCAAAGTGAGTGTAAATTTAGTGAGCATGCTCGAGTCAAGTTGGTGAAAGCAAACAAGTGCTTGCAAATTTTAAGAACTCTGACAAAGGAGCAATTATTCTCAGGTTGAAATAGATCACATTTCTTTTGTTTCACCTAATTTTATACATGGTCTATGAGTCGTCTGCATCAGATCTTGACATTATTCACATTTTATTTTTAGATTAATGCCATAAGCGTTGTTTCATTTCTTATCCAATTTTTATTAGGAATCTATTACTTAAGCAAATCACCGTCACATTTAAAAAAAAAAAAAAAAAACTATATCTGTAGATCCGCTCCATTCCCATGTACCATCTAAGAAGGACTGCCAGTATGGACTTTGTAAGAGTTGATGCACGTGACCCAAAAATTAGAACAGAGCATTTTATGGATACTTTTGTGAATAGATTCATTTTCAAATGTGATTTAGTAAATTAGCTTTTTAATCAGCAACTTTTATTGCCATTTTGTTTTTAACTCAATTTTTTAATACAATACTGTAACATCAGATGTACACTCAACAAAAATATAAATGCAACACTTTTGTTTTTGCTCCCATTTGTCATGAGATGGACTCAAAGATCTAAAATTCATTCCAGATACACAATATTACCATTTCTCTCAAACATTGTTCACAAATCTGTCTAAATGTGTGATAGTGAGCACTTTTGCTTTGCTGAGACAATCCATCCCACCTCACAGGTGTGCCACATCAAGATGCTCATCAGACACCATGATTAGTGCACAGGTGTACCTTATACTGCCCACAATAAAAGGCCACTCTGAAATGTGCAGTTTTGTCTCACAGCAAAATGCCACAGATGGCGCAAGCATTGAGGGAGCGTGCAATTGGCATGCTGACAGCAGGAATGTCAACCAGATCTGTTGCTCGGGCATTGAATGTTCATTTCTCCACCATAAGCCGTCTCCAAAGGCGTTTCAGAGAATATGGCAGTACATCCAACCGGCCTCACAACCGCAGACCACGTGTAACCACACCAGCCCAGGACCTCCACATCCAGCAGGTTCCACCTCCAAGATCGTCTGAGAACAGCTACTCAGACAGCTGCTGAAACAATTGGTTTGCATAACCAAAGAATTTCTGCACAAACTGTCAGAAACCGTCTCAGGGAAGCTCAACTGCATGCTCGTCGTCCTCATCGGGGTCTTAACCTGACTCCAGATCGTCGCCGTAACAGACTTGAGTGGGCAAATGCTCACATTCGATGGCGTCTGGCACGTTGGAGAGGCGTTCTCTTCACGGATGAATCTCGGTTTACATTGTTCAGGGCAGATGGCAGACAGCGTGTGTGGCGTCGTGAGGGTGAGCGCTTTGCTGATGTCAATGTTGTGGATCGAGTGGCCCATGGTGGTGGTGGGGTTATGGTATGGGCAGGCATCTGTTATGGACAAAGAACACAGGTGCATTTTATTGATGGCATTTTGAATGCACAGAGATACCGTGATGAGATCCTGAGGCCCATTGTTGTGCCATACATCAATGAACATCACCTCATGTTTCAGCAAGATGATGCACGCCCCCAAGGATCTGTACACAATTCTTGGAAGCTGAAAATGTCCCAGTTCTTGCATGGCCAGCATACTCACCGGACATGTCACCCATTGAGCATGTTTGGGATGTGCTTGACCGGCGTGTACGACAGCGCGTACCAGTTCCCACTAATATCCAGCAACTTCGCACAGCCATTGAAGAGGAGTGGACCAACATTCCACAGGCCACAGTTGACAATCTGATAAACTCTATGCGAAGAAGATGTGTTGCACTGCATGAGGCAAATGGTGGTCACACCGGATACTGACTGGTTCTGAGTCCCCAGACCCCCAATAAAGCAAAAACTGCACATTTCAGAGTGGCCTTTTATTGTGGGCAGTATAAGGTACACCTGTGCACTAATCATGGTGTCTGATGAGCATCTTGATGTGGCACACCTGCGAGGTGGGATGGATTGTCTCAGCAAAGCAAAAGTGCTCACTATCACACATTTAGACAGATTTGTGAACAATGTTTGAGAGAAATGGTAATATTGTGTATCTGGAATGAATTTTAGATCTTTGAGTCCATCTCATGACAAATGGGAGCAAAAACAAAAGTGTTGCGTTTATATTTTTGTTGAGTGTACTTCTATCTTGTGAAGAATTAAAAAAAGCAAAGAAAAAAATAATTGCATGATCCCCAACACTGCATAATTTCATGGAGACCAATTACTGTGACAAATTTAATGCTCAGATTAAGGGTGTTTTAGGATTAAAATTAAATAATTTGGCACTAACTAGTTTTGAACATGAACCAAGAGGTGGTCAAGGGAATGGCTGAGTCGAAGCATCTGTTTAGAGGTCATCGGCTTGGGCCTCATCCAAGAGTCGCCCATGGGCAACAACTTCCAGCAACAACTAAGAGCCTCAAAAGAAAATTGAACAGCGCTTGTGGACCAGAACATAAATTGCGGCATGAGATTGAAAGTGGCACCCTCCTGTAAAAATTGTCCGAATGTGGCAAACATTCTGGGCCATAGCAAGACAAATGTTCAGAACTTCATTCACCGGCGCTCAACCCCACAAGTACCTGGAAAACCTGCAGCATTGCTGGACGACATGGTGGAACGCCTGACTCTTACGGGATCCTAGACTGCAGCTCTTCTTTTGAATTTCTTTGAAGAGCTACAGCAGGTCTGCCGTGCAGATTCCATGACTGTTGATGGTCTGGGACAATGTTTGGTTCCACCGCGCTGGAATGTTGCAGACGAGATTTCATGTCCATCAGCTCATACCGACCCTGTTCTTGCCCACACACTCTCCTTTCCTCAGCCCAATTCTTCTCCACATGGAGGTGGGAGGGGTGTGATTGTCACCGCCATGAACATGGGCCACCAATGGGATGACAGCACAGCAGACAAATGGCTAGGCCAGGTTTGCTGTGCCACAAGGTTTTTTCTCCTGATACTCATCAAATAAAAATACCCGCTTGCTAACTCTTATTTCCCAATACACAAATAGATTGGATAGAAATCACTAATCAATGTTATGCTTCTATTCTCTTTTGCTCATCATAGTTGTTTAAGAACGTTGTGATTGAGGGAAAACTAAATTATTTTCCGTTGATATTGTTGCTCTGTAATGATTTTCAATCATACACTTTTCCTAATTCTTGACTATTCCTTTTTTCAAACAACAAATGTGTTTTAAATGCTTTTACTGTAGTGTGAAAGGATTGTAAAACAGAAGAGTGAAGAAGCTTTTGGTGTGTTGTGTGTGGGTGGGCGAACCTAATGTTTCTATTCTATTAACTGTTTAAGATAAATTTGTAATTCAAATCCATGCGTCTGTCAATCTCAATGGGATTCACTCAGTAAAATAAAGGAAAGTAATCATTAGAGATTGGACCGAGTCCACTGTTAGCTTGTACTGTCCTGCTAGTCTTCTAAGGACCAAACACTTCAAACTGATTGTTTTAAGATATCCAATCACAAACAAACAATGCCTTTCTCTTCAATCAGTTTGAGGTGTTGGCATTAAAATTATTCACGAGCAACATACCTGGATCAAAGAAGCAAGAATCATCTGAATGGTAAGATGTACATAAAGTGGATCATGAATATCTCTCCTATGTCTCCCTCTATTGAAAATCAGTTGAAATTACACATCTCGGGTATCAAATGGTATTGTTGGTGCCTATTAGCATTGTGTACACTTGGTAGGCAAGAACCAGAGATGATGTACTGGTTGGTGCGAAGGAAAAAAATAAGATAAAAAAAGAGGGGGAAGAAGTGCACAGGCCACGCCAGACAACAGAAGTTCTTCCCAGTCCAGGTTCCTCCAGAGTATCTGCATCAAATATCAATTTCTATTTTGGCTTGTTCCACCATCGCAATGCACTTGAACCCAATTTTTCCATTGAATGGCACCCCTTGGAAACACACACTCTTGGTACAACTTCAGCCATCAAAGTCGCACTTCGGAACAATAATAACGGAAATTATCACTGGCATCTGGTGAGAAAACTGGAATGTTACATGAAGTGTTTGCCTAAATTTAAAAGTTGTGCTCCCTTATTTGGGGACAGAGCATGCATGAAGCCATGAGGTGACATTACAGCAGGGAACCTCCAACAGTAAATCAATCATAAATCTTGCAAGTGAGCGACTGTTTTTCCACAAGCTTTAACACTCTCAGATCCTCCTAGCCATGTTGGGCAGCAAACATGTGGATTTTGTGAGAAACCACTGAGACCTATTTAGAACCGGAGATGACTTCTAAAAATTCAGATGGGAGCTACTCTGTGGTGCATGACTCATGTTAATGGAGGCAGCCATGTTTAATAGGGCGCATTTTTGCACAGAGCATGTGCAACAGAAGCCGACATGGCAGGAGTTGAAATGGACTGAAAATATCTGTTTGCGTCCGTGTCGCTTCAGAAAAATTTCGAGGAGAATAATCAATTCAGCGTTAATACACTTTAGAATTAAAAACACTATTTCACTTCAGTGAAATCTTAAGGTCCAGCCAAATTCTCCAAGGAACAAGAAACCATGATAAAAGGTTCACTGTGCATCTTATTGCAAAAATCAGCTGAATCAGGTGCTAAACAGCTAAATTACAATAAATATAGAGAGGGACAAAGGAGACTGGAGCACACTGATAAATTAACAGCCTGTATGGTGCAAACTGACTATTGTTTGACACTACAGTGTCTTCATCAGAGCAAAAAACCTTTTTTGATAATGAATATAAACAGGAAATGGTTTAGCTGGTAACCATGACAAATAATCCCCAACTCTCTCTTCCACAAAGGAAAGGAGGAGAAAGGCTCCTTTTTTGTTCTTTCCAGCAAGGAAATGCAGGAGCAACCTTGGAAGAAGGGAATTATAAAAGACCATAATCCGTTGCAGGTGTAGTGATTGGATGTGCATTTCTTCATAGTTCTGCTGTCGAATAGGTTATACCATAATCAGTCACCGTTGAGCTTATGACGGATTGAAAGAAGGACCTTGGATCCTCCTTAAAGGGGCCCTAATATGCTATTTTTCCAAGTTTATATTTTGGTCTTTGACTCCCCTACAGTACTCCTGATCGAGCAAAGTGAAGAAAGGGTACTTATTTCGCTCGCACTGCCATACTCACCATTTGTAGACCATAGTAGTCTCTGCCTGAAACGCCTCATTGGGGTGGCTCTTCCGCTATAGCCCACACTCCCCGTGTGCCCACTTTCTTCTGACTGGCCAGTTCTGTCAAGGGCGGATCAAGGCAGGTTGATGCTATAAAACGCAGTACATGTGTATTGATGGTATTCGATGCGCGTCATCAACGTCCGATGCGGCCATATTGTTGACATCCCCACTAACATTCCTACGCGACTCTATCGAGAGGCTTCTACCTCGCATTCTGAAGCGATCATATCAACCCTGGTTGGTTCAACATGGTTAGCTGTGTGGTTCACAGCTGTTCTAATAACAGCAACAAAAAAAGCAGTGTTAGATTTTTTGCTTTACCCACTGTGAGGAAAAGAGAGGGGAGAGAGGCAGAGGAGTTGAACCAGCGGAGGAGAGACCTGTGGCTAGAATCGATAGTCGAGACTTCCAGGCTACTCCTTCCAGCAAAGTCTATTCCAATCATTTTACCACAGGTAACGTTACAGTTAGATAAGCCAGTAAAGTGTGTGCCCAGCAATTAATAACTGGTAGATAATGGTTTTATTAGTCAGAGATCGTTTTGTCAGGCAGTACTTCCATTAGGTTTTGGAACTAGCACACAGGGTGAACTCCAATCTGAGTTAGAGGGTCTGATAATATCATGTTCTAACATGTACGCAACCTCTTTCTCAGCAATCTTTTCTTTTCAGGATTCATTTGGTACGGATGCTGTTTTATTGGTTTGGCATCACCAACATCTACATCATGACAGGCTATAGAAACTCTCTTTGGAACATCAGGAAATAGATCTTCATATTTCTTGATCAAACTCTCAAACTGAACTTTCTGTGAGGGTTCTAAGTGCTGGAGTTTTACATCAAGATTTTGTAACACAATTTACATGAAAGAACTTCAGCTTTAATTCTAGGTTCATCATCTTGAAACTCCCCCTCATCTTCACAAATCTCCTTATATACTCTTTTGCAGCCCCCTCCAACATTTAGACTTTTTTTTCCTCTGGGACTTTCCCCTCTCAGACATGCCCAGGACATGCCAAAACCTAGGTCCAGACTGGGCTTAACCAAAAAAAAAAAGGTCAATACTGCCATCTAGTGGCTTCTTTCCACATTACACCTCCATTCTAAAAGGGAAAAATTTTGACTCATAAAGGCAAAATTTTTCTTTTCAATACAAAAAATGGTGATGTAGACACTTGCGTATATATACATATAATACAATATTCTAATGTGATATATAACATGTGATATATAAATATATACATACTCAAACACGGGATAAGCACGGCCATAGGAGGATCTGAAGTGACAGCTGCAACCCTAGCATTCCTATCATGATAAGGCTTCAGCATGTTAATGTGACACAACTGTTTAGGCTTTCTCCTATCTGGAGTCTTCACAATGTAATTGAGATCATTGAGTTTTGTTAGAATTTCATAAGGGCCATGAAATCTAGCCTGCAATGGATTGGACTGCAAGGGAAACAACACAAGAACCTTGTCTCCTGGTTTAAACTCACGGCTTCTAGCCTTATGATCATACCAAGTTTTCATTTTTCCCTGACTTAATTTCAAGTTCTCTTTGGCTAGGTCACAAGCTGCACGCAGTCTTTCCTTGAACTTGCTAACATAGTCTAACAGACTGATATGTGGCTCTTTCTCTTGCCATTGTTCACTCAACAATAGCAAAGGTCCTCACACTTCATGGCCAAACACTAGCTCAAACGGACTGAATCCAGTAGACTCCTGCACTGCTTCTCCAGCTGCAAACAACAGCAAATGAACACCTACATCCCAGTCTTTCTCATGGTCATAACAATAAGTCCTCATCATTGTCTTGAGAGTGGAATGAACCGCTCTAAGGCACCCTGACTCTCTGGATGATAAGCACTAGAAAGAATCTGTTTTGCACCTAGTTCATACACAACCTGCTGAAACAATCCGGTAGTGAAATTGCTACCTTGGTCTGACTGAATTTCCGTGGGAAGGCCAAACAATGGGAAGAACTTTATCAAAGCCTTTGAGATTGCAGTTGCCTTGATGTTACGTAGAGGTATGGCTTCTGGGAATCTGGTAGATGCACACGATTGTCAACAAGTACTGATTTCCAGATCTAGTCTTGGGTAATGGACCAACACAATCAACAATGACCTTGGAGAAGGGCTCCCCAAATGCTGGGATAGGCTGCAATGGAGCTACAGGTGGGTCTAACTGGTGTTTTCCAACTACCTGACAAGTGTGACTGATTTTCCAAAAGTTGGAAACATCTTTTCGAAGCCCAGGCCAGAAGAAGTGTTTCGTGATCTTATCAACAGTCTTGTTAACACTAAGATGACCTCCTAAAGGTAAACTATGAGCCATTGTTGAGATCTCATTTCTGTACACCTTCGGAATAACAATTTGCCTAACCACTGCCCAATCTGCATTGGCAGGGATATCAGGAGGGCGCCACTTCCGCATCAACACACCATCCTTGAGATAATACCCAACTGGAACTGCGTCTATTTCTTTATCAGGAAGGGCTCTCCTCCTTAGTACACAATTTCAGGATCATTAGTTTGCTCCTATATCAACCACTTTCTGGACAGAGACAAGTCTCCAGACACATCAGAATCACCAGACCCATCTGGCTGGCTGAACAAAGAACTGATAAAAGTGTCTGATAAGCCCTCAAATGGAGAAACCATAGAAGGCCGAACAGAGTCATGAGGCGAACCACCTGAGTCATGACTATTCAATGTGCTGGACGGCACCACATCATCTTCTTCTTGAGCCGTCTTGGCCATAGCATGGGTCACTGCACAGGAAGGATACAGAGATGGGTCTTCATCGCCATCTTCAGTGCTCGGCAGTGAAGTAAGATGAACAGGGGGAACTACTTTGCCCCCAGCACTGGAAAAAAGCACTGGAAATACTTATCAACCTCCTCCTCTGAGAATGGAGGCACCAGCTTTACCTCCTGGCAAGCACGAAATTTGTTTTCAGTTGATATTTTGATTTTTAGTAGCTCCATTTGGAGCCCTTCCTTCCTATCTAACTTCTGTAAATCAAAATCTCTCTTTTTGCTCTTTCTCTCTCTCAAATCCTCATTGTTTTACTTCTCTTGCTAATTTTTCTAACTCAAACTGCCTTTCTTTCTCTCTTTCTTCCCTCTCAAATTCTCTTTGTTTTTCTCTTTCCTCCCTTTCAATCTCTAGCATTTTTAATTTAAGTTCCATTTCTATATTTGGATTTTCTACTGGAAACTGTTCCAGATCTCCTGGTGCAAACACATTTTCATCAATGTAATATTCAACACTCTCTCTAGCCAGTCTAGCTTTTCGCATGGCTGGTTTTACCTCTGTCAGCTCTAACTGTCTGCATATTTCTAGCAGTTCTGTCTTTTTAAAAGACTTCAAAACCTCTGGTGATGCCAAGAAATCATCCATTGCTGTTGATCTGTCTATATATATATATATATATATATATATATATATATATATTTATATGTGAAAATTAAAAAAGGTTAGATTTTCAATAAAAAATAAATTTACAGTCCTTTAAGATGGGGTTGCATGGTGATGTTCCGGTGAGGAAAATGCTTCAACACAGGCAAAAATCTATAAAAAGCTTCACATGTCTTGAAAAGAGTGACAGGTCTGGTCAACTGTATCCTTCTCCTTGCAATTTCTCCTACTACTTAACTCTCTCAATTTCTCTCCTTATATACTCTTTTGCAGCCCCCTCCCACATTTAGACTTTTTTTTTCCTCTGGGACTTTCCTTTTCAGACATGCCCTTGATATGCCCAAACCTCCCTCCAGACTGGGCTAAACAAAAAAAGGTCAATACTGCCATCTAGTGGCTTCTTTCCACATTACGGTAAACAAACTTGATCGCCTCTGGCAGTCTTGAGGGATGAAATAGAAATGTTTTTACCCAAAAATCCTCGCAATATGGAAAACTAAGCACAATATGTTAAGGATTTTTTTATTCCTCATGACACAATCGATATGTCCATCAAAATGTGGCTTAAGATGGTGAATAACTGCTCTTAACATGGAACGCAGCTAATTAAGACAAATTATCAGTTTTTTTAACATTCTATAGTTGCATCTGCAGTTGGAACAAAAACCAGCACACACAGTGGGGCGCCAGGACCGAGTTTGAGAACCACTGGTTTAAAGATAACTTCAATAGGGACATATCCACAGATAACCACTGGTTTCCAAACTGCAGAGGGAATATTCCGATAGTCCCCGTCCCTAGAGCGTGACAGTCCGGACAGACTTAAATTGCATTTCAGTACTCAGTCTTTCATGCTATCCAAGTGGTCAACCCTCTTTAATAACCACAATAAAAAGACTGGAGTACAAAAAAAGGATCAATTTACTTCATAGGATAGTGCCCCAAATTTGGTGATTGATAGAAAATGAGCCAGCAGACACCAGTTAAATCAAGGAAAAGTGAAAATCGTACACCATAATTTTAATGTCGTCCACAGCTTGTTCATGTGTGTGAAATTATTGATGATCATGGGATTATTTCTGTCATGGCCTACAATTTAAAGCACTGGCAGCCATCCATATCTGTATGCTTATTTTACGAAAATGTGTAAAAGTATATCACACACACACACACACTTATATTCAGCTGTGCGACATTAATTGTCTGAAACAACATATTGACATTTGAGGAAACTTAAGAAAGACATAAAATTGAGATCTCAAATGAAGCCACTTGACCCAGTTTGAGTGGCGTAATTCAGTAAATTAAACTGAGTGCTAAGAAGAAAAAAATAAGTTCAGAGGGTTTACCTTGCACTGATTTTCACTGCACAGTTCATGTCTGTGTGCAATCGAGTTGACATCATCAATATCAAGATAACCTCACCCGTCCTTAACGAGTTCTTACCATTTAAACACCTATGACAAAATCGTATTCAGGAACAGCACCAAGCTCACATGCCTTCTGCGCAATTGCACCAATCACAGACCAACTGGTTGGGCTGCACCAATCAGGAGGCGGAATAGAAGAGTCGAGTCTTGTCTGGCTGCTCAGATTGAGAATTCAAGATGTCTTCCTCAGGTAGGAGTTCACATTGCGAACAACATACCTTGACAGTGACAAATTTTAAAGTTACTTTAGTGCCTGTATTTTGGCATGTTTTCGGATCCGTTCGAGCGCTTATTTCTCAAATGTCGGTATATTTGATACACTGGAAGGTAATCGGTTAAGCTAGCCACTTAGCTATCTGATGTAGAAGAATTCTAACGTGAGTTAGCATTGGCTAACGGCCATAATCCCTTTCCGTGGAAAACTGTAGCGTCTGCGTTAGCATAGCGCGCTAATGCTACGTGCTAACAAGCAGCTAATGCTATACACCACAACTTGAATAGCTGTGACACATCGATGGGCTGTTTCTGTTTTGAGCTGCTTTCACACCGGACGCGAAACGAATTTTTCGCACGACAGATTACATTCAAAGTCAGTGCAAAGACGCGAATGCACGCGTTCGAATTCCGCGTCCAGTGTGAAAGCGGCTTAAGTCAAGTTAGCCAGCTCTAGCGTCACATCTATTCGCTGTTAGCGCACTGTAGCCTCAAGCGGTCACAATATTCACGGGCTTAATAATTGTTGGCGTCGATCGAGTATCTTCTTTAGCTGCCTGTTCTTGCACAGGACGCGCGCCCAAATGTAACGCTCGTCCGCGATGCTGGAGTTGCCAGACGGCTGTTCAGTGTATCACAGTGGCTAACTCGCTAACTAGTCGTGTTTACGTTGATGACATTAGCTTGCACGGCTAGCAGTATTTACGTTCCTTAGTCCGTAAACTTGAGTGAGCCGAGTCCACAACCAGTTCAGCGGAGCAGAAATCCGCAGGATTGGCTGAAAATGGTGTTTCACTCGTGTGCCACGAATGTACCCTTCTGACCTGGTGTATTTGCTAGTTATCTGAACTGCAACGCGGTATATTTTCGGAAGTTAAATGCATTATTGTTACACTTTTTTCCAACGACAATTAGTTCAGCACTGTTGCATAATGGCTGGTAGTTTAACTTTAGATCTGAAATGCCGCAGTAGCGGCCAGCTGGTGAACTTTAATTGGATTGAAGTTTCTATCACCTAATTCGTTAGCCTGTCGTCTACTTGCCTCTGGGACTAGCAAACGTGAATAGTTCTGTACTGTAATGAAAGTAGCTGCTGACAAAATGGGTTTCCTTTAAAAGATGTTTTGACGTTGGAGATTAGCGGGTCAGTGTCGAATAATACCTGACAAGTTGCTTGTTTCCAGTGTGCAGTCTGTTCAAAACTGAAAATCACTTCCCTTAGGCCACTTGCATGTATGTTTAGTGCTGCAGTTTCATCGTTTTGATATCGTGTCTGTTGACGATTGCTATGAAACTTTGTGTTTTGTTCTTATGCACGGTTTCATTGATAGTAACTTTTATGTAGCAAAGCAGTTGCGTAAAGGAGAGGTTATCAAATGTGTACTTTGACAATGTCTTCGATGATTGAGCATGTCTTGCTTTGATAAGCCTATTTACAAATCTGCAGTTGAATATTTATCATCCTTAAACTAACCGAGTTGTGCCTTACGCACCCAGTGACGCGACCTTTTTAGTGCAGCCAGGTGAAAAATGCCAATGCTGGAGTTTTCAACCGGATTTAGAGAGGTGTGCGTGTCCAATCAGTGAGTACGTGCAACTTTTAAAATGCGCGCAAACATGTTAGTCTGACTGGAATCGCACTTAATCGAATTTCTGATTGTCGGGCAAACACAGATAATGCGGTTACTAGTCACATTATTCCTCGATGTGTGTGTTTGAATCGAACTGAACTGGATTATACGCTCTGCACAAGCTCCAGTTCATCACGCAGGGCTTTGACCCGGATGTCTGGTGGAGTTGTTAACACCAAACTGATAAGCGGCAATTCTGTGCTCTGCCCAACTAGCAGGTTTGTATCGAACAGTAACAATCCTCGTCTGCAAGGGTATTGGTGCTTGAACAGTCACACCTTGGGGGCTCATAACTTCTTCTATTAATCCACATAATTTATTGAATGACTTGCGCATCATCTGAAAATTTTCCTTCCACTCACCAGTGGAAAACTCAAACGACTCTCTCCCACACCTGCATCCATCATGCACTGGAAGCCCGGAGGCGTGTTTCTCGAAAGCACTGATTCTTAACATAGTTGGAACCACAGGCTGTGAATGGCCGAACTATGTTTGTTGCTAACTGAGACACTACGCTTTAGGGAAACGCAGTCCGAGGAGGCAGAGAGGGCACAAAGTAGATCATAGCGGCATGCGTCCAAGTTTCGGCTAATGCCATAACCACCAGGGATAGCGTGCATCTCAGTTGTGTGGAAAGCATAACGTACAGCCTGTATGAAACTCGCAGAACTGTAACTTGACATATTGCCACTTAACTTGTTTTTCAAATGTTTGGTCTGTGACCTAATGGGTCGACCAGAAAAAGGTCCAACACGAACAAGATGAAAGGGGGCATATCACATAACCGATTTACTGACCAAAGTGGAGACGGACATCTTCGCGTTTATGTCATAGGGATGTATAACAGAACCAGGAAGTACCTTTGCTTCAGCCAGTTAGCATATTAGCTTCCTGCTTCCGCGTTTCCCAAGGATGCAATTTTGTGGCCAAAGATGCGGCAGCTCCACAGACACCCATTGAAAATTGCGCATTTTTTTTCTTCCCAAATAAAGCAAAAACAAAAGAAAATGTATTCGGTTATCCTTCATTATTTTGCTCTTTGTCTGACACAACTGTTTGATGCTTTCAAGACGGCCTGTAAATTAAGAACTGCTACTTAGAGCTTGATGACAGCTCATGCCGATGTTTGGTTTTCCAGCTGTTGCTCTGACTGCAGCATGTCAGCCAATGAGTGTGTAGTGCATTCACGTTCCAGATTAACAGCGTTGCTCGTCATTTCCCCTCGAACTCATTCGCCAATCCGCACAGACTGCGCATTATCATGGCCATTTGTGCTGCGTAATCGGATTGGCAATCTTATGAAATGGTGCTGGAAATGAGCACCCATGGAACGCCATTTTCATAGATGGCGTTGGTCAATTCCGTACTTCCTGGGCTGAAGTAGCTAGCCTAGCAAATTCTGTACTTCCTGGGCTGAAGTAGCTAGCCTAGCATCTCCAGTTGAAAGTAATAGGGGCGGTACTTCCTCGCGCTCTCCAGTTCTATTACATTACCTCCGTGGTTTATGTATACTGCGACTAGGACAGTTGTCAGATTAAATGGCCTCATCGTGCTATTACAGTAGCTCGACTTAATTATGCATTTAAATGCTTGAGTTAGTTACTTGTGTGATAGAACTAATCAAACTCTTTGGTCACTGCTGCCTTTGTTAATGGACGGTAAGCAGGGAAGGCGTAAAACACGTCTTTAAACTGATAATTAGTCTTGATCTGTTTTCAATCATTGTCTGTGATTAAAGATACTTTAACTCTCCGATCTCAGGTGTTACCATTTCGATGAGAAATAAAAGCGTCAATTGGACACAAAAATGTGCACATTTCAATCTTCGTTTTCATGAGAGCAAGAATGATTCGTAGGTTTGATGGATATGGCAAAAGTGAATGCCTGAGCAGTTTTTTTCATGAAGGCTTCCCTGTTAAGGCAAGTTTATGAAACATTTTTATTGAATTAATTATTTACTCACTGTTGCATTCATTAAAAAGGAAGCTGTGTACTTAAAGGAGAATTCCGGTGTGAAATTGACTTGGGTTGTATTGAAACATGATAATGAGTACTAACTTTTGTCGAATAACCCTCCTCCATACACATGCAGCTTTTCGAAATAAATGGCTTTTTAGCTGAAGCTCCCAACAGGCTTACGATGGTAGTGAATTGGGCATAACGTTGCCATGCAAAGAAATCGCTCTTTTTTTCATCATTAACATCAGAGTAGCTCCACTCTTCATCGGTAGAATTCCGAGGGCCCTGACATTTAAAATGAGGCACTGAGATCTTTGAAAATGCACAGGTAGTTTGTTAAAAAAGACTTTTTATGCAAACAGTACCTTGAGGTAGTTTTCAGTCTCCTCCATCTTGAAAGGCACAGTAAGTCAATTGACGAGCACGAACGAATAGGAAGGATAGGGGAACAGATTGCAATCTATTCGTTCGTGCTTGTCAATTGACTTATTGTGACTTTCAAGATGGAGGAGACTGAAAACTACCTCAAGGTACTGTTTGCATAAAAAGTCTTTTTTTAATATGCACTATATGCCAATGCACTATATTCATATTGTTGAAAAAACATGTTAATCAAGAACAGTGATTGAAATCGGGTCGATAATCATCTGTTTCAAGGGATGTGTCCCGTTTTCTGTTTGTCAGCCGCCACAGGCTCTTAGATTTATCTGGGGTATCAGGTGTCTTTGTGCAAAGCTGAAATAAGTCTGCAACCACACTGGCCTTTTATGAAGGAGTTTGAATACGCCTGTACTGCATTCATGCCGGCCTTACATCAGAGGACTATTTAGGCGATTTCACTTTTCCAGACTAGTTCCCAATGAGGGATTAAAATTGACTTCTGTTCAAGTTAGGACGCTTGCTTCATTCTCAATTTTTGGTGTGAGGTGGTATTAAAACTCTCTTTCTCATCTTGTCATTCCGATAAAATCAAGCAGGTTCAGTATTATCTTAAATCTTCAGGCTTTTCTCATTCATACTGAAGTTCAGTGATGTGAGAATTGTCAAAGAACCTATAGGTATTATCAGCAAGACCCTCAGTCTGCAAAATCTTGTAGGCTGTGAGTAAAGATACAAGAGACCTCAACTCTTAAAATATATTTCAGTGGAAAGTAAAATTCTTGGTGTCTAAAATGCATAGTTTTTTTCAATGTTTTGTAATTTGGTAATAATCCAGTGAGACGCATTTTAAACCAGCAAGTCTTCAAATTGGCTTCAGTGTCAGGGGGCAGACATTTTTACTTTGGGAATCTAATTTTATCCAATCAAACTCCTTCATGAATGGAATGAGTTCAACTGATGTCACAAGTAACGTGGCACAGTCTAGTGAACTGGTGTTTGATTGGATACAATTCTGGTGTGGCCCCTCTGTGCTGCAGGTCTCGGGTGAGGCCTGTCTGTGCCGCAGGTCTCCGGTGAGGCCTGTCTGTGCCGCAGGTCTCCGGTGAGGCCTGTCTGTGCCGCAGGTCTCCGGTGAGGCCTGTCTGTGCCGCAGGTCTCCGGTGAGGCCTGTCTGTGCCGCAGGTCTCCGGTGAGGCCTGTCTGTGCCGCAGGTCTCCGGTGAGGCCTCTCTGTGCCGCAGGTCTCAGGTGTGGTTCCTCTGTGCTGCAGGTTTCAGGTGAGGCCTCACTCTGCGGTTCTAAAGTGAAAGTCGCTGTCCTGCCGCTCCTCTGACGGAACAGCCTTCCACTTGCCTCTCGCCATGTCCTCTTCCTCCTGCTCCTCGTCCGGGGAGACCAGCCCAGAGGACGCCCCCCGTGGAGGCGGTACTATCCGGGTCTACCTCCCCAACAAGCAGCGTACTGTGGTAAGAGTTCCCAGTAAGCAAGTATATATTGTCAGAATCTCCAAGAAGCGGCACTCTATTCTGAGGATCTCCCATGAGATGCGAACCATGGTCGGAATAAGAAATGATGATGGAGCCGTAGTACATGACTAGTTTATTTGAGAGATATTGTGCTCTAGTTTCCATGAATTGCCTTGTGTATGTTGTTAAAATGTCCAATACTGTCCCAAAAACTATTAGCCTAGTGACTCGTAAAGTGAATCTTAGTATTTAAGCCTGATTTTTCGTGGGTTGTGCATCTGATGTTCGCGCTGTGTTTTGTTCGTCCAGGTGAATGTGCGACCTGGGCAGACTGTTCATGATAGCCTGGATAAAGCGCTGAAAGTGCGGGGTCTGAGCCAGGAGTGCTGCGCCGTCTTCCGTCTCCTGGAGGGGTCAGTCTTCCTCAGCTTGGCCTCATGAACATCAGCTCCGTTCCTATAGCGATGGGGCCCGCCTTACATGAGCTGCAAAAATAGACATTCACAGATTTTATTGGTCCTGATACCAGTACTGATTCTTGGGCTTTGTTGATTGTCCAATACTGAGTATTGATCTGATACTTGTTGATAATTCATGAGCTGTATACCTCTCTGTGCGAAAGAGACGGGGATGATTCTTTTATGTGTTGGGCAACATCGGGTATTGCTTTTCCAACATGGTAAAACTAAATGTAACAAATACATGGATATAAATGTACTGAAATGTTATTTATTAAATAATGGTGCTCGATACCAGATGTCGTCGATACCTGATCAGTATTGGTATCGGTGCATCGCTATTAAAGAGATTTTGGCGCGAATTGATCTCGACTTCTCGGGAGTTTTATCTCAGTTCAATGTTAATTGTATGTCACTGGTGCGCCTGTGTCTTTCCGACTCAGATTCACAGAGTAGGATATTAATGATATTTTTGTGTGTGAATCTACAAAGCACAAGTGACAGTAAATATGGTGGTTAAACCATGCAAATGATGTGGAATTTATTTGGCTAGGTGCACACAGGAGACATGCTCTCGTTTAAAAAAAACCAATACATAACACAACACACACTTTTTATGATCGAGGAGAAAAATAGAAGTATTAACATTGCTATGACAACGACCAATAGCTTTGCTGACTTCGGGCAATAATGCGACATTTTCATTTTTACTGTTTATTTCAAAAATTAAAAAAAAAAAATTTTTAATAAAATAAATTTGGTATTTCCAGTCCCTCCCGAATCTGGAATCCCCAATTCGAGAACTGTGTACAAGGCTTGCTCGCATGCAACCCCTTGTTGCCAGGTCAGAGGAGAGAGACAGTTCGCGGCTCTCCTCCGAAGCAAGTGCCTGTCAGCCCCTGCAGTTGGTCGAAACTTTCCCTAGTTCAGAACAAGTGCGGAGGATTCCTGAAAAGGAACAAGCTTAGAGTCTCACTGAGGAGCGCCCAGCTGGCCAACAGGAGGCGCTTGACCAACGAATAAAGCAACTATGTTTTATAACCGTTCCCGACAGTCCCTTCCCAAATTGCATACCCACAGCGCTATAGCCAATCGTGCGCTGCCCTGAAAAAGCTGCCAACTACTGCAGGATGGTACGACAGGGGATCGTACCTGCGCTATGGTGGTCGCTACTGCTCCGCAAATGCGACATCTTAACCGAGCGAGCTAACCTGACAGCTCCATTTTTACTGTTTATGAAAGTGGACCAATGTACATATAAGTCCCGCCCATTCTCTATAGTGATCGGTCACTCTGAAATTGACATTGAAAACTGGCGCATCTTCTCTTTGGTTGAACTGATTTAATGTATGAGTCGGTCCCAAAACGCGCAACAAATGGTCACATTCTGGCTCAAAAACACGAGTGCTCTGCGCGTATACACAGTAGACATGACGTGAAGTAAAAAGACGAACGTCAAGCGCATGTTACCATTGGAAATGGTTAGAAAACTTGGTGGTATAGCATTTACAGGAAGTGGTACGGGGTGCAGCTTACAGTGAGGAGGAGTAGGGCAGGTTATTGCTTTGAAGGAAGTGGATTAGTTGAGTGGGTTCTGTTAGCTGGTGGTGTTGGCGATATCCTCGCTGCCTCAGTGGCCCCTTTATCAGGTATCTTCAGTGATTTTCTTTTGGTCTGTTTCCGTCTAGGAGTTAAAGAATTTCATGTATGTTGTGTTGTATAGTTAATTCTGAAAGTCGTCCCATCCCTCTCTCTCTTTCTTTCATTCACCCTCCCTCCTCTCTCTCCCTCTCTTCATCTCAGTCGTAAAAGGCTGACGGACTGGAACACGGACATCACCCCGCTGGTAGGGGAGGAGCTTCTCGTGGAAGTGCTGGATGATGTCCCCCTTACTATGCACAACTTTGTAAGTCAGCCAATAGGCAATCTGCCTGGGGAATTGTGGTGACTTGTTGCTGAATATGTTTAGGACACCAAAGTGACTATGTATCACATTTCATTTGCTGGAATGTAATTTACACACTCTAATTAAAGTGACAAAACGTTAGTTGGTGCTAATTAGGCAATTGGTTGATAATTGTTCCAACGGTTACCTCAGGTTCGGAAGACCTTCTTCAAGCTGGCCTACTGTGATTTCTGCCACAAGTTTCTCTTCCATGGCTTTCGATGTCAGACATGTGGCTACAAGTTCCACCAGCACTGTAGCAGCAAAGTTCCCACTGTGTGTGTAGATATGGACACTGTGACCAAACTGTGAGTACAGAGAGTATCTTTGCACTGTGAGCTGACTGTGAGTGTAATTCCAATGTGCACAGGCTGTGAGAAGATTTACACTATGCAGACTGTGAGAATATTTATACTGTGCACAGGCTGTGAGAATGTTTACACTGTGCACAGGCTGTGAGAATGTTTACACTGTGTGCAGGCTGTGAGAATGTTTACACTGTGTGCAGGCTGTGAGAATGTTTACACTGTGTGCAGGCTGTGAGAATGTTTACACTGTGTGCAGGCTGTGGGCATGTTGACTCAGGGAGCAGATTATGAGTATATTTACACTGTGTGTATACTGCTTAGTATATTAACAATTGTGAACAGACTGCGTATATTTACTCTGTGAGGAGGCTATGATTATATTTACACTCTAAGAAGACTGACTGTATTAACACTGTGAGGAGGCTATGAGTATATTTACCCTGTGGGCAGTCTGCTGTATGTTAGCAGTGCGAGCAGACTGAGTGTAAATGTGCAGTGAGTTGACTGAGAGTGCATTTATACTGAGTAGGCTCTGAGTAGAAGTACACTCTGACTGAGTATATTTATACTATTAGTAAACTTGATTTATTTACACTGTTGGCAATCTGTGAGTATTCACCGATGACCCAAAACATCAGAAGCAGACATAAATGAAGTAAATAATGTTGATTTACTTGAAACAACAGTGCGAGTCAAGGTGTACGGACGGACCATTTGTTTGATCCAAGTAATCGTCGTTTAGCATTGTCTTTTCTGCCCAATATTTACTGAAACATTTGAGGGATTTTAACCACATCGGACATGGGATCTCTCCACAGAGGGTAGCTGAACCCATTAGGTGTTGGAGGTCATCGGGTCAAAGGTCATGGTCACATAAGGTCAGGTGTATCTGGGAGGGGCTGAAGATCAATTTTTAGGGTGTATGAAGTTATCAGGTCAGAACTTCATTTATCCCACAGAGGGCAATTCTGTTTACATTTCCTAGCTAAAATCACAGTAACAGAAAATATCACATAACAGTTCACAGTATCACACATGACGTACCGAACAACTAAACATTTACATTCAAGGCTGTCAATGGCATTTGTCCATATCTCATACTTGGTTCAGTTCAATTATTATTCAGCAATCTAATAGCTGAAGAAAGGAAGGAGTTACAAATATCTATTGGTTTTCCTCATGGGGGCGTAATAGCGATGCCCTGGTGGCATCAACACAAATTGGCCTGAAAGAATGTGGTCAATTATACTCCGCGCTTTCCTGACCACCTGCCTTTTCCACACTGAGGCCAAGTCACGCAACTGGACCCTCATGATCCTGGAGCAAACCTTCACAATATTGTGCAAGCTGTTTTGTCTTTTTGGGACAATCCATTGAACCAGCATATGAAAGAAAAGGTTAAAAGACCTTCAATAAGAGTGATAAGAAGCACACATAATGTTCCTGGAGACGTTAAAAGAATTCAGCCTCCGCAGCAAGTGAATCTTCTGCTGCCCTCCTTAACAACACACTCAGTGTTGGTGTCAAACTTGAGTTGATTATCCATAAAGAAGTGAAGGACTCCACTATCTGGACTTCTTGGCCCTCTTGTGGCAGGCAGTGGCATAGCAGTCAGCACTTTTAGCTGAGTTCTATCTGATTTCTGAGCTTGTCAGATATGCAATTACCCTGAACATCACTAAGGGCTGCAATCGATTGTGATCTTTTTGTGTCGCCTGCGTAGCAGAGCGGACACACAGGGATCACTGAGTTGTCTCGCGTCTGTCGTCGTCGCCTTCCTCATCCGTCATCATATTTCTTCCACCTGCAACTCCTCCTCCACCATTCATGGTAGTTGGACCAAACTTGGTCAGTACATGTATGACCAGTACAAGTGCACCATGTATTTAGATTGTGCCGCAGGCAACACATCTTCCATGGAAGACTCACAGTTTTTCAGTAGGATGCACCAAATATGTTTGGCGTTTACCCCATGTACATGAAATCTTTGTTTGACAAAGCTGTTTGCTCTTCCCCGTCTTGCATGAAAAGGCTTTTCTCGTTTCCCTCAGCAGGGCGAGGTGATCCGTTGATTGGGAGTCAATTGCATAGAATTCTTAAACTGTTGACAGATGTGACTGTCACATGGATGTGTTAAACTGTCGGCCATATTGCTTGACACGTCTTCTGTTGGTCTGCTGATGTAGAATTCTGTGGTTTTACTTTTCTGATCTCGCTGCTGTTCCCAATAATGGCTCAGTCTCTCCCACGATGGTGCCCATCATCAGCATATCAGATTACTCCACAACTTCGTCCATTCTAGTGTTTTTAAATGTATGGTTAGTATTATTATAGTTCGTATTAACATAGGATACTAAGGTACGGTCCTTCTAAATGGTTGTGTTCAGTCTCTGATGTTTCGTGCTGTGCCTTTACGCAGTCATGCACCTGTATCCCCTGCGTTTCTCGCTGCTGATGTACTTGTAGTACTTTGCGTGCTTCTTGATGGCTGCGTGTTTAGCGATGAGACTGGGGGGTGGCGGGGGGTTTGACATGAGGGCTTCTGCTCAGCTTTGCTGCTCGGTGTTTGTGTCTGCAGGTGTTCGCCAAACACCGGAGAGGACGTTTATCCTCAGATCTCTATTCTGCTGCCAGACAACTCCATTTCCCAGAGTGAAATGAGCTTCACCCCAGAGCCCTCTGGGTAAGCCTGTCCTTGAAGGGATACTTTCCCAATTTTCGTCCGGCTTTGTGTAATTACATTGTGGTTGGTGTACGCAAAAGAACAGTGTTTAATTTTTGTCAATGTTCCCTGGACCCAGAATTTTCTGTTCATTCATCAGAAAGTATCCACCGGATGACGTGGTTTGAACCAGGCTGGTTAAACTTGTTGCCACAACATTAGCAACATAGTTCCTTACATAGTGCAAAACCACAAAGCAGCGTATTGCAGGAACATGACATAAACAGATCAGTGTACTTAACAGGTGTGGCAGTGTCAGAATCCTGAAAGAAGCTGAGCGCAGCAAAACCAATAAAACATGGATACATGCAAGTGCCTCGGACATCATGTGCAGTAAAGAATGTATGACACTAATATAACGCATAACAAATACATACGGGGGGGGGGGGGGGTTTGTCAGATGGGGCCAAATTGGGTGGGAGGGGCAGTGACTTGTATCTTCTATTAGCGTCTTCTCTCATTAATCTGGAATCATTTGGTCATGAATTAGATTCACTCATTTATGTGGACGCACTCATGAACATGGGCAATTTCAGTCCCTCACTCTGCCCCGTTTAGAGAGGGCTCTGTTGGATCTGTTCATTAATTTAAACTCGCTCACTGATTTGGACTTCTTTTGCTGGACTCATAGCCGTTAATCTGTAGTCATTTCGTTTTTCCCTTTGCCCAGTTCAGAACAGACTCTTGACTCCTTCACACATTAATCTGGACTCTCTGCTCTGGAATATTAATCTGAGCTCAATCATACCATGAAAATTGCAGAGCCACCAATGGAGAGATTTAGTATTATTTTTTCTGTTTCTTTGCTGACAGTTTTATGGAAATGAACTTGCAGTAAATTAAACTGCACGGGGTTTGAGCACACACCAGTTAGATTTATCAAGGCATTTTTAACAAGGCAACAAGGGGGTTTGACCCATCAACCCTCTGGATGTCAGTCAGCTGTCTTAATCACCAGGCTGTAGTTGGCGTCAGTTTATGTACAGCATGTAGTAGGGAATTAATCTTTCCGCTCTGCAGGATGGGGCTCCTGTCCCCTGCCTCGGCCTTCATGTTCCCCATGCCAGGGGCAGACGGCTCCTCTCTCCAAAGGGGCCGCTCCACCTCCACCCCCAACGTTCACATGGTCAGCACTGTGGGGCCTGCAGGGACCAGCATAATTGAGGTGAGGACCTCCATCTCCGAGTGTGGATGCGCTTGAATCTAGTGTGCTGCGCTGAGCTCTCATGCCAAGCATTTCTCCTGTATGCCTTCTGCATCATCGCTGCGGGGACCGCCGCCAGAAATTTTATAATCTGCAGTTAGTAGGGCTTTTCGCTCATAATCACTTTGAAAGAAATTAGTTGCCTAAATGTGTAGCCACTGCATATGTCAGGGATCACCAAATGCGTCCTCACATCCAAACCCAGCTATGGTTGCCTTCTCTTCCTGGAACTTATTAACTGAACAATAAATGCTTCTTATTGGCCAGCCTGTCTCTACACCTGACTCCCAGGTAAAGGGGTTGCAGTTAACCTGCAGTTCTCCACCCTCGAGGACAGAGAGTTGATTATTCCTGGCCTGCATTATTTTTATATCAGGTTTCCCTGTTATCCACACATGGCTGTCATCTGGACATTAATGAGTTCTGCTAATGAAAGCCCGTTTCTAGCCCAGAAAAAAAAACTATTGCTGAAAAAATCTCGGGGCAATCGATTTGTATCCGAGAATATTGAAGGCTGTAATTGCTTCCAAAGGCCTATTCGTGAAGTATTGACTCTAGGGGCTGATACTTCTGTGAATGATTTTTGCATATTTTAAAATTATGTTAATTAACCCTTAGAGCACTGGAATAGATTTTTAAAAATATAAATTTAATTATCTTGTGCTGTTGCAAACCTATCATGTGGCAACTTGTTTAAAAGAGCTCCCCCTGCATGAGCTCTTTAAAACAAGTTGGCACATGATAGGTTTTCAAAAGCATGGATTTTAGTATCTTACATCATTGAGCCACAATAGCTGCATTTATCGCTTTTAGGGTTATCATTTGATTGAGGACGCTTAACTTCCATCACTCTGGACCAAAATCCTAATCCGAGTGTCTCACAAAATGGCACAACCCATGAAAAGTTTTTTTGAATGACAAAAGTGTCATTCTTAAATTGAGTTATTGCCATGATTGGCTGGCCTTATAACAGTAAAATATGGCTCTGCATCCATTTACAAAATGAGGCATATTTTGACTTTTGGGATAAACTGTCCCCGCTGGTTATGTGATTTTTTTTTTTTTTTTTTTACCTAAACATATTTGAGTCATAATTGTCTTGATTTATTTTCTTGGCGAAGAGCAAGTATTTTGATATATAGATGACCAAAGTGCAAAACCTATCTGCAGAATTTTTCTGATTGACTGATCTCACTTTGGATGAACAGCCTTCCTTGTTCTCATCATTCAAAGTGAAATCTGCCAATCAGAAAAATTCAGCAGATCAGAGGTTTCACACTTTGGTCATCGATATGTTACATGTCAAATCAGAATTTTTCAGTGTAGTGACTCATACTTTCATGTTAGCGTAGATTTGCTGAATAGCTGTTTTTTCCTGTGCTTATTACTCATATTATCTCATTCCTTTTTTTCTTTCAGGAGGCGTTAAAAATGGGTGAGCTGCTGTACATTTCTGCTTTAATCAGATGATTTTAGTGTTCCATCTACTCCTGATATTGTTAGTCATTTACTCTGGAACCAGTATAAGCTGTTGCCCAAAGCGGAGTATTGTGTATGATGGTATTGAGTGCTGTATGAGGCGATTCTGCACTAGTCCCTCCGTTCCTCTCAGAAAGCTGCACCATGTCATAAGAACCACACTTCCCACAATTCCCCGCTCAGTCGCTGTAATGACATACAAAACACAAGAATTCCTTTATGGAGCAGAAATGAGAATGTGCTGCACTTCTGTGGATTGCTTCAAGTCGGGTGCCTCATTACAGTCTTTCTTTTATATGTTTGTCGGTTAATTATACATTACTCAAAATAATGGGAACACTTGGAGTTATATTGTGTTGTTTAAGTGTTCCCTTTATTGTTTTGAGCAGTATACAGGTCCTTCTCAAAAAATTAGCATATTGTGATAAATTTCATTATTTTCTGTAATGTACAGATAAACATTAGACTTTCATATATTTTAGATTCATTACACACAACTGCAGTAGTTCAAGCCTTTTATTGTTTTAATATTGATGACTTTGGCATACAGCTCATGAAAACCCAAAACTCCTGTCTCAAAAAATTAGCATATCATGAAGAGGTGCTCTAAACGAGCTATTCACCTGATCATCTGAATCAACGAATTCAACTCTAAACACCTGCAAAAGATTCCTGAGGCTTTTAAAAACTCCCAGCCTGGTTCATTACTCAAAACCGCAATCATGGGTAAGACTGGCGACCTGACTGCTGTCCAGAAGGCCATCATTGACACCCTCAAGCAAGAGGGTAAGATACAGAAAGAAATCTCTGAGCGAATAGGCTGTTCCCAGAGTGCTGCATCAAGGCACCTCAGTGGGACGTCTGTGGGAAGGAAAAAGTGTGGCAGAAAACGCTGCACAACCAGAAGAGGTGACCGGACCCTGAGGAAGATTGTAGAGAAGGGCTGATTCCAGATCTTGGGGGACCTGGGGAAGCAGTGGACTGAGTCTGTAGTAGATACATCCAGAGCCACCGTACACAGGCGTGTGCAGGAAATGGGCTACAGGTGCCGCATTCCCCAGGTCAAGCCACGTTTGAACCAGAAACAACGGCAGAAGCGCCTGACCTGGGCTACAGAGAAGCAGCACTGGACTGTTGCTCAGTGGTCCAAAGTACTTTTTTCGGATGAAAGCAAATTTTGCATGTCATTCGGAAATCAAGGTGCCAGAGTCTGGAGGAAGACTGGGGAGAAGGAAATGCCAAAATGCCTGAAGTCCAGTGTCAAGTACCCACAGTCAGTGATGGTCTGGGGTGCCATGTCAGCTGCTGGTGTTGGTCCACTGTATTTTATCAAGGGCAGGGTCAATGCAGCTAGATATCAGGACATTTTGGAGCACTTCATGCTTCCATCTGCTGAAAAGCTTTATGGAGATGAAGATTTCATTTTTCAGCACGACCTGGCACCTGCTCACGGTGCCAAAACCACTGGTAAATGGTTTACTGACTATGGTATTACTGTGCTCAATTGGCCTGCCAACTCTCCTGACCTGAACCCCATGGTGAATCTGTGGGATACTGTGAAGAGGAAGTTGAGAGACACCAGACCCAACACTGTGGATGAGCTTAAGGCCGCTATCGAAGCATCCTGGGCCTCCATAACACCTCAGCAGTGCCACAGGCTGATTGCCTCCATGCCACGCCGCATTGAAGCAGGCATTTCTGCAAAAGGATTCCCGACCAAGTATTGAGTGTATAACTGAACATAATTATTTGAAGGTTGACTTTTTTTGTATTAAAACACTTTTTTTTTTATTGGTCGGATGAAATATGCTAATTTTTTGAGATAGGGATTTTTGGTTTTTCTTTACTTTTTTGCTAAAATCATCAATATTAAAACAATAAAAGGCTTGAACTACTTCAGTTGTGTGTAATGAATCTAAAATATATAAAAGTCTAATGTTTATCAATACATTACAGAAAATAATGAACTTTATCACAATATGCTAATTTTTTGAGAAGGACCTGTATTTAGCAGCATATTTGGTTTGTTAGTAAAGTATACGCACATTGCAAACAATATTGCTAAGACATGATAAGAGAGAACATTTCCTACCGACTCTGATCACAGTAGACAAATATGAACTGAGCTCAGCCATTTTGTCCTCCAGGTACCTACACAAGGAGACTTGCATGCCTCAGAAACAGATAAACAGTGCTGTGAAAAGTAATTCTCACCGTCCCAGTGTTTTCTATTTTTGCATATTTGTCACACGTAAATTTTCAGATCATCAAATTAACTTTAAGATTAGACAAAGGTAACCCAAGTAAACACACAATGCAGTTTTTATAGTTTGTAAAAAGCTATTTAAACCTATCTGGCCCTGTGTGAAAAAGTAATTGCCCCCTTAGTGACTGGATTTAATTGATATTTTGGTTCAGTTTCATGAGGCACATTCAGATATTATTGCTGCCAGCCCCTTCTAATCAAAACTTCACATAAGTAGAATAATTTTGGCTGTGTAAAGTTGGCAAAAAGCAGCGCATGATGCCTCAATCTAAGGAAATTTAAGAATAGATGAGAAACAAAGTCATTGAGATCTATCAGGTAGGGAAGGGTTACAGAACCATTCCTGAGTCTCCAACACACCACAGTGAGGGCCATTATCTACAAATGGCAAAAACTTGGAACAGTGATGAACCTTCCCAGGAGTGGCTGGCCTGCCAAAATTTTTCCAACAGTGTATTTACTACTCATCCAGGAGGTCACAAAAGAACCCAGAATTACTTGCCTCAGGTAAGTTTGGTGTTTGCGATTTTAAAATAAGAGAGAAACTGGGCAATAATGGCATCCATACAAGAGCTGCTAGGTGTGAACCACTGCTGACTAAAAACAACAGGCTCTTTGCACATTTGCCAAAAAACATCTTGATGACCCCCGTGGCCTTTGGGATAATATTCTGTGGACTGACAAGTCAGTAGTGGAACTCTTTGGAACACATGGTTCTCATTACATCTAGCGCCAAGTTAACAGCTATTCAGTATTCAGCAAAAAAAATATATTAACAGCAGTAACGTAATGGTCAGAGATGCTTTGCTGCCACAGGGCCTGGACGACTTGCCATAATTGATTGAATCATTAATTTTCCTCTCTACCAGAAAATCCAAAAGGAGGATATCCGGCCATCAGTTTGTGATCTAAAGCTCAAGTGCAGTTGGGTAATGCAGCAGGACAATGATCTGATGCATACACGCAAGCCCAACTCTGAATGGCTCAAAAGAAACAAAATGAGGGTTTTGTGTGGCCTAGTCAATGTCCTGATTTGAATCTGATTTGGATGCTGTGGTAAGACTTAAACAAGCAGTACATGCTTGAAAACTGTCTGGTGTGGCTGAATTAAAACAATTCTGCAAAGAAGAGTGGGCCAGGATTCCTCCAATGCAATGTATAACACTCATTGCCTGTTATGGTAGTTTCTGCGGCCAAGGATGGCACAGCCAGTTATTTGTTAAAGGGCAGAGTCCCCCCCCCCCTCACACAAGGGTTATATAGGTTTTGAATTACTATTGTTATGACTTGGAAAAATCACAACAAAAAAACTGTCAAGTACACCTAAAACAAATTTATTCTTTACAAAAAAAAGTTTAACAAAAGAATATCCACTATTTAAATTCGCTAATAACACTCTGCCACTATTTAACTGTTGCCAAAATAAAACTCTGGTCTGCTCTCTTTGTTGTCTGTAACTCTCGTGCTTAAAATCACAGCCTTTATATAGTCTAGCAACCTTCCAGAAAGATCCACAGGACTCTAGGGAAATCCCGCCCCCTCCAAGCAGGAAAGTGCCAGAAGCTTCTAGAAATTACTAGACTTTTCTTAATGATTTTACAAATACGCCACCAGATGGTGCCAATGAACAAAATAAATATAGCTGACCAGCAAAGCAGCATGTAACAAACTTCATTTACAAATGGAATATAATGCTGTACAAAATTATCATACATAACACTATTTTCCTTCAATAAATGAAATTATCATTGACAAGCTGCATTTTGGGTTTCTTCAAGTTGTCTTTGTCTCATTAACATTAGTTTGATAATTGAAAAACATTTAATATGACAAATAAGCAATAATGGATGAAATTTGGACGTGAGCAAATACTTTTTCACGGCACTGTACACCTTCCACTCGAACAAACTCTGAACAAACCGTTTGCCATAATGAATGAAACCAAACACCCTCTCAACCAGCCTACAGACACAGTGGAGCCCCTTTTGTAGCAGACGGATGCAGCTCCGCCGTCACGCAGACAGATACTGGAAATCTTTCCCACCCACAACGCTATCGCTTCACAACCTCATACAACATCGCTTATCTGCCTCATGGGACTCAATTCACAGCTTTACAGCCCCTGTTTCAACCGTTTGTGCCACCTTGAACAAATCGCCCAATTTATGTGGTTGTTGAACTATTTCATAAGACATAATTTTCCTTCTATTCTGTCTTTATCTCTTATGTGTTTTGAACCAGTTTTATTTTATCTTTCCATCTGTTGAAACTGATGCTCTACATTATGATGCCTTGATTTGGATAAACTGCACTGCGAAAGGTATATTGGAGCTCACTTGTGTGCACTTGAATCCATATACAAAACCCAAAACCAGTGAAGTTGGCATTTTATGTAAATCGTAGATAAAAACATAATACAATGATTGGCAAATCCTTTTCAGCTTATATTCAATTGAATACACTGCAAAGACAAGCTATTTAAAGTTCAAACTGAGAAACTTTATTTTTTTTGCAAATAATCATTAACTTAGAATTTAAAGGCTGCAATACATTGAAAAAAAGTTGGCACAGGGGCCTTTTTACCACTGTGTTACACCGCCTTTCCTTTTAACGACACTCAGTAAACATTTGGGAACTGAGGAGACCAATTTTTAAGCTTTTCAGGTAGAACTCTTTCCCATTCTTGCTTGATGTACAGCTTAAGTTGTTCAACAGTCCGGGGTCTCCGTTGTCGTATTTTACGCTTCATAATGCACCACACATTTTCAATGGGAGACAGGTCTGGACTACAGGCAGGCCAGTCTACTACCCGCACTCTTTTACTACGGAGCCATGCTGTTGTAACACGTGCAGAATATGGCTTGGCATTGTCTTGCTGAAATAAGCAGGGGGGTCCATGAAAAAGACGTTGCTTGGATGGCAACATTTGTTGCTCCAAAACCTGTATGTACCTTTCAGCATTAATGGTGCCTTCACATATGTGTAAGTTGCCCATGCCTTGGGCACTAATACACCCCCATACCATCACAGATGCTGGCTTTTGAACCTTGCACCTATAACAGTCCGGATGGTTCTTTTCCTCTTTGGTCCGGAGGACACGACGTCCACAGTTTCCAAAAAATAATTTGGAATGTGGACTCGTCAGACCACAAAGCACTTTTCCACTTTGCATCAGTCCATCTTAGATGAGCTTGGGCCCAGCGAAGCCGGCGGCATTTCTGGGTGCTGTTGATAAATGGCTTTCGCTTTGCATTGTAGAGTTTTAACTTGCACTTGCAGATGTAGCGACGAACTGTAGTTACTGACAGTGGTTTTCTGAATTGTTCCTGAGCCCATGTGGTGATGTCCTTTACACACTGATGTCGGTTTTTGATGCAGGACTGCCTAAGGGATCGAAGGTCATGGGCATTCAATGTTGGTTTTCGGCCTTGTCGCTTACGTGCAGTAATTTCTCCAGATTCTCTGTACCTTTTGACGATATTACGGACTGTAGATGATGAAATCCCTAAATTTCTTGCAATAGCTCGTTGAGGAATGTTGTTTTTAAACTGTTCGACAATCAGCTCACGCATTTGTTCACTAAGTGGTGACCCTCACCCCATCCTTGTTTTTGAATGACTGAGCATTTCAGGGAAGCTGCTTTTATACCCAATCATGGCACCCATCTGTTCCCAATTAGCCCGTTCACCTGTGGGATGTTCTAAATAAGTGTTTGAAGAGCATTCCTCAATTCTCTGTCTTTTTTGCCACTTGTGCCAGCTTTTTTGAAACATGTTGCAGGCGTCAAATTCCAAATGAGCTAATATTTGCAAAAAATTACAAAGTTTACCTGTTGGAACATTAAGTAACTTGTCTTTGCAGTGTATTCAATTGAATATAGGTTGAAAAGGATTTGCAAATCATTGTATTCTGTTTTTATTTACGATTTACACAACATGCCAACTTCACTGGTTTTGGGTTTTGTAATATTAATAATGTTGGCACAGAACCCTTTTTCACCCTCAGACTATTTCTCAAAGGGTTATTGTCATGGTGTCTGTCAATCCATACATCTGTGCATGTGTCCGTAACTAACTTACTAAATGCATATGCTGCGCAATACGTGCTTGGACCACCAGGGGGAGCAGTGCGATGACTATACTATTACAGTCCAAACACTTTTAGATTTCAGAATGAAAATAAAATGAATAAATTACTGAATGTCAATGAAAAATGGATACATCTTTGGTCTTTGACTGGTGTCTGATCCGTATTTAATGACATGAAGCTGCTGTTCTCCATAGGCCTGGACACGTCTCCCAAACCCTCAACCAGCCCCCCATCGATGGGCTCCCCGGGCAGGCGAACCCCAAAATCCCCCTCGGAACACCGGGAGCGCAAGCCCTCCTCATCGGACGACAAGAAGAAAGTGGTGAGTGCCATCTCTGTGCAGAGCCGGAATGGTGTAACACCTCGGGTGAAAGGTGGAAGTCCTCTTGGAAGAGTCAGAGTATCTGCAGTTGGATGAAGTGGTTCGTGTGTTGTCTCAAAGCCAGCCTGCTGCTGTTGTGTCCTTCTTTCTGTTTAACGTGCTGTTGTCCAGAACTTGGGTGTGTTTCATGAAGCCGGTGAGCTTCACTGAGCATGATTGGAGTGAATTCAGGAACTCCCATGCAAATACATACCCATTTCCTTATGAGGCATCTCGATGCGAGGTTGCCATTGATTCCGAACGCCATTCTGAAAAGCTTCTTCATTACCTTTGCGCTTGTGTCGCAGTTGTTGAAAGTGCTTTAATTTCAATGGGAGAAGATTCTTTAAGAGTCATCTGGCACAGTGGAGACTGCAGGTGTAACCGAGTGATTAGGTTGTTCGCCTGCAGAGCTGCTGGTGAAAACCCCCAGTGCACATGCCAGGATGCCAGCCTGCATCTCGAGAGATGACTTGGGGCCCCTACGTGAAAAACTAGCCGCTCTACCATTGGCCCTTGGTCAAGGCCCTTGGTCATTTGCCACTGTTCAACATCTCTTGCCTTTGCTTTAGCTCACCCTTGCTGCTCTTTTTAAGAAATGAATTATAATATTAAATAAATTTAATAGAAAATTGGGACATAGCCCTGTAGTGTAAAGGACTGACCTTACTCCTGAAAGGAACAAATCTCACTAGGCCCTGTCTAGTCTCCTAGGAGCCCTTTTTAATGAAGTCTGAGTACTGGCAAGAATTTAGTGATGGATATTGTATCGTGGTACAAGTGTCACAATACAGTTTATCAAAGCTTGTTGCTATACTGCCGTATTTTGCTGAAATATAGGTATGTTCTCACACCCTTATTGAAAACCGAATTCCACAAAAAAATAAAGACTGGTCACTTTGCCTTTCCAGCACCGGAGCGGGTACAGGGACTCCAGCTACTACTGGGAGGTGCAGTCTCACGAGGTGACCATGCTCAAGCGAATCGGGGCCGGCTCTTTCGGAACCGTCTTCAAGGGCAAGTGGCACGGCGACGTGGCTGTGAAGATCCTCAAAGTGACGGACCCTACGCCCGAGCAGCTTCAGGCCTTCAAGAACGAGATGCAGGTTCTGCGGTGAGCCCTCACGCACAATATCATCCCAAATTCCTTCGGTGCCAGCCATACATATTTGGGGCTTGAAGCACATAGGATTTCCAAAGGGAGAAAAAAAAAAAACAAATTTGATGCTAAAATGGAGGCTGTTGGCATTAATTTGTTGACTGTTCTAATCATTGCCTCCCTCATCTGTTCACCCACAGACTGCACTTAATTCTTCTCTCATGCTCGTATTTCACATGGCACACATGATTAAGGAAGGAAGGGTTAATATTTACAGCTGTGCAGCGGTTGGATTCTAAAATGGCCGCAGCAGTAGTTCAGCTCCATACACAGCCAAGCTAGATAAATTCAAGTCCATTGTGACCAATATTTGGTTAAAAGAATAGGTTTAATCTCTGTGATTTTGCGTGACTGAGTGTCTCTCTTCCCTTCAGCAAAACCCGTCACGTCAACATCCTACTGTTCATGGGCTTCATGACCAAACCCAACTTCGCCATCATCACGCAGTGGTGCGAAGGGAGCAGCCTGTACCGCCATCTTCACGTCATCGAGACCAAGTTCGAAACCATGCGCCGCATCGATGTGGCACGGCAAACCGCGCAGGGCATGGAGTACGCAGACCGACGCTCTTCCAGCCCAAACGCCCACTTCCTGTCCAGACAGTGCGACCATTCATCACCACACCAACTTCCTGTATAGATCGTACAGCTCGTTATTGCTACAGACAACCAATTCCTATGGAGTTCACGCGACCAGTCCTCACCACAAACATACACCTCTGTAGAGATCAGACTTTTTCACCGCGAACACCCTCTTCTCAGCTGAGATTATCGACACTCGGTGGCACAAACATCCACTTTCTGTGTAGACTACTGATATTCAGCTCAGCAAAAATTCATCTTTTTGAGCAAAGAATGCTCTCAATCCACTCCATAATGAGCCTCTTATTTTTCTTCTCTTTGCAGCTATCTTCACGCTAAAAATATCATACACAGGGACCTAAAATCCAACAGTATCCTTTTTTTTTTACCTGTTTTGGATGACTCCTATTGCAGTTGTTTACATGGGAGGTTATAAGAGTGCTACCTGCAGATTGGTTGGATCTCGATCGCCCTGGTTCTCAGTCGGCTTTGTCCTTAACCAGAGTGCTCAGATATCTTTCTCCACGAAGGCTGGACGGTAAAGATCGGGGACTTTGGCCTGGCCACGGTGAAGTCGCGCTGGAGCGGCTCCCAGCAAGTGGAACAGCCCAGTGGCTCCATTCTGTGGATGGTAAGGGCTGTCAAATCTCTGTCCTGGACACATATTGGCTCTACTAAGCACTTGGATTCAAGGTGTGCTGATGCAATGCAGCAATAATACTGTGCACTGACAATGTTAGCACTTACATACCACTGATGCCCTCAGGGCCAGCGCACCAGTGATACTGCGAGCGCTTCAGCACAGATACACCACTGGTAATGTTAGCACTGATATACCACTGATACTGGGAGCACTGACACTGCACTGGGACTAATGACAGGGAGTGGGAATTTGCATCTGTGTTGCTCAGCGGGACTGCCTATTGTAAAGCAAATGAAATTTTAAATAATGTGCCGGTTGCTGTGTTTCAGGCTCCGGAGGTGATCCGAATGCAGGACAGTAACCCTTACACATTCCAGTCGGACGTGTATGGCTACGGGGTGGTGCTGTTTGAGCTCATGTCCGGCGCGCTGCCTTACTCCCACATAAACAACCGAGACCAGGTGAGCCGTCCGGCCTGCATCCGCTGATAGCTAAGCTATTAAATCTCTAAATTTGTCACATTGTGATGACCATTTATCATCGCAGAAATGGGGACGTACCAATAAGGACGTCTAATGGACAGTGCAGGTACTTCAGTGATCATGGTTGTGGTAATGTGATGAATTTACATATTTAACCCCTTTGTGCAGAAGCCAAATTTGGCTATTTTTGGGTTACCCACTTTAATGCTGTATAATTCAAGATTAAAGCTTCATAAAGAGGAAAAATGTGGCTCAATTCTGAAAAGACACTTACAGCATTTAGAATTACATAGTATTTCAGTTAATTTTCATGATTATGGTAGAGAAAATTAGCTGCAAACATGAAAAATCTTCATGAGAATTCACCATTGAAATTGCAAAAAAAATAATTCTGAGGATTGAAAAACTGCTGGGGCTTAAAACTACACATTTCTGGGATCATAAACTCCTTGACCACAAGTACAATTCATCTTCAACATTACATTCTAGATTACCTACATGCTTTTAGCCAAATTATACAGCTATCCAAGTGTCTCCCCGAAGTCTCAAAATGAAGTCCAGTCAAATCATAAAAAAATCATGTATATAACACAAATAAAGTTTTAAGGCATGAAATTTAATATGAACAAATGATTTTCTGGTTGAGTTTAGTATGAATTTATCAATCTCAGTGCAGTTGAATATCAATGGTCACCAGTTACCACTCCAAAACACAAAACATGCCTTTTCTCCATAATAAAGTTTAGAGTTTTGCCCATTTTACTTTAAAGTGCCAGCACAAACACGCATTAAATAAACTTCTTATTAAACGGTTAGAACATTCACCCTGTAATGGAAGCTACCAGTCCCCTCTTCTAAGCTCACAAACTCATTTCAGCACTTATAAGGAACAAGTGCAACTCACCAACTCGGTAATATCTGAATTCTGAAATATACCTTATTTTAACAGAACAGACACTCCACTTTCAGGGAACAATCCATTGGCTCCCTGGATTCAAAAGAAACGTGCAATGAACGTACCAGGGGGTCCACCCAAATGCACGGGCAGTTCGCGTTTTAAACAGGAAAAAAAACCTCGACATTCGACTTTGTTGAGTACGTATACATTCCAAAAACAAAACAACAACAACAACAACAACAACAACAAAAAAATAACAAAGTATCAGCCTCACCTTTTTCATGAATCCCTGCTCCAGAGACCGATGTATCCAGTAGCAGGGACCCTCCGGTCCTGTTTCATTCTACATAATTCCAATTGACCATATCCTTATCTCATTTAGATCCTATAAATGTAACTGAACACTTCAAGGCCAGTTTTGCGAACGTGTTTTCTATAAATCGCGTCTATTTTAACCGCGTAATGTGCATAACGTAGACAGGATACAACCGAACATGCTGATACGCATAGGTTTGTATGCTCTGTGTTTGTCCAATCAATGTGTTTCACTTACTCTAAAATGTTTAAACACTCGGGATTTGGATAAGAAACGAGCCAATCAATACATTTTTACCGGGTTAGCTTTGCGAGGGCATGAAGTGCAACTATACAATTACGCAGAAAACCCTGAGTGTATGGTTGAGTGATTGGCTATCAACGCCAGTACTCGGGTGGATATAAAGAAGCGCTGGATTTGTCAATGAATGGATCTGCGCGTAAATCCACGGTAGGAAACTACGATTTTTTTTGTACGTGACGACAGTAATTAAAAGTAGAATGTGAGAGAATCAATACCATGTCGATTTTTTTGCCTCAGAAAACTGATTTTTCTGAACCATTACTTGGAATACTGTTGGCTCACTGTGGCTTATCTGGTTGCTACAGAGGATAGCGATTTTTTTCTGTGTCAAGATATCGTTTTTTTAAACTGCTGGATCGATACTATAGGCAAGGATACTGACCAGTTTGCACATCAGGCTTAGCTGAGGAGTTTAATTCATGCAGCTCTTGAAAAACAGGGCGTGGAGTGAACTTCCCCATATTCAGAACCGCGTTCGAGGTCTGCTTGCTTGTGAACATTCAATAACTGATCCGGGGGTGCCATTTAGTGATCGAGTACAGTAACAGCGTGCTTCCAGTTTGCAGGTCTATAGATGCGGGCGTCTACATCTGCAGAAAGGGGTTAATTATCTTGACCGAGAAGGTAACTCGCACCATGACAGCAGATTGAATGCATCCCAGTTAAATCTCCTGAATGTGTTGGTCTGAGGCTTAATGAGAGTCGTTTGGTTGTTGGTTTGGATCCCTTGATCAGTAATGCTGCCAAAGCTGGTTCATATCGGAGTTAAATCCCACTTGGAGTTCAAAACCATTTGCAGTCAACATGGCAGACTTGGCCTAAATAAATTGTTGAATTGATGAAACCTATTCTCTCGCATATTTCTTTTTTTAAGTTGACTGTACTGATTATAACTTAGTCAGTCACTTATGGCTCAGGTGTGATCCGGTGACACGTAAGCCAGTTTGCCTACAATACAGGAGAGGCCTGGGAAAAGACTTAAGTCTGACACCCTGTCGCATCTAAAGATGGGTCAGAAGTCCATAAATGTGGACGAAGGGATCCAAAGGATCAGGAGAGATTCTGCACAGATGGTCTCTGATTCCTTGCATTCTCCCCAGCCACATTACACACTGTAGAGGACGACTAACGGCTGTTACTTTTGACAGCCTCTCTTTGCCAAAATATGAAACGAAGGGGATGAAATAATTGACACGTATTTGAGAAAAATATTTTTTCTGTCATTTTATTTCATATATATAGTGTTTCACATTTGTTAATATTTTGAATTATATATTCAGTGGATAAACAATAGAGCCAGTATTTCCTAACCACTTGTTTCATGTTTACTGTGGCTGCTTATATTACTGGGGGGCTGCTGCTTGTCGAAAGCTGTATGTTGCATCTTTTGTTAGTACCTGGTCGGTCTTTTCGCAGATAATCTTCATGGTTGGACGAGGCTACTTGTCGCCCGACCTGAGTAAGCTGTACAATAACTCCCCCAAAGCCATGAAGAGACTCATCGTAGACTGCCTGAAGTTCAAACGTGACGAAAGGCCCCTGTTCCCGCAGGTAAGAGCTGCACTCGCCTGAGGCAGTCACAATGCGGAATTCAGCTGTTAACTCAATTATAAAACACGTAAGTAAACTGCTGCCCAGTGGTGAAATTCTTAATTCAAAAAACTGTCTGACATCCTTGAGAGATAAATTACGTCTACCATGAAGAATATGTTTTGCCTTCAGTTCGCAGGTTAAGCATGTTTGTTTTTTCAAACATCACGGCAAAAGGTATGGACAGATTTCAATGAAATGGGAAAAAATTACAGGATGTGATTTTATTTTGTGATACAGATGAAATTCTGGATCCAGGAAGTAATTACTACTTGTGTGGTGGTGTAACATGCCGTGTCCCAGACGTGTGGGGAACTGTTAAGTTTTGGCAGAGTTATGTGCTCTGAGTGCTCATATTTTAAAATAAAATGCGGACAGTCTGATGGAACTAGTTACTGAGATTGACTACCCTAGAATTTTTCTATGCCTTGACCTCTGAAAAGCGAAAACCCCCATCAAAGTGCTGATTCCTTAATCCGGCGGTTTTAAGAACTAACGCACTGGTTTTACGTTCGGCGCTCTGAAACTAAAGACGCGTCAGCCGCTGGACCTCCTCTCTGTGGACTGCGTGTAATAGTGTTTCTTTCTGCTGCTGTTCTTCCCCTAGATTCTGGTGGGCATCGAGCAGGTCCAGGATCTCCTGCCCAAAATCGAGAGGAGCGCCTCGGAGCCAGCGCTGCACCGGGCTGTGCACGTGGACGACCTCAACCCATTCCTCTTGCACACCACTCAGCTACTGCCACTGTGAACCCCCCCTCCCCAAAGACCCTACCAGCGACCCCTTACCCCCACCAACCTGAAATCCCCCCCACCCCCCCCCCCCCAAACCCTTCCAACCGGCATGTTGGTCCTTTAGCTACGGTGACTTCAGTCAGCACCTTTATTTAAATCTTCAAACACTTGCCGGCCGCTGATTAAAATTCCTGAACGGCCATCGCACTGCTGATGAACATCACTGAAAAGAATGTCCACTTAGAAAAGAATGGAAATCTCTCATGCTCCTCATCTGGCTTTTTGAATGGCTCTGTGAGGATGGAGGCCGGTAGATGTTTGGCGCCCCCTGGCTGTACACCTGCTTGTGTGGGGAACACAGTGTAGCAGATCTATGTGGAGACCTCTGTGCTGATATCTGCACATTTCAGTTTGGACTGGAGTACTGTTCTCCCCTCACTCTATCCTTGTATTCTGATGTAATGGAATTTATGCAAAGTTCTCAGTGCAAAACCGGCCCGGTCCTCAGCAGGCTCAGTTGCACTAGACAAGATCAGTTAGACACACTATAGGATTCAAATCCTAAACTCTCTCTCTCTCTCACACACACGCACACGCACACGCACACGCACACGCGCACACACACACACACACACACACATTTGCCCCCTGGCTGGCTATCGCAAAGCTCTTGGACGGCTAAAACCGCAGCATTTTTGCTTTTATACTCTCTCTACACCGACCGAAGACAAGATGGTCAAAGTTTAATTCAAATTTAGGAATACTTTTTATGTAAAGGGGCTGGGTACCCTTTCTCCAGATTTTCTTGTTGAATTTTTTTTTTTATTTTTTTTTTTTATTCCAGATTAAGTTAATTTGTTCTCGGTAATAGGGCCTGTCATGGCAAGTATAGGGGTGTTAATCACTTGCTGATTCCCTTTGTTATTTATCGGTCATTCTGGCATGCATTGTCTGCTATGTTACCTTTATCACGGTTTGCAAGTCCCCATGTTCCCTGGGTTGACCACTATCTGGGACCAGTGACCATCTGCTTCTCCTGTGTGAAAGCGTTCACTGAGGATATAATTGAGAGATGGTGTGGTACACAAACTAGGTCCTCAGTCAGTTATCCCGAAGCATGTCAGGTAGGCTTATTTTTTAAGCTTGGGCTCTAAAAACTGCTTTTCCCAAATGAGATGCCGCACAAACATGCGTTTGTGGTTTTTAATTTTTTAATTTAGTGGTGCAGATTTGTAAATGGCAACGTAATGAATGAGACGAGCCAAAATAAATGACATTCATAACACAAGCCGCATTCATGAAACCCAGAAAATGACCCTGAGGCTGGGTGTCGATCGTATATTGACACGGGGCGTCGATGGTGTATCGACATGAGTTTGCCTGCATTTTAGTGATTTCACAAGGTGCTTACCATAAAGGAAAGAGTAATGGCAGAAAAAAGGTTGGGAAATTCTGTGCTTGGCTGGTTACCCATAGAAATATAGTTCTCAACTGAGGTCCTGGGAGAACCCCCTGTGTATGCTGGTTTTTGTTTATTCAACAGGCAACGAATGCTGTCATGATTTTAAAAAGCTGTTATTTTCTTAAATGGGTCCTTTTCATGAGCTAAGAAATTATTCGCCTTTTCCCCCACACTGCAAGTAATGGCTTATATACCATATACGATAAAACTTCCGCTTTACTGTCGACATTTACAACTGACTGACCATAATAAAGATGACGGGAAGTAGAGTCCTAATTTCATCACCAAACACGTGATGTAGCAATCGTTCTACAATGCAGGTTTGGCTTGCCATTAATTTAATTTGAATTTGTTATTTAATGTCATTTGAGAGTAAACAATCACTCCGAGAGGTAAATGCACCTATTCGTGGCTTGTCAAATGTGGTTGGAGCAAAAACAAGGACACACAGGGGAGCTCAGGACTAATGTTTGGAGCCACTCTTGAGGAAGAATGCAGACGTTAGGTGGGACCGAATGCTGCTTTCGCTTGGATCACGGCAGACACTCAAACATCATTTTTGGCGGGGCACAGGATATGCGGAGAAGACGGCTGGCCGATGTCTAAAATCTGGTCCCCCCACGTGACTTTTGTTGCATATTGCGCGTCAGTTTGCGTCAACACGTCATTTGAGCTATCTACGTGATTTTCAGATATAAACTAGAAAAGCACTCCGAGTGCAGACCTCCGCCAGGGGGCAGCAAAACCCAAAAGCACGGCGATTGGAACTCCGGCCCATTGGAAAGACTTGAAATCTTGAACTTTGGCGTATATCTCAGCAGTACTTTGGCCTTGATATGCCAAAATTTAGTCACCTGTTCCTTGACTTAATACCCACCTTCTCTAAAAATTTCATCAAAATCTGTCCATAACTTTTTGAGTTATTTTGGAAACCAACAGACAAACTAACAGACAAACAAACCCAGGCAAAAACATAACCTCCTTGGCGGAGGTAATAAGCCGACTCTGCATCTCAAATTATGTGGTAGGATAACACTTCAAAGGAGTGTTAAACTTTTGCAATATAGGAGTGGATGCAGTTAGTTTGCCTTCTGTTTGGAAGCGGTTGCTGGCTAGATCACAAAACGGCTGAAACTGTCATCTAATCAGACAAACTCGATGATCAGTAAAGAAGTAACGTTCGTGGACTTTATACAACCGTTCACTTGTACTGAAATAACTCATTAATTAGCTTGCTAATAAGGCTGCAATTTGCGTCTACTGTAATAACAGTGAGCTAGCTTGCCAAAGTAATGAACTCTGTTATAGCTTGCATGCCACTGTAGTGAGCTAATGTGATGACTCGCTCCTCAATGCCATAGCTTATTGCAGCAATTTGTTCAGCTAGCTTGCAAGGAGAGAATTATCACACTTTGCCATTGCTATTTCAACAGTGAGCGATACGGAAATCTTGCGGGACACGTCATATGACGCGCATTGTGCGACAGAAGTCACATGGGGGACCAGATTTTACATGACACCAGCACAATAGTAAATGGTGTATTTGCTGCCTTGTTGATGTTGCTCAGTGTTGTCCGATAACCTGCTGTTTTTTTGAGCGTGTATGTGATTGCAAAAATAATTTTTTGTATAGGTGTTTAAATCTGTTTGAGGAGAAAGGCTAAAAACTTTATTTCTTATCTGTATTGTCTGTTTTTTTTTTTTCTTTTTTCCATTGTCACATCTTTTTTGGTCAAGCAGAGTAGGCCTATTACGAGATTATGAAATCCATCTTGATGCTGATGTATCAGTAAATGGTTAAATCCTTTTTGCTGTCTGGTGCCGTTTGCCCATGCCATCTAAGGCAGTCTTTGTATTCTGAAATCACTTTTACTGTTGTGCCCACGTCCACAATGCCGGCGACCAATTAGCCCTCTACTATAGATCTATGTGAACACGGAGTCACACTGAACGTGTTCTGTTACCGCTGCGTGCATCAGGTTACACAAAGGCGATGGGACTTCTCCTTTGCTTTTTCGTGGCCCGCAAAAATTTATTTGCCGATTTTGCTTTATTTATCAGTGTGATATTTTTACATGGTTCAAGGCACAAACCAAATCGTGGCGTTTTCATTTGTTTCACCATTGTACGAAATTTCTTGTGTATGGATTCTTAAACTGTAAAACTGCCCAGAAAATGCTTCGGAGTCATCTTATCTGGGCCAGGGGTGGATTTTTAATGAATCTCAACCTTCAGTGCTTATAGTACTTTTTTCGCCTTGACATTTCTTTGAAGAAGGCTACAAGCCATTTGGTTGACATGCGTCATCCGTGAGTGACACGTCTTCCAATCCCCTTGTCACTTGGCTGGACAGAATCTGACCAAGACTCTGCAATTACACAGGAAAATATTGAATTTTGTACTCATAAGAATTACACGCTGCGATATCAGGTTTGAGGGGGAGGAGGGTGGTTTGCTATTAATAATCTATTGTGTACAGTTACTTTTTTAAAGACATGTACAAAAATTTGTTTCTATTTTTGTGTGATGGTTTAAAAAAGAAACAAAATTATTTTAAAATAAATTTTAGGTTTTTTTTTTTAGTCTTATAATATATGATGCAGGGTTTTGTTCTTAAAATAAAATGCTGGAATACTGAGACCATATTGTTTTCCTGACTTGTCATTCAAGAAAACAAGCATGCTTTCTTAATCCAGTTTTTTTGCAAAGTGTTCTCTCTTCTTCCAAATTAATTTGTGCAATATGTTCTCTCTTTTGTCCAAATTAACACTCCTTCATACTGGATGTCCTGTTTGGGGAGATGAGCCATTTAATATCAGTCCTGGAGTACTCTGATAAATTCGCATCGACACATGGGACTCTTCCCATTTCCCCCGATTCTTCACCCTTCGGTCCTTTTGTTGCCGTCCGGTGAAAATGGTGAAATTAAATGTACCTTGATCCTTCAAATGTCCATAAGACTTTGGTTATTATAATTACAGGCATATGAAAAATGGTCAGCGTTTCTCCTACCTTGAAAATTGTAGTAAGTGATTCCACCACCAGGAGGCAGAGCAGATAGGCGATGAAGGGGGTGGATTTTAATGCCCTGAGGCAGTCAGGCAAAGTGGTCGAGAAGAGTCTCAAAATACTTATGGCAATTCCATGAAAAGAAGGACACGATGAGCAAAAATTAAATCTGTTTAACATCCAGCAAAGGGCCTCAAACTATCCACAGAACCCGTAACTTTAAGAAACATATATATTTATGGCTGAACCACTATTTTTCAGCAAGAGTTTTGCATCCAAACAGTTGGTTGGAATTTTACCCTGAAATCAGCCCAAAATCTGGGAATAAGGACCTTTGAAATTACCAGTAACTAAATGGGTATAACAATTTATATCATTCACTTTGTTATACCAAGAGTATCATTAAAGTAGAGGGGAGCTTGAACCCTCATGTGGAAGTTTGATGGCCGGAAGGTTGGGGTGACTTCATCATCCCAGCCAATGTAACGTCTGTCACAGAAATTCTGAATTATTTTTATTGGAAGAAACTGAGATGGAATATTGACTTAAGCTTTTCAATTCTCTTAACTCCAGCCAAGGCAAAGTCAATAATGGACAAAGCCTGCCTGAAAATTTGGCGCACAAGATTTGGCAGGGGATCAAAATCCGTAACGTCCATCACAGTAAAAGGGGCCCTGTAACGTCCGTCACGCCCCGAGAGTGGAGGAATGCTCAACTTATCTAGACAATAAAAGGAACAGAGGGAATTTTTACCATGGATATTTTTGAATTGGGGCTCAAATGAGTACAACCCCAATTCTGAAATAGTTGGGGCGAAGTGTAAATTGTGAATGAAATCAAAATGCCATGACTTTCAGATCACATGAGCCAATATTATTTACAATAGAACATAACATTTCAAATGATGAAACAGACATTTCACATTTTTATCCACAAAATGAGCTTATTTCAAATTTTCTGAATGCAACAGGTCTCAAAAAAGTTGGGACACAGGCAAAAAAGGGCTGAAAAAGCTATTAATATATGAGAATCAGCAGAAAGAACATTTGGCAAGTAATTAAGTTACCTGGCATCAGGTGTGTAACATGATTGGCTATAAAAGGGATGTCTTAGAGAGGCTGAGTCTCTCAGAAGTAAAGATGACCAGAGGCTCTCAAACCTGTGAAGGTTTGCGTAAAACGATTGTGGAATACTTTAAAAACAATGTTCCTCAACATCAAATTGCAAAGGCTTTGAAGGTCTCATCATCGACAGTGCGTAACATCAAAAGATTCAGAGAAACTGGAAAAATCTCTGTGTGTAAGGAACAAGGCCTTTACTGAATGCCCGTGATCTTTGGGCCCTCTGACGCACTGCATCACTCACCGGCATGATTCTGTCATTAACATTACTAAATGGGCCCAGGAATACTTCAAGAAACCACTATCTGTAAACACAGTCCACCGTGCCATCCACAGGTGCCTCCTAAATCTCTACCATGCAAAAAGGAAGCCATTGTTGAGCATGATCCAGGAGCGCCGCCATGTTCTGTAGGCCAAGGCTCATTTAAAATGGAGTTTAGCAAAGTGTCCTGTGGTCAGACGAGTCCAAATTTGGCATTCTTGTTGGAAATCATAGGCGTTGTGTCTTCTAGACTAAAGAGCAGAAAGTCCACCCTTCCTGTTATCAGTGTTCAGTTCAAATGCCAGCATCGCTGATGGTATGGGGATGCATTAGTGCATATGGTGTGGGACACTTGCATGTTTTAAAAAGGTATATGAAGGTTTTAGAGCAACATATGCTCCCCTCCAGCAGCTGGAAGCCTGTATTAAACAAGAGTGAGATCAAATTCCAATGGCTAAACTCAAGAAACTTCCCTCCTCAATGCCCAGATGGCCAATGTCCGTGAAGTTAGGAAAAGAATCTAGCTGAAAAAAGAATTGACCATGATTTGTATATTTGTATATTATTATATATTAATGGCTTTTTCAGTCCTTTTTTTGCCTCAGTCCCAACTTTTTTGAGACCTGTTGCAGCCAGAAAACTTGAAATAAGTTAATTCTGTGGACAAAAATGTAATATTTCAGTTTCAACATTTGAAATGTTATCTATGTTCAATTGCAAATAACATATTGGCTCGTGATCTGAAAGTTATTGCATTTTGATTTTATTCACAATTTACACTTCGTCCCAACTATTACGGAATTGAGGTTGTATTACATTCATGCATACATGTGGTTATTTCATCATTCCACTGGACAATATTAACTTTTTTCATCAGAAGCTTTCATTTGTACCATTGTTGAGAAGCAGAGAATTTTGAAATAAACATAGCTGAATTTTTTCCATGTCTTTTTCATGTAACGTCCATCACGTTCATAACTGTGTTTGATGTGAAACACTAACATCACTGGATGGCTTTTCTTCCCCAATCAAACAGCCTCAGGTCTAAGCTAGTAATACCCATAAGGATGAATTCCTTGGAGTAAAACTTATGCTGTGAGGGTAGTTGAAATGGCTAACAAATTCCTTCTGATGTAATGTCCATCACGGTGGAATTGCCCCTTACAAGACGTGGAGTGTATCAAAATCTTTAACAGGTGGCCTTTTTTCTCTCCTCACCAGTTTTCCTTGTCTGTGCTTGAAAATGTCAAATAGTTAAAAGGAAAGTTGAAGAGACATTTTGAAGTTAGCTTGGGAGATGTTCGAGAAAAATCAGACGAGTATTACATTAATGCATCATGAATTCCACAGTAATTGACCATAACATGACTGACTCAGCAGGAGAACTAGGACAAATGGCGTATCCAGACGAGACTGCTACAAAGGACCGTGGTTCATAATCTGATTCCTTTCTTCCACGGTTGGTCGTTAAAGCTAGCTAGTGCTCACTTTCTAGCCAGCATTATTTATGAATGCGCACATCTAATCAAATGTGAAGGCCATGATTGGATGCAAATTGGTGCAAATACAAAACTCATAATTTGGATCACATGAACATCATTCCCCTGTCATTACTTACGTCATGGGAGGAGTTAATTATTGAATCTCCCTGACGACGATAGTCGGGAGATACTATGGTTTAGTTCCGGGGCGGCAGCCACAGAGATTTTATGTTCCGGGCTCTTGAAGCCACAATTATTACAGGAATGTTTTAAAATTTTACACAAGGGAAGATGTATACAGCGCACTCCATAATTATAGGCACCCCTGGTTAAGATGTGTTCTTCAGCTTCAAATAAATTCAGCTTTTTTCTAAATAATATTGGACCACAATGAAAAAAAGAGGAAAATCTAACCTTTAATTCAAATGCATTTATTCAGTTGGAAAAAAATCCCACATTAAGAAATAATTCTTTTACGTCAAATCATGCGTGCCTCAATTATTAATATCCCTGATGTTAATACTTTGTACAACCCCCCTTTGCCAACAAAACAGCACCTAATCTTCTCCTGTAATGTTTCACAAGATGGGAGAATACAGAAAGAGGGATCTTCGACCATTCCTCTTTGCACAATCTCTCTAAATCATCCAGCGACCTGGGTCCTCTCCTCTGCACTCTCCTCTTCAGCTCACTCCACAGGTTTTCAATGGGGTTGAGGTCTGGGGACTGAGATGGCCATGGGAGAAGCTTGATTCTGTGTCTGGTGAACCATTTCTGTGTAGATTTGGCCACATGTTTAGGGTCATTATCTTGCTGAAAGACCCAGTGACGACGCATCTTCAGGTTTTGGGCAGAGGCTACCAGATTTTTATTTAAAATGTCCTAGTATTTCAAAGCGTTCATAATGCCATGCACCCTAACAAGGTTCCCAGGGCCTCTGGAAGAGAAACAGGCCCACAGCATCACCGATCCCCCATACTTCACAGTGGGCATGAGGTACTTTTCTGCATACTCATCTTTTGTGTTCCGCCAGACCCACTTAGAGCTTTTTGGCAACAAACACCCTATCTTGGTCTCATCTGACCAAAGCACACGGTCGCAGTTGAAGTCCCAGTACCTCTTAGCGAACTCCAGACGTTTGCGTTTATGATTGTGAGTGAGAAAAGGTTTTTTCTGTGCATGCCTCCCAAACAGCTTGTTGGCATGTAGATAGGCCTGATGGTTGTTTGAGACTTTGTGACCCCAAGATGCTACCATTTGTTGCAATTCTTTAACAGTGAGCTTTGGAGAACTTTTTATTTCTCTTACCATCCTCCTCACTGTTCATGGTGGCAAAATAACCTTGAGTCCTCGTTTACCACTGTTCCAGTTGTTTTAAACTTCGTAACGATTCCTCTGACAGTAGATATGGGTTGGAAGAACTATGCTTGCTGATAGAAAATTCTCGTGTCCATCGAGGTATTCGATGAATTGTGGCTAGTGATTGGCTCATGAATGTCCAAGAGGCGATTCCATGCCTGTCATATGGGACATTCAGACAGTATTTTACATCCAGAAAAATGAAATGATGACTGGCTTTAAAGTAGGCTGTGACTTTTAAATTGTGTTCCCATTCTTCAACATTATTAAATGATCAAACTGATTCATTTCCATTTTTGGGGGGTGAAATGAGTAAAGATGAGATCGGTCATACGGGACGCAGAGAAATCACTATTTTTCCCCAACTATGTCTTTTCAAGAACTCTGTGAATTGGCTATTGAAAACTTCTGGAAAATAGTCAAGAAATATTGGAGAGTCTGCTGTATTGTGTTAAAGCAGTTTTATTTTTAAAAATAAACATACATGAATTCAACAGGGTGTAATACGACAGGGGGTACCTGTCGTACGGGACACTGAATTGAGCTCAGGTTTTAACTGAAGCACTGCCCCGACCTGTCATTGTACTTAGAACTTGCACAGCAAAAGCTAGATAAATAATAACTGATTACTTTGTAACAATTCATGTACCCTCAGTTAGCTCTGGTCCTATGATACAGTAATTTCGTACCTGTCGAATGGGACAACTATTATCTGCAAAAGCCTATTAACTTTTACTGCCTCATTATTTACCAACTTCTTTTCTTCAGAACACAGTTTGAAATTCTACCATAACAAGCAGTACAGAAATCACTACATAAAGCTCAGAATGATTGAGACATGACAAGATGTGAACCATGAAACACATTTAGTAATGACATAAATCACTATCGGTTCATCATTCCATTGCCAGCTTGGATGCTGCATGTCCCCTCAGGGTGCGATAACTTCAGTAATATTTCAATTAGAAATTTCATGTTTTGCATATAAGTAAGTATCATCAAGAGGAAGAACTGATTCGATTTTGGAGAATTTACCATTTCTAGATTGGCCACCAGGGGCCAAAAACGGAAAAATCACAGTTTTTATCATATATCTGGAAATATTTGTCCGATTGATCTCAAATCAAGTGCAAATGAAAGGTCATGTCCTGAGAATGTGTCCAATGATGACATTATACCTGTTTGGTTCAAAATTTTGACACAAGGTGGAGCTTTGTCACATAAAATTCACCATTTTTGCCATATCTTTGGAACCATTTGTCCAATTGACATAAAACTATGTACAACTGCAAGGTCATGACCTCACAACATGTCACATGATGATATCATACCTGTATGGTTCAATATTTTGCCACCAGGTGGCGCTTTGTAATGGAAATTTACCATTTTGGCCATATCTTCAGAACCATTTGTCCTATTGACCTGAAATTATGTTCAAATGAAAGTCTATTCAAGGATTTGGGAATAGGAGGATTGGGGGCATTTGGGGATATACCCCAAGCCGTCGCCTCCGACGGCATAAGCCTAGTTTGTTAAGTGTGAACACAAGCGTACTGTGCTCAGGCACGGTGTGCGAGTCCACTTGGAAGAGGTGGACTTGGGCACGGTTCATCCATACGCGTATCGAATGTGAAAGTAACCGTACTAGAGCACAGAAGTGGAGTATCATGTGACATCTTAACTATTCGACTCTTTTGTTCTGACACACATAGCGGCAAGAGGATCTCTCTGGTTAGATGAAGAAATTGGGCAGATGAATCTCCTCCTCACTGTTAGTAGACATATAGGGCTACCCTATAGAAAAGGTTTCATCAAAATCGGATGAGGGCACATGGAGAATTTTGTGATCCCAAAATGCCAAATTTCACTTTTTCCCTGAATGCAGCGCCACGTATATTCTTGCGCCCTCAACATCCCAAGCTTAATTTGTGTTGATTACGGAAAGGACGTCCCATGGTATTATATTTTGATGGACCGTCTTGGGCTGGTGAGGGCGCCGTCAGGAAATGCCCCTGATGCTACATCTCAAAATGACCAAAAGTAGCATCTTGCAGCGCCCCCTGTAGGATGAGCCCTTGACAGCCCACAAACATTTTCAGATAATTGTGAGCCCTACTCACAGTAGATTGACGTGTGAAAATGAATTTGGGCTGTTGTTGGCTCAATGATATAATTGCAGGTGAAAACTGAATTTTTTTTCAGCACTCGTGTTTCATCTCTAAATCCTTGGCCCTTCTGGTGCCCCTAAAAAAGAAACCAAAGGGTATTGGCACTTAAAAATTTGCAGTTTTTCTACTGAACCAACCATCTTTCACCAACAAAAATTTTAGGCAAATCTGAGACCATCATATATCACTCTCTGTCTGATTCTTAGAAAAACTGGCTCTTAAAAACCACCTAGCTGCATGCTGTTACCTTCTGTATAAGAATTTTGATAAAATAATCCATACTCGGGCACGGTACGACGTCACTAGTGTGAAAGCTGACCAGCGGGGGAGAGGGGAGGGGGGACAATCGTACCTAATGTGAAAGCGCTCTTAGGCTCAGGACCTTTGGAGTTTCCAGGGGCAAAAAATGTCCTCTCCCAAGTGTTGACCAAGTATTGTGCTCTTTTCTCATTTGACGGGTTCATTACATGCACTATATTTCATACATTTTTATTCAGCCAGTCTGACTGTACATAAAATGTACACAACTGCAGTGTGTTCATGCGTGAGACAGTCAGTCAGGACAGTCAACTCTTTTCTGTCTTTCTAATGCAAAAAACTAATGAAATACGCAGACATGGCAGATGTTACTTTCACAAATATCTTTGAAAGTGTTTTGAAATTAAAGGAATTGTAAATGTTTTACTTACCTCTGAATCGGTGACTGATGCCATTAACCCTTTAATGCCCCCAGTATCATATATGATACACCAAATTTGAAGGACCATGCCCACCTGGTAAGATGCAACACAACCACGACTGCTCAATGTATCATATCTGATACACAGTGCTGCCACCAAGAGGGAAGAAGCGAGATTACAGGAATCTCTCCCCTAGTCACTCACTTCAAGGTAGTAGCTCCCATGTGAATGGGAATTCATGAATTTCCTTGGACTTTGGCCGTGAAGTTCGGCATTCCAAGGTAAATACTACACAAAAACTTTTTCTTATACATGTTAAGGGATAGCTATAGATAGTAGAGAGCATATAAATAATTTCGAGTGTTGAGTTCTGGAGGGGTGCTGATTTTTGCCTGTATAAGATATGATACTCCTGGAATTAGAAGAAGCTCTGTTCAGCAATGTATATACCTATTGGTGAACAGTCGATCTGAATACTACCGTTCAATACTTCAAAAATATTACTGGGTCATACTTTTCCTATAATGATGTCTATAGGGTATTATAGGGTTAAGAAACTCTGAACAGCCACTAGCAAACCCTTGAAACAGTCACTTTCCTTCCCTCAGTGGAATGTTCCATTCCCTAATGCCCCCTATTGTCTCAGAGCTGAGGAATTAAAGAGACACCTATTGTTTTCCAGGCAGAACTAACCCACTGAGAAGTAACTGCCTTGAGATTTGGTTTAGGCAGTTCTGGAAAGGACTGTACCAATGATCTGTTGTGACGATCTGTCGTATGGGACAATACTTTTTAGGCTAATTATGAGAAAACTAATTAATGTAATTTTGGGCAGACAGTAGCATTTTAGTTCCTTTAGTCAAAAATTAGAGAATTTGAAATCAAAAGTTTCCAGCTCAAAAAAAAAATGGCAAGAACTTTTTGCTTTCAATCTGTCATATAGGACATGACAATGAACAGCCCGTCATTTATCATATTTTTCTCTGTCAAGCAAAGGTTCATGTGACCATTACTTTGCAAGTGGACAGACTTTGCTCCAGATAGGTGACTCGTAAAGACTGGGGACTTGAGTGATATCAATTAGCAGGAAATTGAGGCAATTGATTGAAAATCGTGGAAAATAAAAAATTTGATGAAATTTCATGTCTCCTTTAATTTCACCCCAAATCACCATTCTGCAGTCAAGTGAGAAAACTTACTTGTTCTAAATGAGGGTTACAAATCACAATAGACCAGTCAGGTAAAAACATTTCTCAAATTAAGCATTTTTTCAGTTTTTAGCATGGAATCGCCCATGAGGAGATTGATGAACTGTGCACAAAGCTTGGCTTATTTGTGGTGGTCCTGGGAGAAGTTTATTCTCTTATGTCTTGGGAGGGGCTTAATGAATTCTGGGTTGGGATTAGTTTGTCTTGTGTCCTGGCAGGGGCTTCAGGATCTGTCGAAGTTGCCTCTTCCGATCATTGACACATCCTGTCACATAAAGAAAACGGATGCATTTAATGCAATGATAAACGTCTAGATGCCACAGCTGCCACTGTTGTATGCAATATCAAAGTCTACATTTTATAAACTGCTGTTCCTAGGAGTTTGATAATGAACTGCAGTAGATGAACAAAAGTCTCATGGTCTTCAGCATAGTTTGGCTTCATTTGCTTTGTCCCAGTTAAGTAAAGTCTTAAAGAGTACCATAATTAATTTTCCTGTGACTCTCAGAATTTATCTTCTGTGCTGTAGCACTTTGAGTCTGAGAGGATGCGGTGACACTGAAGTGTACAATATCAGCTTTAATTTGACTGTGTTTTCAACCATAATCAATGAACCGTTTAGAAAGAACCTCTAGTTCAGTCTGCTCCCTTCCTTTAATCACTGCACAAAAAATGTTGGACAATTTAGCTATTTATTGTGGAATAAAGTAATCATTTTTAATATTTAATCACATCCTTTAATGACTGCTTGAAGCCTTTGTCTCATACCGGCGATGTTCAGCCAAGTGTGTAAATAACATGACAGGCACTTTTGAAAAATCAAACCCATTTTTTCCCAGTAATTTGACCTGATTTTGTTTTGTCAGTGAATTTCTAAGGATTCTACAAAGCTGCAATGCAAGAACTATCTTTAATTATGAGAAAATGCATTTTTTAATTTTTCATGTTGTCTTTCTTGTTACCGCAGTAACAAGAAAGACATGTCAAAATACTATTAATGTTTAAGTTTTAACGAAGTTGTTGAGGGAAAATGGTTTCAGATGTACTTTACTTTGTTTCTAAAGTGTTTTACAAAAAGATTTAAGGGAAAAGGCTTAATATCTGTGGAGTAACAAAAAAGACCTGTAACAAACACTGTATTTTACAGAAGCAATGGAGTCAGTTACTTACGACAGAGTTCAGTAATTTCAAATGTGATTACTTTACCTGGCCAGAAATCCAAGAAGTTAATCCCATAGAAGCAATTTAAAAAGAACAGTTTCACTTTTTTTTTGGAATAACTACGCAATAAGTCCATGTTCTGTTGAAATATTTTATGCCTTTTTTGGTCATTATGAGGAATGATCCGATAATAATCTTGGGGCAAGCATCACATCATCAAACAAAATGTCAAATATGTTCCCAAAGGCGTTTTCATTTTGGCCTTTCTAGTTTCATTTAAACTAGAAAAAAGTGTTTGCAACATACTAAATTGCTTCCTGGGTGTTAATTTTGAATTAAATAGGTTAAATGCAATAAGAGATTTTTTACCCCTAAATTGCACACTTGGCTGAAAATCGCCCAAACACATTATCAGATGCTGGGTATCTTCCCTGGTGACGCTCTGCCAGGCCTGTACTACAGCAGCTTCACTTCCTGCTTGATTAGGGCACTTTATGCTTCTAGTTTCCTCATCAGCGTGTAAAATGCATGATGCAGATCAGGGCCTGTATTCACAAAGCATCGTGGTGCTAAAAGTATGTCCTAACTGCCGGATTTAGGAGAAAGTCCTAAAAAAATGGGCGTGTCAGTCGTAAATTTAGGACTCCTAATTATTTTTAGTAAATGTGATTTACAAAGCATTTTAAGCCTAAAAGTAGCTCCTAAGTCTGGGAGAGCTTAAAAGTAGTGAAGAGGACTCCTAACTCACTAAAACCTATTCACAAAGAATCGGAAAATGGCTGCTGCTGTTGAAAGTCGGAATGACTTGGAAATTCTGAATGATGCGCAGGTGTTGAAAAGATATTGAATCGACCGTGAAGGGAATTTATTTGTTGTTGACTTGGTGAGGGAGAGAATTACGTCTCCAACCATGAGAAACAACCCAATAAGCCCCGAAATAAAATGTTTGACAACACTTTGTTTCTTGGCCACTGGAAAAATGCAACTTTGCAAAGGGGACAATTTAGGGATTTCACAGTCATCTGTCAGTCGCTCAATTCAACAAACAACCAATGCGCTCTGTGAACCCCATATCATCCGACAGTTTATTCGGTTTCCAACGTACATTCGCCAACAACACAGAATCAAACTTGAATTCATGCCCATCTCAGGTTTGCCTGGTACCATTGGTGTTATTGACGAGACCCATATTCGAATTATTTCTCCAACCCAAGATTAAGAGGTGTTTGTAAATAGAAAAAAAGTTAATTCCATCAACACCCAGATAGTATTTGATGCCGAATAAAATATTTTGGACATTGTTGCGAAATGGCCAGGATCCGCGATCGACTCGCATTTTAATGGGAAGCAGCTTATGCCAATTATTTGACAGTCATGTGCCTGCAAGATGCCTCTTGCTCGGGGACAGTGGCTTTGGTGCTGTACCTCCTGCTATGCATCTATTATTTTATTAGGCTATTGAGCGAGGGTTACATTTAAATAGATCATCATAATATAACCAGCCTATGTCATATTTTGAATGCATATTTAAATTGTAGGCTATACATTACAAACCAAGCTTAGTTTGCTCTCCGGTTTGTACAATAGCCCGTTTATAGGCTGCTGTCTCGGACCTCCCCTGGGACTGCCGCCCATACCACCGCCTCTCGCCGTCCGAGACACCGGGGAATGCAGCATTGATCTGTAGGCTGATATTGTCCCACGCATCCCGCTTGGATTTTCAGTTCACCCCCGAGCCAAATTTCCCTTAGATTATGTGCTTTCGCTCCAGCACCAACTGGCCCAGCACCAGTAACTGGTCGTGGATCTGGTTGGGCTTTTGCGTCCTTTTAGAACTTTCATTCATAACAGTTTAGGGCAAACAAACTTGAACAGCCCGACATTTAAATGTTCGCAACATATTCTCATTGCTATAAGTTGCTAATTATTGGGACAAATGACGCGTTTTATTATTGACTCATTTTATGCTATTGGCGTTTTTACAACTATCTTTCCTATATGTTTATTTGCCTAGAGCGTGATATGTGGGGACTGCACATAGTGCATTTTCAGGAGTGCTCAACATGTTATTATTTTATGGAACAAACCAGCCGCTTGGACCATTTCCTCATATTTCCTCCATGGATTGTAAATGGGATATTTTTTTCAGTGGGCCACCCTGTCACCAAACAATCACCGTGCTCATTGTCCCAAGACTCGTGCATGAGAATTGACGTCATGCATAGCAAAGGAGATTTACTCCCACCTGTCTCAGAGCAACTCCAATTCTAGGAGTTACCAGTTTTCTTAACTAAAAGTTACTCTCAGTGGCTTTGTGAATAACTTTTAAGGTTTTACTCCTACATAAAATGTTTTAGCGCGATTTAGGAGTACTCCTAGTGGTAAGATAAGATGCTTTGTGAATACGAAGTTGTTTACCCCGGCCAACACAACCAAAATGACAAAGATAACATTATTCTCCACTGTCCAATGAATTATGGTGCTGAAAGCGTGCGCGCACGCGTGCTTGTGAGCTCACGTACCCAGGTGTGTATTTGCTGTATAGCAGGAGCTGTCAGGAGTGTCGAGGCTCATGTCCTCTTTGAAAACCGGGCCGTCGTTCCACATGAGGTCAAACCCACCAACCTGCTTCTCCTTGCCGTTGAGCCTGTGACAGAGAGGATCACCGCCAGCTCAGCAGCAGTGTGTCACCCATACATCCATTATCTAGCCAGCCATCCACCCCTGCCAGAGTCTCACACAGTAGATATTGAGCACAGAGCACACAGGACATATATCTCATACAACCATAATCTAGCCGGCCACCCATCCCTGCCAGTGAGTCTGCCACAGGAGATACAGCAACACAGTATGTCTGCCATATGTCCATTATCGAGATTCCTGCCACTGATCTGCGATAGAAAAAGCACTGGATACACATTATGCATCCCACACATTCATAAGCCAGTTGCTGGTCTGGGGCACAAAAGGTGCAGCAGCCCGTCCCAGCATCTGTGTAGCGAGAATGAGAAACATGTCCTTGACAGATTGCTAAACCATCTCCGGTGGAGAAGGCAGAGGAGAGTTTCCTCTGAGAGGAGGGTAACGGCAGAGAGGGCTGTTGCTCAGGGCTGCTCTCCACTGAAGTCAGTTCTCAGGCCTACGTGTCTCTCTCTCGCTGTATCTCACAGTGGAGCTGTGTTTCTAACACACTCACCTCCCCTCCATGTCCACGACATGCAGCACGTCCTCCAGCAGGTCGTACTTCATGCTGTAATCCTCTGGGCTGCTCGCGCTGAGAGAAGGAGAGGCGTTCACTTCGATCAGCCACCTGTGTGATCAGCGACACCATTAGCCTCAAGTGTGATTAGCAACTCAGTCAGTCAGCTATCTGTGTGATTGAAAAGTCACATCTTCAGCCTCCAGTGAACAGCCCCTGAATCAGCGATCTGTGATCAGCAACTCGCTCACCAAGCCACTGATCAGTAACTCCACAGATCAGGCACCAGTGCAATCAGCACTAGATTCAGTCTGCCACCTCTATGATCAGGACCCAACTCGATCAGATCAGCAACTCACTCAATTCGCCAATCAGGAACCAGTGTGATCAGCAACATGATCAGCCACCTGTGCCATCGGCAACCCTGCTGCTATAGCTGGAGAGCAGTTTTGTGTGTCTGTGTGTTTGAACCCCTGATTTTATGGTCTGAAACTACAGGCACCTGGAACTAATCCTAACTAATCAGTCGCACAGATCAAAATGTGTGATAAGCAACTCAATCTGTGAAATCAGCAACAAGACCAGCCTTCTGTAGCTTGATCAGTGACTCACCCCGAGCGATCAGCAACAAGATCAGTCACCAGTGATCAACAACACAATCAGTGACCTGTGTGATCGGCACCTCTGTCAGCTACCAGCGTGATCAGCAGGTCATTCAATGACCTGAATGACCAGCGGCTCTCCCAGTGAGCCACCTGTGCCGAACAGTGTCTCCATGACGCACGGGATCACTTGGGTGACAGCAGATGGAAAAGTGTGGTGACGCGTCGGGACCTGTCTCACGGTTTTAAGTCCTGGTCCAGTAGTATGTCGTAGCCGTAGAGCTCGAAGCAGTGCTTGTCATTGATGATGACTTTCTGCACACTCTGTAGGCTGCGGATAAAGATGGTGTCCATGTCTCTGAAGACCTGCTCCACCGTCTCTGCTCCATGCCGAGCCGTTAGATACCGCCTCAGCTGCTGAAGCTGCCACTTACAGCCCTGCAGGGAGAGAGAGAGAGAGAGAGAGAGAGAGAGAAACCTTTGTTTGCTTTGTTTTTTTGACTGGCCACTGTTTTTTAAAAGTCATGAATTCCGAACTACGTGGCCATTACGTGCGGAATTGTATGAGCGCTGACCGCCAGCTCCACAGGAAGAAAGAAAATCTACTCAGCAGTTGGTCCAGCACTCACAAAACTGGGTTTGCAAGAACAACACAGTGCCCTAAAGCTACAGCTACTTGATGAAGCAGTTGCGCACACTTATAGAGAGCTAAGCATGTGCTCACAAGGTGCGAGCTAGCCATTCGCCTACATCGCCTTTGGCGAAGGAAATCTATTTGTGGAAAAATATTTGTTATTGCTCTTCATCACGGTGGTGAAAGCTTTTCAGCGATGCTTTCATCGTAAATAATTATATTCGATCCGAGGGCATCATACTGTTGCGGGATTCCCCCCTTTGAGCAAGGCGTGAACTACATACAAACCACATAGTTATGAAAGACGTTTTCACGACTCCGATTGATAGCTTTCAAAGCGATCTCACACACACACAACCTCCTTCAAGCTCGATTAACAGCTTCTGTTATCTGAAAAGCAAGCTAACAGATCAGGCTGAGACACTCAGCACGTTTACAAGTACAGTGAAGTCGAGCTAAATTTTGCCATTTAATCAGACTATTCTTCTTGTCCATGACTCTTGGGAAACTACAGTCAGCACAAACTTACAGTTTTCGGATTCTTTAAAGAGAGCTCTTCATTAAGAGCACCAAGATATCCTCTTTCGCTCTGCGCATGGCCAGAGGCATTCTTAAGTTGCTCCTGAAATGGCCCTATGCAGCGTGGCACCCTACTTTGCTGCTTGCAGCTATATTATCTTCAGAACCTACACTCCAACCAGCCCTCTTGGCAGATCAGTTTCCACGTCCACACTCTGAGACTCAGAGTTATTCAAACATATACAGAGAAGTGCACAGTGCATGCCAATAATGACCTGCACAGACAGAGGGCAGAACCTGTTTCAGAGTTGAGTGTTGGCAGATTAGGCTGTAAAAGAAGTCCTCATCTTCAACCTCATGTTAGAAAATGGAGGAGACTCCCCAGAAGAGAGACCTACCCCTAACAGGTCATATCTCCAGTCTGCTTGTTCTCCCGCTGGGGAACGAGCCTCTCACTGCACACAGACCTGTGGAAACCCTGCCCTACGTCTGAAACATACTAAAGGACATTTTGGCTAACCCAGACACCTTCGGATATCCTCACTTTTTTTTCTTAAAGAATCTAGATTTTCCTTCGATATTGCTTTGCACGCAGCTCAGCGGAGATATATTCATCACCTTTCCAGCAGAAAAATATTCTACTTCAACGCTAATGGCTGTAGGCTAGTTTACTCGTATGGTTCTGTTCGAAAAGAAATTGCCACCCGTTAGGTAGGCAGCATCACACTTTTGCCTGCATTTCTTCTTACCTTTTCTGGGTCATAATCTGGAGCCGTTTTCTGCACTGCAACATTGGTGAGGTGCACATCTGCATGTGGATCACAGTTAAGGCTTTACTGAGGCACATACCTTTTCCCTCCCCAACTGTACACCAGCACTAAGCGGAGGTGAGGTGAGAGGCTCCAAGAGTAAAGTCTGCCCCAGTATTTTGTTGGAACGGCAAATATTTGCTAATTAGCGCAATTGTTCACCCAGGAGGCAGTTGCCACTAAAGTAACCATGTCCCTTGCCGCATGCTTATGCTATAGGAATATGAAAACATCTGTAGCAAAAAACAATGAAAAAAAAAATTTCCTCAGATACAGGCTAGAAATGGACCAGAATACCAACAAAACCTTTGAATTGTTTGCACAGATACCAGAGAAGTTATAAAGTCAGATTAACCAAAATAATAAAAGACACCAGTCCAACATTAGCTCTAACAACTTGCGAAGTTTCATGAAGAAATTTAACTTCATTTTTGAGATACGGGTCAGAAAAGGTTAACATTTTAGAATTATGGATGTGTATACATTATTTCCTCTGCTTTGCCGGGAACTAAACTGCAGGAATAAATCACTGACAGCTGCAATAAGATGAGTATGGATGGACGCAGTTCAATACTATGTCCCCTCACTTTGGCGCAAACACAGGCAGGACTTAGCCAAACATTCTGACCCGGGACTTTAAACCTCCACGGCTGTTCGCTGATGGTGCAGCTACTTGGAGCAAAGAAGCAAATGCTGCCACTTCAGCCACTCTGGTCACTGGCTCATGCAGGTGTGAGATGGGAAAACACTTCCAATACAGCTCAACCTTCCAACTTGCAGGTCCAAAATCAGCTACTAGGGGGAGCTCTGTTGAGCAGGAGGTCCCTGTCAGTTCAACACGACAAGAGCCGGCCTAGCTTTTGGTGGCAATCCAAGAGCAAATGAGACCAAGGGTGACAATGCCCCACTTCCAGAAATACTGCTCAGTAATTTTACCTTCTGTAACACTGCTTAATGAACTGCATTCTTCAATAATATAACCAGCAATTTCATTAGGACCAGAATGAGTGTGTCTGCAATCCAGTCAGTCGGGACGACTGCAGCCTCATTAAGGGGTCTTCAGGGTAAAAATTCTCTTTTTTTTTTTAATTAGAAAATTTCAATAATTTTGATTTTCACATGAAATAAATAAAGGAATGCAGTGAGATGCAAGTAAACACCAAGAATCTATGTTTTTCCTCTGCCTCAATTGTTACTTGTGACTTAAAATGCGAAAATCACAATTTTGACTGATTTTCAAACTTGTGGCATTCATAAAATCATTAAAATTCATCTGACTGACTTGAAATTTGGACTGAAGCTGTATCTGTTGGAGATCTATGAAATGAGATAGGATTTTCTAGATGGGTCCATCCCTAGGGGGTTAATTTGGAAAATGCAGCAAGTTGACGATAGCGATTTTCGTTATGGTTACATAACAGAGCTCATTAAACATTCGTAAATGTTCCAAATAAAAAAATTCTTATGTCATTTCATAGAACTATCTTAAACCTTTCATATGAGACTAATTTGAGTAAAATCTGACCATGGATTATTGAAATATTTTCTGATTTGGTCATTGAAGTACTGTTTTTCATGGCTACCACGTAATGTTTAACAAAATACTACATTTTATGAGGTTAGAATCATCCTGAGTATGTTTATTTCTTAGTTTTAACATTATTTTGGTTATCTCTACACTTTACCCTGAAGACCCCTTAACAGGTAAGCTTCCCTAATTGTCTCCCACCGCCACGGTAGCGAGCGGAGCGGAAGATATAGTATTCAACTCCGTCCGTCACGTCCCGTTTTTTGTGAATGCGATATCGCAAGAACGGTTTCACCGATTTCATTCATCTTTGGCTTCTACATGAATTAGTGTGATACGCCGACCCCAGAGGATTTCCGTGACCTGGCGGGGGACACGGCCACGTTTAGTGGCAACACTTGCTCAGACTGTGTTTGCCCCTGCGTTATAATGAACAGTAACCCAGACTTCGCACATTAGGCCTCCAGAACAGCACAGTTAGGATTATGGGTTTCATTATACATGCCTCAGTAATTCCAGTCTTAGCAACCTAATCCTCCTCCATTCTCGGCTGCACACTGTCCTCTCCAGCCAACTCGAGGTGCTCTGGCCCCGAAACTGAGCTGGCATCTTAGAACACACAGTGAAACAAGGACGTCCCTATTCCTAACCTCAGGGTATGTATCTCTGAATTCTATGCACAGCAAATTGCGCTGGCATTTTAAACATTGATAACATAAGCCCTAATGTAGAACAGTATATCAAAACATTAAATCCACTGTATCATATTAGATACACAGGACACACTCATGTAGGCACACAGGTATAAACACTCGCGCAGGCAGTCTCACACTCAGATTTTGAACATACACACAGATACAGGACACACTAAGACAGGTGCGATGTGGATACGCTCATGCTAGCAGACAGTGAAGTAAGGATACACTGATCATCCAGGCTATTTAGGGAGAACCTTGTGTTGGAGAACCTGGCAAATCCATCTCTGCACAGCCAAGCCTTCAGCGGAACGTACTGACAAACACGGAATGTGAAATCAATTCCCCACACAACCTCCACAGAGATATTCCTCACGGTCTCACACACACACACACACACACACACACACAAAATTTGTGAAAAAAAAAAAAAAAAAAAAACTTTCTTCCATTCTCAGTTCATGGTTGCAGTCTGAATTTTTGAATGATATTAATTATTCTTTTTTTACTGGCTGCTTTGTTCAGGTTTGTTCTTCACAAAAAAAAAAAAAAAAAAAAAAATCTGTAAACCAAAAATGCTTACTGATGTCACCAGCACATAGACTCTCAGGTCAAATTTTTTCCCTGAAAAACAGAAATAAAAAGATTCAATGCGCTGTTATTGTGGGAGTATCTCTCCAAAAGCTGATGTGGAATGAAAAGCAGTTTGACAGCAGCAATCCTGAAGAGGATCTAAGACAAACACACACACCCCCGATGAGGTAGGGATTCTCAATGTAGCTCTGGGCCACGTAGCTTTCCACCTGAACCTCCTCCTTCTGTTCCTCAGTGCGACTGCTGCCGTCCTGCCGAGGAACAAACTGTGTTGTGTTCACCAGTCACAGACTACACACAAATAAGTGTGCACACCAGTCATAGACTACACACAAATAAGTGTGCACACCAGTCATAGACTACACACAAATAAGTGTGCACACCAGTCATAGACGACACACAAATAAGTGTGCACACCAGTCATAGACTACACACAAATAAGTGTGCACACCAGTCATAGACTACACAGAAATAAGTGTGCACACCAGTCATAGACTACACACAAATAAGTGTGCACACCAGTCATAGACTACACACAAATAAGTGCGCACACCAGTCATAGACTACACAGAAATAAGTGCGCACACCAGTCATAGACTACACACAAATAAGTGTGTACACCAGTCATAGACTACACAGAAATAAGTGCGCACACCAGTCATAGACTACACACAAATAAGTGTGCACACCAGTCATAGACTACACACAAATAAGTGCGCACACCAGTCATAGACTACACACAAATAAGTGTGCACACCAGTCATAGACTACACACAAATAAGTGTGCACACCAGTCATAGACTACACACAAATAAGTGTGCACACCAGTCATAGACTACACCACACAAATAAGTGTGCACACCAGTCATAGACTACACACAAATAAGTGTGCACACCAGTCATAGACTACACACAAATAAGTGTGCACACCAGTCATAGACTACACCACACAAATAAGTGTGTACACCAGTCATAGACTACACACAAATAAGTGTGCACACCAGTCATAGACTACACCACACAAATAAGTGTGCACACCAGTCATAGACTACACACAAATAAGTGTGCACACCAGTCATAGACTACACACAAATAAGTGTGCACACCAGTCATAGACTACACACAAATAAGTGTGCACACCAGTCATAGACTACACCACACAAATAAGTGTGCACACCAGTCATAGACTACACACAAATAAGTGTGCACACCAGTCATAGACTACACACAAATAAGTGCGCACACCAGTCATAGACTACACACAAATAAGTGTGCACACCAGTCATAGACTACACAGAAATAAGTGCGCACACCAGTCATAGACTACACACAAATAAGTGTGCACACCAGTCATAGACTACACACAAATAAGTGTGCACACCAGTCATAGACTACACACAAATAAGTGCGCACACCAGTCATAGACTACACACAAATAAGTGTGCACACCAGTCATAGACTACACACAAATAAGTGTGCACACCTGTCATAGACTACACAGAAATAAGTGTGCACACCAGTCATAGACTACACCACACAAATAAGTGTGCACACCAGTCATAGACTACACACAAATAAGTGTGCACACCAGTCATAGACTACACACAAATAAGTGTGCACACCAGTCATAGACGACACACAAATAAGTGTGCACACCAGTCATAGACGACACACAAATAAGTGTGCACACCAGTCATAGACTACACACAAATAAGTGTGCACACCAGTCATAGACTACACACAAATAAGTGTGCACACCAGTCATAGACTACACACAAATAAGTGTGCACACCAGTCATAGACTACACACAAATAAGTGTGCACACCAGTCATAGACTACACACAAATAAGTGTGCACACCAGTCATAGACTACACACAAATAAGTGTGCACACCAGTCATAGACGACACACAAATAAGTGTGCACACCAGTCATAGACTACACACAAATAACCGAATACACCAGTCACAGAGTACTAGGGCTGTCACCTTTAAAAAAAAAACAACTTTGAACGAATTTAGAATATGACAAAGTGATGTTCGAATATATTCAAACACCCCCCTCCCGCACCAAGACCCAACACACATAAGAAAAACAACATCCTCTTCATTAATTTTAATCTTTTATTAAGCTGCACTCAACAGTTGAACAACACATCAGTATCTGCAGAGATGTATCTGACATTCACTTTCCTTTGCTGAGGTCAGCAATTATTCTATCAACGCGCACTGAAGAAATTCACTCACGGAATTGAATTGATTTTTCATGAAGTTAATCAGTTTCACGTGCATTACGGTGCATTTCTCCACTAGTGACACGGAAATTGATTATGACTCGGGAATTCTCAGGCTTGTCTTTAATGAGGGATTGAAAGCAATGGAATTGCAAAAAGACGTTTCAAATGCTCTTATTTCATTTAAACAATTGAAACGATCATGAAACACGCATGCATTGTTTCCTATCTCTGTGTAAACAGAAGCATGAGAAGTCATAATCGCTGAATCGCTTGTTACTTGCTTGTTACTTGCCGTGACCGTCCACCTTTACGCAAGGGAAACTGATACTTCAATGGACAAGGATTTATCTCATTAATAGCGTTCATTGAATAATTGCGGACTACAGCGAATAAGCCTAAAAATTGTGCAAGACTTACCTACTTTACATAGCATGATGCACTGATAGAGGGCGTATTTTGACTTTGAACTTCTCATTTCAGTTTGAATATAAACTTTCACCCTCAGGTTCAAATGAATGTTCGAATTTCAAATAAAAAGTGACAGCCCTACAGACTACACACAAAAAACCATGTGCCCCAGTCACAGACGACACACAAATAACCGAATACACCAGTCACAGACGACACACAAATAACCGAATACACCAGTCACAGACGACACACAAATAACCGAATACACCAGTCACAGACGACACACAAATAACCGAATACACCAGCCACAGACGACACACAAATAACCGAATACACCAGTCACAGACGACACACAAATAACCGAATACACCAGTCACAGACGACACACAAATAACTCTGCACACTTGTCACAGACTACACACAAATAACCGTGTACACCAGTCACAGACGACACACAAATAACTCTGCACACTAGTCACAGACTACACACAAATAACTCTGCACACTAGTCACAGACTACACACAAATAACCGTGTACACCAGCCACAGACAACAAACAAATACTGTTCACCAGTCAGAAACAAATAACCGAACACACCTGTCACAGACTACACGCACATAACCGTGTACAGCAGTCACAGACGACACACAAATAACCGTACAACATTCACAGACAGCGCACAAACAATTTTGTACACCAGTCACACACTACACACAAATAATTGAGTTCACCGGTCACAGACTGTAAAGTAACAGCTCTTATGTACACCAGTCACTGTCAAGGCACAGATAACAGATTTATGCACCAGAGACAATCTACACATATATGACTGATCTGCACACTAGTAACAGTCTATATTAATATAACTGTTGTGTACATCAGCTACACATAAATAGCCCTGATTTTTACAGCAGGGACGGTCCGTGATGTATGCACCAGTTACAGACAAATAACTGTACTCTGTACACTAGTCAGACTGTGATTTTTACAGAACTCACAGATGACATAAATACGTACGTGTGATGTGCTCACAGGGCACATTCGATACATAATTCTGATGAGTAGAAAAGACAAGCATGAAACACACATTTCCCCTGACACAGGTATCTGGTGTCTGACATGGAGACAAAATGCAGTGGAGGGACGCGCAGATGGACAGGATGGACATGAGGACGGACGGAAGTGTGAAAAGGCACACCAACACAATAGGATGCGGCTGTACATGAAGTACTGAAAGGTTTAAAAGTTCGGGCCTGGAAAAGAAGTGTGACGGACTATCAGTCAAACATACGGCTGAACAACTCTCATTCCTGCAGACCCATTCACTTTGTGGCGGGGGATAATAATCGTGATGAGTAAACCAGTCATAGTTTTTACATAATAGTACCTACAGTATGATGTGTACAACAGTCACAGTCACTGCGGCATGGATGGGATGTAGGTACCTTTTTCCAGTCTATGATGTCCTTGAGTTTGCGGAACAGAAAGATGCCCTTTCCTTGTGACCGAGCTACCTGGAGACAAGAGGGAACATTAACCCCTGAGTCTTGTCCGTTAGCGACTGTGATTAACCCCGCGGCTGTAAGCTGAATCTCTCTCACGCAGTGAAACTTCACCCGACTAAATCTCTCCCTGTCTGCATTAAGTCCTGTTAAAATGCAGCTCATTTTTTTCATTTAACCCCTGATACAATAAATTTTCATTAAGTTTTCCCTTAAGGAGGTTCAAAGCAGAAAAGGCATTTTTTCTGTATTGTTGGACAATGTCACAAACTTATTCTGTATCTGCTGGTTGCTGCGCTTCACTGAAGCTACATCACACTTATACTGAGAGAAATATTCAAACCCAGGACGCCACGTTCTTATGGCCACATCATCACTTCAAATGGTAAATAACTATATCTCGCACCTCATTTTAAACACATTTCCCCGTAATTCAGCAGGACATATTTATGATCATTGGAAACTTTGGCATCTCCACTAGAAGTTAAAATAGGCCTGAAGTCCCACTAGTGTGAACACAGCAGCCGCATTATATAGACCCATATATGGGTCCACAGGTTTTATGGAGTTAACCTTTATTTAACCAGGTAAACCATTCTCATTTGCCACACTGATTCGACCTCATTCTGGACAGTATCTCCCTCCTTCCCCATTGGACAAGAGCCCAGCCAGTATTTCTCTCACCGGTTTCATGATCCAGGTGCTGCTGCCGCTCCTTTTAAACTCCTCCACGAACAGGTGGTACTCGCTCGGCAACTCAAAGGTGCGGGGAAAGAAGTCGCACTTGGAAGCCTCCAGTCGGCCGGCCTCCCTCTCCAGAACTTTACGATACCGCTTCAAGTTCTTCACCATCAAGTTCTTGCGAGTCAGCTGACCAATATAGACAAACAATACCGCGGTCACTCGCACCCTGTAAAGACAGCTGGAACTCTAAAATACTGAAGCGGTCTCATCCTGATCCAGCAACAGGACTCCGAGACATCAATGTCCAACGTACATCTCCTGGAAAGATGAAGGTAGACCTTGAGAAGTGACTTACCTCGTAGTGATTACGAAAATGGCATATTCTCACATGTTCCTCCATGAAGGAGTGATCAAAATTCTCTCTCAGCCAGCTGACGTCACACCAGTTAAAGTCCCACTCGCCGTCACTGGATCACAAACGCCACGCACCAGCATGTAAAGAAACATGAACACACACAAAAAAGCACATCGATGCACACAAGTGAATTGCTTGGTCAAAATGACATGGAAAATGCCAGAAACAAAAGCGAAGCATCAGTGAAACTCACTCTTTGACCTCAACCCAGCCAGGTCTCTGTTTAAGAACATCTTGTATGGTGTTACTCAGACCACACTTATACCGTATGCAGCGTCTCCCATCTCTGTGAAAGACAAAAACCAAACTACAAATCTTGGCACATGAAATAAAGCATGTCCAGTCTTATCCCTAAAAGGCCTATGCACAAGAGTTTTTTTAAGCCCAGTATTAGTGTATAGACACTGATTCTACTTATCAAAGTCTCCAAAATTAGATCAGTTTTTCATAATCCAGCATTTTCCAAAGTAATAAAAAGCAAAAAAAAAAAAAAACACACACAGTCATTATCGCAATTCCAGAAGCTGTGATGAAACAAAGCCGTTAACATCAGTCCCGAAAGGATTACAAAGTCATACGGCTCTGGGACCCAGGTGAGAACTCAGTAATTATCCATAAATTCCTCCAAGAGTGCATCAAAGACTCATCCAGATCACAAAGGACCCAGACTAACATCTAAAGAACTGCAGGCCTCATTTGCGGCAATTAAGGTCAGTGTGCACAACTCCATAAGAAAGAGAAGACAAAATGGCATCCATGGAAGAGCAGCAAGGTGAAAACCACTGCAGACCGCAAAGAACACAAACACTCATCCCAAATTTGCAAAAAAATAAAATCTTGACAACCCCCAAGATTTTTAAGTTAGTATCATGTGGACTGAGGAGTCAAGAAAGGAACATTTTGGGAGACATGGGTCCTGTTCAACTGGCGTACAGCTTACAGAGCATTCCAGGATAAGATCATCATGCCAATAGTCAACCACAGTGTCAGTAGTGTGATGGTCCGAGGCTGCTTTGCTACTTATGGATCTCCGCAAATTGCTATCAATGATGGAATCATAAATTCTGCTCTCGACCAGAAAATTCTAAAGGAGAATTTCCAACTATAAAAGTTAGTGACCTAAAGCTCAAGCACAGTTAGGTTATAGAGCAGAACAATGATCCAAAACACAGAATCAAGTCCACCTCTGAATGACTCGAAAGAAACAAAATGAAGGTTTTGGAGTGGCCTAGTCAAAGATCCATGATGGTCCAGTTTACGCAAAAGGGTAGTCTCACATTTTTAAAGACGATATGCTGCCTTCCTGACGTTGTCTTTTTAAGGTACACCCATGCTTTTTCCAGCAGAACAACTCCAAGCGACTCTTTGCATGTTTTATTAATAACAGCGTAGCTTTGTAGTCAGATGGTGAGGGTACTGTCTGCAGCCTGGACCATCTCCCATTCAAAACTTATGGGAGATTATGAAGCACAAAATACAACAATGGAAACTCTGGACTTCTGGCCAACTGAAGTCCATTAACAGTAAGAAAGGTAATAAAGTCGGCTTTCAAAACTGTGACCATCAAGTGTCCTCAGTTTCAAAATGACAACTGACTTTTATTAAAAGATGAGGTGATGTTACACAGAGGCAAATATGCACTTGTCCCAACTTGATTGAAATATGTTGGAAACATATGCAAGCTTAACCCATAAGCTGATGGGTTAAAATGATACTTATTTTGTCTTGTTTGTACTTTTTTCAGTTGAATATTGGTTAAATGGAATGAGCCAATTACAGCTAACGGTTATCATTCACACTTTACACAAGGGCCACATTTCTCTAAAACTGAAGTTGGGGTAAGAGAGGGATGCCAATAATTTTGACCCTTATGGTTTTAATGAAAACGTGATTACTGAATAGCAACTGGAGAAGCATGAGAATGAATGCAGTGAAGAAAAATCATAACAGTTTCCCCCAAATGTTTGAACTAAACAAACTAATTAGTGACGGGGCAGTTTTCAATAAGCAACCGTTTCCAGCCTTTTCTCAATGGCGCCAAAACTGCCGCACCTGATTATGTTTTATGAATTTGTTTACGACACTTGCAGCACATCGCTGCACGGCTATAAAGCGTGAAAGTCGTATTCTTTCCACATACGTGCAGAAATCTTATCACTTATTCACTCAGACACTCATAACTATGGATAATTGAGCCTCCTGCTAAACACGCATGTCTTTTGAATGTGGGGAAACTTGGTAACCCGAAGTAAACCCACACGAACACAAAGTGAAGGCACCTGTCAGCGACCCAACACCTTCCTTCAGTGAGGTAACAGCGCTACGCAGCGCGCCACTGTGCTGCCAAACCGGTTGCGATGCCATCACATCAGGTCCCATAAATACAGTTGAACGCTGTCTTCCATATATTTTCCCAACAAAAGTACCTTTAATTCCTGGTCTGATGATAGGCAAGTGATAAAACACACACAAAATTGTAAAGGGAATAATTATATCCATGTTCATGTCCCACCAAATACGAGATCAACCAAAAAATCGCCACTTACCCATCTCTTCTTTTTTGGTAGAGGTGAGGACCTTTCTGTCCTGTACCCTGTCAAAACAGTAACGTTAGAAATTTTACTGGAACACTTGAGCTTGCATAAACTGTGCAGTGGAGCACATAACAGCGTGCAATAGCGTTTTTACAGCCAGGAGGCAAGTAGTAAACGATTGTTACTGCTTAACTCTGAACTATACGACTTGGCTCCATTTCCGATGCTTGCAACATTACAGACAGCTAATTTACAAGGGAAACGTTACATGTGCACCGACTAGCGTTCGCTTTCAAGACAAGCCTGATAACTTCGGACTGTAGACTCCGGCGTATTGCAGGAATGTGGAGAACCGTCACCAGATAGTTACTTCCCACGGCTGTAAAACATCGCGCTGCGCACCTTGTTCTTTGACATCACTCCGTTAGTTGAATTTCGCCATTTGTTGCTTCGATAACGCTGATGCAGGGAAACTTACATGGGACAGGAGAGCAAAGTCGCTTAATTTCAAGTCTCTTTGTAACGCGCAGTGTTGCAAAATTACTCAGGTCTTTGTTGTAAACGCGTCACTATGACAACCGCGGTTCTCAGCCAGTGGCGGGTGTAGCACGGGCCGAGCACAGGGATTTGGGGGGGCACAGACATGTCCCTTTATGACAACAATTAGTCCTGGCTGGTTCTCAATCATTTTCCTCTACTGACGCGTTTTGCAGTCGTTATTGGCATCTAAAGACACGGTTTCTCTCCATATGCGATCGAACAGCGATGAAATCACGGGCTAGATTCAGTACAGAAAAATAATTAATTTATTAATAGGCCAATGCCTCGCGTTGATTGATCCGGTCAGCGTTCCAATGAAATGTCGCCTTTCACTCTCGGTGCTGCATGGGCTGATTTAAGTGGCACTGGGCAGTTAAATAGTCAGCGTGCAGATCAAGCTATTTGCGTGAGAGTCGACAGGTATGCAATTTTGATTTAAATACAGCAAATTATGGCAAGCCGTTTTAACATTTAATCGAACCACACTCCTATCTGTAATTACATTTTCCATAGTAGCATTTCTCCTATGGTAATGGTAATTAAAGATATCTGCAATAATATTCTTACTAGTAGAAATGTAATTTTAAGATATCTACAACTTTGATTGTACTCGTCAAAACTACATTTAAGATATCAAAAAATCCTTAAAAACTGTAAGTGGCCGCTGAAACTATTCCTGATATCCAGAATGGAAAATCCAAAAATACATTGTGACTAGTAGAAATGTCATTACGGATATCCACAATTCGTATTATGACTGGTAAAAATGCAAATGTGGAATCTGTGTGTGTATATATATATATATATATATATATATATATATAATCAATAATTGTAATTCTTCCTATCCAGAATGCAGTTTTAGATATCTGAAATGTTCTTTTTGACTAGGAAGAACTGAATTACAGATATCTGTAATACATATCCAGTCTAGCTATTAAATGTTAAAATGGCCACTTATACTTTTTAAGGATTTAAAGATATCTTGAATTGAATTTTGACTAGGAGAAATGTGATTGCAGATATCTTTAATTGCCATTTCTCCTAGTCAAAATCACATTTTGACTTGGAGAAATGCTATTATGGATATCTAAAATATAATTGTGGATAATCAATGAAGCCTTTTTATGTTAAAATGGCGTCCTGTCTACCCGTCAACAGATATCAACAAAACATTTGTGGATATCTGCAATTGTATTGTTGCTAGTCATATTTCTAATTGTTGATATCTAAAATTACATTTTTACTAGCCATAATACAAACTGTGGATATCCAAAATCACATTTTTACTCGTCACAGTGTATTTTGGGAAATTCAAAATTACATTCTTGATATCTGGAATAGTTTTTCATTTTGGATATCTAAAATGAAAATTATGACTAGTAACAATTGGATTGAAGATATCTGAAATGGCAGTTTTTCCTAGTAAGAATTCAATTGCAGATATTCAGAATGTTCATTCTGTAACTGTGGATATCTGAAATTGAAAGCCCAATACACATGAATGTCAAAGGTGACGTCATTTGTCCTAGGAAGAATGTCATTGTGGTTATCTGAAATGACAATTGTGGATACTGTTATGGCCCCAATTTGTTATTACATTTATAACACAACAGCAACAGCAAGGGATGACAAACACAGTTTTAACAACTAAAACACATTTAATTTTTAACAAAGACAAAGACTAATAACAACCTACAACTAAAGACCAAGATTGATAAATCAGAAAAAACAGAAATAATTACAGTCCCTTTTTGGTGGGGTGGCTTGGTGATGTCCTGGATGAAGAAAATGCTCAAACACAGGCAAAGAAATCCACAAAAGAAACGTCACAGGTCTTGAACAGAATGGCAGGTCTGGTCATCTTCTTGCAATTTCTCCTACTACTTTACTGTCTCAATTCTTTTCCTTATATACTCTTTTGCAGACCCCACCCACATTTAGACCTCTTTTTTTTTTACTTTCTGAGACTTGGCCCAGACATGTCCAGGACATGTCTAAACATGACTCCAGTCTGAGCTTAACAAAAAAAAGGTAAATACTGCCATCTAGTGGCATATATTCACATTACACCTCCATTCCAAAAGGGAAAAATTTTGACTCATAAAGGCAAAATTTTTCTTTTCAATACAAAATGGTTAAGTGAACACTTGTCTTTACATACATATCATACAATATTCAAATAAACACATGATATATATATACATATTCAAACACGGGATAAGCAATCAGCAATTACATTGTCTGTACCCTTCACATGCTTAATTTCCAAGTCAAACTCCTGTAAAATCAAACTCCAATTCAACAATCTCCGATTCTTGTTTTTCATCTTACTCAAAAACATTAACGGATTGTGGTCAGTGAACACAATCATTGGCTTTTGTCCTGTACAAACATAAACCTCAAAGTGTTGTAAAGAAAGGACCAGAGCCAACAGTTCCTTCTCTATTGTGGAATAGTTCCTTTGGTGGCGATTGAACTTCCTGGAGAAGTATTGCACGGGATGCTCAATGTCATCAGAGTCACTTCTCTGTAGGAGCACAGATCCACAAGCTTGGTCGCTAGCATCGACCGCGATGGAGAACGGTTTGTTGAAGTCAGGAGATTTGAGCACGGGGAAGTGACACAGCAGAGACTTCAGGCGATCGAAGGCTCTCTGGCATGCATCATCCCAAGTGAACTTTACGCCTTTCTTCAGTTGGTTAGTTAGACTGAGAGCAATCTCAGCAAAGTTCTTGCAGAACTTGCGGTAGTACCCGATCATTCCAAGGAAGCGGCGCAAAGCTTTTTTGTTGTCAGGAACTGGAAAGTCCATGATGGCTTGGACTTTAGCATTTATGGGTGCCACCTTACCCTGGCCTATGACGTAGCCAAGATAGGTGACAGTAGCACAACCAAAGTCACTCTTGTTCAGGTTAACAGTCAGGTTAGCCTGGGTCAGGCGCTGGAACAACGTCTCTACATCTTTTAGATGTTCCTCCCAGGAGTCACTCCACGTGATCAGGTCATCGATGTACGCACCCGTGTGTGGCAATCCGGCAATTGTAGACTGTATCATCCTTTGGAACGTAGCTGGGGCATTTTTCATGCCAAAGGGTAGGACTTCATACTGGTACAATCCAGATGGTGTGGCAAAAGCAGAGATGCTCTTGGCCCTCTCAGTTAAAGGCACACACCAATAACCCTTCAATAAATCAATCTTGGTCAGAAACTTTGCTTGCCCTACACTATCAATACAATCATCAATCCTAGGTATTGGAAACACATCAGTTCTAGTTACAGCATTGACTTTGCGATAATCTGTACAGAATCTAGTACTTCTATCAGGTTATGGAACTAGCACACAGGGTGAACTCCAATCGGAGTTGGAGGGTCTGATAATATCATGTTTTAACATGTACTCAACCTCTTTCTCAGCAATCTTTCTCTTTTCAGGATTCATCCGGTATGGATGCTGTTTTATTGGTTTGGCATCACCAACATCTACATCATGAGAGGCTATAGTAACTCTCTTTGGAACATCAGGAAACAAATCCTCATATTTCTTGATCAACCTTTCAAACTGATCTCTCTGTGAGGGTTCTAAGTGCTGGAGTTTTACATCAAGATTTTGCAACACTTCAGTGTTTGACAATTTACATGAAAGAACTTCAGCTTTAATTCTTGGTTCATCATCTTGAAACTCCCCCTCATCTTCACACGTTTCGACCATTGGAGAATCTGAAGTGACAGCTGCAACCCTAGCATTTCTGTCATGATAAGGCTTTAGCATGTTAATATGACACAATTGTTTTGGTTTTCTCCTATCTGGAGTCTTCACAATGTAATTGAGATCATTGAGTTTTGTCAGAATTTCATAAGGACCATGAAATCTAGCCTGTAATGGATTGGACTGCAAGGGAAACAACACAAGGACCTTGTCTCCTGGTTTAAACTCACGGCTTCTAGCCTTATGATCATACCAAGTTTTCATTTTTCCCTGACTTGATTTTAAGTTCTCTTTGGCAAGGTCACAAGCTGCACGCAATCTTTCCTTGAACTTGCTAACATAGTCTAACAGACTGATATGCGGCTCTTTCTCTTGCCATTGTTCACTCAATAATAGCAAAGGTCCTCTCACTTCATGACCAAACACTAGCTCAAATGGACTGAATCCAGTAGACTCCTTCACTGCTTCTCTAGCTGCAAACAACAGCAAATGAACCCCTTCATCCCAGTCTTTCTCATGGTCATAACAATAAGTCCTCATCATTGTCTTGAGAGTGGAATGAAACTGCTCTAAGGCACCCTGACTTTCTGGATGATAGGCACTAGAAAGAATCTGTTTTGCACCTAGTTCATACACAACCTGCTGAAACAATCCTGAAGTGAAATTGCTACCTTGGTCTGACTGAATTTCCCTGGGAAGACCAAACAACGTGAAGAACTTTATCAAAGCCTTCGAGATTGCAGTTGCCTTGATGTTACGTAGAGGTATGGCTTCGGGGAATCTGGTAGATGCACACATGATTGTCAACAAATACTGATTTCCAGATCTAGTCTTGGGTAATGGACCAACGCAATCAACAATGACCCTAGAGAATGGCTCCCCAAATGCTGGGATAGGCTGTAATGGAGCTACAGGTGGGTCTAACTGGTGTTTTCCAACTACCTGACAAGTGTGACAGGTTTTGCAAAAGTTGGAAACGTCTTTCCGAAGCCCAGGCCAAAAGAAGTGTTTCATGATCTTATCAACAGTCTTGTTAACACCAAGATGACCTCCTAAAGGTAAACTATGAGCCATTGTTAAGATCTCATTCCTATAGACCTTCGGAACAACAATTTGCCTGACCACTGCCCAATCTGCATTGGCAGGGATATCAGGAGGGCGCCACTTCCGCATCAACACACCATCCTTGAGATAATACCCAACTGGAACTGCGTCTATTTCTTTATCAGGAAGGGCTCTCCTCTTTAGTACACTAATTTCAGGATCATTAGTTTGCTCCTCAATCAACCGCTTTCTGGACAGAGACAAGTCTCCAGACACATCAGAATCACCAGACCCATCCGGCTGGCTGAATAGAGAACTGATAAAAGTATCTGATAAGTCCTCAAACGGAGAAACCATAGTAGGCCAATCAGAGTCATGAGGCGAACCACCTGAGTCCTGACTATTCAATGTACTGGACGGCACCACAACATCATCTTCTTTAGCCTTCTTGGCCATAGCACGAGTCACTGCGCAAGAAGGATACAGAGATGGGTCCTCATCCCCATTTTCAGTGCTCGGCTGTGAAGTAAGATGTACAGGGGGAACTACTTTGCCCCCAGCCAGGTCATTGCCTAGCAACAGAGAAACACCCTTTATAGGTAGACTTGACATAAGTCCCACCTTTACCTGTCCTGTAACTAAATCTGACTTCAAGAATATAGAGCGCAGGGGTACAGATACAGTCCTCCCTTCAATACCTTGTACAAGTATGAAATCCCCTGAAGCGGTCTCATCACGTAACTCCAAGGAGTCCATCAACAAAAGTGATTGAGAAGCTCCGGTATCCCTTAGGATATATATGGGGACAGGAGTAGTATGCTCATTCAGAGCCACAAATCCCTCTGACACAAATGGAAGAAATTCCTCCCTCACGAAGTCAGCTGTATCAGGCTTTTTAGCCCCACAAGAAGCAGGCAATTTAGCAGATCGGTTATCTACTACAGGGGTTTCTAACCTTGTTTTCACAAAGGCATTTGGTTTGGTATCCTTTTCTTTTTCTTTCTTAGCTTTAAGGAACCAACAGTTAGTTGTAACATGACCAGATTTCTTGCAATATCTGCAAACTAGACCACTTCTGTCACTGTCAGCTTTCTCACTTTGATCAGACCTGTTACTGGATTTCTGAGCACCATCACCAGATTTGTCTTTGTCTTTGGGTGAGGAATCTTGGGTATCACCGTAACCCTTTTTCTGAAATTGGGACCATCTATTGTTACTGCTAGACTGAAATTTGGACTTATGTGTGAGAACATATTCATCTGCAAATTTGGCAGCTGATTGCAAATTCAGTGCTTGCTTCTCATTAAGGTAGGTCTTAACATCATCCTTAACACAGTTCTTGAATTCTTCAACTAACACCATCTCTTTTAGTGAGTTGAAATCATCCTTGACCTCCATAGAAGTACACCAGCGCTCAAAGCAAACCTTCTTCTCATTAGCAAATTCCACATAAGTCTGATTTTCAGATTTCTTCAGACCTCTGAATTTCTGTCGGTAAGCCTCTGGAACCAACTCATAAGCTCTCAAAATAACCTTTTTGACAACCTCATAATCAGAGGAATCATCTGCAGACAAAGCCGAATACGCTTGTTGAGCTTTACCCTTGAGGACAGTTTGCAACATCAGAGGCCAGTGTTCCTTTGGCCACTGGCAACTCTTTGCTACCTTTTCAAAACACTGGAAATAGTTGTCTACGTCCTTTTCCGAAAATGGAGGCACCAGTTTTACCTCCTGACTGGCACAAAATTTATTTTTAGTTTGAATTTTAATTTTTAGTTTCTCCATTTGGAGTCTTTCCTCTCTATCCAACTTCTCTAATTCAAAATCTCTCTGTCTCTGTCTCTCTCTTTCTGCTCTTTCCTCTTTCTCTCTCTCAAATTCTCTTTGTTTTTCTTCTCTTGCTAATTTTTCTAACTCAAACTGCCTTTGTTTTTCTTTTTCTTCCCTTTCAATCTCTATCATTTTTAATTTAAGTTCCATTTCTATATTTGGATTTTCCACTGGAAACTGTTCCAGATCTCCTGGTGCAAACACATTTTCATCAATGTAATATTCAACTATCTCTCTCGCCAGTCTTGCTTTTCGCATGGCTGGTTTCACCTCTGTCAGCTCTAAATGTCTGCAAATTTCTAGCAGTTCTGTCTTTTTAAAAGACTTCAAAACCCCTACGGTTGGTGATGCCAAGAAATCATCCATTGCTGTTGTCAATATATATCTAGGAAAATTCACAAAAACAATTTCACAATTTGGAATGTTAGATTTTCAATAAATTACTCACACAATGGTCTATCCCGGACCTTGAGCCCCCAATTTGTTATGGCCCCAATTTGTTATTACATTTATAACACAACAGCAACAGCAAGGGATGACAAACACAGTTTTAACAACTAAAACACATTTAATTTTTAACAAAGACAAAGACTAATAACAACCTACAACTAAAGACCAAGATTGATAAATCAGAAAAAACAGAAATAATTACAGTCCCTTTTTGGTGGGGTGGCTTGGTGATGTCCTGGATGAAGAAAATGCTCAAACACAGGCAAAGAAATCCACAAAAGAAACGTCACAGGTCTTGAACAGAATGGCAGGTCTGGTCATCTTCTTGCTATTTCTCCTACTACTTTACTGTCTCAATTCTTTTCCTTATATACTCTTTTGCAGACCCCACCCACATTTAGACCTCTTTTTTTTTTACTTTCTGAGACTTGCCCCAGACATGTCCAGGACATGTCTAAACATGACTCCAGTCTGAGCTTAACAAAAAAAAGGTAAATACTGCCATCTAGTGGCATATATTCACATTACAATACGAAGAATGTCATTGCGGATATCTGAAATATTCTTTTTGACTAGGAAGAACTGAATTACAGATATCTGTAATACATATCCAGTCTAGCAATTAAATGTTAAAACGGCTTGCCACAGCAAATACGCGTCGAAATGAATGATTGTCTTCTTACGTAATCGGGGAGAACAATCAGCACCTGTTAAGTGTAGAGTGCTCTTGGAGTGAACCTTTTGTTAATCATGAAAATGACTGAGAACAGGTAAGGACTAAATGATTGTTTTAAACGGATGTTTTGTGCACCCCAATTCTCAGGTCTGGTTCCGCCACTGTACTAAATTTAGCCCATGATTTCATCGCTGTTCGAGAGAAACCGTGTCATACCATATGGAGAGAAACCATGTATTCATTTGCCAATTAGGACAATTGGAAAACATGTCAGTAAAGGGAAATGATTGAGAACTAGCCGGGACTAATTGTTGTCATAAAAGGACATGTCTGTGCCACCCCGATTCCCAGTTCCTGACCTGCCACTGATGCAGACATTGGCACTTCATATTAAAAGTGACCATTTCAAAGGTATTCAAATAGCCAGAGGAAAATTAAAATGTAGTCAATTGTAAGGAATTGTGAATCATTCTGCTGGAGAGCGGGAGACTCAATTTAGTTAGCCCCGACAATCAACAAGCATGGAACCGCCACATGCTCTGAAATGGTAATCTTGCCAATATAACAAAGAGAAGGCCCACACCCTGGCCTCATGGTAACACCTGAAAACAGGAAAACCAATGAAGGCCATCAACTGTCGGAGGAGACATACTGAGAGCCATCCTAAGTCAATCAGAGACCATCCAAACACAATTAGCACCCACACGGCTATCCAGCTGGGGAAACAATTGTCTTGTGACCATTAAACTTAATCATGATACGCCTCACCATTATACATTGAAGACCGGTTTCACCCCAAGAGACCATGATCAGCATTATTTAAGTAATGAATACACTTAACATGTCTGGGCAACTTCAAAGTGTTTTTCATGTATAAGAAATGTACGTTGAGGAGGCTCGGGGTTCACTTTGACTCCGCTGAACCCAGAGTACGTTACCCGTATTTCTGTTCACTGCCGTTTTTACTGGAAATAAACACCATTTTTCATTCGAAGATTGGATTGTCCCTTCTTTCGTTCTTTTTTTCTTACACAATTAACAGACAATACAACTATCTTTCTACGTGATGAAAAGGAAGTTTAAAAAGTTATTGATTGTCTTGCTGCACTCTCTGTGGTATCAGGTTTAACTTTAAATATTAAAAAATGTGTCCTTTTTCCCTTGAAAGATATGCCAAATGATTCAAGTGAAATATGCGGTATCACAATAAAAGATGTAATTTTATATTTGGGTATTAAAAAAAGGGCTGAAAAAGCAATTAATACTGTATATAAGAGAATGAGCTGAAAGAACATTTAGCAAGTAATTACGCTAACTGGCATCAGGTGTGTAACATGATTGGCTATAAAAAGGACGTCTTAGAGAGACTGAGTCTCTCAGAAGTAAAGATGGCCATAGGCTGTACAACCTGTGAAGGCTTGTGTAAAAAAAATTGTTGAATACTTTAAAAACAATGTTTTTCAGCTTCAAATTGCAAAGGCTTTGAAGGTCTCATCATCGACAGCGCAAAACATCATTAAAAGATTCAGAGAAACTGGAAAAATCTTAGTACGTAACTAACTATCACAACTATTTTGGAATTAGGGTCGTAATTTCCATGTACTTTTTATGTTTTTTTTTTGTGGGTGTGTTGCATCGTATTGGAGATTTCTGTATCTCTGATCATTGTTCTCTCTCTCATTGCTGACCAGTCTGAGAGGTCTGCCCCAATTTTCAGCTGATGCGAAACGTCGCAGTACCTTTCCCAGTGCAGGCTTTACACTGGTACATTCATATCCAAGTTACACAAAACGTTGCACAGAAACCCGGTCTACATCTCTCACTAAGTTGCTTTAGTGAGTCCTAACCATAGTCAATGATTTTAACAAAGCCGATGCAGTTTTAAAGTTAATCAGGCACCTTGTTGAGACTAGCACCATTGTTGATTTTTTTTCCCCCCTTCCTAAAGTGTGATTCATTTGATCATTTTGAGCAATAACAATAAGAACAATACAAAGGCTGATGGACCAAAGTGAATTCAGACGACGCGCTGGCAGACCTCTGCCATGTAAAGCTCGGAGGCCTTCTGTATAAGACGCCATTTAATGAAGCTGCTTTCACACCGGACGCGAAACGGAATTTTTCGCACGACAGATTCATAGACTTTGACTGCAATCTGTCGTGCGAAAAATTCCGTTTCGCGTCCGGTGCGAAAGTGGCTTCAGTGCGGCCTTTTCGCGCCCTAACGTCTCGTGAAGTGTCACATGTAGGAGAAGCGTCACGGTCAGCGGTATCGCCGCGCCGGTTTGCCTGTCAGGACTTACCCGGGCAATCTTAGCTACATTATGATTTGCAAATTAATATCGGCTGTTTTATTACAGTAGATCGCCGGAGGTGGGAGCAGTTGGACGGGTCGCACTTCAGGCCCCTCGAGGAGCTGACGGTGAGCCGCCAGATGACCAACTATAGTTAGCTCACGTAGCCATAGCTTACTAGCCCGGTACTGTAGATGGACAGAATGTAGCTCGGTAACTGGCGCTTGTGGCGTTTTACTTCGGTTTATTTGTAAGCTATATTAGCTGGCTAACAATTATTTTGACCCTTCAGATAATTTAACGTTACATTGGTTGCAAGGCTAACTTATCCAACATAGCTGCTGGCTGGTTGTAGCGAGAGGAGGCGTCGCTGGCCTGGCTTAACTAGCAATTGGCTTATGGTCTAACGCAGTGGGGCCCAAACATGGCGCTGGAGGCCTTCTGTGTATGCTGGCTTTTGCTCTAACCTATAATACAGTTATATTAATTTGACGAGCCATTATTTTTTTTCAAGCTAGGTGCTTTAAATGCAAGACTGCTGAAAATCTTAATCATATCACTTCGGACATAGCGCTGTATGATATGATCAATAACATTTCTTTGGACATGTTGGGCATATTGGGTTGTATTGCAAACATATACTTTCATGAAGGAGGCAAATAATCTCTGATCAGAGGGAGACTTATCTGAATCAATGAGCTTCTAATTAATGGAGGTCCAGAAACCGACCCACCAATCTTATCCATCTGATGAACTATTCAAAGACACAGTAAATGATCATGAGGCAAACGTGCATTGTGTTGATGTTCGGAAAAGTGAAAAACCTCAGTGGTCTAGGTTACATCAGGGATTCCCAAACTGGGTCCTGGGGGCCTCCCTGTGTACGCTGGTTTTTGCTCCACCCTGGTTGCCATCATAGGATTTTAAGCTGTTAATTTGTCTTTATTAGGTGCATTTTTAGTTAGAGCCTCAATTTATCCTCTCTTGACAAACAGTATTTTCACAGATATGCATACAAACAGTGAGGAATAAATTATGCATCCACATTGCAATGTATGAGTAACAACTGCATAAAAAGAGGAAAAAAATTTACCCAAAGAAAAAAAATCTATGGGATCCTAATTGGTGAAACTGGGCACATGGTTGCAAAAACTAACAATTTACTAAACAAGCAGATGACAGTCAAACATGTTTTATGTTATGCTTTTGTAATTGAGTGCAAGCTAATTATTTTGAAAGAATTCTAATCACCTGTCTTCAGCAACCTAATTTGGAGGTTGCAGATTTCTGAGTACCTGATTTGATCTGCTTAATGTCATCACCTGAAATGTTATTACCACACAGAAAAAAAATTTATATGCTACGGTCTTTTATTCTTCCTGGCACAACTGGATATTTCTATTAAAATTTGGCTTAAAACGGCAAATAACATATTTAAACACAAAATGCACCCAAATTAATAGCTTGTTAAAGTCCCATGATGGCAATTATGGTTGGGACAAAAACCAGCATACACAGTGAGGCCCCAGGACCAAGTTTGGGAACCCCTGGGTTACATCATTTTATGTAATTGTGACCTGTCGCGCAAAAAAGGTACTATCCAACCAAAACATGGATTTTGAGATTTTTACTTTAATTGACTAGCAATCAGTGATACTGACGTTCAGATGAGCTAATTTCACCAACAGCTGCTTCTCGATCTGAAATGACTTTGAATCTGACCATTGAACCTTTGCTTTTTATGCCCCCGCCCTCCAAAGAGGAGAGGGGGCGTTATGTCGACACCTTGTCCGTCTGTCGTCCGTCGTCCGTTAACTTTACGTTTCCGTGGGATAACTATAGAATCCCTCGTCGGATTGATGCCATTTCTTAATGGTATATTGGGAGTGGCTAGAGGAAGGTTCCTTTCGAAAACCAGAGTCGTGCGATATCTAATATGGCCGCCACAGCAGCCATCTCAATATGCCCTTGATCAACATACGGGCGGGGGCATATGCCATGCTCTGCGTTGCTCTTGTCTATTTAAGTGAATTTCTCATAAACTACTTCCTGGAGGATGGTATCCTTTTCGTGTGACAGGTCACAATTGTTTGTCATTTTGCAAAAACCACAATATGAACTCAGTCACTGAGTGCAGTAATTACTTTTTCGAATAAATGTTTTATTTTTGTGAGAACTGTTGTCTAGTTTCAGTTCATCTAATATCATAAATGAATAGTTGTTATAGTCTCTTATGGTTGTGACAGCTTGCCGTTACATACCGAAATCCTCCCCCCAAAAAAGTTGAAAAAAATCCCCTTCTGAAAAATATTTTGGCAGAAGCCCTGTGAGGTGCATTTTGTTTCTGTGTAACTAGTTGTGACCTTGACTGGCTTCGAAAATGGGATTTCACTGTGGCAGGGGATATTGGCCGTTTCTCAAAGCCCAGGCTGCATCCTTCGAAGGCTGCATTTTTAGGGGCTGTCACTTACGTCCATCCACTAAACTGACATTTAGTGTAAGAGACAAGGTTAAATTTAGGGCTAGGTTTAGGTCCAGGGGTTAGAGTTATGGTTATAGTTAGGGAAACAAGCATCGACTCGCTTAAAAGAACGCAGTTTAACGGAGATGATATGACGTTACGTTAGTTTGGCGGATGGAATCAAGTGGCGACCCCTAAAAACGCAGCCTTCAAAGGATGCAGCCTAGGCTTTGAGATGCACCCATTGATTACAGTGTCTTCTTGATCAAAAGTGCGACTAATCAAACAGTTGTGATTGGAATCGGGTAAAATTTTCCACAAACATTCCTCCAGCCCAGATTGCTTCTACTGTTGATTTACGGGACCCTATACCCCTTCCTGTAGCTGCAATACTTGGCCAAACTATAACATTCTGCATATGGAGAGAATTCTGTTTTCGGGGGTGTTCCCTGCTGTTTTCCAGTGACAGCATTTGTCTAGTTTTTCAAGGTGGAAATGTTACACCATTAAGCAGCTGCAACAAAATAATATTAGTTTTTATAATTGAATAGAATAGAATAGAATTCAACTTTATTGTCATTATAATTGTTCTTTTTTTTTTATTTACAGGTATTTTGCTATTTTAACAAACAACCAGAGAAGAATATGATTCCGTCCCAGGGCCAACAGGTAATATTGTGTAATATTCATAAGTGATATTTTAAAGGTAGCTATGTCCAATTATCTAAATGGAAATTTAGTACATGTGCTATGGATTTCTTTTAATATATGACCTGTTGCGTCCTATGTCCTGAACGGTGACGCTTTTTATTGTTTGATTCATGGGCACAATGACAAGAAAATGCAGCAGGAAAAAAAGAATTGAAATGAGACATAATTCTTCTTTACTCCTGCCAAACGCATGTGAACTTAGTCTAAAATGCTAAAGCATTGGGAAAAAAATTTTTAACTTTCAAACTAGGCCAAAACAAGCTGCCTTCAGTCGGGTTGGCAAAAGAGAAAAAGACTCAAACTCCGTGTGATCGGGGGAGAAAGGGGAGCTGTTTTAGCTTTTTGGCAATTTAAAGGTCTCTCAAAGAACAAGTTGTCTTTGTCGGCTGGGTAGCTCACTGGCTGGTGAATGCATGTTAAGTCAAAACACTATTTTCACAACATTAAATATAGGGCTTAGTATGCAGTGTCCAAATTTTAAAGTGCATTTTGCAGTTGACTCCACAAGATTCCATTCCTCTGTGAAGAAGTGGTGCTTACCTCCCTATTCACTTGCAAAAGCTACGCGAACATAAACAACATGTTTCAAATTCAAAGTTTCTAATGTACAATGATATTTATACACTCAATTATAAAATGCTTCATTTCTGTTAGTCATTTCTGTGCTTGGATTTTGGGTAATGATCATTTTTAAACCATTTTAAACACAAGTAGATCCAGTAGAAGTTGTCTGACTTCAATCGTGACCTGAATGCGCCACTAGACGTTGAAGGTTTTGGAGTGGCCTAGTCAAAGTCCTGATTGGAATCAGATGGAGAGATTGTGGCGTGACTGTAAACAGGCAGTTCATGCTTAAACCCTCTAATGTGGCTGAATTAAAACCATTCAGCTGGGAAAAGTGAGCTGAAATCCCTGCTCAGCAGTTGATCACTGCATTTGCTGACAAGGGCAACCGCTTCTTAGGTTTGGAGGGGTAATTATTTTTCCACATGGGTAATGTGGGTTTTGAATAACTCTTTACCATCAATAAAGGATAATTGAAAAGCTGCATTTTGTGTTTACTCCTGTTGTCCTTGTCTTACATTTAAATTAGTTGGATAATCTGAAAATATTACACATGACAAAGATGCAAAAATACAAGAAATCAGACGGGGCAAATTCTTACAGCACTCTTGCCCCCTGATGACCACTTGACACCATAACCATTGGTTCCCTGGAGAGACTATATTGTAAACAAAATGATTATGATGATTATTAAGTCTTGAAACGTATCTTTTGACGTTGGCGTAATTCATATCCGGTTGGCTTTGTCGTATGCTAAATTGAATGGGAATTTTACATGCTGGTTAAAGTTCAATGTACTAATTATGGTATCCTGATGCTGAAGAGATTGTCACAACAAACGTTTTGCCGTTGATCAGAACTTAAGCTTGATTTCATTTAATGATGCAGTGGCATCCCACTGTCATACCTGTCACTCAATACTGGGAGGTAATCAAATACAAAGTGATCAGCTCTAGCTGTACTTATTGTTATGCCCCAGGTCCAGGGGAATCCAAGGCACAGCATAAGTGCCCCCCCAACTCTTCCCACCTCCAAGAAAGCCAACAGCACGAGCTAAATCAGGTTCAGCACAGCCATTTAATTAGCTTTAGTCGTGAGCAGTTGCCAAAACTATAAACAAAATTATCCAGTATTCACTGAACTTCTGATACAAAAGAAAACAAACAAAACGTAAACCAAATGATAATATGAATTACTTGACTCCTGCTAAACAAAAGAAAGGACAAAACAAAAAGGCTTCTCACCCCCACTCTGCTGTAAGGTGCTCTATTTACAGTGTCTATTTACAAACTCATCACAAACTGACTCTTAACAAACAAATCAAACTCTCAAATCAATAGTGATGTTACGTCTGGCACTGAAGCCCCGAGGTCTGTATTGATCAAAGGGGGCTTGTCTAAATGAAGCCTGTTTCGAGGCCTGTATCATTTTTCAGAATATCACGTGACCAAAGACAAATGAGGCCCAGGTTTGTGCTGCAATCGTGCTGCGATCAATTAATCAAATTTCATCCTGCCCATGTATAATGGGACAAGAACAGTTATCCAAACGCATGGCCTAATCGAGCTATTACTGTAGCGCCACCTAACTGTGCATGTACATGTACTGAGTGATTGAGCCCTGCCTCTATACGGGTCTGGCTCTGTCCCTGTTGAAGATGGAGAAGCTGATGGATGAAGCTCTGAAGCACGATGACTTCAGCGCACTGGAGGAGCTGCTGCGGGACGACTCCAGGGAGCAGGCACCACCTAAGTGCTCAAAGCAGTTTATCACCAAACTTGACAAACTCTTAAACAAGGTAAAGAGCCAACCTCCACCCGTCACACGCTGGTAGCCAAATTCAGCCCATAGCCCATGGGATGGTAACGCATAGACACCGCTGAATGCCTTTTGCATTATCCTACTAATTGCTATGCTAGCGCACTTCACCATGAACGGAAAGGGCGATGGCTTCACGTGATCAACTGAAGTACTGGATCCTTCTCTTGCCTCGAAATTTAAGGGTTTAAGGTCAAATGGGATTATAGTGTTCCGAACATGAAATTCTAATCCTGGTGTCACAATTCCTGCGGCAACGGAAAGAACTCCGACTTAGAATTTTAATGCATTCCCAATTACCTGCTGGTCATTGGGTTAAGAGGATTTCATTTTTGCCTCACTAATGAGTGTTGTCCTTTAGGAGCTGGGAGAGGGGCACGTGAAGAATGTGACTCTGTGTCTGAGTTGCCTGCTCAGGGCTGGACAGACCCTGTTTGTCCCGGGAGGCCCGTTGGCATCTGGGAATGGAGCTCAAGGACTTGTCAAAAAGATGAGTGTTTTAGACATTGTAGTTTATACAGCATATATGAGGTTGATCAACAAGATTTTAGATTTTGTCTTTTATTCAGGAGAATAATGAAAATGTGTGTTAGTGTTAGGAGCCAAACCCCTAGCAATCCTCAGCCAATAACCTCGGACACTAACGATCCTGCAATTTTCAGAAGCAACAAAGTCTTCAACTGCTGTGCAACTACGTAAATATCCAAATTACAGCTCTGGCACTCAGCTGTAATGTAGGGTGTTTATATTTAAAGTGAAATGTGTAGAAATGGTGCAGTGGTTTATGTGAAAGGTTTTCATGGTGTGTTTTGTCCGCATGATGCAGTGGTTTATGGGAAAGGTTTTCCTGATGTGTGTTTTGTGCACATGATGCAGTGGTTTATGGGAAAGGTTTTCATGATGTGTGTTTCGTCCACATGATGCAGTGGTATGCGAAAGCTCTTAGGCTGTGGGTAGACGGCGGACAGCAGAGAAATGAAATGCTACTCAACCTTGCAGAGGACTTCTTCGATGCCTTAATGGTGAGTAACCCAACCCAGACCTGAGAGAATCTCAGAACCCAGAGTTACTCACGGATGTTTGCGCTGAGTAAAACCGACTGAGATACTTTTGCTTCGTTGCCGTCACTTTTACTGATAACTTTTTTGGCTTCATGAATAATAGAGACGCAGTCAACCAATCAAAATCCGCATCAATTTACATGGCAACGTGTTTACAGTGGCATATTCGGCCGAGAGACTTATTCCAAAACTTTTTCCGTCAGTAAGGCTGATGAAATTGTCCTCATTATATATATCATTGAAGTCATAGTTCTTATTGTGGATGGCACTGCAAAGTTTAGGCGAGCTTGAGTCTGGTCCAGGCTATGAAGGGATAGTCTGTTGAACAGAGCTGTTTCTTTTCCATTCTCGTAGGTGGTGCATGAGGCTAGCAATGAGGGTAAGTGTGCTTTCTGTTAGTCTGATCTGAATATTCATCATCGACTGAATCCTAAAAACATTCCTTTCGATGTTTGTTCCCTGATGAGGGCTCATTATAAAAGAAAAAATGTCTTTTTTAATCTCAGGTAGATACCAGGTGACGGAGTCATTCCTGCTTCCCATTGGCCTGTTGGCCGCTGACTCCAGAGTTCACGTCATGATCCAGAAAGAGGTCTGTGAGATCACCAGACCTTCCAGCTGCATCTCTCCACCCATTTACGTCCTTCCCTTCTTTTTTTTTTTTTTAAAGAAGATAAACTTTCAGTCTACCAATTTAGGCTTAATGGACAAATACGTTTTTAAACCCTTAAACTGTAATTTTTCCCTTAAAATTTCCCTTAAGCAAGCCTTTGGTCTGAAAAAAACATTATTTTTCATATGGTAAGATGGTGTCACATCCATATTGTATTCTACTGGTTGCAGCGCTTCACTGAAGCTACATCACGCATCGAGAGAAATATTCGAACCCGTGATGCCATGTTTTAATGGCCACAGCATTATATTAGATAAAATTTTGTGCGTCAGATACGCATGTCCCTGTAATTCAGCAGGACACATATGGGTTCTTGATGGAAACTAGGATTTCCTTTAGGATTTAAAGTGAATCTGCCATCCTATTTCCAACTGTTAGAAAAAGAATGGTTTATACACTCCTGATTGTCAAACAGCAAGAAAAATGAGGGGAAAACTCAACATTAAAGCACTGATAACAATTATAAGTTTTACTGCCCGATATTCCTCAATCAACAGTGCTGGCCATTGGAGAAAACTGAAGTGACGTGTGAGAGAGTTTCCCTGTCGGGATCCCCTTGCCTCCCACTTGAGCGGATGTAAACAAAAGAATTTCTTAGCCTGTACAGAATACCTCAGGGGAGTGTCATTTTCACTGATGAAGAAGGAATCAGCTCAGAGCATCTATTTATCATTTAGCTGAGTTGAATTTCTGTTGTTCGGCATTTTCCATGGAGCCTGCAACAGTAGATGTACGAATCCCAGCTACACGTTAGCTCTGTGGGGGTACAAAACTCTAAAGGAACTCATTTCCACTGCAGCTTTCAAGGCTGTGTGGCGCACATGCAGTCAACCACAAGATATTTAACGTTTAGTTCTAAAGGGAGAGATGACAAGATGACCGAAGTGCCACTTTTTTACATGTCATTCGACCCTGTTCAGTCGCTTAAAGTCAACAGCGATGCCAGAAGGCTGGCTAGGGCCAGCGGCGCCTTGATCACTGTCACTCTCGACGCATTCATCGTCAGCTCCTGACGCATACGGCTCGCAAAAATAGAGTAAGTTTCTCACCACTTCCTCTATGCTCGCATTTCCCTCGGTGTCAGAATTATCTATTTCATACAAACTTTCTGTCACTGACAGAATCAAACTTTCTTTGCCGCTTGAGCTAACTGTCATAGTCACCAATGGTTCATGTTGCCACAAGAGTTCTGACGGTGACGTTGTTGCAGATATTCGCGCGCTGTGCTGCGGTTACGTGGTCGATGCTCGGCAGCTTAATTTTAAAATTAAAATTCTTCCATCCTGAATGACCTTTTTGATATTCTTTTGTTGTCTTTACAATATCTTTTACACAACCATTTGAAAGATTCAGTGATTCCACCACTTGGAAATGTGTGACAGATTCACTTTAAAATTGGTCTGATGATCTGCAGGTTTGAATTCAGCAGCTGCATTTGACAGACTGTCGGTGTTATGGGCTTAAAAGTAGTCTATGCGTGTTTCCATTTAGGATGATTGTGCAAAATGACTCATTTCTGCTCCTTCCTGCACGTCAATAGCCTCTGTGGTTATTAATAGTCTTTCATCTTGGCCTACTTACTTTGGTCTTCAGTCAAATACTGGTCTCTGAAACTGCCTTTTGATAAATTTTGCTAGTTACTGAGTCATGTTGGAGGTCTGCTGAAGTCTTTCAGTGACAGTTTCTGTGTGAGAACGACTATTTTGAGCTGCATGTGGGAGACTAAATTGATTTATCTTTTAAATTGTGTTTCTGCAGTTGTGTGCAAAAAATTTCGTTAAAGAAGTGTTAATATATTGCGGAATTACTCTCAGGAGTATTATGGCCTGCGTGCACTGCCACTGCAGATCCTCCAAGTCAATGCAGTAACTTAAGCTGTTTTCATTTGATTTGGACATTTATATCCGCTTGAGGCAGAACACATTCAGTTTTGGTCTATAATTAATTTCAGTGCGAGTAATTAACCATGCTAATGCATTTGTTGCCAAAATCTCAGTAATTGTGCATCGTGTTTTTGCATTTGCCCTAATGGGGCATCGAGGATTAGTGGATATACCTTCACTGATGAGGCCATCTGTGTCCTCATATATTTTTACAGATGCATTTTTTATTTAAATGTGTCTCATGTGAGAAAGTGGAGATATCTTTGTTGACATCTGAGTTATGACTGATCTTCTCCATACACCTCTGCAGGCAGTTCGGAAACTCAACCTCATCCTTGATAAAATTCCACCTGCACTGAAGAAGGAACGAAAGATCCTGTCGACAGAAGAAGTTTCAATCGCAATGTATGTCGGGAAAAAGTGTCATAAAATGTGTCCTTCACAGGCTACATATCAGAAACTATTATTCAAGCACTTCCAATTAGAAATGGTATATATTTTTTAAACTGATTACATTTTATGGAATTGATCTTGTTTCTTTGCTGCTGAAGATTAGTATGACCCAACTGTCTGGGTCGAGGTTTTGAAGACTGCAGTTGACAATAAGGTCTAACAATACTACATTATCATAAAAACAAGCTCATTGCAATGAGGTGTATTTGCTGTATTTTGAGGGCAGCAGAATGCGAGAGACTTAAAGAGAATGTGGTATATAAAAGACTGTAGCCACTCATGTTGGCCAGTTTTTAATTTCTGCACGCTGACCCGAATGTAATTCCAGACTTTTTTGCTGCACACTTGTGCAATTCCTGGTAGCATTGATTTTGGAAGGGCAGATAATGTGGGAAATGTTGTGTTTTTCTCTGTCTCTGCAGGACTAAGCTGGCGCACAGAATACTGGAAGGTGGAGGTGTGTCCTTCTGAAACCCCAGCAGACGGTTACACACTGCTGCACATACGATTACTCACAGTTACACACAGTTACACACTGCTGCACATACGATTACTCACAGTTACACACAGTTACACACTGCTGCACATACGATTACTCACAGTTACACACAGTTATACACTGCTGCACATACGATTACTCACGGTTACACACTGCTGCACATACGATTACTCACGGTTACACACTGCTGCACATACGATTACTCACGGTTACACACTGCTGCACATACGATTACTCACGTTTACTCACAGTAACACACTGCTGCACGTACGATTACTAACGGTTACTCACAGTAACACACCGCTGCACATACGATTACTCACGTTTACTCACAGTTACACACCGCTGCACATACGATTACTCACGGTTACACTCAGTTACACACTGCTGCACACACGGTTACTCACGGTTACACACTGCTGCACATACGATTACTCACGGTTACACACTGCTGCACATACGATTACTCACGGTTACACTCAGTTACACACTGCTGCACACACGGTTACTCACAGATACACACTGCTGCACATACGATTACTCACGGTTACTCACAGTTACACACTGCTGCACATGCGATTACTCACGGTTACTCACAGTTACACACTGCTGCACATACGATTACTCACGGTTACTCACAGTTACACACTGCTGCACATACGATTACTCACGGTTACTCACAGTTACACACTGCTGCACATACGATTACTCACGGTTACTCACAGTAACACACCGCTGCACATATGATTACTCACGTCTACTCACAGTAACACAATGCTGCACATTCGATTACTCACGGTTACTCACAGTAACACACTGCTGCACATACGATTACTCACAGTTACGCACTGCTGCACATACGATTACTGACCGTTACTCATAGTTACACACTTCTACACATACGATTACTCAAGGTTACTCACAGTTACACACTGCTGCACATACGATTACTCACCGTTACTCACAGTTACGCACTGCTGCACATACGATTACTGACCGTTACTCATAGTTACACCCTGCTGCACATGCGATTACTCACGGTTACTCACAGTTACACACTGCTGCACACACGGTTACTCACGGTTACACACTGCTGCACATACGATTACTCACGTTTACTCACAGTAACACACTGCTGCACATACGATTACTCACCGTTACTCACAGTTACACACTGCTGCACATACGATTACTCACCGTTACTCACAGTTACACCCTGCTGCACATACGATTACTCACGGTTACTCACAGTTACACACTGCTGCACACGAGATTACTCACGGTTACTCACAGTTACACACTGCTGCACATACGATTACTCACAGTTACACACTGCTGCACATGCGATTACTCACGGTTACTTACAGTTACACCCTGCTGCACATATCATTACTCACTGTTACTCACAGTTACACACTGCTGCACGTACGAGTACTCACGGTTACTCACAGTAACACACCGCTGCACATACGATTACTCACGTTTACTCACAGTAACACACTGCTGCACATATGATTACTCACGGTTACTCACAGTTACACACTGCTGCACATACGATTCCTCACGGTTACTCACAGTTACACACTGCTGCACATTTGATTACTCACGGTTACTCACATTTACAGACTGCTGCACATACGATTACTCACGGTTACTCACAGTAACACACTGCTGCACATACGATTACTCACGTTTACTCACAGTAACACACTGCTGCACATACGATTACTCACGGTTACTACACAGGCTCAGCTCCTAAAGCTGCGCTGCTACACACTCTCTTAAGCCGCGACACTGTCAGTTTCTTCTGTGCTGAACTCGCTGTCTCACACACACACACAACTTCGTGCCGTTTTTGCGCAGTTTCACGCCGGTTTCCCTATTGTATAGATTATGACTTGCAGGTCGCGCTGATGGAGGCTCTGTGCAGAATGACCAGTCGCGCTCAGAGACAGGATCTCGCCAACAGTTGGTTTACCATGGAGTTCATCTCCAGCGCTTTCTGCAGCATCCAGGACTCAGAGTTTGAGACGGTATAGACGCCTTTCTCCCAGACAGGGCTGTTTCCTTCCCAGCACAAGCAGATCTACTAATGCAGTGCTTGCCCCTGAATAGGCAGAAACTTCACCAAATATTAACAATTATATGTGATGGATGCCGTGGTCTGGCTTAGAAGCCAAAGTGCACAGAAGACCTGCTCAATGACTGAGACCAGAAATAATTATGAGGATCATTATAACCAAATGCTTAATAAAGATATGCTGCTGCTGCTGCTGCTGCTTTTGAAATGTACATCATTTCCTTCTGGGGCTTGAGAAGAAAAGACAGCGAAGAGCCGTACGCACAGAGTCACTCACGCACTTCTTTGAGAACATCTGAGCTGGTGTGTAGTGTGGCAGCTTAACTCCTTAGACCCTTCACTGACGTTTTCCCTTTAGTAGGTTCAGAGTCAGAATTTTTTTTTTCATTTTGGAGGACAGTGGGCCTCATGCAGCCACATTCTCTTAAATTTCACTTATATTTTCTCTTATTTTTTTGCTAAGAGAAAAAATAAGAGAAATAGACTCCAGATGCACCAAACGCTCTTTCCGTCCAAATCCGCTCTTAGCCATGTGTGCTGAATGTTGAATCCCCCTTAATCATAAATTGGAAGTTTGTGGCCGGTTGTTATAAATAAGCATATAAGACACCCACTAAACACCTTACAAGGGCGGGTGACTTGCCGCGCGAAGAACCGACTGCTCGTGGCAAGCCAGGGCGCTTTCAAACTAGGTACGATTGTTCCATACCGCCCCACAGTACGATTGTCCCCCCTCCCCTCTCCCGCGCTAGTCAGCTTTCACACTAGTAATATTGTGCCGTACCCGAGTGCACTTGCATACATGTCAAAATTCCAATACAGCGCGTTGCAGTATGCACCTAGGTGGTTTTAAATGAGGAAGGATTTTAAAAGGAGGCGCCAATATATTTCGCGGGGTTTCATTATTGAGAAATAGGTTTAGAGTATTAATATTGAATATTAGTATCGCAAATACATATGCTGCACGTGCCCTACCAACCCGATGTGTTACATGGATTACTACATGTTGCAGCACGAAAAATTAAACTTATCATGCTGATAAATTATAATAAATTTTCTTGACTGAATGCTTGATGTTTTTACACATCCGAATCTTTCTCTGGGCACCCAAACATCAAGGTAAGCTGAAAATGTACTGATTACATTCGATTTTGGGGGATGTTGCATATGGAATTCTTTAGCCCTTGCGCTTTTGGCCGATTGTGCTGTCCTCTGCCTCATACTGAAAAAATTAATCTATCTCATAACTTGAGCTGCCAGACTTTCGCACCGCATCCTGCACTTTGAAATATCGCAGCCGCATTGTCATGGCGCTGATCTATTATTCTGTGATAATCACGTGAATGTAACTACTCACAAATTATTCCATAAATCTGAGTTTTTGCATGTAATATCTAGTTGTGATTGTATGTTTTCGTCTGCGTACATTTCAAGCAAGCATTGAATTTCTTCGCTTGAATGGAGATACCTTTTCGCCGCTGCATTTGTTAGCACAAGAGAACCGTAACACATAACAGTAATCTGTCCTGCTGAAGAACGGTTTGGTACAAGTAGCCCTGATTCATCTGTCTCAGCAAACAGATCCGGGTGATCTCTGAAAACACGCTCTCTGCGTAAGGCCTGGATGGCCAAAGCGTCCAACAGCAGCAGGTCAGATACTCAGAAGCAGAACGCGCACAAGTATCTCAGGGTTTTTACAGCTTAGTCCTAATTAGGATCAGCTGACCAAACTCTTTAGCCCAAGAATTAAATAATAAAATCATTATAATTTCTCAAAACCATAAAACAATCAGAATTTGATTATATGATGCATTTTTAATGTTTAGGTTTTAAAACTTGTGTTTCCGTGCATTGGTCAAGCAATTTGTGGAGAGAGATAACAGTTTTCTGTTTTCTCTTATCTCGGTGAGAGGGCTCTCGACCACTCGTAAAATTTTCTCTTGCCTTAGAGAGGAGCAAAAATAAGAAAACATTGGTGCGTCCCAGAAATCAATTTAATGAGAACAAAATAAGAAAAAAATTGAGGATACGAACAAAAATGAGAGAAAATTTGTTCTTATCGCTTCTTGCACGAGGCCCAATGTTACATACATGTTCTACATCTGGGGGTTGCAGCACTTCACTGAACTACATCTCATTTATATTGAGAGGAATGGGCAAACCCAGTTCGCCATGTTATTATGGCCACAGCTTTGCATGAAACCGAAAATTTCAATGTGTTGTACATCGTTTTATTCGCAATTCCCTCTAATTCAGCAGGACATATTTGGGATTGTAGGAAACCTTGAGATCTTCACTAGAAGTTAAAATCCTCCTGAAGTTCGTCTGGTTTAAATACAGCAGCTACCCTGGGCAAACCCACATATGGTTCCATAGATTTTATGGGGTTAATGTTTGCTACTAGTCACAAAGGTACTTTGCCTTACAAAGAAACAATGACAAGGTCTGTTTCCATCCTTTCCAATGGACTTTAATCACATGCGCTTATTTTCTCTCTAAGCAGGCCAATGTCCATTTTGTATCCTTTCACCAACTTATCACTGCACCCGTAGGCGAAGAGATCCATCATATTGACACATTTTCAGATGTATTTCATAAACAGAACAATGAGTATGAACATGTTCAAGTAAAACAACAGCGCAGGATAATGTGATGGAAATAACATGGCTCCCTATGTCATGTGACCAGATTTTTCTGGCCCACCATATCGCAGCTCTCTTTATTAATTGACTCCAGGTACAATCAGTTTGAAATGAAAATGTTGTTTGTAGAATTGGGTATTGCCCAGCTGTGCATGGTGGTGCTTGACAAGTGCTTATTTTGGTCTGGCATTGGGTAAATTCCAAGAAGCAACCCAGTTACTGTAAAATGCCTTGTTAAACACACTTTGGTATGGAGTGGAACTGCCTGGATGTGTGCTTATTAGTGCGCCATGTACATACTGCCTGTATTTCATCTTAGGACTGCCGGAAGTTTCTTAACCTGGTGAATGGCATGCAAGGAGATGAAAGAAGGTATTTGCATTTGTGTATATTTGATGTTTTAATTACCTGATCAACCTAATTGCATGATATGTATGCAGTTCTGTAGTTTTATTTGAACTGTGTTTGTCCAACGACTGAGACAATATTCCCTTGTGAGATTATGGTGATGGATGTGATGAGTGTCCGCTGTGTGACCTGTGATTACTCTTGCAGAGTTTACTCCTACCCCTGCCTGGAGGTGTTTTTGGGAAAGCATGAGGTGAGTTTCACTCAAAATTTGTTGCGTACGTTCAGTAGGAGGTTGATAGCGTACTCCTTACTTTACTCATTGACTCCTGACCAATCAGCCTCTACTCGCAACTCAGCGATAGTTTTTTAAAATTTTAAAAAAATTCTAGATACTGTCTTTGAGTTTTTATTTCCCTAATCTGAGCCGTATGTCATCCATGAGTAAATACTAGAATACGTTTTAGTGTTAGTTCTCACCGCCTAGCTTACAAACTAACAAGGGTGACCCAACTGAATCTCAATTTACTTCTGAAAAGGCTTTCTAGGTAATAGTTTTTAGCTAGCTAGCAAGATTTAGCTAGCAAGGTCACTTTAGCAATGAAAATTGATGGTGAAAGTCCCTTTTCTCTGAGCATAACTTTGCTGCCTACTGTATGTTACGCTATGTTCAGAAGAAAGAGCTTTTTATTATCTATTTTAGTTGCCACCTACAATGACCTATTACAGCATCTGTCTTAACTAGCTTGCTAGCTTGCATTACTTTTTTACAGTAGCATTGCTGGTAAGAGTAAAGGACACTGTGTTCAGAGCAAAGACATTTTTACCATCAATTTTTGTTGGATTTAAAAAATTGCTATGGGTTATATTCAGTTGTACTCCAACTAAAGGCTTATTAAACTGTTAGCGTATTCAGATTTGTATCTAAGTAGAGTTGTATGAGGCTAAAGTACGTTTGTTGCTTTCCTCATCCCTAGCACTTAATTGCTTACCTAATGTTAAGACCTTTACAATGGGTAAATAGCTAGCTAGCTGCCTCATACAACCCTACTTCAAAAAATTCAAGCTAACCATTCACAGTAAGATAAATACAATCTGTGGGTAGATAGACTCTCCACTATCAAGATTTTACGCATTAATTGAAACTACCTAGCTAGCTAGCTAACAAGGGTTACCCTACTGAATCTCAATTTACTACTTAGCTAGCTAGCTAACAGTTTTTGGCGAGCGACCAAGATTCGATAATAGGTTCACTTTAGCTAGCAACAAAAATTGATAGTATACTGCAGTATATCAGGATGTTGTTTGTTCAAGGTGTTTTAGAATGTTTATTGAAATGTAAACATCAAGTATTGGGAATATGTTTTCTTGAGCAAGCCTGGTTTTTGATCCTTGGTTTCAATGCATATTTACAGCATAAATATGAACTCTTTCCATCCTAAAAGTATAATTTAATTACCTCAAAATGGGGATTTACTTTGCTCATTTTTTGTCCCTGATTTTATTTTTCTATTTGTGCATTTATTGTTAATAAAATTCCTGTTTTGACATTTTTCTGTTGGGTTTACCTATTTAACTCCTATTTTGTCAAAAAGCATGTTCCTTTATTCCTACTGTTCAGAGGGCAGTTGGAACTTGACACCCTGCATCACCTGCGGCCTGGCAACACTGTGGTGATGTCACTGACTCATATTTAAAGCATTACTCCACCCAAAACACTAATTTGGCTCAATTTCATTGAGGTTTTGAGTAAACCAACTCCTCCAAACAGTTGTGCAAGCAATCCTTTCTATCCAGGGTAATAATGGGTCGCAGCGCATTAGCCAGTTAGCAGCTACCAAGCAAGTCTCACTTCCGGCTGTAGTGTTATGACTTATGCCTTTAAAAATATGATTCGTTTCTGTCACCATTGACGTACCACTCGCTGAAGTCTTTATTGTGACCACAGGTATGGTTAATAAACAGTTAGTGTGAAAACATTAGTTGTATTTGATTTATAGAGGAATTTTTGTTGCAAGTACATTATTTCAAGATTTTGTTTATTTGTAAAGAAATTCACAGAGTGGTACGATGTGGCGGTAAGGAAATGACGAGCAGAGGACTTGAAGATGGGGTTTGATTCCCACACAGTTTAACCCTCTATTAACCAGCGGAGCATATCTGCTACATGAAGTAAAAGGGTTAACAGCCTGGACACCCTGTCGGTTTTGTTTCTTATTGCAAAGTAAACATTTGAGAATAACTTGAATGGTATGTCACTTTAATTTTTTTCATTAGCATTATTACCCAATGTAGCAGATTTGCTACAATTTGGAAAGGTGGGTCAAATGCGTCAAAAAATTTTTGTCTACTGTTTTTCAAATAATGGCCCAAAATAAACAATTTTGCAAAGAGAAATAATTTTGACAATTGGAAATGGGTTTGGTTCATCGAGGGTTAATGAAAGTAGGGCTGAGTCATGGACAAAACCACAAATCACAATATTTTGACCGAGTACCTCAATATCATGACTTTCACGAAGTGTTTACGCAGTGAGATTTTTGTTAAATAGTCATTGATAATGTGAATATGATGACCTAGCAGGTACTGGCAAGAGTGAGAACAGTTTAATAGCTGCAGACAAAATGCATCCTATTACTGTTATGCAGCCTTTAAAACCCAAAAAGATAACAATTATGTCATATCGTGACATCCAAAATCCTGGATAATCTTATCTTCTGTCAAGATATTAATATAGACTCAAATGCCCAGCCCTCGTTAAAAGCGCGGACTGGAATATGAGGGAGATTAAAGGCGTTGTGTAGATACTCGTGCTTGTATGACCTGGCGGCTCTCAGGACAGTGCTGTGCCCTTTCAGCTGCTGATGCCCATGGATGAGAAACTGGAAGAGTTTTGGATCGACTTTAACCTTGGAAGTGAGAGCATCTCCTTCTACTTCTGTCTGTCGAAGGACGACTCACAGGTACATCTGTTCTGTCATATTCCTGCTGGGCTCTCAACACTCTCCATTCTATGGGAGAGAGACTCCGGAATGGCTGTGTATTGGGCTTAGGCAGGATGGGTACTGAGATAGTGGACATGTCTGTGGGGCTGTGGGTTTGTATGGGTGCTAACCATAATAATGGATATGTTTGGGGGGTTATGAGTTTATCAGGATGGTAGCTGAGATAATTGATGTATTTGTGGAGCTGAGCGTTTATTAGGATGGTTACAGTGGTAATGGATGTTTGTGGGGTTGTGGGTTTGGATGGTGGCCGTGGTAATGGAAATGGTTGTGGGGATGTGACTTTATCAGGGTGGACCCTGAGACAATGGATGTGTTTGTGGAGCTGTCAGGTTGTTAGGACTAATTGAGATAATTAATGTATTTGTAGGGCTGTCTGAATTTGTCATGATGGAGACTGAGATTGTGTTTGTTCAGACGGCTGCTGAAATAATGGATTTGTTTTGTGCTCTGTGTAAGGATGGTAAAAATGATCATGTATGTGGAGTTATAAGTTTGGATGGTAACTATAACAATGTATGTATTTGTTTGGATGATCACTGCGAAAAATGATTTCTGGGGTATTTCTGGGGTTTTGATTCCATTATGATGGTAGCAAATATATTAGGATTATTACTGAGGTTTATTGATTGGTGGCTGAAATGATGGAAGTGTTTGCATAGCTTTGATGTTGTACAGCGTTGCAGGATGATATCTGAGGTAGTGGATGTATCTGTGAAGGTTTGAGTTTGGGAGGATGATGGCTGCGATAAATGATGTGTTTGTGGGCAGTGAGTTTGCTATATCCATTATGCTAACTGATAATGGATGTGTGTTTTTGGGGCTCCCTGTTCGTTAGGAGGGTCACTGGGACACCATCTGCGTTCCAGAGAATGAGGTCCTCAGTTACACAGTGGAAGGTGAGCTTGTGTTTTCCTCCTCTGTCATCAGAGTAGATCCCTGAGTCTGGGGGATCAGTCCTGTTTGCCTCATCACATCTCCTCAAGCCTGTGATTAGAGTAATGAGATCAATGCTTTTACAGGAACCTGAACTACAACCCCAATTCTGAAATAGTTGGGACAAAGTGTAAATTGTGAACAAAATCAAAATGCAATGACTTTCTGTTGTGATTCTGCTGTCTGCCATTCTGTCTTGTTTGGATTTTGACCTTTGCCTTGCCTGACCATGCCTTGAATTATGTATTGTGATTTAGATACCTGATTATGTTCAGTTTTGTCTAGTTTAGTTTTTCCATGATTTGTATTTTGCCATATTCCATTCCTGCAGTCACATTCTGGTCCATGTTTTTGTTTTTGCCATGCATTGCACTTTGTCTCCCCCTGTCTGGTCTTTTGTCATGTGATTGCTCACAGCCCCAGTATTGTGTGCCACACTTTCGGGTGATGTAATGGTTTCTGGGATTTCAACCATTCCTTCCCATCTCGTTTACTTCCTTCACCTTGCTTTTCTATTTTACTAAATCCATACTAACACTTAGTTGTTTTTGATGAAGTTACCAACCTAAACTAACATTGTATGTAATACTAACTTACTAACAAGCACGAAGGATTGTATAGCTGCACTCTACTAATTGACTAACGATCTCTCAGCATTCGCCCTGTTCTTGTCTCCGCCTCTTGTCTTCACTCAATGTACTTTGCTGTGTTTCAGCAGATTTTCTGCACCTGTCTAATCACTGTTCTGCCTCTCACTCTGTGAACTTAGAAATCCCTAACCAGATCTGTTTGTTCTTTCTATTCGCTGCCTTGTGATCCCTGTCAGCGTTTTGGTTTTTGCCTATTTCATGTGATTAGGTTCTCCTTCGTGTTTGCTTCCTTTGTATCAGTCTAACTTCCTGCACCTGTGTGTTAAGCATGTGACTTCCCCTGGGTGTATATTCACAAAGTCAGGCTAGGGCTGGGCGATATATCGATATTATATCGATATCGTGATTCAAAGTAAAATATCGTCACGGATTTTGACTATCGTAATATCGTGATATGAAATAAGTGTTGGCTTTTCTGGTTTTAAAAGCTGAATTACAGTAATGGGTTGCATTTTTCTGCACTTGCAAGACTGTTGAAGCTGCTGCCTGCACCTGTTTCATCGTTATGTCAACATTATTAATTAATGGTTATAGAAAATGTTATTGTGTACATATTTTGCAAAAGCACCAACATTTGTCCCGATGATATCGGCAAAATATCGATATCGAGTATTCGGTCACAGATATCGAGATATTAGATTTTGTCCATATCGCCCAGCCCTAAGTCAGGCCCACTTCTGGTGCAGGGTGACACGGTGAAAACAAAACCCACATGGCCTGTGAAACCGAATTAAAGTGATGCAAATGAAGCAATAATCCATCAAAAAACATGCCCAAGTCGTGTGTAGCGTTTGGTTGTTCGAATCACAACATGAAACAGGGAGAGAAAATTTCATTTCAGGTATTTCCAAAGGAAAGTAAGCGGCGTGAAGCATGGATACAAGCAGTCAAAAGACAGAACCCCGATGCATACATGCCAACTCTACCGCTTTTGGCGGTAGACTACCGCTTTCGGGGCGTTTCATTCTGGAAAAAAAAAAAACGGCCCAAAAGCGGTAGAGTTGGCATGTATGCGGCAGCAAGTGGGTACCGTCAGCTCATGCAGAGCAGTGTGGGAAGCATTTTATCGGAGGTGAAATAGTAAATAGCTAAATATTTCGTGAGCTGGGAATTAACTGGGAATTACTTTGTCATTGTGTGTGTAAGCATGACCCCTGTGTGATTTGGGCAAAGGCCGGGGGCAGGAGGGTGTGTGTGTGCGTGTGCGTGTGTGTGTAAGCCTGACCCCTGTGTGATTCGGGCAAAGGCCGGGGGCAGGAGGGTGTGTGTGTGCGTGTGTGTGTAAGCGTGACCCCTGTGTGATTCGGGCAAAGGCCAGGGGCAGGAGGGTGTGTGTGTGTGTGTCTGTGTGTAAGCGTGACCCCTGTGTGATTTGGGCAAAGGCCGGGGGGAGGAGGGTGTGTGCGTGCGTGCGTGTGTGCGTGTGTGTGTGTCTGTAAGTGTGACCCCTGTGTGATTCGGGCAGAGGCTGGGGGCCGGAAAGTGCTGACGTTGACTCTGACGGAGCCCCTGAGTGTGGGCTGGGCGGAGGGCTCGGCGCTGCAGTTTCACTTCAGCTCGTCTCTCGATGTCCTGCAGGCTGCAGTTCTTGTGTACGGGGACAGCAAGAGGAAGGTAGGAGCTCAGGGAACGGTCAGGGCGTCACTTCTGAGCCATTACACGGCTTTAAAGCATTTAGATCATCCCACCATTTTCACTGCAGTTATGCTGCTGAAGAGTAAATCACAGAACCGAACAGATCCGCAAGCTGTCAGATGACAGAACACAGTTTCCTCAAGAAGACAAAGCGCAGAATCATAATGTTTGAGACTCAAAGCACACGAAGCACAAACCGTTTTCTGATTTTTTTTTTATGTCTTCAGAATCAGTCCTTTTAACTGATTAAAGCTTAACTAGCATTTGCTCATTTCCCAGAAAACCCTACTTGTTTTTCATTTGAATGTCCTAATGCGGTGTTGCCCTCTTTTATACACATCAGAGGAAAATTGGAACAGAATTTTTGCGGATGAAGACAGGGAATACAATGAAAGTAGGGAAGGCAGTGATTCGTATTTTCCAAGTGGTGTAGAGGAGAGTTCGGGAAAAGCAATGCAGTCAGTTGTTGTTGTCCTTGTCTTTCGAAGTATCTGAATCCTCCACATTGGTGTTTTCCTCTTTCAAGCTAAACTGCTTGGCACACACCAAGATTATATATAGCCGTCCTTAGTTGGGAAGGTGTTAAGCAATTTTCTGCTTGGCTATTTTCAAAGTCACCCAGTTTTGAGTCATCTGTACTGGTAGTTGGAGATTTTTTTTATTGTGAATTAAGATCATAGGGACCAAATGTGAAAATGAGGCCCCCTTTGTTGCAAGCATAATTTTACGAAGTACAATCATAGCGCTGAAGTTCCACCACAGTTTTGTAAGTCAAAATATTTTTTATTAAATGTACTTTTTTACACGGATGTTGTTGGCACAAAATGGCTGACTCAGTGTGATACAGGAACTGTGTCGTGTATTTTATCAAAGCATAAGGCTGGAGGGTAAGATTTGTGTCATTTGTTTTGTGTTAGAAGTTTGTTGGGAAGAAGAGCAGCTCGGTGGTGAAGACCACAGTGCAGATCATCCTGGATGAGAGCAGCTCTCAGGTGATGGTCGACTTCCTGTGGGCTGTGTTACCTCTTCCTGTGAGCTGAGTCAGTACTTCCTGTGGGCTGCATTACCTCTTCCTGTGAGCTGATTCAGTACTTCCTGTGGGCTGAGTCAGTACTTCCTGTAGGCTGCATTACCTCTTCCTGTGGGCTGAGTCAGTACTTCCTGTGGGCTGAGTCAGTACTTCCTGTAGGCTGCGTTACCTCTTCCTGTGGGCTGAGTCAGTACTTCCTGTAGGCTGCGTTACCTCTTCCTGTGGGCTGAGTCAGTACTTCCTGTGGGCTGCGTTACCTCTTCCTGTGAGCTGAGTCAGTACTTCCTGTGGGCTGCGTTACCTCTTCCTGTGGGCTGAGTCTGTACTTCCTGTGGGCTGAGTCAGTACTTCCTGTAGGCTGTGTTACCTCTTCCTGTGAGCTGAGTCAGTACTTCCTGTGGGCTGCATTACCTCTTCCTGTGAGCTGAGTCAGTACTTCTTGTGGGCTGCGTTACCTCTTCCTGTGAGCTGAGTCAGTACTTCCTGTGGGCTGAGTCTGTACTTCCTGTGAGCTGAGTCAGTACTTCCTGTAGGCTGTGTTACCTCTTCCTGTGAGCTGTGTCAGTACTTCCTATGGGCTGCATTACCTCTTCCTGTGAGCTGAGTCAGTACTTCCTGTGGGCTGCGTTACCTCTTCCTGTGAGCTGAGTCAGTACTTCCTGTGGGCTGAGTCATTACTTCCTGTAGGCTGCGTTACCTCTTCCTGTGGGCTGAGTCAGTACTTCCTGTGGGCTGCGTTACCTCTTCCCGTGAGCTGAGTCAGTACTTCTTGTGGGCTTAGACTTTGCATCCGGGGAGCTGTTTTATGCGATACTTCATTTGCAGAATGGAAGTTGCACACTCTAGTGTTTCTGAGTTTCTTTGTTGAACTGGGTAGGGTGAGATGAAAGGTTTGGGTCATATTGCCCACTGGTGCGCAGGTGTAGATGTGCTGCTGTAAGATGTGCTCCAGAGCTGCACTCTGGTGATTTATCTCGTTAGCCGTCTCACTGAAACAGCCGCTGGTTCCTGAGAGCCAGCTGTCCCAGGGCTGGCAGGAGCTGCATCCCTGTGCGTCTGAGAGCATCGTCTCTCCCCCTCCGCCGCCTCCTCCAGAAGAGACCGCAGGAAGGCCCCTCCCTACCCCGGACCAAGAGCACCCCCTAGAGGTGGCCACCGGTTCAGGTTTCAGGCTCATCACAGCTGTGCGGGTGGCAGTGTGGTAATGTCGGGTGTTCCTTGTCTTGCAGGCTGAGACTCCTGCGAGGAGGAAGGTGTCCGAGGCCATCACCTTCATCGCCAGTGCTGGGCGCAGTACAGGAGTGAGCCCCTGCGTCAGTGTGGGGCTAACAGGTGCATATCTACAGGATCACCCTCTCACCAACTCTCTACACTCTGCCTCACCCTCTCACCCTCTCACCAACACCCTGTCTCACCCTCTCACCAACACCCTGCCTCACCCTCTCACCCACACCCTGCCTCACCCTCCCACCAACGCCCTGCCTCACCCTATCACCAACACCCTCTCACCCACACACACTCTACATACAGTCTAGCTTAGTCTTATTCTTTTGCGCATTTGGGTTTTTCTCAGTTTTTTCTTTTTGCTGAGTGAAATTTTTGCAGGTCTGTGTACTTGATGTATGTGTCACACTACGGCAATGCTTTGTTGTAATGGTCAATTTTGTTGAGGTAATGCTGTGTTTGTAATTGGGGATGTAATTGCAGTAATGTTGTGTTTGTATTGGCCGATGTTATTGCAGTAATGTTATGTTTGTAATTGGGGATGTTACTGCAGTAATGTGTTTGTGATGGGTGATGTTATTGCAGTAATGTTGTGTTTGTAGTAGTGGATTTTGTTGCAGTAATGTTGGGTTTGTAATTGGGGATGTTATTGCAGTAATGTTGTGTTTGTAATGGGTGATATTATTGCAGTAATGCTGTGTTTTTAATAGTGGATTTTGTTGCAGTAATGCTGTGTTTCTAATTGGGGATGTTATTGCAATAATGTTGTGATTGTAATGGGCGATGTTTTTGCAGTAATGTTATGTTTGTAATTGGGGATGTTACTGCAGTAATGTGTTTGTGATGGGTGATGTTATTGCAGTAATGTTGTGTTTGTAATGGGGAATGTTATTGCACTAATGTTGTGTTTGTAATGAGCGATATTATTGCAGTAATGCTGTGTTTATAGTAGTGGATTTTTTTGCAGTAATGCTGTGTTTGTAATTCAGGATGTTATTGCAGTAATTAACCCTCGGCACAGCGCAGCGAGGGTTACTGTAGTTGGGTCTGTGTGTCTGTTAAGTCACATCTCACCTCTGGAGCGTCTGTTCGTCCTGAAAATGCTGTCACGTACTCAGCGGGCAACGGAGGTCAAAAAATTTGTGGGGATTTCTCTGAAACCGTTCCGTTGCAGAGATCCAGCACTCTCCGTTGTACGGCCATTCGATTTTCCTGCCGAAAACGCGCATTCGATTCTAGTCCTGTACCGCGTGGTACTGGTCATTTCTTCCTGCGTGGTGTGCAGAGAAGAGCGAGTAGTTTCGTAAGTTGCAATTGGTCAGCTTACAAGTAAATGAAGATACCAACGGCTTCCGAACGACACGGAGCAGATTATTATTAGAACGGATTTTGCTATATACGCTTCATTCAAAGGTTATAATTATGGCGTGAAACACATGCGAAAGAGCCTATTATAATATGCTAATTAGCTTACTCTGGCCTACCTGCGATCAGTTTCCCTGTTCGATGTACAGCGAAGCACCAGAGGTTGCTGAGGGAGTACAAGCATGTGCACTGCTCCGATCAAAGCTATAGCGCTTCCAGCAGTGTACAGAGCCACTTGCTAGTTGGGCCAGTAGTCTTCCGTATACTTTTCGTTGTACAACGAGAGGCGGATGTAAACGTAATACACATGCGCATCATCTCCGTTCAGCGCAATTGCTGCGCCGAGGGTTTTGCACTTCAGTGCTTTCATGTTGTGTTTGTAACGGCGATGTTATTGCAGTAATGTTGTGTTTGTAATCAGAATGGTTTTGCAATAATGTGTTTGTGATGGGTAATGCTTTTGCAGTAATGTTGTTTTTGTAATGGGGGATGTTATTGCAGTAATGTTGTGTTTGTATTGGGCGATATTATTGCAGTAATGTTGTGTATGTAGTAGTGGATATTGTTGCAGTAATGCTGTGTTTGTAATTGGGGTTGTGATTGCAGTAATGTGGTGTTTGTAATGGGCAATGTTATTGCAGTAATGTTGTGTTTGTAATTGTAATGTTATTGCAGTAATGTGTTTGTGATGGGTGATGCTTTTGCAGTAATGTTGTGTTTGTAAAGGGGGATGTTATTGCAGTGATGTTGTGTTTGTAGTGGGCGATGTTATTGCAGTAATGTTGTGTTTGTAATGGGCGATGTTATTGCAGTAATGTGTTTGTAGTAGTGGATTTTGTTGCAGTAATGTTGTGTTTGTAATGGGGGATGTTATTGCAGTAATGTTGTGTTTATAATGGGGCATGTTATTGCCGTAATGTTGTGTTTGTAGTGGTGGATTTTGTTGCCAGTAATGTTGTGTCGTGACGGTGGATTTAAGTGACCATACTGCTGTACTTTCGCCCAGCGACCCCGGCTGTGAGGGCAAAGGTCAAACCATCACTGGAGTTGGTGAGTTCATGCGAACGGAAGAGAGAATTCGCCATCAGAGAGTTAATGATGGCCCAAACCCCCGAGAGCCCGTACTGCAGTGTCAGGAGAGAGCAGGCAAGTGCACACAATAACTCATGAACTCACTCACTGACAACTCACACACTAAAGTATACACACAGGCCCACACTATTACACACTCGCACACGCACACACAAACCATTACTCACTCACGTGCACACACACACACACACACACGCGCGCACGCACATTATTTAAGACACTCATACTCAAACACAGGTACACACCTGCAGACTCCATAAACAAGTACATACCTCGTACTCACATGCCGTGGGCAGCAGAATTATCGCTGCCCCTGACTGGAAACTCTCTAAAAATCTTATAAAAATTAGACAGTCCTGTCAACTGAGACCACATGGGTGTAGTCCCCGAAAGCCCGCTTCTCCTGCCTGTAATGCGACCACGAGGAAATCTGTATATTTAGCAAAAATTTGTCCATTATTTGGCCAATACTTTCGCCATGGCAACCAAAATCGATAGGTGTCATAATTTAAGTATAACACATGTCCATACCAAATATGAAAGTAATTGGTAAAAACTTTCAGCCTGTACAGCATCCACAAGGGACTGTCTGTGGATGCGGACAAGATGGCGGTGGCGGAGACGACGAGCATGTATCAATAGTTGATGCCCGACTTTGTCCGGGGGCTAAAATAAATCATAACATGACAGAGATGAACTCAGAACGACAACATGTGAGAAATATTCATTTAATTCTAAACAAAATAATAATTGATTCATTTAAAAAAAAAAAATCAACTTTCAAATCAAGGTTTCACCAATATTGGCATCTCTAATGATTATTACCAACAAAATCTACCAAATTTGATCCAGGAATGAAACTTATGCAGTTTGCTGAAGACCATTTTAAGGAGACATGAAAAGCTCATGATTTCAGTGTCTGTGCACATACGTACGTTTTGGCATCTGGAGTGTCCAACCAACACACACACTGCGAAGTAAAACAACCCAGTTATTTTTTTGTGTGTAACTTTTCATAAAACATGGCATTCGACATGCCATTCAGATCTAGCTTCCCTTCCTATGTCACATGGAGGCTTGTGAGAATTGTTCCGCCCCTCATCTGAATATCTCCGCCCACTGCTTATTTTTTCATGGCAACGTCACAGCTTCAATCGACCCATTAAGTAAGCCCATTACTAGCTATGTGTACGCTATCCACTTTGCATCTCACTGCTTTATAATATTAACCTGTGTTAGTACAATACAGGACTGGCAACAAAATTTATTTTAAATCAGTCGATGATAATAATAAGTTTTATTTATACAGAGTGAGTCAAAAAAAAAAAACTAGATACTTTTTAATGGGTCATTTTGTGATGGTGTAGCAATATACATGTATACAACATACTTTGTACTTTTGCCTCAGATCATTCCGCTGATATTGGCACCAGTTACACCTCATTAGGCTTCAGGCCTGACTGCACAGAGGATAATTAAGGGACTCAAGTGAAATCTGACTTGTGCTGGGGTTGTGCCCAGGGCTGGATATGAAATTGACATAATGGGCTGCATAGTCATTTGAACCTAAAAACAGGCATATGAATCTTGCCTGTGCTTTGGTTGTAATGACCTGGCACTGCCAAGCATGGTGCGTCCACAGTTTACCCCCAGGCATAGGGCCCTCTTGGTCACTGAATATCATCGAACACGGAATGTTACAAATGTGCTGCGGTGTTTCCGGCGTCGGTTTCCTAACGTGCCATAAATGTTTTATGTTGACTTGAAACTTCACAGAGGAAATTCTGTTTTGTTTGATTTGTATCAGTGCTTTGTTTGCTTTGGCACAAGTGAAGTTTCACTGAACTCCTTAAATAGTTCCACAGCAGTCATGGATTTCATCTAACAAGGTGCAAACTGGTATCAAAGGAAGCAGAAAGAGCTGCTGAAAACACACATGTAAAAAGATGTTGTGTACATTGCTACAGAATATAATAATTGGACATTTGAAAAGTTTATAGTCTTTTTTTGACACACTCTGTATCGCACCTTTCTCAGACCCAAGGTCGCTTTACAATGGAAACAAAACTGCAAGTAAATACGAAGAAAAAAGCATATAATATGAGTAAACATTTGGCAAAAAACACAACACAAGTACATTATCCAGGTGTAAGATCAATGGTTAGGCAGTGTCCTGTAGTAATGCCCCAAGCTGAAGGTGGTAAGATTATGATAGGAGTGAGTGATCGTGTCGGGTGAAAAGATGCGTCTTGAATTGAGTCTTAAACAATGTTGGGCTGGTTGATTGACGAAGGTGCTGGGGCAAGGTGTTCCACAGTTTATGAGCTTTTTAAAGGGGACCTATTATATATACATTATGGAAGATGGAGTGATACAGAGGTTTCAATTTATTTTCACGGTGAATTAGCTGGTAGGAAAGTGTTTCAAATTCCTTTCCAAGTGTGACCTCAGTCAAATTTGTATGGCTTGGTTGTTGATGTCGTTCTCTTGGTTGCTAGCAAACTGCCACTCTCAAAGCTAGCTTACTCAGCTCACTGGCATAAAATGTCAATTTTTACTTGATACATTCACATATGGCTCTGATTTTCAGATTGACACCATTGGCTCATTAGGAGGGCGGAGCACCATGCAGGACTGTGCGTCTGGACCTCCTGAAAAATTCCACCGGGTATGAGTGAACTCTGCTGTTTAGATCACACTCTTATTCCCGCCGTCTTGCTCTCAGTCTCTTGTTGACTCTCTAAGGCCCTTCCCTCTCGTGTTTTACAAAATATCTGCGTTCGCACAAGAACGCAAACTGACTGCAAATGGGCAAATTAAGTGTTCCTGGCCAGTAGGTGGTGATAACAGGTACATGTACATATTCAGATACCAGAGAAGAACATCACACGATGCAACAGTGGGCTTTTGCAAAATGAGCTGTTTCATCCTTGTTTTTCCAAGCGCTCTGTTTTTCATGTCCACTCGGATACACAGAGACCGGCCGTTTGAAAGTCTTCCATTTAGAGGGTGTTATAAAAAAAATCTCTGTTTTCATGACTTAAAACGCCAATAGCATGTGGGCAAGAGGCTGAAGCTCATAGAAAAAGCTACTTTTTCAAAAATATCTGCGTACGTGCGGACAGGGCCTCAATTTTTGTCCAAATTAGCATTTGTAATGCCAATGCTGGGTGACGAAAACTCCCCTTCTCTGCCTCTCACTAAGTTTCTCTCGCTCTGTCTGGCGCTCTCTGTGATTAGCCTGTGGCTGTTGTGCTCTCGCACTCTTTCTCCCTCTCCCCCTCTGTTTGAGCCTGTCTCATGTGCGGAGTACCATCACTGATTCTGACACTCGTATGCCTTCCAGTTTAGTGGAGATGCATCTCCAGGGGTAAATAATCCAGATTCAGACAGTGGAAGTCCTCTGCAGTATTTTCCTCATCCAGGAGGTGGTGCAGATGTGTGCAGCCTGCTGACTGAGTTTAATGGATGGAAGAGACACTCGGCATGACTTTTACTCTGACCCATGAACAGACCCTTGGAGCACACCGCTGTGTGCTCTTAACATTCTTATATCCTCTCAATGCAGACCATCCCTGTAGACAGAGTGGCGGCGATGGTGCAGGCAGAGCCAGTGAGTGAACAGCAGTGTCTCGGTAAGGCTTGTATTTCTCCTGTCAATCGTGTGCATTATAGTCCCGCAAAAATCATAGTCATATATCTTGGTTATTTAATGATAGCCTTGGGTACATATCCTTCAATCCCATCTGATTTAGCAAAGGTAATTTCGCTAAGTTAATCTGCCTGTGAATTTATAAAAGAATTGAATTAAATCCTTGATTTTGACCGTACAAAGCAAAACAATATAAAAATTCTTATGTAATAATGTCTCTCACACTGTACTTTTCATTGTTTAGGCACAACAGTGATGTCACACTGTCGAGCAGATTGGACTGTACAGTATTTACTGTATTTCACGTGACAGGGCCACTGTGAATGTTATTCTGACAACATGCTAGAAATCGCATTTTACAGGTCAAGGTGCATCATCATTGCTGGCGACTGACTGAAAGTAGCGGGTCTGAGTTTATATGTAGTGATGTTTTCCATGTGCTACACAAATGCAGTTTTATGTTGCAGATAACAGCTTGAATGTGGTACCCGACACCCAGCCCCTGCGGAGTAACAGGAGGCCTCCGTGAGTTTGTCCTGAGTTTGCATCCGTCCCTCCATCATGCTTCTTACCAGAACTCCTTAATCGTTCGATGTTTCTCAGTGAAATTTTATTTATGGATTAGTCTTATAGTATAGATGTGCCTTGTCATACGTCCGTCTGCCCTCCTGTCTGTCTGTCCGTTCCTGCACTGTATTTTGTTTGCAGGCCAGTTATCTGGTGGTGGGGGATTGGTGTGTTTCACGCTTGTTGGCTCTGCGCTGCGGACTGACAGTGCTGAGACCCGTGCGGGTGCTGGTCCGCAGCCTATAGAGAAACACTGTTCGTTGTAACTTGCACTATTAACACATGACAACGGACGTTAGCAGCACAGTCCCACCACATCACCAGATGTATGAATTTCCTCTCCGTGAGTTTCGTCCTTTGCCGTGTATTGTGTGAACCTCCCGCCGGTCGGGCAGGACGAGTGGCGAGAGTGAAATGTCTGTGCCGTTTTGCGATCAGTGTGTACTGTGTGGTTTTAGCTGTGTGTCCTCCTGCCAGCGTGCTGCCTGCCGCGGAGGTCGGGGAGGCCAGCAGGAGGAGGCCCTCGGAGTCTGAGCTGACCTTTCAGGTGCAGAGGAGGCTCCCCGCGACTCGTGCGTCTCCCTCTCCACCTCCTCCAGCACCTCCGCTAGGCGTGTCCTCGGCTCCATCGCTGGGTACAGCCCCTCCCCTCCCGTTACAGCCCCCCTCATACCCCGATTCAGCCTGGTCCTGAACAGACTTAAAATAACCCGCCCAGAGTCATCTGTGCCCATGAAGCCTGTCCTACTGAACGCTTCAATAATGAAACTTTTTCGGCGGAGCTTGAATTAGCTCTGCATTTGAGCATAGCTCTGTTAGCCGTTAGCTTTAAGCCTTTCAAATTGTTCCTTTCTCCCTCTTTCTGCCTCTCTCTCTCTCTCTCTCTCTCTCCCTCTCTCTCGCCCTCCCTCCCTCTCTCTCTGTCCCTCCCTCCTCTTTCTCTCTCTCTCTCATCCCACTCAGACCAAAGCACGCAGCTCTTCCCAGCTGTGGCCCAGCAGAAGCGGCCGGGTTCAGCTCAGCTCCACACCCAGCTGACCCGGCGTCTGGAGGGGCTTCTCAGGGAGCAGGAGCGAGCAGGAAGCACCGCGGAGCAGCAGGAGGAGGAGCAGGGAGCTGGAGCTGTGTCCCGCCCCAAAGGGAGAGCCCCGGAGTCAGACCAGGGAGGGGACACCCGGAAATCTGGGCAAAAATCCAGCCTGTCCACATCGGCGCAGCCCAAGAGCAGCACCGGGGCCAGTGCTCGCAGCAAGAAGCCCCAGGTGAGGCTGTGCGTGCGTGCGTGCGTGCGTGCGTGCGTGCGTGCTTGCTCACTCGCTCAATCTACATGATTTATCCAGTAAATGTTTTTTAAAGTACACATGTATTGATTCAAAACTTTATAAAAAATTGTTTTATTTTGTATCATCTGAAAGGGCATGCAATACTCTCTCGATCCTTTAACATTTTTCACCAGGAGATGATAGTGAAATGGAGCAATCATGGGAGTAAAACGGGCTTTTAGCAGCCCCCAATATTGCCCTTGAACAGCACTGCGAATCAGGCCAAGAGCTGCGTGACTTCGCGCGTGGGATCAATTCTGATGTATAGGCTATTGTATATGTACTTTACTCTGCAAATATGATGTCAAAATCCACTAAAAATGTCAGAATTTTTGCTTGACTTGGACATCAAAGTTGCCGAGGATGATTGAAATGCAAGTTAAACAACTAGCGACAGTGATGATGACGACGTAGAGGTCGGAGAGATGAAAAATGAGGAAGAAATCTGCGACGATAAGGATGTAGCTGAAGGCCAACAGCTATCGTAAGCATACCAGCATGAACCGGAGCCTCGAGCGTGTGAGCAGGACACTAGCTCTGGGGTGTGTTTCCCAAAAACCTAGTTGCTAACTAACTTAGTTGGAATCATTGTCTGTATATTGTTGAACTAGCTAAGGAAGTTGCTAACGTATTTAGCCACTATACTTTTGGGAAACCTACCCCTGCGTGAGGTCGGAGAGAACCCGAACATGTACAACCTTAGAATTTTACTGACGAGCGCCCGGCTAGCTAACAGGGGGTCTTTAAGCAATGAATTATGCTACAATCATATAATCTGAAACCGACAGTCCCTCCCAATGTATTTCCCTGTGCTACAAAGCTAATTGTGCGCCGCTTTGAAAAGGCTAGTGGGCACTGGTGTGACGCGGACTCCAACTCGGGCCGTGGAGCTCAATACTACTCCACAATGTGGCGCCTTGACGGGTGAGCTAACTCAGTACCCAAACAATTACATACTTTTTGACAATCATAAATCTAATCCGGCAAAAATATAAAACGAAACGAGACAAATAAATGAACAAATTGCGACTGTCGATGCACTCGACTCTGTTACCGTGTATCCCTGTCCGGGGGATATTGGAGTGAGGTCTGTCCGTCCATCTGTCCATGCATCCGCACATGCGTCAGTCAGTCTGGGCCACAATGGGGGAAAGATTTCACAGAGACTATTATACCCAGATACGTGAGGTTGTGTTTGCTTACTAAACTGCTCATGATCCACTTTGAGTTGGAAGCATATTTTTTATGGAGTTACGGCCCTTGATGGTGGCAGGGGATAGTGATGACACTGTCCTCTTGTTCGGGGCTTTTTTCCTCTCCTTTATGTGTTGTTCAGAAAGCAACATCAGTGGAGGTGACCAGCAATATGATGCGATTCATCTCAAGCCAATACAAAACATCCACTGCTGTACAGTGGTGCACCCCTACTTCAGTTCGCAGGTAATGCTCACTCTCACACACGCACACACACACACACACACTCACAGACACGCGTGCGCACGCACTCACGCACACACACACACGCACACACACACACACATGCTCACGCTCACTCATGAATGTCTAATCTGTCTATTAGCTCACCCTGTTAGTCATGGTCAAAGTCACATGCGGCTGGGTCCTGTCTTAAGCCGCTTTCACACTGGACGCGGAACAAATTTTTTTTGCAGGATAGATTACATTCAAAGTCAATGCAAAGACGAGAATACCCGCACTTCGCGTGTATTCGCGTCTTTGCATTGACTTCGAATGTAATCTGTCGTGCAAGAAATTTGTTTCGCGTCCGTTGTGAAAGCAGCATTAGAATACAGTGGTCAAGAGGCAGGACCCACTCCCACGACGGTTTGCCAGTCCATCACAGTCACACAGCATTCACTCGCTCACTCATGGGACATTCAGAGTCCCTGATTAGCCTAGCATGCATGTGCTTGGACTGAGTGTGGAGACTGACTCCAGACCGGATTCGTACCCACAACCTTCTCTCTGCTACTGCGCCGCTAATGTAATTATTTTTTATCTCACTTTTACAGGTCTAATTCAGGCAAAAGCTGGGCATGTCCTTCCGAGGTAAGAAAGAATTGCTGGCGCGTGTTTGTTTATACAGCGCTGTGAAAAAGTATTTGCCCCTTCTTCAATTCTTCTATTTTTGCTCATTTGTTATATTTAAATATTTCAGATCATCCACCTAATTTTAATAGAAGAAAATGACAATATGAGTGAACGCAAAATTCTGATTTTAAATGATCATTTCATGTATTGATGGTAAAGAGCTATTGAACACCTATGTATGTCACCTTTGTGAAAAAATGATTGTCCTTCCCAAACCTGATGACTGGTACTGTTGCTGAGGGCAGTAACCACTGCGATCGAACATTTACGATAACTGCCAATGAGTCGCTCTTCACTGTGGAGGAATTTTAGCTCACTTTTATTCGCAGAATGATTTTAGATTAATTATATGATGATCTGAAACATTTAAGTGAGAAGTATGCAAACATGCAAATACTTTTTACTGTCGAACATTGTTTATAAATCATGATGATTTTTTAATGCTAGGCTGCTGCTGGCCTAGTTGATTTTGTGTTTTTTTTGTTTTCAAAAGTTCCCTCACTGATTGGGGGCGCTCTCTGTCTCCTGTGCTGTTTACAGTATTACAGTATTTATATCCTCTTTCATGCTCGATCTGCTTACCTTTGAGTATTTAAAAGATTATCACTAACATGACTGTACTCTCTGTAGGAGAGGGGAGCCGCTAAAGTGTCTGGGTTCGTGAAAAAGGCCAGCGACGCGCAGACGCCTGCAGACAGACCTGAGTAACAGCCTCTTTTTTCCTGTCTGTGTCTCTGCGTGTGACGCATGGTGTCACATGATTCTGCTGATGGGCTGACAGCCTGTGTGATTGGTTGATTTCCTCCCCTGGTTGTTGTGTACAGGTGCGATGTCTTCAGTTTTACCTCAGAGTCACCGAAGAGCAGCCGGGTAAGTCCTCAGCGCACTCACTCATCGGCACCTATAGGGGCATGCGCCACACGGCCAAAAGTATGAGGACATCGTATTCCAAAATCATGGGCATCAGTGTGAATGAATGAGCACTGCATTTGTATGGGACTTCTCTCACAGACTTGAAACGCTTTACAGATATATGGGGGAATCTCAGCTACCTCCGATGTGCAGCCCCGCAGCCATTTTGCACCTGAACACCCACCCCATATTAGCTGAGGCGAAGAATTAGAGGACAGTTTGCGTAACCAGTTACATTAGGGGATGATTAGGTGGCTGGTTGAAAGAGCCAGATTGGAAATGTATCCAGGACACTGGGAAACCTCCCACTGTTGTGCTTGAGGGTCTTGGGAACTTTCATGACTTCAGTGAGCTCAGACCACGGTGTAACATCTTATTCGATAGACTGGGGCATTCGGGTTTATCTTAGAAGAGGGAAGTGCCCCACCCACTGCCTCACTAACTCCACTTCCTGCCGCAGATTAGTTTTCTCAGGTGCTCTTCCATCCACGTACTGACCAAGCCCACACCTACTGGTCTAAAGTTGAGGTCGGCTGCTTAAAACCTGGGAAGCACCTAAGTGCTCATGGTTGACCCCGACGCTATTATGTCAAGAGAACTGAGAGACTGAGGCTCGTCATCAGGACCACAGCAGTTTGTAAGGCTTGCATGTGTTATATTTCGTATAAACCATTTGCAACTATAAAAACATATGTATGTTAAACCTTCTCCAAACAAATCCTGGCAAATGATAAATTTATTGCATTTCTTGAAAATTAAGCTTTATATTTGTAGCAGTCAAGGGGCATCGCATTTGTGGGAAACATTACATTTGGAGGATCATTGGATTAAAAGCTGCAGATTTATAGGATGGTACCATGTTTAGGGGTGTGACAAGGTTTTTTGAGTCTATTGAGTGCACTAGAAGATGGACAGGTGAACATCTGACTCAATAATCTTGCTCCTTAAGACAGGCACCTGATGTCAGCCATTTATCATACGTGACTGGCTCAGAACTGGTCAGTACGTGCGTGAAGTTTCGCTGATAGACTGGAAGGACTCTGAATGTAGTGCCTTCAGTAGGAAATGTGTTTGAGCAGTTTCAGTTCAGGGATGGGAGGGCCACGGAATATTCCCTTGATTTTGTAGTCTCCTCTCAGCCAGTAAGCGATTGGGCGTGTGGACTAGGCCTGTGGATGCATTAGCCAATCAGTCATATATGAATCACGTCTTCTGGAAAATTAGCAGGCACTGGGGCTCTCCAGGAACAAAGTACCGCAACCGCATTTTACATGTTCTGAATTTTAGCCCTTATATGTGATGGCTGGTGTTTCGAGACTCCAAATGCAGCGGCCGGAACAAAAGAATGTACAGGACTGTGAGAGAGACAAACAGACAGAACAGTAGAGAGACGCGCGCTTCCAAAGGACATAAATCTAGTCCAAGTGAAATAAGGAAGCAGCGCGAGCTAGACTGTTAGAAACAAAGGAAAAATCTCGGGAACTGAGATAAAGGCAAAGCACCAGATGGTGCACAGAAAGAGGAGAGGGAAGAGAAAGATTCCCTTTACTAACTAACACTTTCCTTTTTTGCAACTAATTCCTCAACAGTTCTCTAGCTAGAGATCCTGCGGGCTACAGTGCAGTGGCACTGACACTCTGGCAAGGGCGGTGAGGCTGAACTTGGGTTTAAATAGAGTCCGGGCGCCACCCACAATTGATGCCAGCTGGTCAAAGAATCCGATTTTGGGCAAAACAAAATTAACCCAGAGGGGAGTAACAAAGAAAGCTCGCCAGCCTCCTAAAACTATAACATTATAGGAGCAGGTTTTCACTTTTTTTTCAAAATGAGGATGCTCTGCAAGGAGTAATCTTTTGATTTATTTGTGGTCTTGGACCTTAAACGGTAAAGATCATGAACATTATCAACCTCATGCCTGTGCTTTGTGTTGGTGTTTCTTTTCAGCAAAAGGGACTACATTCTTTGGAGATGTCCATTGCAGATAAACGGTGAGATAAAAAGATTATTTTTTCAGTCTGGCATGTTCTGTTTTTCCCGATTACCTCTTCTGGTTGAGTGGGATGTATGCTAACTGGCGTTGGGTTTCCACAGCCTTTCAGTCACATGCCATTGGAGTTCTATGGTGGTATGAGAGGGCCAGAGCTTATGACGCAGAAGAGTGTCAAAGTTTAGGCATCAGAGAGTAAATGTCTGTGGTGCTAATTGGTGACTGCAGATATCAAGGACGGCCATCGCAACCTGGATTTATCCCACCTCTGCTGGAGCCATAATTACTTGTTAGTAAAACAACAGCACCTCTGCATACCCTATAGGCATACAGCTACTAGCAACAAATCTTGGCGTCACCTGTATGTTTTTGTTTTTTTTCCTCTTGCAGTACCATTTGTCGGTCACGTAGGATTTGGGTTGAAGGTCTCACGCTTTTGAATAAGCGGCTCTGTTTTTGTGAAACTGTGGTGTGTGAACAGGCACCTGAACCTGTAGCACAGATATATCCCTCCATCCTGATGAAGGCTTTTAACTTTTCAGTGTGAAGCTGGCTTCCAGTTGCACAACTCCCTCTGCAAGGACAAACATAGCTGCTAAGGTAAGAGCACAGGGGTCAGTGCTCGGTCCTGTGCTGTTCTTGAACCCATGTGAAATCAGCTTCCGGAAACAAGGCCATGGTTTCAGAGATAGTGGGATAAGAGTCCCACTTAAAACCTCAATCCCGCCATGACTAGAACAGGAGGCTGAAGTAAAGAAAGGTGTTGTGGGTTTAACCCTTTTAGCGCCAAATACATTTTCAAGGAATTGAAAATGTAGTTATCCTGAGCTGTTGAAAACCTTCCTGCAGGGGCTCTTTGAGACAAGTTGCCACATGATAGGTTTTCAACAGCATCTGACTTTGAAATCTTACATCATTGGGCAACTATAAGCGCTGAAAGGGGTAATTTGCAAGCATCCTGCTTTGGTAAATACTTAGAGTTTCTTCCTCAGGGAGAAATTGTCCTAAGGTTTTCGTCCTTCCAGTGTCCAGTGTCTCTGATATTGTTCCTTGTGTCCATACTAAACAACCATTCATGAAGATTACAAAGTGCTCGCTCTGTTAGCTTCAGAAAATGGCCGCCCCCGAGAACATAACTACAGCAGTAAATCCTCACTGGCTCCTGTTTTGTCACCTGTAGCCTCGAGGAAACTTCGCCAGGAAGCACTTGTTCAGCGACACGGAAACGGAGAAGACTGACCTCAGCTGGTTGAGGGAGTCCGGTCGGAAACCCAAGCCCAGAGTGCTGGACTACGGCAGGCAGCGCTGTGCCGCAAAACCACCTCCACATGCGGACTCCGCCTGTACAGTATTCTGTATCATACCGACTAGGGGTGTAATGATTCTGAATCGATATTTTTTTTTAAAGCGTTGTAACACCACCTGCTACCATGGGGCGAACATCTGAGCTTTCCCTTTTCCTTTATTAACCCCTGTGACATCCTGAACGAAAGTGCTTAAAAACGCAGGGCATGGGAAATGCTTCTGGAAAAAAACATGACCAACATCAGTATTTTTTGACTACGTGCTGAGAGGAGCCAAGCAAATGAAAACAAGATCGTCATTCGATTAACCAATTAGGCAGCTCTAAGAAACGTATCCCTGTTCCTGTTTACTTTGCCTGATTAGTAATCAAATTGTGGATTCGTTTACTCTTTAAGTTGAATGAGTAGAGCTGTTTATTAAGGCAACATTTGATTGCTGCATTATGAAATATAAATGGGCATAGCACAGCACTGCTTGAACACGATTGACATTGCAACGGCATTTCGTGCGACTGATCATTTATATCTCACATTCACGTTTCATCCGCTTTTCAGAATGTTTTCCACCTTGTGTATTTAGACGCTTATTTGATGCTTAAACTCGAGGGCGATCTTTAAAAAATCTGTTTTAAATTATCTTGAATTTGATTTAAATCTTGAATAATGTCCTAAAATGCTACGATGGAGAGATGTAATTCAGAGAAAGATTTTTTCTAATTATTCAAATTGGCATTCTTTCAATCTAACACCGTAGCCCAGTTCGGTTTGTCTGCTTTTCACCGTCACATCTTAATTGTTATTGGCTACTGGCTAAATTTCTTGATTGTTATTTAGGCCAAGTACATGGGAGCAGATTTAAGGAAGGGGGTGTAATGGTGCGATTAGGAACCAGTCGCGAGAACCAGGCAATGCACTAGAACTTGCTTTATTAAAGGGGGAGGACCCCCGCAGGGCAGAAGGCAAAAGTACTAAGTCCACACTCCAAAAATCAAAATCCAGTTGAGCAAAAATAGTATCAAAAACCAGGGTGGCAATCACAATAATCGTAGTCAGACAGAAATGGGTCTGGTTCACAGGTACAGGAATGTCAAAGTAGCAAAACCAGAATCCAATGGGCGTAATCCGAATCGTAACCAGGGCAGCAAACATAGATCTCGTGGTTGGGGAGAAAAAGGTCAAAACTCACAGATGCAACAATAATCAAAAAATCACAAAGGCAAAAATCGAAAGTCAGGCAATCCAGTCAGAAAGATAAACACTGAGTAATCAAGGCGAGAAACGTAGCACGAGAAGACTAGAGAAAACGATCTGACACTGGAAGTGCTTGAACAGACATCTTAAATACACATCTGGGGTGAACCCTTGACCAGGGAGAAACAGGTGCAATCAATGATGCAATTATCAGGAGTGACACATGAGGAATAATCTAATTACATGAATCTGGCCGAAGCCAAAACGCAGACAGGGATCACAAGACAAACCTATGTACAAAACGGCTCCGGTTAAGGAGTACTAAAGTGCATAGTTTAAAGAAAAGGAAAGTATAAAGTGTAAGTGGAGATCCACAGAAGCTGCAACAGAGATAATCAGAGATAGGCAAGGAGGCGGAGACCAGAATTGGGCGACTGCTGAGAGATCGTTAGTCAATTAGTATGTGCAGCTATACAATCCCGAGTGCATGTTAGTAAGTTAGTAAAAATATACATTGTTAATATGTGTTAGTAATTATCGAAAACAACAAACTGTTAGTATGGATTAGTAGATAGTAAAAGAGAGAGGAAGGAAGCACACGAGATAATGAAAGAAGGTTGAAACCCAGAAACCAATAAATCACCCGAATGAGTGGCACGCAAGACTAGGGACCGTGGGCAAAGACCTACATAAGACAAGACGGGGTAGACGTAGTGCAAGGCATGGAAAGGAAAACATGGCATGAAAAATAATAAAACAAGGAAATCCAAACTACCAAAATACAATACATAATCCTAAGAATGGTCAGTCAGAGCAATGGTCACTAAACACAGAAATCCATAAACATGGCAAAGCGAGGCACAGAACTTAAACAAGACATGAGCATAAACCAGAATCACAACAGGGGGAGCACCTGCAATTAATGAAATCTAAACTCCGGCTTCTTCCCGATGACATTTTAAATTGTTTTAAGCCGCTTCAGGTGTGTTTTTCAAGAAATTACACGCGACTGCCTACACACTGCATGACAGCAAGTTGTCTCATCACACTTTAAAAAAATCCTTGTTCTACATCGCCAAATCCCAACTCAGCATTTCATCTCTCACTGTGGCATTTTTAGGAGATCTGCAATGATAAAATAAAAATAAAGAGATTTATTTTCAGATCTCCCTGGATTTCAAGCGTCTAAAATACGCACAAGGTGGAAAACATTAAAGTGGATGAAACGTGAGTGTGAGCTATAAATGATCACAATCACACGAAATGGCCAAATACGCACTCTTGCAAATCTATGCCCATTTAACTTTCGGAATGCGGCAATCAGACACGCTGTCTTAATAAACAGCTCTACTCGTTCAGCAAAGTAACAAAGCGAATCGCCTGTTTGATTGCCAATTGAGTAAAGTAAATAGGGACAAGATTAGAGTAACCTAATTGCTTGAAAGGAGACGATTCTGTAGTCTTTTACTTGGTCCCTTGCAGCATGCCGCCGAAACAGTCAAGTTTTTTTTCCGGAAGCATTTCTCATGCCTTTTGATGTTTGGCACTTTCGTTCAAGACTGCGTCATGTTTAATAAAGGAAAAGAGAGAACATGGATGTTTGCCCCATGGCGGTCCTATGCCTTAAAAAACATTGATTCAAAATTGATTCAGAATCGTTACACCCCTAATACTGACGTACCTCCACCTGTACAGTATACTCAATCACACTGAACCTCCTCCACCTACAAAGTATATTGTATCACACTGAACCATCTGACACTTGTACAGTATTCACTATCACCACCATTACCACACCCTTACTGGCTATGGCTGAAGGTTTGCATGGGCGAGGCAGCGATTAGCTCAGGCTCCTTTGCGTTAACTGGGATGAAGCCGGTCAGAATTTGTCCGTCTCGTAGCTCTGTAGCGGCTACTTGTGTTTAGCCTGTTGCACAGAGCTGTACGAGCAAATTGTACACTAATCCTCTGAAGATATAGGTAGTGCCGGATTGGCAGTGCTACTATGTCGTGTAAAAGAAGCATGAGCCAGTCGTCAGGCGAGGATGGGTCGATGAGGGCAGGTCGCAGGTTTGGACTGAACTGTTGGGGGGATGAGGGGGGGAAAAACACTCAAAAATAAATAAACATCACGCCATGATAGTGCATATTATTGTGGTTGTTTCACCTGCTGGCCTTCAGTCCAGCTGAAAATGTTCTGTGGTCTCGCACCGGCCCGTGGCCCCAGATCTTGCCTCCCTCTGATTTAATTTGATGCATGTGTAGTGTTCATTTAGTGTTTTTGTCTGTTATAGATGAGTCAGATTTACCCCCTCCTTCCGCAAAGCCATCGGAAAAACATCCCAAACGGAGGCAGGTGCGTCCGATGCTGTCTGGTAGCAGAGGCTATGGCCTGTGGTTTAGCTTGTTGAATGTCGTGCACTTAAATCAGCATCTCATTTTCTTATGACAAGCTCATTTAAAATTTTGACATGTAATTTTAAAAATGCATGCTATTCTTATTTAAGACCTGTGAAATACAAGCTTGTAATGATTATGAAAAGAAAATTTAAAGACACTTACGAAATGCTTATTGAAAAGTGAACTGTTACTGACACTGCTGTGACTTGTGAACTCTTTCTCCAAGGTTGATGAAATGTCATGCACTATCAGCTATGAGCAGCTATTTGATTGGCTGAACAATGGCAAATCATCATGAAACTTGCAGGGCAATGAATTCCATGAGTAATTATGTGCCACCAATTGAAAATTGTTTCAGAAATTCAAAAAATGCATGTCTCTACTCCTTTAAAATTAATAATTGTCTCATCTTGCTTGGACGCCTTAATTACTGCTGGCAGTCATATTTTTATTAGTATTGCTTATTATGTGCACTAGAAACAGAGAAAGAACACCAAGGAGACGGAGACGAAGCCGATCGCTGCCGATAGCAAACTGTCCGGAAGACCCCAGAGGTCGACCGCCGCATCCAAGAACTACAGAGAGGCATCTGACTCCGGCAGCAGCCAATCAGAGTGTGATGAGCTGACCAATCACAGGGTGAGTCCTACAATGGATTTCTGTTTCTATCAATAATCAAGGAGCTGGCCGAATGCTTAAGTCATAAATGTTCGTGACATTTGTATGTAAATTATGAGATTATGGAAAGCTGTTGTAACTTGTGGCATTTCCATTGCAAAATTATGATAGCAGAACCGGGGAAACAGCTGCATGTTTATGATGTTTTCTGTCATTTCAGCCCAAACCAGCCCAAACAAACCGGAGCAGAAAATGGAGTGAGATGCATCAGCGGCCGGAGCAGCCAGGGCAAAGTCCTTCCCCAGAAGAAGAACGAAGGGAAAAGCCCATCACTGCAGTGAAAAGTGGACACATGGCTCTCACTGCGAGGCAGCGGGGGGAAAAGCCCGTCACAGCAGGCGAACGCGGGCAAGAAGCAGTCACTGCAGGCAAAAGCCGGAAAAGGCTAGCCGTAGCAAACAGACAGCGAAACAAGCCAGTCGCTGCAAAGGAACATGGGAAACATCCTGTCACTGCGAGCGAAGAGGAGGAGAGGCCAGTCACTGCAGACTGGCTGGTTAAAGAGCCAGTCGCTGCAAGCGACTCGGAAAAGAAGCCGGTGCCAGCAAACAAAAAGGTGGAAAAGCCCGTCACTGCAAGCAGGCAGACAAAAAAGCCTGTCACTGCGAATGAACGGGGAAAAAAGTCCGTCTTTGCGGAAGACCAGTCTGGAGAACAGGAGGGGTCGTGGGCTGCCAGACTGACTGATTTCACTGTGTCTCCCCCACCCATGGAGAGGATGAGATGTAAGGCTGACCGCACACTGAGTCACATTCACTCGTAAGGCTGGGGAAACAATGAGACTAATGATGCCTTAAAAATCCCTCTCATCCCAATCTTTCTGACTGGACTGCAGCAAGGCTGGGGACTCAGAGTGAGTGAGTGAGTGGCTGAGTGAGTGGCTGTGTGGGTGACTGAATGAATGATTCAGTGACTTAGGGAGCGGATGAGTGACTGAGTGAGTGAGTGAAAGAGTGATTCAGTGACTGAGTGAGTGAATGAATGAGTGACTGACTGAGTGTGTGCGTGTGAATGAGAGTGGCTGAGGGAGTTACTGAGCGAATGAGTGACTGAGTACGTGAATGAGTGAGTGACTGAGGGAGCGACTGAGGATGAGGTTTCGCCATTGGTTGGTTAATTGTTGAAGGTTCCTTTTTGCCGTTGCTCTTTCCACATTAATAGCTGTGAACGTTTTCCGGCCATACAGTGGGCTGGGACTTAATCTGTTTTTTACCCCTCGGCCGACTAAGGTCCGGAGGGGTATTGTCGTCCGTCGTCCGTCCATGATATTGTCCGGGCCAGTACTTGGCAACTAATGATCGCAGCTTCACCAAATTTGGTATGGTTACTCACTATGGCCCATAGATGTACAATGTCAGGTTTTTTTCTCTATTTGACCTTTGATCTCAGCGCTGTGACCTTGACCCTGGAAATGTTTTCCGGGTCAGTAATGGGGAAGTAATTATTGCAGCTTCACCAAATTTGGTATGGTAACTCACTATGACCCATAGATGTGCATCGTTAGGTTTTTTGCTGAATTTGCTCGTTGACCTTAGCGCTGTGACCTTGACCCTGGAAATCTTCTCCAGGTGACATTTTCCGGGCCAGTTCTCAGCAACCGATGACCGCAGCTTCACCAAATTTGGTATAGTGACTCACTATGACCCATAGATGTTCAATGTCACATTTTTTGCCGGATTTGACCTTTGACCTTAACGCTGTGACCTTGACCCTGGAGATCTTGCCCGGGTCAGTACTCGGCATCTAATCATCGCAGTTTCACCAAATTTGGTATGTTAACTAACTATGACCCATAGATGTGCATCGTCTATTTTTTTCCTGGATTTGACCTTTGACCTTAGCTCTGTGACCTTGACCGTGGAAATTTTGTCTGGGTCAGTACTCAGCAACTAATTCTTGCAGCTTCACCAAATTTGGTATAGTAACTCACTATGACCCATAGATGTGCATCGTCAGGTTTTTGCTGGATTTGACCTTTGACCTTAGCTCTGTGACCTTGACCGTGGAAATATTGTCTGGGTCAGTACTCAGCAACTAATTCTTGCAGCTTCACCAAATTTGGTATAGTAACTCACTATGACCCATAGATGTGCATCGTCAGGTTTTTGCTGGATTTGACCTTTGACCTTAGCTCTGTGACCTTGACTGTGGAAATCTTGTCCGGGTCAGTACTCGTTAAATAATTCTCGCAGCTTCACCAAATTTGGTATGGTAACTCACTATGACCCATAGATGTGCAAGGTCAGGTTTTTTGCTGGATTTGACCTTTGACCTTAGCTCTGTGACCTTGACCGTGGAAATATTATCTGGGTCAGTACTCAGCAACTAATTCTTGCAGCTTCACCAAATTTGGTATAGTAACTCAGTATGACCCATAGATGTGCATCGTCAGGTTTTTGCTGGATTTGACCTTTGACCTTAGCTCTGTGACCTTGACTGTGGAAATCTTGTCCGGGTCAGTACTCGTTAAATAATTCTCGCAGCTTCACCAAATTTGGTATGGTAACTCACTATGACCCATAGATGTGCAAGGTCAGGTTTTTTGCTGGATTTGACCTTTGACCTTAGCTCTGTGACCATGACCCTGGAAATCTTGTCCAGGTCAGTACTCGGTAACTAATTATCGCAGCTTCACCTAATTTGGTATGGTAACTCACTGTCACACACACATGTGCAATGTCATGTTTTTTGCTGGATTTCACCTTTGACCTTTGCGCTGTGACCTTAAGGCAGGAAATCTTATGTGGGTCAGTACTCAGCAACTACTGATTGCAGCTTCACCAAATTTGGTATCCTAACTTATGTGGCACATAGATGTGCAACGTCACCTTTTTTGGCTGGATTTGACCTTTGACCTTAACGCAGTGACGTTGAGGCAGGAAATCGTGTCCAGGCCAAGGGGTATTCAGCAACGCATTATGTTTTTTGCTTGTTGACTTGAGAAAATAAGGATTTATGGATTCATGCATCAGATGTTTTGCTTGTCTTTTCTGTGACTGTTTTGCTTGCAGCAGCCACAGGTGAATCGGAGGCCCTATCAGAATCGCTTGTGTCCCCTGTACACTCCCCCGATGCCCTGCCCCTCCCCTTGGAGGTGTCTCCGCCCTTCAAGGGGATACAGGCCTCCTCCTTCTACAGGGCGGACGGAGGCAACAACAGGGGCAGGACCCCAAATGCCCCTGCTCTGAGCCCGCTGGGCCAGGCTGTGCCAACTGTGGGTGTTTTCTGCGGGCATCCCCATCTGTTGCACCCGCCTCGCACACACACATGCACACACACAAACAGAGTTATTCAGCTGTAATATTACACCCAGCTACTACACACAAATTTACACTACTGTAATGTTACACACACACACACACACACACTCTCACATTCGCACAACTATTATATTAAGCCCTGCTAGTGCGCACAATTTTAAACTATTGTCATGTTACTCCCAGCAATTACTCACACAGACTTGACATTACATCAAGGTTGCTCCTCACGCTGTTACAGGATTGCAACTTTACACCGATCTAGCACACCCTCATGTACAAAAACTTAATGTTACAACTTTGACTTTGCACCCAGCTAGCGCCTGCGCAATTGGAGAATTTTTACATTCTCCCGGCCAGCTCAAATGCATTTACACAACTGTGGCATTACACCTGGATGGTACACGCAGTTACGCAACCTTAAATTACACCCAGCTTGTGTATGACCATCAGCATTGCTGTACTGCAGTGGCTCTTTTGCTAACAGTCGTCAGTCTCAGCAAGGCTGATGCCCAGCTCCTAACAGGAAGCCCAGAATATCTAGCAGACAATAGCTGTGTTTGAAATCGCCCCCTATCATGGATATAGAGCACTATATAGTGTGTCGGCCATTTTGTAGTGTTGTTGGAATTCTTTTCATCCACTATATAGCGGACTATAAAATAACCATAACGCACAGCGGAATGGAGTGTGCAAGCAATGTACACAACATTGTAGTGCTGTATACCACAATGCTGTATACCACGTGTTTTTCCACAGAAGAAGAATGTGAAGAGCGAGATGGCTCCGCCCTGCAGAGAAACATTCTCCAATGCTCCCGCAAAGCTGCTTTCACACCGGAAGCGAAACGAATTTTTTGCATGACAGATTACATTCAAAGTCGATACAACGACGTCTTTGCATTGACTTTGAATGTAATCTGTCGTACTCGTTTCGCGTCCGGTGTGAAAGCAGTTTAAGTGTCCGGTTGGTTTACATGATGCTCGGCACATCCGCTTACATCGCAGACATCTCCAGCGCATTTGCTGACGCAACCATGTTAAGAAAATTCTGGTTTAGTGTCGGAAATCTCCTTCGGTCATTCCCCATTTAGTGCACTATATCATACATGATGTAGGGAATAGGGAGTGAGTGAATGAGTGGATGATTTCGAACAGAGCTATTGTTAGCGTACGGCGTAGAGAGTCAGTTTGCAAACCGCTGGTGGCACGCTGCTCCATAACCTACTCCCACGTATGTCTGCCCCTGCAGCCCGTCCCGAGCCCTCTCCACCCCCTCCAGACGGCCTCGCCTCCGCTCCTGACCTCCACGGCCCTGGAACCCTCCATTCCCAACTCGCCCCTCCTGGAGGAATCTCTGGGCGTGCTCCCGGAGAGCCAGGGCCTGCCGGCTGTGCTGGAGTCCTTCAGGAGCAGCTCCTCGCTGAGGTCCAACAGCCTGCCGGTGTGGAGCTCAGCGATCAGCACTAGCCCATTACATTACATTACCGTGCTTTACAATTCAGTGCTCTATAATGTTTTGCATTACATTACAGCTCATTGCATAAAGGACTTTACTGTGCATTACATTAAGGTGCTTTAGATTACTCTTACATGTGTATCCCAGCTGGTTTGGTGCTCCGGGTTATGCTCTTTTATATCTTTCACTCTTCCAGGATAGAGGTCGGGATCTCAGTGTTGCACCTGAACGCAGTGTGTTTTATTACATTACAGGACATTTATATCCCAAGACGTTACGTTACGTTGGAATTATTTGTTTGGTGCAAACTGACCTGCTGCAGCTTAGTCTCTCTGCATTATACCTCAGTGCATTACATAACAATATAAAGCACAGCTGAACATTATAGAACGATGCATTGAAGTACACAGCATTTCAGCACAGTGCTGCACAGTACACTGGGGTGGAATTAATGAACATTAAATTTACATTTATCACCCTGCATAGCGTGTCTGTGCTGCCCTCATCTATTACATTAGTTACTTGGCGGATGCTGTCATATAATAATAATGCAATAAAACAATGGTTGTTTTTACGACTGCAGAACAGATAAAGATATGATTTGCGGAGGGTCAGTTATCAGTTTTTCATCGCCACGTTTATCAATTATAGTAATTACTCAATTCCAGTTATAAATTATCAATTCTATCAATTCTTCTCAACTTGCATATTTACTTTAAAAAGTGACATTCATTATGATTTCGGGGAGTAGGGGCCAGTCCATAATGACTTTCCTCCAACCCATTTCTTCCGCAAAGTTGACATTTCACCACTATTCGTTGGACAGTTCATGAGCCAGTTCCCGTGATTTTAGCAATCTTAGGAGCTGTTTTTTCCACTTGATTCTGGCCACTAATTTGCCCCTCTTGAAACACAGTAACATCATCTCAACAACTATGAGATGCGTCCTCTGACATGATTGTATGAGAAATGAGAAGTTGTGCACTGACTCAGACAGGATTGAAAGGATTATTGGCTGCTGAAATATGTTTATCACGAAAGTAATGATTTTGTTGTAGGTGCTTGAGTATTTGCTGATTTAAATCAAAATGACGACCTTTTTTTGAACAAGCAGTGTATGAGCGCATGTTCTGGGGTCTTTAAGAGTCTAATTAGAGTGTTTTTTTGGCAGAAGAAGCGATCTCCCAATGAAGACAAAGAGACTGCTCAGCTGAAAGTGCACAAGTCAGGTAAATGACAGCCTATCCTTATCAGCTGATCTCTGACTTAACTATTTATCTGCTGATTTCAGACTTATGGAGTCTGTGACTATTGATTGATTGAATTCAGACTTTGCCATTTTTTGGCTGATTTCAGACTTCGCTATTTGTCTTTTGCGATTGTCAGAATTCAGACTTAGCTGTTTGGCTGATTTCAGGTGCAGCCATTTGCCAGCATAGCTATTTTGAGTGTGCGAGCCATCTCTTTTTTGAGTGTGCTCTTTGACAGCTTATTTCAGGGAGATTGGGACAGGTATGTGTCAGCTGATTTTTGAGACGGCGTGTTAACCAATTGGCTCCTGACTGTTTTCCATTTGAGTTGACAGAGCAAATTTGTCATTTTTAGCTCATTTTAGAGGGAGCTGTTGGTCTATTTCACAGAGATGGCACCAGATTTTTGAGGAATCAAGTAGTCTCCTGCAAGTAGCACTTTGAGATTTTTAATTAATGAATAAAATTTATTATTATGAATTTTTAGTCTGTTGATAACAGACTGAAACCTGTTTCATGCTGATTTTAGGGAGCGAGTTGGCCGTTTGCCTGTTTAACAGAGTAAGCTAGCTGGTTGTGTGCTTATGTGAGCGCGTAAGATAGCAGAGGAGTCAACCCTGGTCGCTGTCTGATGTGTGGGCCTCAGGCCCAGGCCGGAAACGGCCGCCCTCCCGCCACGTCTCCAGTTTTTCTGACGAAGAAGAGGACGAGGAAGAGGAAGGGCCAGGGACAGAGCCGAGGATCACCATGCGGCCAAGAAAGCTGTTCAAGGCCAGCGAGGAAGAGGAGGGGGATGAAGGTGTGTGTGTCAGGCTGCGATGGGCAGTGCGTACCTTCCTTTGGGGGGCGGGGGGTGGCGAGAGTTTGAGAGGAAAGGGTGTGTGAGGGCGTGGAGGCGATGCATGAGGTGCGGAGAGGGCGTCTCAAGGTGTGGAAAGGGCGTTTTAAAGTGTGGAAGGGGTGTGGAAAGAGTGTTTTTAGGTAAGGGTGGGGTGTATTTTGTGCTTCAAAATGAATGGGGATGAATGACACAGAAGTATTTTAGATTTCTTAGAAGCAAGGAGGTAAACATCACTGACCTGGGTGGGGATCACAGCCCCTTTACATATATGAGACCTGCAGTGTGCCACTGCCCCTGATGCCTTCCTCAGGCTGCGGGTTGGGCTGCTCGTGGACGGAGAAAGATAAAGCCAGCCAGGAGAGGGGGGCCACTGCGGCACCAGGCCAGGCACAGAGCGTCACTGAAGCAGGTAGCTACACTCACTAGATGCTAATGGACCAGCTCGCTGGGTGTTTGTTAGAGAGAAGCTCTGGGGCGGGATTTTAGTGATCCGTGAGCCATTCTATTCCTCCTCCAGGTTTTGCGCCACAGCAGCTCTTGGATTTTTTTTTCCATCTCTCTTCTTGTCATAAGGTAAAGCTGCTTTCACAATGGATGCGAAATTAATTTTTCGCGTGACAGATTACCGCATTGCTTTTGAATGTTGGGCGAAAAATTTGTTTCGCGTCCGGTGTGAAAGCAGCTTAAAGACGAGAAAACAAACTCCTCAAAAATTGGGGCAGCGTACTCCGTTTTGTTCAGCCAATGGAGCCTGACCTTTCAAAACTGGTTCTCGGTGAAGGAGTTTTGACCTGAAAATTATCCTGAGACTTGGCGCTTCCCTCTAGACCTCTGAAAGACGGGTAGCATGAATTTCAGAGAGTCTGTTCCTCGTCATAATTATCAGCAAGCGGGAAAGGAAGACAATCTGAGAGGTACTGTGGTACAGACTCCTGGAGTTGGTTTCCAATTTCCCCGTTGATTCGGTGTAAGAGGGCTGAGGCTCGTGGACATTATTGCGCAGATGCGAATGCGGAGGTGTGCTCGCTGGTGTCGTCTCGAGTCGTGTCGAGCTTCTGGAGCTCTAACGTGGAGGCGGAGAGAGACGTCGATGCTCCAGAGTTCAGCACCTCGCAGTACATGAGCTCCATCTGCCACCAGTTCAGCACAGAACTACAGAGGAAGATGCAGGTGAGGACGCCTGTGCTGGGCTCAGTCAGCACCCACACACACCAGCACACTCAGCTTCAACACTACACACACCTGATATTCACTCTGCTTCAGCTCTACACACACCTGATACTCACTCTGCTTCAGCTCTACACACACCTGATACTCGCTCTGCTTCAGCTCTACACACACCTGATACTCACTCTGCTTCAGCTGTACACACACCTGATACTCACTCTGCTTCAGCTGTACACACACCTGATACTCACTCTGCTTCAGCTCTACCTGCACCTGATACTCACTCTGCTTCAGCTCTACACACACCTGATACTCAATCTGCTTCAGCTCTACACACACCTGATACTCGCTCTGCTTCAGCTCTACACACACCTGATACTCACTCAGCTTCAGCTCTACACACACCTGATACTCACTCTGCTTCAGCTCTACACACACCTGATACTCACTCTGCTTCAGCTCTACCCGCACCTGATACTCACTCTGCTTCAGCTCTACACACACCTGATACTCTGCTTCAGCTCTACCCGCACCTGATACTCACTCTGCTTCAGCTCTACCCGCACCTGATACTCACTCTGCTTCAGCTGTACACACACCTGATAATCACTCTGCTTCAGCTCTACACACACCTGATAATCACTCAGCTTCAGCTCTACACACACCTATACTCACTGTGCTTCAGCTCTACACACACCTGATAATCACTCAGCTTCAGCTCTACACACACCTGATACTCACTCTGCTTCAGCTCTACACACACCTAATACTCACTGTGCTTCAGCTCTACACACACCTGATAATCACTCAGCTTCAGCTCTACACACACCTGATACTCACTCTGCTTCAGCTCTACGCACACCTGATACTCACTCTGCTTCAGCTCCACACACACCTGATACTCGCTCTGCTTCAGCTCTACACTCACCTGTTACTCACTCTGCTTCAGCTGTACACACACCTGACACTCACTCTGCTTCAGCTCTACACACACCTGATACTCACTCTGCTTCAGCTCTACACAGACCTGATAATCACTCAGCTTCAGCTGTACACACACCTGATACTCACTCTGCTTCAGTTCTACACACACCTGATACACTCTGCTTCAGCTCTACACACACCTGATAATCACTCTGCTTCAGTTCTACACACACCTGATACACTCTGCTTCAGCTCTACCCACACTTGATACACTCTGCTTCAGCTCTACACACACCTGATACTCACTCTGCTTCAGCTCTACACACACCTGATAATCACTCTGCTTCAGCTCTACACACACCTGATACTCACTCTGCTCCAGCTCTACACACACCTGATAATCACTCTGCTTCAGCTCTACACACACGATAATCACTCAGCTTCAGCTCTACACACACCTGATACTCGCTCTGCTTCAGCTCTACACACACCTGATACTCACTCTGCTTCAGCTCTACACACACCTGATACTCACTCTGCTTCAGCTCTACCTGCACCTGATACTCACTCTGCTTCAGCTCTACACACACCTAATACTCAATCTGCTTCAGCTCTACACACACCTGATACTCACTCTGCTTCAGCTGTACACACACCTGATACTCACTCTGCTTCAGCTCTACACACACCTGATACTCAATCTGCTTCAGCTCTACACACACCTGATACTCACTCTGCTTCAGCTCTCCACACACCTGATGCTCACTCTGCTTCAGCTGTTCACACACCTGATACTCACTCTGCTTCAGCTGTACACACACCTGATACTCACTCTGCTTCAGCTCTACACAGACCTGATAATCACTCAGCTTCAGCTGTACACACACCTGATACTCACTCTGCTTCAGTTCTACACACACCTGATACACTCTGCTTCAGCTCTACACACACCTGATAATCACTCAGCTTCAGCTCTACGCACACCTGATAATCACTCTGCTTCAGTTCTACACGCACCTGATACACTCTGCTTGAGCTCTACCCACACTTGATACACTCTGCTTCAGCTCTACACACACCTGATACTCACTCTGCTTCAGCTCTACACACACCTAATAATCACTCTGCTTCAGCTCTACACACACCTGATACTCACTCTGCTTCAGCTCTACACACACCTAATAATCACTCTGCTTCAGCTCTACACACACCTGATACTCACTCTGCTTCAGCTCTACACACACCTGATAATCACTCTGCTTCAGCTCTACACACACGATAATCACTCAGCTTCAACTCTACACACACCTGATACTCACTCTGCTTCAGCTCTACCCGCACCTGATACTCACTCTGCTTCAGCTCTACACACACTTGATACTCACTCTGCTTCAGTTCTACCTGCCCTTGATACTCACTCTGCTTCAGCTCTACACACACCTGACACTTACTCTGCTTCAGCTCTACACACACCTGATACTCACTCTGCTTCAGCTCTACACACACCTGATACTCACTCTGCTTCAGCTGTACACACACCTGATACTCACTCTGCTTCAGCTGTACACACACCTGATACTCACTCTGCTTCAGCTGTACACACACCTGATACTCACTCTGCTTCAGCTCTACACACACCTGATACTCACTCTGCTTCAGCTCTACACACACCTGATACTCACTCAGCTTCAGCTCTGCACACACCTGATACTCACTCTGCTTCAGCTGTACACACACCTGATAATCACTCAGCTTCAGCTCCACACGCAGCTGATGCTTCTTTTCTTTTCAATAAATCTTTTTCTGAAGGGACTTAAGGCGAATGAAAATCTCATAAAGTGATGCCAATATACAAAGCAAAAGACCCAAAGTTGTTTATTAATTATAGGCCAATTTATTTGTTGCCGAGTATTTCAAATACTGCAAAAAGCGACACACAGGCGTCTGTTTGCTTTCCTAACACAACACCGAATGCTCTGTAATAATCAACATGGCTTTAGACCAAATCACCCCCCAGAGCTGGCAGTTGCTGAGCTTGTGAGTGATATTTTGCTTGGATTTGAAAGAAATGAAACCACAATAGCTAAATTTTTTGGATTTATCCAAGGCGTTCGATACAATTGATCACAAAATACTCCTTAATAAACTCAGTCACTATGGCATGAGAGCCCTAACTCATGACTGGTTTGGGAGTTATTTGCTTGAACGCAAACATTTTGTTCACTTTCGAGGAGTTAATTTTCAAACTCGGCAAGTATGTTGTGGGGTGCCTCAAGGCTCAGTGTTGGGGCCTCTACTGTTTTTAATTTATGTAAATGATATACTGTTCAATGTTCGTAAGGCCAAGACAATACTTAATGCCAAAATGATGTTCTCACTCTGCTTCAGCTCTACACACAGCTGATTATTACTCAGCTTCAGCCGTGTGCTGTTGTTGCACATTTTCTGCTTTTGTTCTGAACCCAAATTTTGCTATTTCACCCATTAGTCCCCTGAAGGTTGCTGGATTAGCAGTTGTTCACTCCAAATTTGCTTCTTTCACATTGGCTGTCTTTATTTTTGGCTGTTGCATTTGCTTTTTCCCTTGCTCTTTAAAGATGGACGTCTAGATCAAAAATATTCCTTCTTTGAGGCACTTATATACACTCAACAAAAATATAAACGCAACACTTTTGTTTTTGCTCCCATTTCTCATGAGATGGACTCAAAGATCTAAAATTCATTCCAGATGCACAATATTACTATTTCTCTCAAACATTGTTCACAAATCTGTCTAAATGTGTGATAGTGAGCACTTTTGCTTTGCTGACACAATCCATCCCACATCAAGATGCTCATCAGACACCATGATTAGTGCACAGGTGTACCTTAGACTGTCCACAATAAAAGGCCACCCTGAAATGTGCAGTTTTGTCTCACAGCAAAATGCCACAGATGGCGCAAGCATTGAGGGAGCGTGCAAGTGGCATGCTGACAGCAGGAGTGTCAACCAGATCTGTTGCTCAGGCATTGAATGTTCATTTCTCCACCATAAGCCGTCTCCAAAGGCGTTTCAGAGAATATGGCAGTACATCCAACCGGCCTCACAACCGCAGACCACGTGTAACCACACCAGCCCAGGACCAAATGCCATTAACATTGTCAGGAACGTTTGTTGATTGAGTGACCATAGCATTACAAAGCTACCACAGAAAAAATGAAATTGGGGTTTTTACGGAAATGTTTCAAAAAAGAGTCCAGACGACCCTTGCGTTTCCATGGCAATTAAGCGCTTTAGGAGTACACAATCCATTACCATTTCCCCTTACACCCGCCTCCGGGGTCACTTTAACATTTGCTCCTCCTGTAAAACTAGCTCTGGGATGATTCATTTTAAGACCTGAGTGGCATTATCTCATTCCGTGTTCATTGTTTGTTGTGCGCAAATCTAATAACAGTTGTGGCCATGATAGGGACTGAAGTGTGTCTCTCCAGAGTCGTTCCAGAAGGATGGATCAGTTTGCCAAGCAGTCCCTGAAGTCTGTTCAGCAGCATGTGTCCTCCGTTAGTGTGCAGATTCACCAGTGCAGGCAAGTTTGTGCTGGAGTCTGTATGTTCGTGAGTTCCTGTCTGTGCAGATCTCTGCTGTATGTTGTGAGTTCCTGTCTGTGCAGATCTCTGCTGTATGTTGTGAGTTCCTGTCTGTGCAGATCTCTGCTGTATGTTGTGAGTTCCTGTCTGTGCAGATCTCTGCTGTATGTTGTGAGTTCCTGTCTGTGCAGATCTCTGCTGTATGTTGTGAGTTCCTGTCTGTGCAGATCTCTGCTGTATGTTTTGAGTTCCTGCGTGTGCAGATCTCTGCTGTATGTTGTGACTTCCTGCGTGTGCAGATCTCTGCTGTATGTTGTGAGTTCCTGCGTGTGCAGATCTCTGCTGTATGTTGTGAGTTCCTGTCTGCGCAGATCTCTGCTGTATGTTGTGAGTTCCTGTCTGTGCAGATCTCTGCTGTATGTTGTGAGTTCCTGCGTGTGCAGATCTCTGCTGTATGTTGTGAGTTCCTGCGTGTGCAGATCTCTGCTGAATGTTGTGAGTTCCTGTCTGCGCAGATCTCTGCTGTATGTTGTGAGTTCCTGTCTGTGCAGATCTCTGCTGTATGTTGTGAGTTCCTGTCTGTGCAGATCTCTGATGTATGTAGTGAGTTCCTGTCTGTGCAGATCTCTGCTGTATGTTGTGAGTTCCTGCTTGTGCAGATCTCTGCTGTATGTTGTGAGTTCCTGCGTGTGCAGATCTCTGCTGTATGTTGTGAGTTCCTGCGTGTGCAGATCTCTGCTGAATGTTGTGAGTTCCTGTCTGTGCAGATCTCTGCTGTATGTTGTGAGTTCCTGTCTGTGCAGATCTCTGCTGTATGTTGTGAGTTCCTGCGTGTGCAGATCTCTGCTGTATGTTGTGAGTTCCTGTCTGTGCAGATCTCTGCTGTATGTTGTGAGTTCCTGTCTGTGCAGATCTCTGCTGTATGTTGTGAGTTCCTGCGTGTGCAGATCTCTGCTGTATGTTGTGAGTTCCTGTCTGTGCAGATCTCTGCTGTATGTTTTGAGTTCCTGCCTGTGCAGATCTCTGCTGTATGTTGTGAGTTCCTGTGTGTGCAGATCTCTGATGTATGTAGTGAGTTCCTCTCTCTGTAGATCTCAGAAGCTGGAGAAGATCAGAGGTGTCCTGCTGGAGGAGATCCAAAGCTTGGAGCAGGACAACTCCAAACTGAAAGACATGGAGAAGGAACTCACTGTGCGTCCCGAACACTGAGGCTTAATCACAGCAGCACTGACACACACCCTGTGCAATTAGTTTCTTTTTCTTGCATTTTGAGTATTTCAGTCCAGATATACAATTAGTATTATAATTAATTGGACGGTGATGCATTTTTTTAGTCCACCTGGTGAGCTATTTTCATGGCACTGTCTGTATATCAGTCTGTACGTCCAGCCTCTGTCCATATATTTGTCCATCCATCAACTTTTTCTTTAATCGATTTCTTCTCAAGTTCTGCCAAGTAGATTTGGATCATACCTGGTACAAGTGCTCCTCTTCTGGCCTTGACCTAATTTTTTTGGCTGAATTTGGAATTCAGTATGGCCGCCCTCGCCTCTGGATGGCACATTCTTGACTTCCACTCCAGTTCCACTGGTCAGATTTTGGTCAGACTTCTTACATTTATTTGACTTATGGACCTGATCAAGTGCTGTTATTCCTTGGCTTAATTCAAAATTTAATATGACTGCCCTAGTTTCTGATTGGCTGACATGTTTTTGACTACTTCTCCTGTTCCACTGGTCAGATTTGGGTTGACCATTGAGCTCATGGCTCAATTCGGAATCCAGTATCCAACCCCTGGTCTGTGATTGGGTCAGGCAGTTTTATCTTCTTCTCCAGTTGCACTGTTCAGATTTGAATCAGCAATGGTGTATTTATTTGTCTCATGGCCCTGAACAAGCATTATTAATTTCCAGCTTAATTCAGAATCCAACATGGCCATCCTAGCTTCTGTTTGGCAAGCAATATGTGCTGTGATCTAAGCCTGAAGAGTTTGTCTGATATGTGCTGTGATCTACGCCTGAGGAGTTCATCCAATATGTGCTGTGATCTAAGCCTGAAGAGTTCATCCGATATGTGCTGTGATCTAAGCCTGAAGAGTTCATCTGATATGTGCTGTGATCTACACCTGAGGAGTTCATCCAATATGTGCTGTGATCTACACCTGAGGAGTTCATCCGATATGTGCTGTGATCTAAGCCTGAAGAGTTCATCCAAAATATGCTGTGATCTAAGCCTGAAGAGTTCATCCGATGTGTGCTGTGATCTAAGCCTGAAGAGTTCATCAGATATGTGCTGTGATCTAAGCCTGAAGAGTTCATCCGGTATGTGCTGTGATCGAAGCCTGAAGAGTTCACCTGTTATGTGCTGTGATCTAAGTCTGAAAAGTTCATCCAAATTAAATCAAATAAAACCTGACAGTCTGTGCTTCGACTATTAATCATTGCATCCTTTCAGACTCAAAAATGCTAGAAACGGAACCAAAATAAAATAGTGTCACTGTTCAATAAACGGTGGTGCTCACTGTGTACGAGTAGCGTTACACTCGATTTCTCCCAGGCATATAATCAGGGAAGTACATTTAATGTAAGATGAAATACTTCATATCTAAACAGGAAAGGGAGTCTGGAATGGGTGTGTCAGTGCTGCAGGAATTTTCACTTTCAAGTTCCTTTTAAAGCATGCTCCAGAAAACGCCACATCCTCTTTTATTGGGCAACTTTTTCAGCATAAAAATAAGAGCTGACTTTGCAAAATTTCAACTGAATTAGTCCTGGTTCAGCAGTATTTGTTGGAAGTGAACCACTACCTGTTGTTGCCCTCATCTGGTGGGCCGGAGTGCCTTTTGCAGGGAAATATTTGTCTGTGGATTTACTCCGGTCTGGAACCATCTGAAGAAGCACTTGTTGCGCAAAGTATATTTTTCTTCATATATTACCATGATGATTATCCTTGTACTCTGTGTTATAATCCTTTGAGCAGAAGAGCCTTTTTTTGGGGGATTTGTGGATCCCTCTACATCCAGGTTTATGTAGTAAAATTCCTCATCCATTTACCTGGAGTTTTCAGTTTCAGTTGTTCAAAAGGGAGATGATATGAAATTTGGCAAAACTGTTCAGTCCGTGGATGAAGTAAAGTTTTGCCATGGCTTCTGATTTTGAATCCTGGGTCTTTGCTCCTCTGAATAAGGATTATGGTTGTGCTGTGATGCTCCTGTTTGCTGTGCAGTGCTAGTGTTAACTGGGCTCCTAGTGTCGGGGGAAGGCGGTGTTGCTTGTTGCTGGTGAGTAATGTTGATGGGCAGCCTGTGTCTCTCTCAGACATACTGGAGAAAACACACCCAGGCCCTCCGCTCTTACCAGGAGAGAGAGAGCAAGAGGTGAGAGAACACACTCTCTTCAGCCCAGAACATCAGGTGCAATAGCCCAGTGTGTGTGTATGTGTGTGTACCCCCCATTACATCAGGTTTTACTGTACAGTTTGTGTGTGTGTCCATTTCATCAGGTTTAGTAGCACATTGTGTGTGTGTGTGTGTGTGCGTGTGCGTGTGCGTGTGTATATGTGTAATAAACATAAATTTAATGACACAATGTGTGCGTGACTGTGTGTGTGTCCCTTGCATCAGGTTTAGTAGCGCATTGTGCGTGTGTGTGTGTGTGTGTGTGTGTGTGTCCTTTACATCAGATTTAATGACGCAATTTGAATATGTGTGTGTGTGTCCCTTACATCAGGTTTATCGACACACTGGGTGTGCGTGCGTGTCTTCATTACATTAAGTTGAAGAGCACCTAGTGCATCTACATTACGTCAGGTTTATCCCCAATGTGTTAATTCGCCTCACAGGCTACAGAACCTGAAGAGCACCTTCCAGAAGAACGTTTCTCACAGCCTCGAGTTTGAGGAGCAGATCTTCACATCCGAGGTGAAGATCGTCTCCACACGCAAGCACACCGACACACACACATGCATGCGCATCCGCACACACGTGCACACACACACACACACACACACACACACATGCTTACGGAGGTGCATCCACACACATTCACATGCATATACGCCTGTGCTCACCCACACACACACACATGCACATGCTCACCCACACACTCAAACACACCCCCTCAAACATGCGCACCCGCACACATGTACAACATGCATTCCTAAATACGGGATGATTGTCATCAAGACTAATGATTTCTCAATGAAAATCCCATTTCCAGATGTGTCTGATGAGGGAGGACATTAAGGCCGTGCAGGACAAACTGTTTAAGGAAATGGTGAGTCGGGGAGCTGGAGCAGTCTGGCTTTGTCCATTGGATCCAGCTCTGAAATGAATGAACGGGACAGCTGGGACGGGTGTTGGCAGGTTTGATTGGGCTCCGGATCTGCCCAGTCCGCATAGGTTGTTATTGATTTTATGCGCCACAAGTTCATTGTGAACTAGACATCTCTGACCCTCACTCCCTCCTCAAGCCGAATATGGCATATGTGTGATATTATTGCGCAGAATGTTGTCAGAACACTAATGCGCACGCATACACACTATGCACTGCAAGCGCATTACAGTAATGCTAGCAGACCCTACGGATGCTGATCTGTTGTCACTGCTGACAAATCATCTCTCATTCTACAGCCAGAGATCCTCTTGTGTTGGTTTTGAGTTGAGTCTGGTTTGCAAAATCATGACTGTCACCACTGCCTACAGGATGTGCAGAACTTGTATGGTCATCGCTGTTCTGCCAGATTACTTCCACCTGCAGAAAAAATGACTTAATTTCCCTCTAGAGGGCGCAATTGCCCTTATAGATAGTAAGGCACAGAAAAATGGGCGTAAAGGTTTATTTTTGAAAGGTCGTTACAGCCTAACTGCAGGATATCTACCGCAGAAATCACAGAAAAGCTTTGTAAGGAGGCCTCTCCTTCCGGCAGATCTGTACCCAAAAGTATGGCCTTATTTTTCCACGAAGAAGCAGCTTGTTATTATTACAAAAACCTAAGTCACACTTGACTTGACTTGACTTGTGGGGTTATAGTAATCAGTGCTTCAATTACAAATGAAGAATTGAATACATCTCGTTTCCTGTGTGCAAGAAAAAAGCTGCTTTCCAGTAATGGAATGAACTCAAGCATATTAATTGATCGTTGAATAAAGCTATCGACACGAGTGACTCACCTAACTACGTGTATGCTCTCGCCTTCTATATAGCATCCAAGCGTGGTCATTAACGGAGAAAGAGCTGTACGTTGGAGATCATATGGCATAAGAGTGGACATGAGCGTATAAATGCACTGAGCAGGAGGAGTAAACAGAGGGAAATGGACAGTGAGCTGGATTGGAGATATAAAATCTTAAACGAACGCCTTCGAGAAATAACAACCACATTGCCAATTAGGAATTTCTACCATTGACAGCTTCTTACATATTTGGGACATGTATGCCGGCTGGAGAACTGTGCATTGCAGAAACGAGTACTGTTTGATGTTACAACGTCAAGGAAAGTATGGATCAATGTAGAGAAAATACTAGGCATTGACACACTCCAAGCACGGAAAATCATGATGGACAAAACAGCATTGATGCGACTGTTGGATGAGAGACTTTCACCGTCAGGAGCGCCCCTCGGCCAGTGATATGCCTTGTGGGAAAAAATGATGATGATGGTATCCACATGGTTAATTTTGCGGTCAAAAAGGACCACGCCCACCTGAGTGAGTGGATTTTACTCAAAATGTATGAATGCCATTTAAATTCTGTCTTCACTTTTCCCCAGCCCTTCATGTGTACTTCAGGCAAAATCAACTTCATATTATTAACAGTCATTGAGAAGCATGAGAAAATCCACCCTCTAACAGGATCATTTTCGGAAAGCTTCGTTCAAATATCACTTTGGTTGTCGATTGCACAGCCCACAAAGGCTTAATATGAGTTTAGGTACTATGTAGCAAGTATTTGAGATGAAATAAAGACATCCTGAGGAAATTAAATTGATATCTTGCTTAGTTTTAAATACAGAGGCAGTTGAAAATGCTTACAAATGGGTCAGAGAGGGTTAATGTGGACACGCCCTCTTTGTGAAACCCCTAAAAAACCGGAGCGCAATGTTGAGCTGAACCCCAGTGAAATTTTCTTCTGCCATGACAGACTCCAAAATATTTAAGAACAGTAAAACTTAGACCGTATTTACACCGTAAGGCTTAATGCCCAGATCGGATTTGGTGTCTGAATCTGTTTTTTTTTTTTTTTTTTTATAACTGTGCGTTACACGTATTTTATCAAGTGAACCATATCTGATTCACGCGATTATACTTGCCTACAACATCTGAAACATAACACATGCCTACTTTTACTAAACTTTAGGCCATGCCTACTTCTGCACCAAGCGCTAACTTCTAAGTCAAAAAAAATGGATAATGCTGACATATCGTCAGCCTGCTGATAAAATTTGTATCTCCAAATGTTCAGTCTGCCAGCTTCTCAAATATAAAACCTTCATTTACCCTGGGTTTACTGTTTATGGAAAAAAAAAGCTAAATGGTCGCAGATTTGATGACGTTAGAGACGCAATGTGTAAGAAAATCGGGTCTGGTTGTTTACATGGCGGTCGCATTGGCACATATTCGATACATATCTGATTTATTTCCACGCATGAATGAGGCCTGTATTCGATCTCAAAATATCAGAATGCATGCATCTTTTTCCTGTTTACACTGTCAGCGAGCACATCCGATCTGTGCCACATAAGAGCAAAACATCGGAATTGGGTCACATTACACTGACAATATAAATGAGGCCTTAAACCATGGAGCTGGGATGTCTGGTGATTTCATGTGGCATGGCCTACAGTAATGGCCTGTATGAGGAGCACTGTGCGTGTGTGGGTGGGTCAGTAATTGCCTGTATGAGGAGCACTGTGCGTGTGTGGGTGGGTCAGTAATTGCCTGTATGAGGAGCACTGTGCTTGTGTGGGTGGGTCAGTAATTGCCTGTATGAGGAGCACTGTGCGTGTGTGGGTGGGTCAGTAATTGCCTGTATGAGGAGCACTGCGCGTGTGTGGGTGGGTCAGTAATTCCCTGTATGAGGAGCACTGTGCGTGTGGGTCAGTAATTGCCTGTATGAGGAGCACTGTGCGTGTGGGTCAGTAATTCCCTGTATGAGGAGCACTGTGCGTGTGTGGGTGGGTCAGTAATTCCCTGCATGAGGAGCACTGAGCGTGTGTGGGTGGGACAATAATTCCCTGTATGAGGAGCACTGTGCGTCTGTGGGTGGGTCAGTAATTGCCTGTATGAGGAGCACTGTGCATGTGTGGGTGGGTCAGTAATTGCCTGTATGAGGAGTACTGTGCGTGTGGGTCAGTAATTTCCTGTATGAGGAGCACTGTGCGTGTGTGGGTGGGTCAGTAATTGCCTGTATGAGGAGCACTGTGCGTGTGTGGGTGGGTCAGTAATTGCCTGTATGAGGAGCACTGTGCGTGTGTGGGTGGGTCAGTAATTGCCTGTATGAGGAGCACTGTGCGTGTGTGGGTGGGTCAGTAATTCCCTGTATGAGGAGCACTGTGCGTGTGTGGGTGGGACAGTAATTGCCTGTATGAGGAGTACTGTGCGTGTGGGTCAGTAATTCCCTGTATGAGGAGCACTGTGCGCGTGGGTCAGTAATTGCCTGTATGAGGAGCACTGTGCGTGTGTGGGTGGGTCAGTAATTCCCTGTATGAGGAGCACTGTGCGTGTGTGGGTGGGTCAGTAATTGCCTGTATGAGGAGCACTGTGCATGTGTGGGTGGGTCAGTAATTGCCTGTATGAGGAGCACTGTGCGTGTGGGTCAGTAATTGCCTGCATGAGGAGCACTGTGCGTGTGTGGGTGGGTCAGTAATTGCCTGTATGAGGAGCACTGTGCATGTGTGGGTGGGTCAGTAATTGCCTGTATGAGGAGCACTGTGTGTGTGTGGGTGGGTCAATAATTGCCTGCATGAGGAGCACTGTGCATGTGTGGGTGGGTCAGTAATTGCCTGTATGAGGAGCACTGTGCGTGTGTGGGTGGGTCAGTAATTGCCTGTATGAGGAGCACTGTGCGTGTGTGGGTGGGTCAGTAATTCCCTGTATGAGGAGCACTGTGCGTGTGTGGGTGGGTCAGTAATTCCCTGTATGAGGAGCACTGTGCATGTGTGGGTGGGTCAGTAATTGCCTGTATGAGGAGTACTGTGCGTGTGGGTCAGTAATTGCCTGTATGAGGAGCACTGTGCGTGTGTGGGTGGGTCAGTAATTCCCTGTATGAGGAGCACTGTGCGTGTGTGGGTGGGTCAGTAATTGCCTGTATGAGGAGCACTGTGCGTGTGTGGGTGGGTCAGTAATTCCCTGTATGAGGAGCACTGTGCGTGTGTGGGTGGGTCAGTAATTGCCTGTATGAGGAGTACTGTGCGTGTGGGTCAGTAATTGCCTGTATGAGGAGCACTGTGCGTGTGTGGGTGGGTCAGTAATTCCCTGTATGAGGAGCACTGTGCGTGTGTGGGTGGGTCAGTAATTGCCTGTATGAGGAGCACTGTGCGTGTGTGGGTGGGTCAGTAATTCCCTGTATGAGGAGCACTGTGCGTGTGTGGGTGGGTCAGTAATTGCCTGTATGAGGAGCACTGTGCGTGTGTGGGTGTGTGGGTGGGTCAGTAATTCCCTGTATGAGGAGTACTGTGCGTGTGTGGGTGTGTGGGTGGGTCAGTAATTGCCTGTATGAGGAGTACTGTGCGTGTGGGTCAGTAATTTCCTGTATGAGGAGCACTGTGCGTGTGTGGGTGGGTCAGTAATTTCCTGTATGAGGAGCACTGTGCGTGTGTGGGTGGGTCAGTAATTCCCTGTATGAGGAGCACTGTGCGTGTGTGGGTGGGTCAGTAATTCCCTGTATGAGGAGCACTGTGCGTGTGTGGGTGGGTCAGTAATTGCCTGTATGAGGAGCACTGTGCGTGTGTGGGTGTGTGGGTGGGTCAGTAATTCCCTGTATGAGGAGTACTGTGCGTGTGTGGGTGTGTGGGTGGGTCAGTAATTCCCTGTATGAGGAGTACTGTGCGTGTGTGGGTGTGTGGGTGGGTCAGTAATGGCTGCTGGTTGCTCTGTCTCTGCAGCAGGAGGAGGAGATGCTGAGTGTGCGCAGGGGACTGCAGGCTCTCTTCCTGCCTGACGGATGTGGATTCTGATCATGTGATCATGCAGGACATAATGTTTCGCCTCTGAGCACCGCACTGTTCTATCACCCCAGTGATATTCACTGTGTTCCCATCCCTGCAATGCACTCAAAATATTTACCATCTCTGAAGTCTGTTTCTCAGGAACTCAAAATGCTTTACAAATTCTGCTGATATTAAACTACTCATTAATTGTTGAAAATTATTATTATTATGAGTTTCATCTTTCTGTTATTAAATGAGTTAAATTTATTCTTTGGAAACCACATTTATTACTACACATGAATGCATATAGTTTTGAACACTTGATCTTTTAAATGTTTGTTTAGCGTGCTTTCTGTTTAAGTATGGTGTTAATGTAATGGCGCATATGTTGGAACAGATACCTTTGTTAGGTAGTAAGTTCCATGTGTTCAGCCACAGCTGTGACTGAAAACAATAAATCAACTCTCTGCTCATTTTGATGTCACCAAACTGCTGTTATTAGATAGATGAATTGAACACTGTTTTCATTATGATGTCACTGAATGTCTGTGATGGATGGAATCTACTCCGTCATGTTTGTTGTCATCAAACTGTCGTCATGGAATTGAATGTATGAACACTGTTCTTATTCCAATGTCATTGAACTGCAGTGTTTGAAAGAATTAAATCTCCCGTTTCTCATTGTGATGTCATTAGCAGAACGTAGTTTGCTCTGCATTTTAACAGGATCTGTCAGGATGAGACTATTTTGTTTTCAGAAGGATGAAAAATCCCTCTCTGCTAGTTGACTTGCTCTCTATGTTGCATAAGAGTCCAGTCAATTTCACTTCCCTCAGCGATACTTGGGTGGTATTTTTACCATCTTCTTCTGCTAATTGTTATTTGACTGAACTGTTTCATTAAAAAAAAAATATTTTTGTGGAAGTAGGTTGTGTTCCCACTTCTCCATTCGAATGCAAATGCCTTGCGCTCTCACATTTTGTTGTGATTGTTTTGGAATAAATGTATAGCAGTCAGTAACATTTTCCTTTTGTTCTGCATGTTATGGTTTTTATGGCTGTCACTCAGCTAGAAATAAAAAAATACACCCTGATTAAACCCTACATGGTCAAAACTTCATCTGTACTTAGGCAAGCAGATTCTTCCAGTATCTGTGGAGTACACTGCTGTGAAAAAGTGTTTTCCCCCTTCCTGATTTCTTCTATTTTTGCTTATTTGTCTTTTTTAAATGTTTTGGATTATCCCAGTAATTTTAATGTGATATAAAGACAACATGAATGAACATAAAATCCTCATTTAAATTGATCACTTAATTGATTGAAGGTTAAGAGTTCAAAACTTTTATCACTCATGAAAGAATAACTGTTCCTCTAAACCTAATAACTGGTTGTGCAAGTGCAAACAAAGGTTTGCGTTTAACCCCTCTGCGCAGATGTAGACGCCAGCAGACATGGAGCTGCAAATTTATGCACGCAGTTACAATATTCTATCACTAGATGGCACACTCGGTTCAGTTACTGAATATTCACGGCAAGCCAAGTTCGAGCACAGTTTAGAATATGGACGAGTAAAGTCCCATCCGTTTCTCAGGAGTTACATTAATTAAACTCCTCAGCTAAGCCTGATGTGCAAACTGCTCAATATACTTGCCCAGAGTATCTATCCAGCAGTTTAAAAAAAAAGATCTCTCGCGACAGGAAAAATCATTGTCCACTTCAACCACTTGAAGCAACCACTTCAGCTACAGTGAGCCAATGGTATCCCAATCAAGTAGTTAAAAAAAATTTGCTTCAGAAAACAGATTTATTTGCCATGGTATTGATACTGTGTCATTCTACTATCAATTATAATAATCACATATTGAAAATGCGTAATTCCCTACCATAGATGTACACGTAGATTCCTCGATCGACAAATTCAGCGCCGACATACGCCCTCCTAAAGACTCTTCAAAGTCTCAGTGACCTATTCTAATCGCCTTTGGTCCGTCGTCGTTCGTCGTCTGTCGTGCGTCCATAAACAATTGACATTTTTTCGACTTCTCAGAAACCGCTGATCCGATTTCATTGAAATTTTCCAGGCACCTTCCTTGGTCAAATATGCACCAAAATTATGAATTATGTGGGGCCCACCCCAAGGGGCTCTGAGGGGGCAGGGCTAAAACTGGTCAATACATTTTCCACCTGTTCTCAGAAAGCGCTGATCCGATTTCAATGAAATTTTGTAGGAACCTTCCTTGGTCAAATATGCACCAAAATTGTGAATTATATGGTGCCCACCCCCAGGGTTCGATTCCGGCTCAGGTCATTTGCTGCAAGTCCTCCCCCATTCTTCTCCCCAACCTTCCTGTCTGTCTATACTGTATAACTGTCAAATAAAGGAAAACTTAATAAAAATAATTATACTGCATTTAATGAAATTGAATTCCAAGGTTTTGGCTTGTTTAAAATGCGAGTAGCTCAAGCGCATTGGTAGACCCCCTACTACGTTTGTTGCACCACTCTGTTCTATCTAAGGTTGCATATTGTCTGCTTTTTCCTGACAGTGGATCATTTGTTCTGTTAAAATAATGTATATTTGTGATATTACTTTGTTATTGAGTTATTCTTGGATAGTTATTCTGGGATAAGTCTGGATATGCCTAAGGTGAGAGGTGGCAAGCAGGTGTGGGGATACTTGCATCACCTCGACTGAGTGCTGCTGTGTTGGAGTCAAACGAGATGGTCTCCGCATTGCGCTTGCGGGTTGTAAATGAGAATGCTCTGACTGTTGTCAGTGGTGACGCAGCTCACAGCAGTTGTGAGTATCTCGCCTATTTTGAGTCCCTGGGCGGCGTCCTGGAAAAGGCTCCAATTGGACATTCCATCGTTCCATCGTGGGGGACTTCAACAATCACACGGGCAATGATGGAGAAACTTGGAGGGGAGTGATTGGGAGGAACGGCCTCCCTGATCAGAGCCTGAGCGTTATTTTTTATTTTTTTTGTTATTATTATTTCTGTGCAAGTCATGGATTATCCATAGCAACACCATGTTGGAGTATGAAAGTGTTCCTATGAGTACTTGGTACATGAACACCCGTGGCCAAAGTTTTACTCCCAAAAGAACAGATTGTCTTCATTTCACCCTGCATTTTTTCAAAAGGAGGAAACCAAAGAGCTTATCGATACAAGAACGATTGAGGTGCTAATTGTTCCGCCTACAGAAACAAGCCAAACGAATATGTCATGAATCCTCTATGCTTTGTATTAAAGTTTTCCTGTGGTGGTAATTAAAATGTCTCTTCTGAATCTGCTGTTTTGGTGCCAAATCCCTTGGTCTTTCTGCTTTGGTGGTGATCAGACAGAAAGGTGAGTGATATTGCATTTTATTTGGATGATTGACCGATTGATTTTATCTAATAAAAATGTATACATGAACATTGACTTACACAAATGAATTTTAAAAAATCACCGAGGATAGTGCATTAAAGTATTAGAAACAGCACTTATTTCTAATGTGGTCCTCAATAGACGATACGATTACTTCCTGTTTGGATCAGTCCACAGCAGATGGCAGTACGTCGTTCAAAGTCTTAACAGGCAAGCTTTACGCAGTGTAAATACCCAGAAGAAGACAACGCGGAAGCAATGTGATTAAGAAAATGGCAGCTTACTGGAGTACTTTTCTGTTGCTAGGTTTTGTTACGTTGGTGTCGCCGTTTGCTAGCGCGACTTCATCGAATTATGTAGCAGACATTAAAGAGGACGCGACATTCGTTGATGGAGCTGATAGTGCTCTGCCTCAGCATTCCGACCCCGAGCAAAAAACCGACTTTCCGCCGAGCCCTGAACCCGCAGAACCGGCGAACCAGTGGGAGGCTACAGAGGCTGAAATCCATTCATTGTCCCCCAGCTTCGAGGAAGAGTCTCAGAACCTGATCAGTGAAGCCGCAGAAGTGCCTGACTATGGGCGACATCAACGGTATAATGACCAGTTTCAGGAGGAGTTGGTTATCCGGCCGCTTCAGTCTGGAGACATTTATTCCAGCTTTCAGTTTCGCACCCGCTGGGACACGGATTTCTTTCAGAAAGGAAAAAAAGGTAACGGAGAGACTTGAATTTTCATTTCTGAGCTCCTTAGATGAAGTTATAAAATATCGCGTAACTTATCCATATTGTACGCGGCAGAGGTTTTTTGTGGAAACTGATGGGCCAATTGGTCATACGCATCTCCACCATAGCCTGAAGGACGAATTGCAGGTCGGGGCACAAAATGAATTGATGCGTAGGAGAATGTAGGATGTTGATTTTCATAAATATGTAATACTTTTGCACATCTAGTTCCTCCTTTAAGTTCATTCATAAAAATGATCAATGACTTGATCTTAATGCTTGATGTGATGTTTGTTGGGTGGGGTGGCCGTCATTAGGAGCTCTCCTCAAAACGGCCTGTATTGGTGCACTTGGCTTTGTAAAACGTATAAAATTCTGTTTTTTTTTTTTTTTGGACCAGGACAAGTATAAAGAAAATTTAACAGATCAGTCTCCCTTCTAGTAGTCAGTCTGTGCTAAATATTGAGGGCGCCCTGTCTCTAAAACCTACGCAAGTTGTGCTTTTAGCAAGTAATGATTTTCTGCAATTATACTGGTTTACGGTTGACCATGTCGTTATGAATCAGTTTTTTGTTTTTTTTTTTGCGACACATTGTTCGTATACATCACTGTTGCTAAATGCTTCTTCTTCTTCTGATTTTTACTTCAGTCACAGATTACCGGCTTTTCCCCAAGTCTCTGGGACAGGTCCTCACCAAGTTCTCCGTGCGCGAGCTGCACATCTCCTTCACGCAGGGCTTCTGGCGGACCATGCAGTGGGGACAGCCTTTCCTGTCCGCTCCGCCGGGCGCGGAGCTCTGGGTCTGGTTCCAGGACACGGTCACCGAGTGAGTTTGGCAGCATGATCGTCAGTCTGTGCTGAAAACAACAGCACGGCTATACAGACATCATATTTGGCAATAATTGTTTATCAGACAGATTTCTTCAAAGTGAGTTATAATCAGAGTATCCATTCTTCATCTCACAATTTTTTCCTGATCTGGGTTGCATGTGTGTGTGTGTGTATGTTGGGGTGGGGGGTTTTCCCAGCATGCAGTGGGAGATTCTCCATGCATTACCATCACATTCATAACAATGAGCAATTCAGAGCATACAGCATGCATGTCTTTGGTCTATAGGTGGGAAACTGGAAGTTAGGGAAGACACACACTAAATCAATGTTACAGCATACACAGGAACTCTTGTCAGAAAGGCAGGACTTGAATGCGCGACCTCATTGCTGTTGGCGATGTCGGTGCTCACTGTGTCATTGTGTCGTACTGAGATGTTTTATGTCAGAATATGACGGCCTTGGTTGATTAATAGTCTGCTGCCTTGTTGGATTCCAGTGTGGACGAGGTCTGGAAGGAGCTGACCAATGTTCTCTCCGGAATCTTCTGCGCCTCTCTCAACTTCATTGACTCCACCAACACTGTGCAGCCCAGTGCCTCTTTCAAACCCCTTGGAGTGGGAAATGGTGAGGCTCTGCCTAACAATTTAGCCATACGGTCTCCCCATGCTGAACACTCATTCGAGTACAGCTGGTAGATGCATTTCATCGGGTCTGCATTTGTGCCGAATGTTGGGTCTGGTTTGTGCCTCCTACCGTATTTATTCTCAGACTGCCCTTTTGCCCCCCGTATGTAGTGACTGATCACAGGTTCCTCCGGTACGCGGTGTTGCCGCGGGAGATTGTGTGCACAGAAAACTTGACCCCATGGAAGAAGCTGTTGCCCTGCGGCTCAAAGGTACACTGATGTATTGAGCAATATGAGTATGGAAATGGCGTTGAAACGACTCGGTGGTCTTTCTGTCTGTGACGGGGCGTTGTGCACTAACCTTTACTTCCTGCTGGCCTCACCCTAGGCTGGCCTGGCAGTTTTGCTGAAGTCTGAGAAGCTTTTCCACAGCAGTTTCCTCTCTCAGGCCGTGCACGTCCGACCTGTGTGCCAGGTGAGATGGAGAGTCTCTGCTCCCAACAGCATGTGCATCAATACTTCTCATTCACTGTCCCATTCTGCACCATGGACACTCAGCAATAATACCGTACATCACCTGACCCTCAGTTGTTACACTGCTAATTCACTGACTAGCCTCTCTAAAGCTGTTTTTAATCAATTACACAATTACATAATGGGATCTTCTTGATACATGAATTACATGGATCTGGAATGATAATTTCACCTCCATCACGTATTCCAGAAACCACTAACATTGCTTTTTACTCATTCTAAAACCTGGCAGGACTGGCAGTGTACGTCCACAGCGTTGGAACTTCGGCAGACTTTGAGCGTGGTCTTTGACCTCTACACCTCCGGACAGGGTCGACGAGGTGAGCAGCCATTTTACACTAGTTCTTCTCAATGTTACTGAATATTTTATAAATGCTTATAACATTGCCATTACATGGCAGAAACACTATTGGCTGGTCTGAAAACCTAGTCAGCTCTGTTCGTGGACAGCATTTCAAATCATGAAATGCATCTTCCCAAGACTAATGCTGTTGCAATTCTTAAGACACCTCATGTAAGCTTTCTGCAAAGATATCTTATTTTTGCCTGATTTAAGCCAGCGTCCTGTGTGTCCTTGGCTGGTGAGACGGTCCCTTAATGCAGGTGAAACCAAAAGCATTTAAAAAAATATTTCAATATGACGGACACAAGAGCTAATGCGACCACTGATTTAATCTACTGATTTAAGTTATGTAACCACTATGTTGTAGTTTACTACTTTTTGGTAATAACTGAAATGGTGACATTTCTACATATTTATGTTGACAGCTGTGTTAGTTTTCATACATTGACGGTGTTTATAGATGAGCTTGCTAGCTAGCTCTGTCGTCTGTAGTCGCGTTTCCACTAGGTACTTTTTGCCCTTTGTGAGCTGCTATGGGTGTGGCTTGGGAGAGAGGATCCGCCCACATTCACCGATAAGCGGCTCACGAAGCAGCTCAGAAAGTACCTTCCTCGGGTTGATACTTTTCAGCCGCTACTCACTAACTGATGCTGATTGGATACCGTTGAGACGGGATATGACGTGGGTAGAACTAGACACAACCATAACATGAACATCACCAAGAAATAAGCAGAGCAACATTTGAGAGAATCGAATTCAAGAATAGAAAAACAATAATGGAAAAGGTTAAAAGAAAGACCGCAGACAAGTGGGTTGACTGCGAGGTCCAGGCCTTGCTCCTCTACTGGGGGCAAGAGAGGGTCCAGACAAGCCTGGAAGGATCCAAACGAAACGAAAGCACGTGTCGCTGGAGTATTAACGTCACACTCCAACTCCGCTGGTGAGCCGCCACTAAAGCACCTAATGGGAACGGAGGGCCCAGAGGAACTAAAATGTGGGCGTAGCCAAAACACTCCGCCGCTTTCCAAAATCTAACCAGTGGAAACATGCCTTTTTGACTGCTCTTTCAAATGGCCAATTAACTACTAATCAATGCCAGTTGGCCGAGCTAGATCGTGCGGGCTTATTTGCTCCAAGTTAAACCACTTGGACCATAATGGATAACATTTAACTTGGGCACCAAGGTCCTTACTTAGAATAACTATAACGTTAGTTCAGTTGAGACCATCTCTGATGGCATGCTGTGAAGCTAGCTTGCTTTGTTCATAATGAGGGCTTGTTTCCACTCATCAGGGAACAAAGTTGCAGTGGAAGCCTTTATAATGGCTAGCGTGCAAATAAGAACGGTTATTTGCAGAGGATCGTCTTTGCTTGTGAGTCGTTTTCATGAACGCAGTAGTGTTCCTGTCAGGTTGAGTAAACACCAGTTACGTGGTGGGTGGGAACTTTTCACAATATTATGTGCTATGTAAACCCAGCATCTCAATAACCTTGTCTTATACGGTTCCTTTTCAATCAAAGCACTGGCGGTGTTTGAATTGCCTTTTTTTGCTAAGGAAAGTTTCTAACTCCTTAGAGATGACTTATAAGTATTTACATGGCAGCAATGATGAGTGTTGTCAAAATTCTCTAAATGCTAAGGAAGGGTGCATCACTGCCTCCTCACTTATCTCTGTTAGCATTGGTCCCACTGAACCATCCTTTACAAAAAGAAAGAAGTGAGCGCTGTCCCACAGTTCCTTTTGGCCGCAATATTTAACTTTTTCCCCCATATTGACTACATATGACCCCTATATGTGTGGGGAGTCTATGTGGAAAAGAGTTAAATCGACGCACTGTCCACCGGCCTTCACAAAAACAAGCAAACATGATGGGCAGGTTACACATGATGACATCACCTAGTGTTGGTGTTGCCCGATTCTCTTTGCACTGTGGTTGTATTTTCCTTTGTCTTGATCAATTACCCTTTACATGTTTCCTTATCCACATGGTGTTTTTCATCAAGTTTAGGGAAAAGAGGCTAAAAAGATGGGACATAATTTTCTGATTATTCCATTGCAACCACATTGTATAGACAGCTAGTCTGTCGGCAGTTGACGTCAGCGATGCTCGCTAGGGTTTGAGAGACAGCCAGTATCTGAATATCTTATGTTGGCTGGGGTGGTTTGGTTGAGTATAATCGTTGGATTTCCAGTCCACAATGTGCTGATATTTGCATACTCTTCCACAGAATGGTCACTGTTCAAGATGTTCTCCCGTACTCTAACGGAGGCGTGTCCTGTTGCCTCGTCCAGTAAGATCTACGTGGATGTCACGGACAACAGCCAGGTTAGCAGCCCCTCTTGCTTGCATCCAATCATTAAAGGGACAGTTGGCTGATTTTTCAACTTATCTCAATCTATCCAAGTTGGGAATTTCATGTGAAAAACTCATGTTTTTTTTTTTTTTGTCAATTTTCATCTCCGGGTATTTACTGCGAAATCTTTAGGACTTCCCCCTCCGGAGCTGTAATTTGAAATGTACAGTGACATAGTTGGAGTTAAGGAAGAACTATAAGCTATTTTAGCTGGTATTGTCTCTGCCTCTGGATAGCCTGGTTTGCAGTCCCTAGATGCAGTTCAAAAACTGAACTTCCTTTTCGTCTTTGCTTGTACAGCAAACTTCTGACAGTAGAAGGGGCTCCCTAAAATGTGCAAAAAAGGTGTTTTGGATGAGGATACATTTTACTGTTGGCTAGCTTGACAACGTGCCCCTCTACAGCGTTACTTTTCAATCAGCTAGCAAAAGTTTTCGTTTTTGCGGCTGTGGAGGACTGGAGCACGCTAGCAAGTGGGAAATTTTGCCAGCAATTTCAGCTGCAAAACCTTACTTTCTTTGCTCTATCATCTTCATTTCTGTCTAGTAACATTAATGTTGGCTCATGGCTGCAGCATGAGTTGACTTTAGCTTACTGGCAAGTGAGAAATTTTGCCAGTCATGAGTTTGGTAGTGCACCATTTTGTGATCAGTACATTGTCGTAAGAGAACGGCTACCCTGCTAGCTCACTCATCTGCGAGTCCCTCTCATTCTCTTCTCCAGCTGGGGTTTTGTGGGCGAAAGTCCTGATTGATGTTTATTGCTTGGAATTTAAAAAAAAAAAAAGCATGGTATGTATAGCTGATTGAAAGGTAAAGCTGTAGAGGGCACATTGTCAAGCTAGCCAACAGTAAAATGTATCCTCATCCAATCCACCTTTTTCGCTTATTTTTGGGTGCCATCGTTCAAAATTTGTTTTGGAGGATAATGCAGTTATTCCAGTCGGAGATCCCTCTCATAGTCCTCAAGAATAACATGCGCGCTGCAAACTCTTACATTTCTTTACTTATTAGCTAGAATGTCTGCTTTATATCATGTGTTTGCAATGATCTGGTGCATTTATGGTCCACACTGTGTTTGTTGGTAAAGACTGAGAAGTTGAGCCTTGATCATTGGCCTTTTTATAGCCTGTGTACCCGGGAGCAGAACAAACTATCAGCGTTATATTCATGACCAGTCCTCTTTGCAGTAAAGTGAACGATGCTGCAATGATAAGCTTTCTACGACTCTGTCACAGATCCACATGGAGTCCAGGATGTGTCTGGAGTTGTTAGCCAGCGCAATGCATTGTGGTAGTTGTTGCCTTTTCAGCAAATATACAGGGAAGTAGGCGTGTGATAAATATGCAAATATCTCAAGCTGATGCAGAAAAATGTGTATGGTTTGTGTGCGACTTGGTTACAAAGGACCAACACTTTGACACCATGTGGTTTGATCATCTGCAAATGGCCCCTTTAATGATTTCTCAGGTGTTTTTAATATGGGTTAATTCCAGCTTTACAGCTAAACCCTCATTTCTTATTTGAAGGCCCAAATCCATGCAAGCAGCTGATGGGAAAACTCAGGTTTTCCTGCAATGTCTTGCCATAGCCCAGTAAGCCCACTAGCCGGGGACTAACATTTGCAAATATAACTGCTGGCTTCTAAATGGCTTACTGTCTTTCGGCTACTCTAGACTTCATCATGGCATGAATGCTATCTACCTGAAGCATACTTATCTAGTCACTTCCCTAGGCTTAATGGTGTGCCAATAAACGGTGACTAGGTGCTGCACGCGTAATCTTGTGCTCGATCGCTGAGGACTGCTGGCATTCCTTCCCAAACATCAGGGCTGTTGGTTCCTCTGGAACAGAACGGACTTAAAGGAATTTCATGCTTGTTTGCTTGGGTAATTTCACACGTTCATGCATTGCTTCGCAGTATTTCTCGTCAGAACCTCGTCCCGAAATTCATTCTGCTGTTACTCTACTAGCACCTGAAAACCGAGAAAGTGCACCTTTTTCCGAGAAATTCCTTCAAAAACTTAGAATACATCAAGGTTTACTGAAGATTTGAGGCCAACTCTGTAAACCTCTGAAAAATTTTGCTGAAGTATCCCGAAGTCTGTTCAGTTTGCTTAAGTTTGGTCAACTCCTCGATGTCCACTTTCTCTCAAGGTGCCCTCTTTTAAAAATTACATCGTGTGCCTGACTTGTTTGTAAATGGGTGCTTTTGCAGAGTGAATATATTCTGAATACTGACTGTGTTTTTGTTGTACCTAATATAATGGTGGTGGTCTGTCCTCTGTCAGTTTCTGTATGCAGCACAGACACAGCAGGCTGAACTACAGCACTGACCATTCCAAAGTTCCTAGGAAATTCGGCGAATACTCATGTTTTTTCATACGTTTGAAAATTTTTTGGTCAACCTCAGTAAACTTGGTTTACCAAGGTTAACGGAGTTGGCCTCAAATCTTCAGTAAACCTCAGCGTATTCCAAGTTTTTGTTGGCATTTCTTAGAAAAAGGTGCATTTTCTCTGCTTTTAGGTGCTACTAGTGTTGGTTTTCCGGACTAAAGCAGAACTCTGGTCTTTTCTGTACTTTACTGGCCATCAACGGTGTTGCAGTTACCATTCCTTTAACCCCCAGGCTTCTTGCTCTCAGTTATGTGTAGTTCCAGCATCATTTAAGTGATTTGCCCATTTACAGCAGGTTGTTTTCTGGCCTGTAGGGGGAGCTATTTGAGCTAATCCCAGCCTCCCCCATTCTGGGCCAAGCAGTGGTGCTGGGAGACCGCAGGACCTACGCTGTGTACGACCTCATGACCCCTGACACCTTCGGAACGCTGCGATCCCTCAACCTGCAGCTCCGCTGGAAAGCAGAGGACACCGGTGAGCACTGGCTTCCTGTAACGGTGAATGTAGCGTCACAAGCCTTCATGTCCTGCGTCTGCCTTGGGTTCACATTTGTCCGTGCAGCATATGGACAGTCTCTGCGTAAAATCAGCTGCGTTTCCCGCATACCTCAGACATTATGATTATGATTTATTTCATCATGGTAGGTTGAAGCAAAAAAACTATTTCCACTTAAACCTCACATTCACTCTATTCAGATCCATTGTGCTTGAGTTTTGGAGCCACCAAGCTAAAAAATAAATAAGTACGAATACTTTTGCGCTGCGGCGAATGGGCACTGTAATTACAGTCAGAAATGGCCTCTTATTTGGGCCATTGTGACCTCTGGCACAGTCCATGTGTGGCACTCAGGGTAGCGGAGCACCCCTTTGTGTGCTAAAGCTGGATCCAGCATGGGTGAGCCACCTAGTAGCCGTATAAAATGGAGAATCCTGTAAACACCAGCTACATTTGTCTTGGCTGCTCGCGCCGAACGTAACTGCCGTCCTTCGGAATTTGCCTGAAAATATGTGAACCTCAAGGTCAGGCTACTTGCAGTATCTCCTGCTCAGCATAATTTATCGCTCTCGCTAATGCTTTTCAGCTTGCACATTACCTGTGGACAGTCTTGAGTGACTCATTTATTTATCCTTAACCCTTAGAGCGCTGAAATAAATTTTCAAAAAATTATATATGATCATGCGCTGTTGAATACAAAGCTTGAGCTCTTTTAAAAAAGATTTGCCTCATGATAGGTTTTCAGCAGCTTTGATTTTGATATCTTACATCATTGAGCAACAATAGCTGCATTTTAGCACTCTAAGGGTTAATCAACATTGATTAAGAGGAGCGCACAAAATACACTGCCAGGGGTTAAGTTTATTGTTCATTTTGTATGTGCAGTTGTGCACATGCGCAATTGTCATGGGTTTGCTGTGCTGTCAAGCCAGAGTGAATAAAGGACGACCCAGATCTTCAAAGGCTTTATGCTGCGGTGAATTTCGTCACTGATTTGTTGCATCTCCCCTATTCAAGTTTGACCTCGGAGTTTCTAATGCAGTTCTTTTTGTGCACAGCAGAGGGTGCCAAAATGGCACACATTAATTTTACTGCATTATTTGAACAATGGCGCTGGAATAGACCAGGAAATGATGGTGTAAACGACTTTCAGTCATGATTTAATGAATTGTGATCTTTCCTCCCCTATTTAAAGCTTTGATATTATCAATACACTCTACAGGATGTACACTGAATTACAGTTGCTCTAAATAAGAACATTTGTCAGACAGTAACACTGCCTGTAGGAAATGTTGAGTATCACTCCACTCCAACTCCTGTTATGTCCAGGAGGTCTTGAATCCTTGACTGAAAAGTGGCAGGGATCTGCTCAGATGTTCTGTAAGAGAGGAGCATGTGTGAGGGGGCGAGTGTAAGAATACAGGCCATTCGCTGTGGACGCGGTCCTGAATCCTCCCTCTAGCGCACATGCTTGAATCGGGAGCAAGCACTCCTGGAATGGGTGGCACTGTAAACTGTGGTGTGCTGTCACGTGTCGGGGTTGTTAAAATGGCCGCCTTCTCTTGGGTAGCGGAAGGCCTGCGACCCCTCCTGCACGGAGAGCGATACGTGGCTGGATACGGGCTCCAGACGGGCGAGATCCACACCCTCCTCTACAACAACCACCCGTACCGAGCCTTTCCAGTGCTGCTGCTGGAGAGCGTGCCCTGGTACCTGCGCCTGTACGTGCACACGCTCACCGTCACCAGCAAGAACCGTGAAAACAAGCCCAGTGAGTCCCCATCGCCGTAAGCCCATCCAGAGTGTACTGATTCCCCTTAATGAGTCCAACTATGACCCATCACCTGGAACAGAGTCACCGAATTAGGATCTCAAATCCATATCCAGTCCTGGTTTTCTGTTCTCCCGTGTAGTTCGCGAAATAAGCGCCCGGTGCTTCTGATTGGCTGCACGGTCGTTTACATTTGACACTGATTTAAAGGGAGGGTGGAAAACCAGTACTTGGATCAGGATTTCATGATCCCTGCTTTTTAATAAGCCCATTTATCATGACTCTTGTAATGAATCCAGTGAGTAATGGCTCTCTTCAATGAATCCAATGAGTAATTGTTCCCTTTAATGAATCCAGTGAGTAATTACTGTCTTCAACTAGAGCTGTGCTCAGAGAGTGCAATTACCTCCGCCAATGTACTCAGTGTTATTTTTGCCAGTATTCGCTACAACCCCTGTGTTTTTGCAGTCCTGTAGTCTTTACGCAAATGTTTCTAATATGTTTTTGACCTTTTACATGCCCTAGACCTTCGACGTTGACCTCTCAAAATTGAATTACTTCTTCCTTGAACAATATTTAATCATTCCACCAAATTTGAGGAAAATCCATCCATGTGTAATCCTGCTTACAAACAAACCAACCAACAGACAAATGGTGCATGAGCAAATTTCTCCTTTTGCACTACTTTTGTGTTTTGTTGTAATTTGCCTTCATGCCACTAGAGGGATTCCCATGTTTGGTAAACGTAGAAGCATTTAAATACCCATGGTGAAACATGGTTGGCAGGGGCTGATGGGAAGCAAACAGTTTTCGACTGTGCCTGTGCGTTGTTTGCTGTAAACGGGAGTAAATGGGACTATGGTTTGGTGAGCAACAGTTTATGTCATTTTCAGTTCGTTTATTTTCGTTTATTATGAGTTATTTGCCATTGTGGTAACCTGCCATGGAAAATAAAACCACGTTATCATATGACTCAAAACCTCCGTTTTTCCATCATTCAAGTGCATAGGCGCACGTCAGAACTTATCCATCTATCAGCAGCCAGTACATGACTATACAGGGTTTAGTCAGTACAAATGGGAATGATCACATAACCTCCTCCAACTTTGTTGGGCAGAGGTAATGAATCCAGTGAGTAATCTTTCTCTTCAGTGAATCCAGTGAATAATCGTGCTCTTTAAGGAATTCAGTGAGTAATCTCTCTCTTTAGTCAATCCAGCGAGTAATCGCTCTCTTCAATGAATCCAGTGAATAATTGTTCTCCTTAATGAATCCAGTGAGTAATTGCTGTCTTAAATCAATCCAGTGAATAATCATTCTTTTTAATGAATCCAGTGAGTAATCATTCTCTTTATTGAATTCAGTGAATGAGCAGTCTTTTTAATGAATCCATTGAGGAATCATTGTCTTTAATGAAGCCAGTGAATAATCGCTCTCTATAATGAATCCATTGAGCAATCGCACTCTTTCATGAACCCACTTCATGAGGATTCCTTTTTGTGAAATCAGTGTCTGATTTTCTGTGTCCTTTAAAATGTATTGAACACTACGGAATGGTTTCGATTGGGATGTTTGGATGTTGATGTCAAAACTCTTGAGTAATAAGCTTGGAGCTTTTATTCTAACTGTGTAACTGAGAGAACATCCTGTTGGCGTCCTCAGGATTGAGAAGTATTCATTTGAATAATAATTTACCCTTTTATTTAGAAATCATTCGCTGCAAGTAATGAAGCGTTTGGAGTCTGTGTGACGTCCTTCAGAACAGACAGATCGCTCCAGCTGCTGTGTGTTTCATGGCTAAATGGCTGATTAGCACTTTAAGGCTTCAACCATATAATTCATCCAGCCCTTTATTTGTGAAATTGCTGCTTATTTTGTAGATTTTTGGCCATATGGCCTTTAATTTTGTTTTTTTGCTACCCCTTTGTTTAAAAGGGACAGTTCAGCAGCAGAATGAAATGTGACGGATTTCCCCTGAAAGCGCAGTTTTCCTCCAGATTGTTGTTCTGCAGTTTGAGAGGGTTTCTCAGTGCAGCTCCCCTCGGACCTCTGGAGCTGTACGTCTCCTCTCCACATTGAGCCGCAACTGGGGAAAAACTCAAAGGCAGCTTCTCTTTGTGAATGTAATGCCAGGGCTTCACCAAAAAGAGCCGCTGAGATTCATTTGCCCCGTTCATCTGAGCACTACTTCGAAATTATGGATTTTTTTCTTTCATAAATAACACTAACTGGATGTAGCTGAGCAGACATTTCAGCTGATCGATTAGTTTGAAGGTTAAAGTCACAATGCAACCGAAGGTTGTGGAGCAGTTTACTTTCTGCTATTGAAGTATTTGAAGGAAACGGCGTTATTGCAGGCAGGGATGCATAAAGTTGAGGGTTGTGTCTGGAGTTTTAGGTGGGGGTCTCCTGGCCTGATTTTGTTGGTTGAAAATGGCTAACCGTCTGTTGGAGAAGGGGGCAGAGGCGTCGCAGAATTTTCCCACCCAGTGACATCACAGCCTGGCAAAAGTTCCAGCTGTGACATCACGTTTTGTGAATGGGATTTTTCTCTAGTGGGAAAATCAAAGCTGTCTTTCAGACATGGTGAACGGAGCAAAATTTTTGCGATGCGATGATATAAATGATTGAAAGGCTGTATATGACCATGCGCATCTGTTGAAAGATGGAAAAAGTATTTAAATGGTGCTGAGTTGACAGTTGAAGAACGTAAGGTTGTTGTAGCTTCAGTATTGTAAACTTTTTAGAAATTTAATTTAAAATCTCAACTGTGCCAATCCTGTGTGCAGGTTTGTCAGATTCCGCGGTTTTATTCAAACCTGCCGAACATCTGGCCTGTTTTAAATTCTGACGGCGATCCCAAGTTATCCAACAATCCCAAATATGTCCTGGTGATTGTACAGGGAAATGTGTATAGATTAGTGCAAAATGTCAGGATGCTGTCATTATAAAAACATGGCTTCCTGAGTTTGTGTTTCTCTTCGTGTGACTGTCCTGTTGCTTCAGTGAAGCTCTGCAGCCAGCAGATGGGGAACAAAGATGCTTTTTCTACCTTTAAGCAACAGGAGATTCATGAAAAACATCTGACTTTATGGGGTTAATTGAACAAATGACAGCATGAAGGTTCATGGTTGAGATGACTGGTTTAATTGTTCACTCAACACAACATACATTATTATCCCAGCCATGAATTTCACACCTTTTGAGCTTCAGCAATTTGAGTGCCTGAAATGGCTGAATTTCATCCCACAGATTCTGCGATCAATCAAACATCATGCTGTAATTTTTTTTTAGAGGTCAACTACCTCTTTTGGACAAGTCAAATGAACTGGAATTTTTGACATCAAAGTGGAAATCATCGAATCACTTCAGATACTTGAGGGTGGTGACCTGCTGGTTTTCAGCTATCTTCTTATGACGGAGTCATGAAGACAATCTGGCCAATCGGCAGCACTAAGTGTTTCGAGGGAAAAGCGAATTCTGAAATACTGATACGGGAAGTCATACAATGACATGTCTGGAAGAAATTTATGAACAACATTGAAGCTTTTGAACCAGCATAAAAATAGGATAAAAAAACACAGGTTCATGAACATAAAGATCTCAAACCTCTGCTGAAGCCAAACAATCCCCCTATTTGTCAACACCATCAGTTTGTGATATTTACCCACTTAGATGATGCCTTCAATTTTTGTCATTTCAAATCATGCATTTGCAGAGGTGGACAATCCAGCTGCAGAGAGTAGAAGTCATTTCCAGTATTTTGTTGCAACTGTCAGGATCTAATGATTGCATGTTGTTCTAATGTGGGAGATCAGCTTCCTGAGCTCGCGGCTGGAAGTAAAATATGGCCGGACTTTTACTTTCTGACCCCTAGAATATCCGCCTCTGGATTTGTGAAGATGTGACTCAAAATGCCCCATCTGGCCAAAACCCTGTATCCAGATCACTCACAAAATCTCAACACCTCTTAGTCGAACCACTAAGATCCACCTCCAGTGAAGTGCTTGAGTGAATCTGTCCATTAGCTTTTGCGTAATCCTGATAACTAGCCAGCAAACAAATAAATAAGCCAACGAACGAGGTGAATCGCACAACGTCCCTGGCGGTGGTAACGAAGGTGACTGACTGCGTAACCACCTAAGCTGAGGGAACAAACAAGATAGATCTCAAAACTTTATTAGCGGAGGTAAAAACGATGACGGACAGAATAGTGAGGGATTGTCCATGCTGACGTCTCTCTCTTTCTCAATCCCCCCCCCAGGCTACATCCACTACCAGCCCTCGAAAGATAGGCTCCGCCCCCACCTGCTGGAGATGCTCATTCAGCTGCCCCCGAACTCCGTCACCGAGGTGACGGTGCAGTTCGAGAGGGCGTTGCTAAAGTGGACGGAGTACACCCCTGACCCCAACCACGGATTCTATGTCGGGTGAGAGTTAGAGCCGCCTCCTCCGTCAACGCCATCCTCTGTGCCTGTAAACACTGCGCTTCTCTGCGTAATGAGTGTCGTTTCTCTGAAAAATGGCTTCAATGCGCAGATCTACTTTGATTGAAATGTTTCCATGTCATCAACCAGACCGGGTGAAAACTTGGCATATGGCTGCATCGTGTTTGTCCTGTGTGCGAAATTCTGGGCAAGTTATTACAGGAATAGTCAGTGTTATGGTCAATAATGTTATTTCCTGGATTTTGAATTATCATCAACTTTTCTGTGAGGTTTTTGGTAATGGTTGTTAAAAGTGTACTGAAGGGGCTGTATGTATGATGCCAGGATAAGCGACTTATCCGGAGGATTGAGACTGTCCCCCAGATAGCGAGGTAAGAGTGGTCTGCATGTAGAGAGGACAGCACTATCTTTAGTCCTTATCTGGGGATAAAGTTATACTCAGTTTCAACTGGGGACAGCGGCTTTATTCCTCGGATTTCACTGGTCTCATTGCCTGTTTAGTGCAGCTGCTTTCAGAGACTTTCTCTTTCAATTCTGAAATGGTGCGATCTGCACAGCCGCACAAATTCACCTTTGTGGCAATTCGGGTCCAAATTTCAGTTTTAATTTTGTTCGCTACAATCACATGTATTGGCTGTAAACAGCACTGTACGTTCTACAGAGATTTCCACCAAAAGAACACCGATTTCGGTGTCAGAAAAGTTACTTTTCCGCTGCCGCTTTGGTTGTGAAACAACTGTAGCCTGCTGCGTTGTGGAAAATAGCTATTTGTTGTACAACTAAAAAACGAGAAAGGAGAAATGTGTTACGTGTGTCTTGAGGAATCCCTTACCGACATGCGCAGAATACTATAAAACACAGGGAGTCTCCCTTTCTAAAATTGCGCTAGCGTGTAAAGCTGGGATGACTCTTCCCTACTCTGTCCTTGACTCATGCATACGGAGAGCACGCGGCACTTATCCCCAGAGGATAGGCGTTATCTGGGGGTTAAGTTATCCTTTCTCCATGCATACGGCCTCAGAAGCATATCACATGACGTGCTACGGCTCCCTCGTTGAAATGGTTCGTCTGCGCCTAATATGCTTGAAAAAGCCAAGGCCAATGGGGAAGTACTCTTAGCCAGCTGACCAATGGTGTGACTTCATCAGTCTCTCGCTCGCTCACTCACTCAGTCGTTCAGTGACTCAGCCAGGGACATCTGAGTATTTAGGGCCGAACCGTGAGGGTCCCGCTAAAAATGACTTGGTGCAAGATCAAGATGGGAAATGATCCAGTGAACTGAGTTTTGTACGCTGCCCTCCTTTTTATTTGCAGTATGACTTCAGAATTGGCCAAGAGCAGTTAAATTTGGACCTTTCGTTAGCAGTCAGTCTATAATGTCTGAATAACGTGTTAATTCTGGAGAACGGGGGGCTGGTGATTTTGTTGACACTGAAGTCCGTGCCGAATTCATACCCAGGTATTGCGGTCGGGTGGGTCTTGCTTAGACTTGACTGTCTGAGCAAAGAGTAACTATGATGAGCAGCAAAGCCTGAGACTAAATACCATTATTGCTGCTTCATGATCTTTGTATTTGTTTAATTATTATATTTGTTGAGGCTTGTATCAGAACCTGGTTCTGCCCAATAGGAAAGGCAGTAACTGAATATCCAATGGGAAATAATGTTGCTGAATCCCGTCTCTGCTCCAGATCCTCTGTCATTAGTGGCCTGGTGCCCAGCATTGTTGCCATGGATACCAACAGCACACACGACGGGCCCCTCTTCAGCAGTTTGTGAGTACATTGGTGTCGCAGAATCCCCCCATGGACCTGAGTGCATCTTATGGAAAATTTGATTTGAGCTGTTTGCATGTTTATCTTTGCGCATGTGGCTGCTCTTGTAAAATTCCCTGATTATCTTGCACACTGTGTCTATTTTGCAATATTGTCTATTCCTTGTTTATTTGTTGCAGTTCTTCATATTATAGTTGGGCTGTCGTATGATCTGCAGGTGTGTATGGACATGCAAATGCACCCCTCTCTGCACATATATTGTGTACATGTGCGTGCGTGCGTGCGTGCGTGCGTGCGTGCGTGCGTGCGTGCGTGCGTGCGTGCGTGCGTGCGTGCGTGCGTGCGTGCGTGCGTGCGTGCGTGCGTGCGTGCGTGCGTGCGTGCGTGCGTGCGTGCGTGCGTGCGTGCGTGCGTGCGTGCGTGCGTGTCTGCATGCAGTTGTTCCATATTTAGGTGCTGCTGTCTTTCTCCTTGACTATAAGCTGGTTTTTAATCCTACGGTATGCAATACAGAGGGATATAGCCCTCCGCTTGTCTGTCCATCTGTACATTCGTCCGTACTTACATGCGTCAGTAATCATTTTTGTGTCCGGACAATCGCTTAAGATCTATACAATATTTTCCCCTAAAACGTTGCAAAGAGATCAGCCACTTGAGTAGCGCCACTTTGGAATTTTTATATCTATTCACCATACGTTGGCGCTTAAACAAACTTTGTTTTGCCCAATATCTTTTTTCATATGTCTCAAAAACATTATTCCTTTTCCACACAAGTCAATCTATATAAGGCACATCCGGTTGCATACATGTAGATTTTAGACCTTTTTTTTTTGTGCAAAACCTTTAAAGGGGATCTATTATGCTGATCCTTCTTTTAATAAATATTGGTAATGTTATAATGTTGGTTGTCCATACTCAACCTGTGTAAATAAGATGGAGGTTTTGCCGTAATCCAAGTACGTGATTTTGTGAACGTGATTTCCTCTCTGAACTGTTCCTCCTGAGATCTTCACGAGATCTGGGCAAAACCTGGCATCAGGTTGTGCCGTCCAATTAGTACAGACTTGGTCAAAGCCAATCACGGCGCTGGACCTGCCCACACCAGAAACTATTCAAGACATGAACAACCGAGGATCATACTATGCCTTAGTAGCATCTACACTTCCAGAAATACAAAAGAACCGCAGATCATTTGAGGTACAGTTTTGTCAGCATCTCTCCCAAAGCTGCTTGTCCATTTACTTTTGGCCACAAAGAAAAGCACCCATTTTTCTTCCAAAAGACGATGCCTCCAGAAATCAGTGGGTAGGTTTTTTGTTTGCTGGCAGCAAACAGCCACGGCCAAAGGGAACGTTAGCTGTTTGTGCTCAACGTTTCACCGAAGACAGCTTTGTCAATAAAGGATAATTCAACACCGGATAAGCGGTACAGCTGCTTTTCAAACCTGAAGCAGTTGCATCAATCAAGCGCTAGGAGCCGCAAGCTGTAAGTAATGATATAACAGCAAATAATGTAAGTGAAGCTAACGTGTTACGGGAGGCTAGCAGGACTGCTAACAATAGTTAGCAATAACAACTGGCCTCAAACGCAGGCTTTGTAAAAGATCTGAAGATAAAGCCTGTATTGGTCGCGGCTGTCCGCGACTCACAAACTATGTTTCCATCCACTTGTCAATCGAATTGTCTGAAGTTCACCAAAAATATTCATGCGAATAAAACTGGTGAAAATAAGTTTCCATCAAACTGCATTAAAGCAAATAAAAAGTAGTGCGTAATGACGCCACATGCTGCGATGGGATCAAATGGGTGCATCGAATACATTTGTCATTTTAAGCTGTTTCCATTCAATTTCGCACTGAATCACAAAACCTTCAAGTGAACAAAAGTAGTTTGTTAGCCAACTAATTTAGCTGGTTAGCCAAAATGAATTGCGTTTACCAACAAATGACGATCGTTGCGCAAGTTGTAATAGAGCTTAGGTGCCAGCTATTAGCAGCATAGCAGACCATCACCAGAAGGAAACAACGGCATCAAAACGGCGTCAAGATGCAGTAGCAGATTTATTCGGCGAATGAAGTTTCCATCAGCATTTATCGCATAAGCCTTTTACCGATCAAGAGAGAACCTGATGAGATGGACCGTACAAACTGAGTCGATAGTCTTGAAATCAAGTCTAATTTCAACATCTCCATAAGGCATTTTTAGTTCGATATTACTTCATTTGTATAAGAACGTGGGGGTGGAAACATGGCTACAGATGCGGAAGCAGTTGCTTCACTGCATAAGCCTACCCAACTGAAGGTTATTTTGCTTGCAAGATGGCCTTCATCAGCTAATCACATTTCACCATCCATTCTATTGTCTGAGTGATCATGTATCTTCATGAAACTTTACAAGATTATTTAGGATTTGTGAAAGACTATTCAACCTTAGACTGGAGTTCCGCCTTTTACTATTTTGGAGTTTTTCACATTTCAAATTTTACTGGTGTGGAGGGGATATGCCGCCATCTGATGGCTGTTCTCTTTAGTACGTGTAAGCATGTCCGTTACTGTGCAGATGCATATTACAAGCCCTATCTTTTTGTATTTAAATATTTATTATCTTTGTGATGTGTTTATGAACATGTATTATTGTTTGTTTCGGAGCATGACCCCATGCAAAAGGCTGCACTTAGGACATGGGTCACATGACAACAGTACACATGCCTGCAGAAAGCTGACGGTCTCCACTTGAACCTCATCTCTCTTGTTTTCTAATCCGGAGTACAGTGAAAATGTAAAGTTCAGCCTTCATGAGAATACTGGTGGACTGCTCTGTGATTGGTTTAAACTGTTGGTGTGTGTGTGTGTGTGTGTGTGTGTGTGTGTGTGTGTGTGTGTGTGTGTGTGTGTGTGTGTGTGTGTGTGTGTGTGTGTGTGTGTGTGTGTGTGTGTGTGTGTGTGTGTGTGTGTGTGTGTGTGTGTGTGTGTGTGTGTGTGTGTTCCCTTTGTTCTCCCAGCTTCATCAGTAAGGAGGAGAGCACATATTTTGTGCGCGTCTACACCGAGCCCCTGCTGGTGAACCTGCCCACGCCTGACTTCAGCATGCCCTACAATGTTATCTGCCTCACCTGCACCGTGGTTGCCGTGGGCTACGGCTCCCTGTACAACCTGCTCACCCGCACCTTTCAGGTGGAGGAGCCCAGCCCAGGGCTGGCCAAGCGGCTCGCTAACGTCATCCGCAGGATCCGGGGCGTCCCGCCTCTCTGAGCTGGGCCCAGCCGAACCGGACCCAGCTGATTAAATGTGAAACTCTGTCTGAGGAGTAACTGGGGACAGACATGAGGGGAATGGAGGTGTTTGAAGTGCCTCTTGAACAAAAATAAGTCCTCTTACCAGTGTTTTGGTTTTGTGCTCCAAGTTGGTCTTAATTTTATTACTTTTTCGTTGAATAAGCCAAAATTATTGCCGGTGGGGTGAGTTGTTTTGACTGATTTCTCCATTCGCCAGCCGAGTTAGAAAAATGTGCTTGTCTGGCAAACGGTTTCTTAAAAACAAGCTGAGGTTCAGTACCTCAGAAAAACAGATTTGGGGAGCGCTGTTTTCGGCAGGGAGCCGGGCGTTTGGCGGAGCGCGTGCGTTTTAATGTCCTTCGTCTGTTTGCTGGACGGCAGCTCTGAGCCGGAGGGAGGACGGAGGTGGTTCGCCCCCCTGTGAAAACAGAAGATCGTCGTCCAAAGATTCCTGTGGCTCCGAACACATAGTTGGACGGAACAAAGTTTTCCGTCGGCCTGCTGTGCTGCTCCGTGAGCTGGGCTGAGGGCTGTCCCACGTCTCGGACGAGTCTCCACTTTCAATGTTGAGCCACCGGTTGTTTTGCTTTTTTCCTCCCCCATCTCTGTATATTTGTCTGGGATGAAACACTTTGTTTTGGAGCGAGTGGGTTGTGGGGAGTAAAGGGTCATGTGACTTGATGCATCTCCCCCCCCATCCCTCGTAAACCACTGGGTAAACCTTAAGTAAACTGTTAACATTTGTCTTAACATGCTATGAAATGCGCTCAGCATGAGTATGCTTTGATTATTTTAATATGTCCTCACTTGTATGAATGTTTACCTGCCTCCCTTAAACATCTGTTCTGTGTAAGGATTCGCCAGTGAACATCGCGCTGTTTAATCCATGTTCTGTGTGCTGGAGACCGTGTCGTGGATAAATCTGCATCGCCAGCAGTAGTACTCCCAAACACATGTTCACCAAGCCTCTCAAAGTGGGAGATCTGATCTGGAGTCAGTTACTGTTGGTTCATTTGAGTCCGATGATGAAGGCGAGTGTTCCTAGCTTCAGGACTCGGATCAGAATGAATTATGGCCAATATGGACAATGGACTGCAGTGGAAAAAAGTTCATTGGTGGAATTTCCTTCTGAATTCAACACTGGTGTGGTTTTGTAGTGCTGTTCTTGTGGTCTGATGTGTGTAATTATTACGTGCAGGTCTGTGTGAAAAAGTTATTTATTTGTGTCCCCTTTCAATAAATTGGGCGAAGATATCAGTGCTGCCTACGGTCACATGATCTGTTGGGTGACTTCCCTCTTTAATTCCCTGATAACGGTCTTCCTGCTCTTTACATTATCAGTTTGCCTTGCATGGAGGTTTTTTTATTGCCTGACTGGCTCGTTTTGCAATAATATTTGGTAGAGAAGCGGAAAGGTTTAACGCATGAACGAGAGCCCAAACATGGTTATGACAACACTGCTCTGGCTGTGTGTGTGTGTGTGTGTGCGCGTGTGTGTGTGTGTGCATGCGTGCACAGTCCAGAATCTTTGGTTATTTTGGAAGGTTCACGAAAGTCAGGAATGTAGTGTGTTTGTGTGTTGGAAAATTTGGCTGTATTCTTAAGGTGCTTTGGTGCAGTCTTGCAATTCATGGTCCTGAAAAACACCCAGTAACCCCCCCCCACCATCAGTCACAGTGGATGCCAGGGTAATCTGGCTATTGCAAAAACACAGCGGTGTAAACTGTCCAGTGTTGCAGTACAGCATTGTAATCTGTCCAGTGTTGAAGTACAGGAGTGTGATCCCAGTGTTGTAAAATCCCAGCCTTGTCCTCTAGTGTAAAATCACTGCAGTGTGATCTTGCTAATCTTTCTACAGCTGTGAAATCTGTCTATCATAAAATCTGAACTCCTCATAGTGCGATATGACCAGTTTATCCCTTTGGGCGCTGAAATAATAATTTTTTTTTTTTTAGAATCGTCTTGTGCTGTTGAAAACCTCTCAAGTGGCCACATGACAGGTTTTCAACAGCTTTGATTTTGATGTCTTGCATCTTTGAGCAACAATAGCCACATTTAGAGCTCTAAGGGTTAAAATCGCAGTAGAACAATCAGTTTGATGTGAAATCAGTGTAATCTGACCAGTGTAAAACCGCTGCAGTGTATGGTGATGAGTCGTGATGTAGCCCCACTATTGTAAATTCGGTAAATCAGTACCGCAGTGGGGCTGTATGTAGAACATCTGTTTGCACTTGAAGGGTCTCTGCTGTATCCTGATGGGTTCTGGTTTTGATTCTGCGCGTCTGCACGTTCCTCTCTGGATCGCTTTCATATACTGCCTACTGACTGCGCACAACAGCCTCTGATTTTATTTTCATGCTGGAAGCGCATTTGTGTACACTCCAGTGCAAAACATGGTCTAACCCAATAATGGCGAGATATTAACCCTCTAATAGTCTAATCGGGCTGAAACTTAGCTAGGATTTAACAAATGCATTCCTGAGAGCTCTGCCACCATTAGCTCATTTACCAGCAGTTAACTGGGGAACTGGCTTCACTTTGAGAGGTCAAGTAATGCTTTGGAGAACCGGACAATATCGCAGAAAGAGTTGCTTCCCACGGTCGAAAAGTTGTTCCCCAAAAGGGAACAATCAGATATTATTGAACTATTTTTTTCTGTCCAAAAGTGTACACGCAAGGTTTCAACATTTTAAGAAAGGGAAGAGTTATCTGGTTCAAAGTGTATGTTTATTTCTAGCCAATCACTAAAACCTTCATATTTTGCCATATTGGGCTTGACCAATTTTGCCAAACAGAATCTTCCGGTTTACTGGTGCCAGGCTCCAGGGCATCGGACACTTGGATCCATTTCTGAGCCAAAGAGCATTTTGAGCGCACAGGTTTTTTTTGTTGTACCGATGAAGGAAGTAAGTTCTGCATTCCAGGGCGCTGACCACAGGGCCGTTCTGGCCTCCGCTTGTTTTGGAAATTTGGGGGGTGTGGTCTTTTCGCCAGGGAATATTCTGCCCTTTCTGTTGGGGGAGGGGTGGGGTGTTGGGGAAACTGGGGGGAGGTGGCGTCCCCCCCCACTCCCACAATCCTGGTGTATTTCTCCAGTACAGAGGTCTGTGTAACGATCCATCCAGAAGTGGGTCAAATGCCTTTCCGTTTTGCATTGGAATACTTTCCTGGGCTCTGTTTGTTTTTTCCAATGTAGTTAAACCTGCCAGTGGGACCAGAGGGCAGGGTTCATACAAGATATAGTTCTTACCCCTCAGCCCTAAAGGCTATCCTTCATGCGGTTGGTCCGGCGGGTAGGTGGTCGGGCGGCGGGCAGGCGTCTCCAAAAACTTCGACATCGGGCTGAGGGGTACTCCGTACATTGCACGCCTATTTTTTAATTTTTTTTTATTTTTTTACCCACATTTAAATGCATCCACAGTGAATAAGTGCCTAAAAGTACAAAATCGACTTAAAATCATCACAACTGGTTGATTTGCGAGCGCTGGTTCAAAAAGGATACTAATGCAAAGGCTCTTAAGGGAGGCAGCTAGACAGCGATGATAAAATGTTCCCAAATGTTATTTCCATCTTCTGTCAATGTTTTAACACTGTGAGAGTGTTTTGTATTTTATTGGGTAAATCCTTTGTATATTTCTGAAAGCAAAGCCACTGGAAACATGTAAAGACAAGCCTAATACTTTTTTATTGATTGAAACAAACAAATACAGCATATATTGTGAAACACCCATGAACTGCATAAAATGGGGATTAAAAAGATTCAAGTATGAGTGAGAAGACTGTCTGGTATTGCGCATGCGCCTTCTCTCCGCCCTCTGGCTGTCCTGGCCAATCAGCACGGCTCGCTGCAGGCGTGGCCGCAGGTAGTGCGGCAGCACTTCTGCTCTCCCGGACACTGGCCGTCATGGTAACAGTACTCTGCGCACATCGGGGTCCCCTTCGGATGAGCGCAGCGACCGGGTTTCACTGCAGAGACAGAAGAGGGTCACGGCACTAGGGGGCGCAATCCAGCACCTTACGATGCTCTGGTCAGGGGCCAGGGCTTGCTTTCTCTCAGGTATGACGCTGTTAAAACCTTCAAGCTGTGAGGTCAAATATTGACGGCTCAGAGTCAGAATGGTTTATCTCCAAATTTGCATTGCTATGAAGAAGCTGTTTTTGCTATAATTTGCCTGTTGTTCTATCGCCCAAGCTTGTGAGGTCAAGTAAAAGTGGAGGGGGAAGCAAAAAAGGAAGCCTATTGAAGACTTTTAAAGAAAATAAAACATTGCTAAAATGATGAATTCTTTAATATTTGTTTATACACTACCTGACAAAAGTATTAGGACGTCACTATTTATGTGTGTGATTTTCTTACAGTGCAGTTGAAAATAGTGAATGTATCAAACTATTTTGGAAATAGTTGTTTATTCAAATAAAAATACAGACCCCATTTTGGATACACCAAACTGAATTATTTTAAGTCTTGACCCTCCTTTTATAGAGAATCAAAATCACTCCATGTGCCACACCTGATCATATTGATTGAACTAATAGTAGCCGTGGTCTTCCATTATAACAAAGACACAATTCCAAACTTGTAAATTTGAAGATTACCATCTTGCAAGCACTATTTATTATAATATCTCTTATTTATTACAGACCCAAAGTGAGAGTTTTTTATGCAGAGAAAAAATATGCCAATTTGTATATCTGTAGCATCCCCAAATGTCCAAATAATGTTCTGTGATGTTTACATGTACATTTTAAGACACCATTAAATTCCTACAACACTCACATGTGTAATATAGCACGTACATCAAAGGTTGAGTGAGAATGAGGATCGTCCTAATACTTTTGTCAGGTAGTGTATATACATTAATATTGGAAACTGTTGAGCTAGAAAAATTTTTGTCAAAAATTTCCCACATTGGTGGTAAAATTACTCAGAAAAGCAATCGCTCATTTTGATTATTTAGCTTCTTATAATTGGCATTGGCATTAAATTTACCACCTGACTGGAAGTATAGACTGAGGCACTTAAAAAAAAAAAACCCCAACAAGTCTTTGACTAATACTGACCCTGTGGCTGTAGTATTTTAGAATATCCATAGGAGTGAATGTTCTTATGGTTTCTCTTACCATGAGTATTTGGGGGTGGGGTGGGGGAGGAAGGAAGGTACCGGAGAACAACATTGCCTACATGTGCTTTGCATCAGTTTACTGAAGTGCGGTTAGCGGAGTGTAATGGGCTGTAGGGGAGCCGCACACACAGCTGGGGTCTCTTAGGCCGGATTCCTCTTATATTTTTGGTGAAGAGGCGAATTGCCTGCAGATGTGTCCCAGCTCAGCTCAGCAACTTCCACAGCATCACCGTGACTCAGCGGGAGAACGGCGCAACCCACACGGATACTGTACACCCAAGACCAGGCCTCCTGCCTTTCTGTAGGCCACTCAGATCCAGAGTCGGGTTCAAGTACTTTCAAGAATTGGATGCAAGTTTTTTGTTTTTTTTTTTTAATACCAAAGTGCTTGCACTTGTATCAGAGTACTTCCTATTAATGCCTAAAGTACTTATTCTTGTATTCAAGTACTTTTCAAAGTTCTTGACCAGTCTGTCTCCTAAGTGCTGACAGATATTTGGTCAAGTACTTTGAAAAGTACTTGGATACAAGTACATGTACTTATTATTAGGTAGTACTCAAATACTAATACAAGCACTATGGTATGTAAAAAAAAAAAATGCTTGCATACAATTCTCAAAAGTACTTGGACCCAACTCTGCTCAGATCTAACATTCATCACAGACTCAAAAACATCTTGGACCCCCAATTAAAGAGTCAATGCCAGTTTTCTGTGGTGGTGGTGTGTTGATTTTGTTGATGGTGTAATGTGAGGTGTTCTGACTTCGGTTGATCTTGTCTGCAAGCTTTAGTTTAGCAGTTTAGCTGATCTTACCTGCGTGTTTTAACTGTGTAGTTTGGCTGATCTCACCTGTGTATGGAGCAATGCAGCTGTGGCCACACCCATTATGGCAGCACTTCTCCACACCAGGGCAGTCGCTGTCATTGGCGCAGAATTCCGCACACATTCCTGACCCCCTACGTCTTCGAGGACACACCCCCGGCTTCGCTATGAAACGCAAACATGTCAGCACCACCTAAAGATGATTTTATTACACATCCCTGAAAGAAAGATTCAGCGGAGGAACAGAAGGCACAGAAATGTCCTAAGTATGTAACTTGCCCTTCATTCTCACTGAGCGATTTTGTCACCCAATTGCCGGAAGCCCATTTATTCTACCCTATGAGGACCAGTTATTCAGCGACTGAACGACAGTAATGATAGTTGCCCAGTAGAAGCTGCTGTCAGCTGAACTTTTTCTGAGTATCGTATCAACAGCCAATCAGAACTCAGAGCTTCATATTTTGCCCAACAACTTCATACCATTTCTTGAATAATTGTTCGTGCAACTTTTTGTCCAGATAATGGATACAATAAGAATAGCAGCTTGGGGACAAGCCCCTAAAATGATTCTTGTGCAAGGTTTGTAGTCACTGTCTGTAATCTCGCCAATACTAATACTAAACATTAAGTAAGTATTAGCTTTATATAGTGCTTTTACATGATTTTAGTCAGCTTGCAATTAAGTTGCCAGTTAACAAGAAACATGAGCCTAATGATCTTCTGTTGATAGTTTGAGATATGTAGAAATCTAGCAATTGCTAGCAAGAGAGTTATTATATTGCAATAGAAACGTAAATAATTTAGCCTGTGGTAAATGGATAATTCACGTTTTTTAATAAAGCTGAACGAGATGTAAGCGGAAGATTGAGCCCATTCAGCGGAGTGCCCCTCAGCGGCCCATCCACAAAATCACTCCGAGTGAACATTCGGTGATAATGATTTTCACACAAACTTTTTTCCTAAGGCAATTTTCAGACCTTATTTCATAACATTCAAGCAAGTTCATTTCTTTTAGACAAACATGAATTCACTTATCAAGTCTTAAACGGTGCACTTCATGCTGCTTAGGACTTGAATAATAGGAAAACTAAAATCCGCAACAGTTCTCTTACTGAAAGCGGGTGGCACGCAGACTGCGCCGCAGTCGAACACGCAGCATTTGTCCGCCCCGGGACAGTCCTCGTCGCAGACGCAAGCCCGTTTCGTCGGAACCACGTTCAGGCGCCGCGGGCAGTGGCCTTTTTTCGGTACTATGAAATACAAAAGGGCTGTCAGTGGGGTGACTGCTGAAGCAAAGCGAAATCATCTTAATTGGCGCAATAACAGTCTGTCTTGTTCGTAAATTCATAAGTTTTTAAAAGTTACATCAAATAATAAAATGGATAATTCAGACAGAATGTTATGGATAGCGTTATTGCTACGTATGCAGATACAAACTTTTGAAAAATGCTTATTTGTATTATTGAAGACAAAGGCAAAGTCAGCAAAATAAACAAATTAGTCAGTTATTAGTCTATTTTGCGCAGATAGCCCACTTATAACAAACTTATAACAAAGGGGAAAACATTTTCGATACATGCCTATTACCTTACAGCCCATGTTTCAGTCCATTGTGAGAATGCTTTGTATGACCCACAAAAGGGAATACACTTCAGTTGATAACAATGGAGGCAGAGAAGCCAAATATTAGCAGACATAATTTCAGCACTCAGCAAACGTCACATTGTGTTCCTGCGTGTCTTTATTGCATTTCTTGGTTTTTCAAGTTCACATTGTAGGTCTTTGACCGCAGACTAACTTTTTCTCCTGTCTGCCATCTCCTAAAACAGACCGCAAACATGATGGTCATGAGGAAAACAGCCCGTTGAATGTAGATGATGCGCGCCGCCAACTCGTCATATCTCTCGCGCATTAGGAAGCATGTTCAGTAATGCCGGCGAACAGTTCTGCGGTTTATCGTCGGGATCAACAGAAGATTCGTTTGACTGCTCACCTGTGGAGTTGCCAGGACCTGCGCTTGTCCAGTCCATCAAGATTAAAAACAGGATAGCCGAAACTAAAAACCCCTCTCCCTTCATGTCTTTTGTTACCTTGGTTCGGCGGCAGGACTGATCGTGAACAGCAAAGTTTCAAAGTTCAGTCCAAAACATCGCAGGCTGGAGGGAGGAGGGAATGCGCGCGACTGAAATGCCTGGGTCCGCGCGCCCCCCGACTTCCACAGAATAGTTTCTGCATAAAAATAGCCGCTATACATCAATACATATTTGGGCGTGATGTCAAAGCAATGGCATTGATATTCCTTTATAATTCCCTTACGAGGTGTTAAAATAAACTGTTCTGGCAAAAACTGAATGATAAAGCCTTCAGTGTCATAAAGTATTCGTGGTGTCTATAGATATGGCCGTTTTTGGGGAACGGCAGTCGATTTGAAGGGATTATGGACAGGGGAAGGCAGTGGCGTAGCCAGCGGGGGGGCCAAGGCACGTCCCTTTACGACTGCAATTAGTAGTTCTCAATCATTTCCATTTACTTATTTATTTTTTTTTTAGTTTTCCAATGATCGTAACTGGCAACCGAAGACACGGTTTCTCTCCATGTGTGATCTAACAGCGATTAAATCATGGGCTAAATTCAGTACTGTTTCGGAACAAGAACAGAGAATTGGGCCGAGAGCACTCCACAATTAACAGGTGCTGCTGTTCTCCCAGTTAGGTAAGACGACAATGATTGTTGTCTTACCTAATCGTTGAGTACAAGCAGCACCTGTTAAGTGTGGAGCACTCTCGGAATGAACCTTTTGTTAATTATGAAAATGACTGAGAACAGGTCAGGACTAATAATTTTTATAAACAGAAGTTTTGTGCAACCCAATTCTCTGTTCTTGTTCAGCAACTGTAATGAATTTAGCCCACGATTTAATCGCTGTTAGATCACACGTGGAAAGAAACTGTGTCTTCGGTTGCCTGTTACGATCATTGGAAAATGCGTCAATAAAGGAAAATGATTGGGAACTACTAATTGCAGTCATAAAGGGACGTGTTTTGGCCCCCCGCTGGTTACGCCCCTGGGGGAAGGGTTAGGTTAAGGGTCAGGGTTAAGGTTAGGGTTAGGTTCAGGAAAACAATCTTCCTTTCCCAAGTTTCCCCTTATGAGGTGGCCTGACTCTGCCAGTTACTTCCGATTAATTTCATTTCGCTTCAGTACTCAGGCTGCTTCGAGCGCGTCTGCAAGATCTGCGGCTGCGTCGCACTGTGACATGACACGTTTCCTGGGGCGGTTCGCATCTGCTCCAGCTGCTGGCTGAAATTGCTGGGCAGCTCATCACATGAAACATCACATGAGACTTCACAACAGAAAAGAATGGCGACTTACTTGGCAACGATGGTAGTAATCAAGGAGATGGATCCTCTGGACATTCCTCTCCTTATTTATGGACTTACAGATGGAAATTTTGACCGGAGACAAAGGTATTATAGTAAGACTCGACACTGCATATTTGTCGTAAATACTGGCTATTTCTGTTTCTTCCTTATTTTGTGAATGTCAGGGAAGCTATGTGTTCCCAAAAAAAAAAAAAAAGTACTTTATCACGTTTATCAAATGAAGACAATAGATGGTTAGATCGGAAGCTGCTGGTGGCTTGGGAGTCACAGTATTTTTGTACATATTAGGTAAATTCCATGCACTGTTTGTTTGAAATTTATACATTCGTGCCACCTACAGGTTGCATCCTGAACGTACAGTTGTATTGTGTAATAGCTAGTATACACGTAAATTACATTATTATTATTATTATTATTATTATTAAGACGTGCAGTTCAAGTTTGTCATTAAATGCTTTCTTTACCCTGAGATATTTCCAAGTTAGCCTGGCCCCAAATTAGCTTGGGTTCTTGGATTCAGACTTGCAAGCAAAGAATACATGACTATGATTACGATTAATTACGATTATTATGATTAGTGAGGGCTATGACATAGTTGGGATTACAGAGACCTGGCTTAGTCAAGAGGATGGAGATGAATATAATACAGACGGTATTAGATTAGGAGAAGGAAGGAGAAGCTCTTTAGGAAGGATAGATGTAATAGGCGAGGAGGGGGCGTAGCAATTTATGTGAACGAGAACATAAATGTACAGGAAATTCCTGAAATTGAACATTCCTTGCCCTGTGAAGATATCTGGGTCAGGCTCATTGGCAAACATGAGACAGATTTAAACATGAGTATGCTATCGACCACCAGCTTTGGACAGTACAGTCAATGAAATGCTTTTAAAGAGGATTATGCAAGCTTGTAGAGGTGGAGGGACTATTATTATGGGAGACTTAAATTATCCTGGCATAGATTGGGAAATGGTGAAAGGACAGGGTAGGGGGCAGGAAGAATTTCTAGATGTTATGAATTATGATTTCTTGGTGCAGTATGTTAATAAACCTACAAGAGGGAAGGCAATTTTAGACTTAGTGCTCTGTAATGACCCAGATAGAATTAGCAATGTTGAGGTACTGGAGCCACTTGGGACAAGTGATCACTCTGCTGTTAATTTTGATGTTTCATGAGAAGTTAAAAGGTGTATTCAAAAACAAAAATTTTCAATTTTAGGCGAGCAAACTTTGACAGGATGCGCTCATATCTAAGTGAAATAAAATGGGAGACACTCCTGGACTGTGAGTCCGTAAATGAGATGTGGGAAAGATTTAAGGGGGTTTTACTTGAATATCAATGCAAATTTATTTCAAAGTTGTCCAAAAGTAAGCTGAAAAAGCAGAATCCTCAGTGGATGACCAAAAGTATTCGTAGGACTTTGAGGGAAAAGAGGAATCTTTATAAGATGTACATAAAGGATAACAATGAGAACACTAAGGCTGAATACTGTAAAATCCAGGCTGTGGTCAATGCTACTGGTCAGGCTGAAGAATGTTAGAAGACTGTATGGAAGACAAATTGCAGAGGGGGCAAAAACGAACCCTAAACGCTTCTTTCAGTACTGTGGCAGAAGAAGTAAAATCAAAGAGTTGGATAAAGAATAAAAATGGATCGCTGCTATATGATAACAAGGATATTGTGAATGCCTTAAACAGTCACTTTGTTGAGAATTTTACCTCAGACTGGGTCTTTATTCGGCCAGAGGGCATGTAAACGCTTAAGATTATTTAGCGGAAATTGAGGTAAGGGATAATAAAGTATTAGACAAGTTACATAGACTAAAGGCAGATAAGGCGGCGGGTCCTGATGGCTTATATGCTAGAGTGCTCAGGGAAGTTGGAGAGATCATCTTTAAGCCGCTATTCGCCATCTTTAGACGGTCTTCAGGAACTGGAGAAATACCAAATGACTGGAAACAGGGCAATATAATTTCAATATATAAGAAAGGGGACCGTACCCAGCCAGGAAATTACAGGCCAGTCAGTTTAACTTGCATTGCGTGCAAAATATTGGAATCTATCATAAAAGATGAGCTGGACTTATTTCTTGAATGTAACAGTATCTTGAGAGATAGCCAACATGGTTTCCGTAAGGGGAGGTCATGCCTGACAAACCTTCTGGAATTTTTTGAAAAGGCTGCCAGGACTTATGACCAGAGCACGGCTTATGACATCATATACTTGGATTTTCAGAAAGCATTTGATACAGTACCGCATAAGGGACTAATTTTTAAAATGAGTTCCATTGGAGTTACAGGGGGTATTCTGGAGAAGATTCAAAACTGGTTGCAGGACAGAACACAAAGAGTGGTGGTCAGTGGTATCTCATCTGAGCTGGGTATGGTGGGGAGTGGCGTCCCCCAGGGATTGGTGTTGGGACCCCTGCTGATCCTCATCTACATTAATGACCTTGATAGGAATATTGAGAGCAGATTAGTTAAATTTGCAGATGATACTAAATTGGGGGGTTTGGCAAATAGTTTAGAGTCCACTAAAGTGATTCAGGATGATTTGGATCGAATCCAGAATTGGGCAAAAATGTGGCAAATTAAATGTAATGAAGCGAAATGTAAAGTTGTACATGTAGGTAATAAAAACAGACGGGATTACTTCATGGGAGGTTTAAAACTTGAATGTGCACAACACGAGAAAGATCTGGGAGTGATTGTTGACCAAACCCTCACAGGCTCTAGCCATTGTGCCGTAGCAGTTAGAAAAGCCAATCGGATGCTGGGATACATTGCCAAAAGTATTGAGTTCAAATCTAAGGAGGTGATGCTTCTTTTGTACAACACATTCATCAGACCAAATCTGGAGTATTGTGTACAGTTCTGGGGACCATACTTTAAGAAAGATATAGAGGCCCTCGAGAAAGGTCAGAGAAGAGCCACTAAGCTAATTCCAGGTATAAAAGATGAAAGCTATGAGAAGAGGCTGAAGATCCTTAATCTCTTTAGTCTTAGGAAAAGGAGGCTAAGGGGTGATTTAATTGAGGTCTTGTTATGTATGATCATTTTTTGTACTGCATTATATTTCATTTGGAAATGAAGATTTGTTACATGCTGTTTTGCTGCCTTGCTGGTCAGCTGTATTTACTTTGTTCATTTGGCACCATCTGGTGGCGTGTCTGTAAAATCATTAAGAAAAAGACTAGTGATTTCTAGAAGCTTCTGGCACTTTCCTGCTTGGAAGGGGCGGGATTTCCCTAGAATCCTTTGGATCTTTCTAGAAGGTTGCTAGTCTATATAAATGCTGTGAATTTGAGCAGAGAGCAGACAGCAAAATAGAGCAGAGCAGAAACAGAGTTTTGTTTTGGCAACAGTTAAATAGTGGCATTGGAGTGTTATTAGAGAATTGAATTGTGGATATATTTTTTTGTACAACTTTTTTTGTGAAGAATAATTTTGTTTTAGCTGTACTTTCTGGTTTTCTTTGTTGTGATTTTTCAAGTCATAACAGTCTTTAAATATGTTAAAGGGCTTAACAAAGTGAATTATGTAGGATTCCTTTGACCAAGTGTTGTGAGTAGAACTCTGGGTCACAAATGGAAGTTGACCAAATGTAAATTTAGCACTGATATTTGGAAATATTTCTTCATCCAAAGAGTAACTTCGATGTGGAATAGCTTGGCTGACTATATTGTTGAAGCAGAGACCTTGGGAGTTCTCAAGAGCAGGCTTGACTTAAAGCAAGATACCATTGAGTGTCTGAAGGGATATATTCACAATACTATAAAGAAACTGGCAAGTCTAGCTGGGCTGAACGGCCCTTCTCACCATTCATGTTATGTTATGTTGTGTGCTTTGTGTTATGTGTTGTTATGTTTTGTTATGTTATGACTGCAAGACTAATAGATAATGTGAATATTATGTGTTTGTCGGGGCAGTGTGATGTTTGGAGCTGAATCTGCTGGTACAGTCTCAGCACCTGTTGGTGACAATGCACACAAGTTGCTTAATTACAAGTATCCATCTGTTTTTAAGGATCCATCTGCTGATTCCCAATGACATTCTGGATTGAAACATTAGAACATGGCCCTCAAAGTTAACTGCAGTGAAGGGAGACCATCTTGCAAATTATGCTTTACCCTTGCTTCCTATTTTAAATGGAGCTGATATATTATGTGAGTTACATACAGAGACTTGAAACTAATACATTTTGCATATTTCTTCATTACATGTACCTCTTGCCCAATAGAATGAGCCGGTTTGCCTGCTGTCCACCACTGCAGACACTTAAGGTTGAAAATGTGCCAGGGTCTGATGATAAACTAACACCTCAGTGTCCTTCAGTCTCCACCAGGGTCTGATGATAAACTAACACCTCAGTGTCCTTCAGTCTCCACCAGGGTCTGATGATAAACCTACACCTCAGTGTCCCTCAGTCTCCACCAGGGTTTGATGACAAACCTACATCTCAGTGTCCTTCAGTCTCCACCAGGGTCTGATGATAAACCTACACCTCAGTGTCCTTCAGTCTCCACCAGGGTCTGATGATAAACCAGCATCTCAGTGTCCTTCAGTCTCCACCAGGGTCTGATGATAAACCTACACCTCAGTGTCCCTCAGTCTCCACCAGGGTTTGATGACAAACCTACATCTCAGTGTCCTTCAGTCTCCACCAGGGTCTGATGATAAACCAGCATCTCAGTGTCCTTCAGTCTCCACCAGGGTTTGATGACAAACTAACACCTCAGTGTCCTTCAGTCTCCACCAGGGTCTGATGATAAACCTACATCTGAGTGTCCTTCAGTCTCCACCAGGGTTTGATGACAAACCTACATCTCAGTGTCCTTCGTCTCCACCAGGGTCTGATGATAAACCAGCATCTCAGTGTCCTTCAGTCTCCACGAGGGTTTGATGACAAACCAACACCTCAGTGTCCTTCAGTCTCCACCAGGGTCTGATGATAAACCAACACCTCAGTGTCCTTCAGTCTCCACCAGGGTCTGATGATAAACCAGCATCTCAGTGTCCTTCAGTCTCCACCAGGGTCCGATGATAAACCTACACCTCAGTGTCCCTCAGTCTCCACCAGGGTTTGATGACAAACCTACATCTCAGTGTCCTTCAGTCTCCACCAGGGTCTGATGATAAACCAGCATCTCAGTGTCCTTCAGTCTCCACCAGGGTTTGATGACAAACTAACACCTCAGTGTCCTTCAGTCTCCACCAGGGTCTGATGATAAACCTACATCTCAGTGTCCTTCAGTCTCCACCAGGGTTTGATGACAAACCTACATCTCAGTGTCCTTCAGTCTCCACCAGGGTCTGATGATAAACCAGCATCTCAGTGTCCTTCAGTCTCCACCAGGGTTTGATGACAAACCAACACCTCAGTGTCCTTCAGTCTCCACCAGGGTCTGATGATAAACCTACACCTCAGTGTCCTTCAGTCTCCACCAGGGTCTGATGATAAACCAACACCTCAGTGTCCTTCAGTCTCCACCAGGGTCTGATGATAAACCTACACCTCAGTGTCCTTCAGTCTCCACCAGGGTTTGATGATAAACCAACACATCAGTGTCCTTCAGGCTCCACCAGGGTCTGATGATAAACCTGCACCTCAGTGTCCTTCAGTCTCCACCAGGGTTTGATGATAAACTAACACCTCAGTGTCCTTCAGTCTCCACCAGGGTCTGATGATAAACCTACACCTCAGTGTCCTTCAGTCTCCACCAGGGTCTGATGATAAACCAACACCTCAGTGTCCATCAGTCTCCACCAGGGTCTGATGATAAACCAACACCTCAGTGTCCTTCAGTCTCCACCAGGGTCTGATGATAAACCTACACCTCAGTGTCCTACAGTCTCCACCAGGGTCTGATGATACACCTACACCTCAGTGTCCTTCAGTCTCCACCAGGCTCTGATGATAAACCTACACCTCAGTGTCCTTCAGTCTCCATAGGCTCTTTGCTGCTCTGTATTTTCCGTTTCTACACTCAGCCCCCGGTGTTCTTTAGCCCCACATGATAAACTGAGTAACTCTGTACCTTCACAGTAAAATGCACCAACTGTACTAAACTGTACACAATTGCTTGCGTGAAGCTGGACTGAACAACTGACGTCCACATTGTGGTCTGGTGCTGACTCCTGTTCGTCGTCGTGCACGTCTGCTGTGGGCAAGGGCACATTTGGGCTGGGATGCACTCAGGTGGAGCAGGGTCTTGTTTTCAGATGAGTCCCGGTTCAAACTGAGTGTGGGTAACGTATGTGTTTGGTGTAGGCAAGGGGAACGTTATGCCGACGCCAATGTCTTGCGGTGTGACCGCTGGGGTGGACCAAGTGTCATGGTGTGGGCTTGAATAAGTGCCAGACACAAGACAGAGCTGGTTTCCATCGATGGAAACCTGAATGCGGCTCATTACTGCATCCCTGTGGCTGTTCCTCTTGTGAGTTGCTACCACTTAACGCTGAAACAAGACAATGCAAGACCACATGTCGCCAGGGCCTGTCAGGATTACCTGAGGCAACACAATGTTCAATGTCTTGATTGGCCTGCGTTTTCCCCAGATTTGAACCCAATCGAGCACCTATGAGACATTCTGGGTCATTGGTTGAGAAGGCCTGGTCCAGAACCCTCAACCCTTCAACATTTATGCCAAGCTCTCACTGAGCAATGGGACCGTATGACACAGGTGGAAATATGGAACCTGATTGACTCCATGCACAGGAGAAATCACACTGTGTGTAATGCTCGAGGTGGGCACACCAGATACGGACTTCGGCGATCCGGAATACCCATTCAAGGTGACTTGGCAAATTGGAATTAGGACTGTGTTATTCCTCACTAATTGTTCTAAAACATGGAATTAAACTGAAACTCGCAGGCACATTTGAGAATGTAACTTTCCTCAAATAAACCTGAGCGTTGCGTTGGAAGTTTTGGTCAGTGAACTTTAACCATGAAGCTGATGTGAGCAACAAAAACCTCCAAGATATGTAACTGTTTGGCATGGGGCAATCTGAAGATAATCATTTACTCAAGAAAGATAATGTGCATTTCGCATCCAAATTACAGAACTTAAATGTCCCTCCTATGGAGACAATAATATAGAACTAATGCATATTGCAGATGGGAGGGGAACATGACTGCACGGCTTGTGTATTTCAACTAGCAGAAATAATCAATGACCACCTTCTAATCCTCTTACATCTGTGTTTTTGTAGGATGCAGAAGATTGTAGGATTGCATGAATAATTCAAGAATGAGGTGACATTTGTCAGTCTGTGCCAATTATTTGTTCATCTCGATGATGCTGCCAAGATTTTTGGTCATCCTTTCCCTCAGTATCCATCCAATATACACTCGTGTCCCGTCGACCCAGCACTACGGCCCCTCTCAGTTAAATGGACAGACATTTGCGAGAGTAAATTAATACCACTAAAGCCAATGACTTCACATCAGCATCTGCCTCTCCCTAAAATCAAGGTTTAAAGAACAAAGGGCCAAACATAGCAGGTGCAGTGAGTAGGAAAAAGAAAAACAAAAATGGAATTTGAATAAGAATATTACAAACCTTATTAACGTAATGTACCTTTTACATCAGATTCAATGGTTTTAATTATTCTTAAGTATGCAGTTAAATGACTACATCTCTGATGTTTACCTGACAAACCAAGCCGTTTGTTTGAAAATCGGTTGAGAATTTGGAAGAGTTGAGCAATCTACAGTTATTTCAAAGTCCGTGCTCCATTGACTGTAATGTTATGAGTGATAGAGCAGCCCTGTCCCAAGATGGTCGCCCTGTGACGACATTACTTCACATTGGCTCGCAGCGCGCTTGATCCATCTAGTGTTTATATATATATCTATGAGCTTGACAAGCAATTATGGTCCGCCAGACTTCCATTGCCAAGATGCGCGCGCAGCCTGTTTTGGCGAATATACTATAGAGGCGAACCCCCTCTATAGTGCACTATATAGCGAGTAGTGAGTGATTTTGGACACAGCCTCTGTGCAAGAAGCAAAGCGAAGTAGCAGAGTTTGGTTTTACCAGGCTACTTATGAGGGCCCCTTGGGGACGAAAAGTTTGTGCAGGCCATTCAGTGTACTGGGGCCTTTATTTAGGAAGAATTTGGTCCCTCTTGTTCTGAAGTTTTAAATGCGCTTGTTGAGTCTTTTTGGGAACAAAGTGTTAAATTTTATGATCCAATGTTTTTCTGTCCTACGTCTGTCCTCCAGTGTCCAACTGTTTGTCTGGAGCCTGGATATTTCTGGTGCCTTAAGTCCATGGTGAAGGAAGTGAGCAACTAGATGTGTGTTGATTTGATTTCTAATGTTATATATGTGTTGAGCTAATCTAGTCTTGATCTTGTTACCTGTTTCTCCTGCATATTTTATGTCACTCTGGTTACACCTAATGACATATATGCAGTTTTTTGTGTTGAGTGTGTGTTTGTTTGATTAAGGATGTTGTGTTGTTTCTGATTGTTGAGGCTTGTTTGTAAAATACTGGGTCTTGTGGATGTACTGTGTTAATTTCTGGTAATTTGCTGTTTACCAGATGGTCCTTGAGGTTTTTGCCTCCCTTATACGCTGAGATGACTCTTTGCCCTGGAGTGTGTCAGTGTTCCGCAGGGATCTGTTTAGATTTTGAATAATTTTAATGTTTGCTGCAAGGTTAAATGCTGAGTAGGTGGTGATGAGTGGGATTATTTTCCTTGGATCTTGTGGTCAAGGTATTTTTCTGGATCTGTCTGAGGAAGGATCGAGTGTAACCCCTGGGTTTCAATGCTTTGAAGAGGCTCTGGGTCACCTCCTCAAAATCTGTTGTGTGAGTATAAATCCTGTGGTACCTGAGCAATTATGATTAGATCAGGCCTTTGAAAGTGTGTTTTGGATGGAGACTGTTTTTGCGTAAAAGTGTGTATGTGTCCATGTCTTTAAAGAAGACCTTTGTGTCTAATGTGTGTGTCTGGGTAAATGAGGGCCCTTTATATGTGGTGGTGTCCAAGAAGTCTATGCGTTCTTTATGTGTGGTGTATTTAACTGTGATTGTTCTGTGGTGTGTGTTGAGGGTATGAATGAACTTTTTGAAATCTTCTAGGCTATGTCCATGTTCCCCATATGTCATTTAAGTATCTAAAGCAGTGTTTCTCAAACCTCTCCTGGAGGACCACCTGCCCTGCCTGTTTTAGGTCTTTCCCTGCCCCAGCACAGGTGATTCAAATAATCAGGATGTTATCAATCAGCTTTAGAGGGTCAATAACGAGCTGATCATTTTAATCACCTGTGCTAAAACAGGGAAAGATCTAAAACATGCAGGACAGGTGGTCCTCCAGGAGAGGTTTGAGAAGCACTGATCTAAAGTAATTAGTGGGTAGTTTGGGGCATTTTTCGAAAACAGTCTCCTCCCAATGTGCCGTGTAAATGTTTGCAATTGCTGGTGCAAATTTTTTGCCCATAGCCGTGCCACTGTAGGAAGGCGTCCTTGTTGAATTTGAAAATCATTCTTGGTGAGGCTGATTTCCAGGAGTTGTAGGAGAGGTGTGTCTGGCCGATTGTCGTCTGGGTACTTCTCCATCCAGGGTTTTACAAGCTGTTAGCCGCCACTGTGTTTATGTTACTGTTTACATTTGCCAGGGTTAGGGTCAGGGTCAGGTCAGGGCAGGGCTTGGAATGGGGACTGCCGTACGTCTCCACATCGAAATGCATTGGAAAAACTGCCGTAACCGTAGCAACTGCCTGAAGTATTTGCCACTTTCCTGATTGTCGCCTTCCCGGTTCTATTTTTGCATGTTTGTCACACGAGATTATTTCAGGCCGTCAGACTAAATTTCGTATGAGACAAGAGCACAAATATACAGCTCACAGAAGGAAACAGAATTTTTCATTTCTTCAAGAAAAGAAGCTGTCCAGCATCAACTGTCCCTGAGTGGAAAAAATAATTGTGCCCCTAATAACTCAATAAGCAAATTAACCAAATTTAATTGATATCTTGTTTAAATTAGGCACACCCATGCTTGATTACTGGTGGCCCTGTTAAATCTAAACATCACATAAATAGTCTTTCCACCCATTGCAGGTGGGCTAAATGGTCTCACTGGAAAGCAAACAAACAAACACGAATCAAACTAGAATAGGGTTCAGTCCAGGAGTGGATTTGTTTACAATGCTTCAATGGCTTATTCAGGTCGTCACACAAGACCCCAGACAAACATCCAAGGAACTGCAGGCTTCATTCGGCTCAGGTAACAAAAATTTTGCTCACTGAGCAAAAATGGTATCCATGTGACTGAGCTGCAAGACGGAAAGCTCTGCTGACCAAAAGAAACAAACTCATCTCACATTTACCAAAAAATAGCGCAATGACCCCAAAGCCTTTTGAGATAATGTTCAGCAGACAGATGAATCAAAAGTGCAATTTCTGGAGGATACGGGTCCAATTACATCTGATGCAACGCTGACACAGCACTCCACGATAAGAGAATCATATCAACAGTGATACACGGTTGTGGCAGTGAGAGGGTCAGGGGCTGCTTCAGGATCTGGGTGATTCGCCATAATTGATGGATTCCTAATTTCTCTCTGGGAAGGTTGAAGGAGAATATCCAGTTATCAGTATGTGATCTGACATTCAAGCACAGTTGGGTTATGCAGCAGGACAGCTATTCAAAACACTGGAGCCAACCAACCACTGAATAGCCCCCCCAAAAATGGCAATAACCCTCATGATTCATTTCAAATGGCTTTGATGCGGTCAAAAAAAAAAAAAGTTTTTTTTTTTTTTTTTAAATGGCACCAGTCCAATATGGAAGGCCTTCTAAGTTAAAAGCTGAGTTAATTAGTATTTCTCATCAAGTTAGGGAACATTTATGAAATATCGAGCCAATACAAGAATGTTAAACATAATATTTAAGCGGTTTATGAGGCTCTCAGGTTCGTCACATCTTAAATGGGTAGTTCCATCTGCAACCCCTGCTGCATCCACCCTACCCTTCAGGTTTCACGCATCAAACCGGTCTGTTCCTCCCCTTACAGCCCCTCCTCCATGCAATCAACCTGTCCTTGCTAGTTTCTGTTTTGTTCATCGATTCTCGTTATTTAATTGTCGTTCCACTCCAGTCCCTCCTCGTTTGATTCCTCTTCCTTTGACACCTGTTTTTCCTCATTGTTGATTGTCATTTTGTGCATTTTAGTTCCCGGCCTTCATTTTTTCCTTGTTGGATTGATGTCTTGTGTCCTTTGTCTTGGATGTAAATCTACTAAAGAACCAAGTATTTATTCATCAAGGGAAATCCTCCCAGGTTCAGCAGTCTCGGCGAGTGGGGTCTTCCAGTTTCCTTTTCCCTCCCGTTTGTAGGTGCTCGTCTGCCGATGTGCCCAGGTACTTTCGGCTCGCCATCTTGGTCTGGACCCCCGACCAGCCCCCACAACTTCACAGAGCAATCAGTCCCCTTCATCCTGCCTGTTTCTGCTTGACTGCAGACCAGCTGCTCTAAAAGCACTTTTTGTTCAAGCTCTGTTTTGTTGATATATAGGCCAACTTTGGCATAACTTATGTTTGGCACTTGACTCTGTTCTGAGATCTGTAACAGGTTACAAAGCACCTCTTTGCTCACATCCCATGAACACAACCATGGTCACGTCCGTCCAGCGAACCTTCGGTCTCATTCCAGCATCAGATCACCGGCACTTTTCAAGCTGAAAAAAATCCCTTTGAGTCATAAAGTAAAAGTATACTTTACGATTATTGATGCAGTTACCCCCATCCTGGCATCTGGATTAATCCATAAAGCTCTTTTTCAGAGATGCTTTGGAATATGATAGGAGGATCTTAGGAATATCACTTGCAGGACTGAAAATGTCCAGCAGAGGGACTCAATTCAGCTTGTTAACACCGAAGAACTGCATCCGCAAACATCAGTCGATACCCCATTTGCTCTCCAATTGTAAAACGTGGGGATGGTTGGAACTTCATAAAACCGAAGCGAGGCGAAAAGCAACAGTGATCTGGACAGAAAAATCCTCTAACTATGGGCAGGACTAAAAATTAAGCTATCATTTTAGCACAACATAAGATATTCATAAGAAAACACTCAAAGCATATCAGATTAACAAAAAATATTTTATCTGAGTAGATATAACACTAATGCGATCATGGTTGAGTATCGTATTATGGGTACACTAAATCACAGCATTACCGTATAACCACAGATAACTGGCATTAAAGCACAGATCAGTCACTGTGCCTAAGTTTAACAGAGCTGCATGCACCCCCTCCAAGGTCTTCATGCTCTGGCTGTGCCTGATGCGACCTGAGAATATCACAATCTCCCTTCAAAGAAGCTCATTCTGGTTTCTCCTGCCTACGGGATACAAGGCTTGGGCTTCAGAGGTGCGAAAAATATAGGAAAATATCAATCTGACCTCAACAGCAGGAAAAAGAAAGATGCAGGGACATCGTTGCACGTAAAGCAGGTGGAACACGTGTGAAATCCACATTCAGTACAAACAAGCACATGTCAGGACTCCAGTCTCTCCATGTAGTAGTGCATCTTTATTGAAAAATATAAATCTCTGTAAAATTACACAAAGACTAAATAAAACCTGTTTTTACAGTTATTTCAGTACATCAAATCCCAGTTCTGTTCAGTATGTCTGGAACTATATGGGCCAGTTTATATGCAGACACAGATTAAGCCAAAGCAAATATCTTCCAACCAAAACTGCAAGTCCAGAACTAAGCTTAATCTTCATCTGCAAAAATCAGACCCTTGAGAAAAGGAAAGTGAGTTAAACTGAATGCCAAAAAATCCAACAGTAGCCCTTTTCTGAGTCCAATATTTGATCAGCAGACAGCATTTAATGCATATCTGTGACAAACTCAAACAATTATTATTGTAACCGGTCTGTGTACATAATGTAAACTGTGACAACCTAGGTAAACAAATGCAGAACAAACAATAACACATAGAGCTATAAATGATAGGTCACACACTAGATGATATACATTTCAGCAGCATAATATTGAACAGGTTAACCTAATAAAAACAAGTAAACAAAAGTCCACAAATAATCAGTGGCCACACAAAACCTGCCCAACCCTGACCCTGGGGCCAAGACCGAAGTGGGAGTGCTTATTTCCACATTTACTCAACAATGATTGGATTAAATAAAAATAGGCGTGCAATGCACGGAATACCCCTCAGCCCGACGTCAAAGTTTTTGGAGACGCCCGCCCGCCCGACCGACCAACCGCACGAAGGATAGCAATACCCCGTCAGCCTTGAGGGTTGAGGGGTAAAAACAGTCCTGTGATACAGCTACTTCAGCCGGGTCCTTCGGCCTGGACTAGTCCGTGATTCTGCCATTAAAACAGAACCAGCATGGGCCTCGTATCCTTTCCAGGACCAGGGCTGGAGTTCTGCAACATCAAGACTTAAGAATTTCACCCAGAACTGCTTAATAAAAAGTACAACCTGACCATGATTTACAGAAAAGATTTTTTCACTCGACTCTCCTCTATACCCAATTTCAGGACCCATTCATTTTGGACCCTTGCTTCCAATCTCCTGCAATTGCCCAAAGATATTAAGGAGGGCTACACACCACAAAACTGCCATCAGCCAACAGAGTAACACAGAGTCTGATGAACTCATCCTAAACATTCAGCTAATGCTACTGCAACTGCCTACTAGCACTAGCATAACCACTGACACTCCTAACCGATTGGAATGAGCACAACTCGTGAGACTCCGAAGCGATTAGCTCAAACAAAAACTGTGAGACACCAAGTAACATTAGCATGGCTTGTGACATTCCCAACCAATCAGCATAAACTTAACCTATTACAAACCAAAAGCATTAGCATAGCCTGTGAGATTCCTAACAAACCACTGTTAACACATCTATTTAGACTCCTAAACTTTTAAGTAAAGCATTGCCTGTGAGACTACTTGGTCAATCAGCAGTAAAATAACCTGTGAAAGTCCCAGCCAATGAGCAACAGTACAGCCCATAACTCCTAGCCAAACAGCATAACTGTACATGTATATTTAGAAAAACAGCACAAATTTTGCACCATAAAACAGTGCCATAAAAAAAAAAAATAGACAGGAGCCCGGAAATGACTGTGTCTAAGGAATAGAGCAAGATCTGCTTGGGTTCAACCTGAGTTCTGCAGCCAGGAAAATTAAATCATTCCCTCAGACAAACATAATAGCAAGCAGTCTCTCCAGGGTTGTCCAAACATTACAACACCACGTCCTGCATTTAAGCAAAGAGCTCTCAACATCAAATTACAAGATGCAGCATTACCACCTCTCCTGTGGGAATACATCTATCCAACAAAGCCCTGACTTGTTCCCAGGCGTGATGTGCACTCTCTCTTCCCTTCAGCCCATCAGTTCCCTCATTGCCGTCCCTAATATGTGCTTTCAGACGCTTCAGCTCCATTTCGATGACTCTGGGGTACAGATATTTAAAATATTAAATGATAAATAAAAAAAATGCAACCTAAGCTCTTTGCTTGGTGGCCATTGATGTTACAGACAAAATCAATAATTCAAGCCAGCCGCGCCTCACCTTGACATGATCCCGACTCCAACAGCGTATGAATGACACAGCACAGCTGGTCTGAGGAGCCAAAATTTCCATTTGAGTCATACGCAGAAAAATACTTTCTGCCATCATCAGTTCATAAAACTACATGAGCCGGCTTCACAGGCACAAACTAAGCACAGTCAAGGTCAAAATTCAATTTTGAATGGAAGTTCTCCATGCGAAACACGGAGTGGTCAAGGAGTGAGCTTAATCTCTGCCTGTGAGACTGCCTCTTAAGTGCTTTTAACCGCAGAAATGCGCTGGATAAATTAAGACAGTGATGCGTTCCAAGACCTTCACAGAAATCGGGTATAAACCGCAAATTATTCGGAGGTGGTCGCGAGACTTGGCTGTCGCGGTCGCTCGAATGGTGGGGTCATGTGCCGTCACCTTTGACCCTGAGTTTGGGGTCCTCCTCGCCGTCCCCCAGGATCTCTTTCACCAGATACTCTTTGAGGGAGGGCTGGCCGCTCGTGTCCACCCCAGACTCCTGTATCTCTCGCAGGAGCGCCTCCCAGCGCCGCTTGTCCTTTGAGATCTTCCATGACAGCCGCACATTGGCCTGCAGGAGGGGGACCAAGAGTGGGTGGAGGCTGAGGTTGGGTTGCCGCAGGGCATGTTGGGTAGGGGCGAGGTCCTCCAGGGCACGGTCACAGTGCTCCTGGGCCTCACCCAGCTGGTCCAGCTCCTGGAAGCAGGCAACCAGGGCCAGCAGGGTGAAGAGCCAGTGCGGCCGCTGTCGGTGCAGGGTCTGGCAGCCGAGCTTCTCCTGAAGCCTCAGGGCGTTCAGGATGAGGCCCAGCGCCTCGCAGTACTGGCCGCCGCGGAGCAGCACCTGCCCCGCCCGCAGGTCACCCAGGTAGAAGAACTCCAGGAAGGTGGGCGCGTGCCGCACCTCGGACAGGGAGTGCAGGTGGGACAGGTACTGCTCGAAGGCCCGGCTGCGCTTGGCGATGGTCTCCGCAACAAAGTTCCGCCTCAGCTTCTTGCACGGGAAGCACACACCTTCCAGCTCGTCGCTGTGGCGACGGCGGAGCTGGGCGTGGAGGCGCTCGAAGTCGGTGTAGCGGCGTGTGATGACCGCGGGGTGCCGGTCAAACAAGCCGGACGTGATCAGGTGGATGGTGTAGAGCTGCAGAGGAACAGGAAACGAGAGCTTTACCCTCAGAAAGCCTGTGAACACTGACATGGGGTCTGTCACATGTAACTGCTGTAATCAAACCTGTGAACACTTACATGGGTCTGTCACATGTAACTGCTGTAATCAAACCTGTGAACACTTACATGGGTCTGTCACATGTAACTGCTGTAATCAAACCTGTGAACACTTACATGGGTCTGTCACATGTAACTGCTGTAATCAAACCTGTGAACACTTACATGGGTCTGTCACATGTAACTGCTGTAATCAAACCTGTGAACACTTACATGGGTCTGTCACATGTAACTGCTGTAATCAAACCTGTGAACACTTACATGTGTCTGTCACATGTAACTGCTGTAATCAAACCTGTGAACACTTACAGCTCAAATCCACACTCCAACATCACAGGAATGACCCAGGTGGCGGCTCACTGCACCAGCGAGGTTTCAGTTGGCCCACTATACTAGAACTCACCACATATTTTGAGGAGCCGTCCTGAACGACGGTGGCGTCCGTGACCTCGAAGAGCAGCTTGCGCTCCGGAATGCCCCGCGGCTGTGCGCTGCGCCAGCTCTCCCGCATTTGAGACGTCAGCATGGGCGTGCCGGCGGTGGGAGGGGCGGCCTCTGGACTGCACTCTGCAAAAACCAAAACCACAGTTAACCACGACCAGCATCAGAACTGTAAGTTTTACCTGCCCAATCCTTACGACAACCATCCACAGGATCACGAGAAAGAATCTTGGAAATATTGGGCTCGGGTGTAAATGGGCACTGTGTGCATCCTGAAGAAAGATGTGAGTAAATCTCTACTGTATACATCTCATTAAAAATGTATGAGGCATTTCAGAAGCCCTATGGATGGACACTGCGAAGATCCAGTTCAGACGTATGGACGTTTTTAAGATTAATTTTAAGGGATGTAAATGGAAAGTGGGAACATGTTGCCATGGAAATTTTCATGGACATGTAAACAACCCCATTGAAACATGCATGTACACTGTAAATATTGCCATTTAAAAGTTTGCCAATGTTGAATCTATTTTGCATCTTGATTCTTTCACAGCTTGAAAAGACAAACTGCCGCCGTGCGGCGTGCGGATGTTTGTGCATTTTCTTCTTGAAAACGTACCTTCGTATCTGAACTGGGTGGAGCAACTAATCGTCAATGGCCAAGCGAAATGCCTCCAGGAAAAAATGGTTGAGAGGTCAGCTGATCACCAGTGAGGTTGCCCACCTCGTCATCTTTTAACACAATTACCCATCACCCATTCCCATGCACCTGAGCTGAAGAACAAACAACTATTTATTACCTCCGCCAAGGAGGTAATGTTTTTGCCTGGGTTTGTTTGTTTGTCTGTTGGTTTCCAAAATAACTCAAAAAGTTATAGACAGATTTTGATGAAATTTTCAGAGAAGGTTGGTATTAAGTCAAGGAACAGGTGATTAAATTTTGGCATATCTAGGCCAAAGTACTGCTGAGATATACGCCAAAGTTCAAGATTTCAAGTCTTTCTAATGGGCCGGAGTTCCAATCGCCGTGCTTTTGGGTTTTGCTGCCCCCTGGCAGAGGTCTGCGCTCTCTGAGTGCTTTTCTAGTTTGATGAGGAATCAAACCCTAAAATGTGAACTATGTTGTATAGCAACAAAGGCGGGAGATAAACATGCTTTCTAACCATGCATTCATGCTGAGAACCGGCTGAATCATGAATGAAATTGTTCACATGCTTACCCATGTACTCTATGTACTTTTGTTGGATTGCACTAGACAGTACATCAGAGAAATGATAGACCGGATCGCAAAGAGCATCCGGATTTGCTTGTAAACCTCTGACCCGGTCACATCTCCATACTGCCCCAACCGCTCAGGTGCTTCTCGCATCTTGTGTACACGGAGCATTAATTTCTGAGTGTCTGCACACCCTAAGCTCCAAACAGACGCAGAATACGCGAGGTAGCCATCATGCGCAAACGAACGCTTAAGTCAAAAACAAGTTTATCTGCGACCCAAGAAGTGATACCAAGAAGAGTGTGAGATCGTAAGCGTGGCAACAATGTCAATGTCCCGCTGTGGCATTTTTTCAAGAAAAACAATCCAACGAAAGATTCATCAAAAAATTTTGATTGAGCGAATTGTTTACTGCAAATCGATCAGCAACCTAGTTCACACACTGGTTTTGATTGGTTGGTAAATATGATATTCATGCAAAGTACAAGCAAACAAGTGGTGGGTAACAGAGGTGCATTGAGTTTCCGAAGCCCTCCAAGCTTTCGCAAGTTGAAAGACAGGTTAACCCATAGCGCTAAAGGCTAATGGTACCAGTTGGTGATGTGCAACGAAACCAAAATGGCAGAAAGGTACAGTTACTGGCTAACTTGCCTATTAATTGAAATTGGTGCTCGCTACACAACTTGATAACTGGCTTGATAGGCCAACTAAATATACGATCACTAACTGCCCACCTCACCATCAGGCCGTCCTGCATTATAAGCCTCATTTGACATGGCTATATCAACAGCAAGGTGCTAGCTGCTTTCTATTCTGCTTCGGGAACCAGAGAGATCATGGAACATGTAGCTTTTCTATTATTATTAAGCGCAATGGCATCCTCTACAAATGTGAATTTTTGCCGCAAATTGTCCGATTAGCATGTGTCAAGTGCCACCTCTTACAGCACGACTTGCCGACTGGCCGACTTGAACACACATCTCATGAATAGCTAAATCCTGAAACTGTTTTTTTTAATCCTGGCAGCATTTCACTTGGTTTGTTACATCAGGTCGCTGCTTGCCGAAGACCCAGTTCAGGTATTAACGTACCTTCTCTAGAAAAAAAATGGCACAAGAATGCCCACAAGCCCCATGGAGGCAGTTGATCTTTTTTTTTTTTTCTTTCACTCAACATTTTTTATTTTCAAAAATGGGGGAAGGAGGTGGGGATACAGACATATTCAAATACATTAAAATTCAGAAAAAATGAAAAAAAAAGCAAGTACATACATAACTGACATTAGTATCACATTGAAACAATAATAAAATGGCAAGTATCAAGTAGGCAGTTCACCTTCTGATGGTGAATTTTTTTGTTGTTGAAATAATCAAGTTTCAAAATTGATTTCACATTTGCACAACATGACTATGGATGTGTCTCCCAACACAGTAAAGATTGCTATGCGAATGTTCATATGCACACATTGCAAAGATCCCTATCTGGATGTAAATGGACAATGTAAACATCATTATGGAAGCTACGACTGATCCACAATGACAAATACCCTCTCACCATCCTTTGGAAGTACAAGCTGTCATATCAAAAAGATGTTCTCAAATCACAGCCCCAGAGGTCTTTGAGGATCTATATCCTAACAAAGAAGTCTTTAAAGATCTTAACCCTGATTGAGAGGTCCTCGAGGATCTTGACCCTGATAAACAAGTCTTTGAAGATCCAGAGCCTGATTAAGAGGTCCCAAAGGATCTTGGCTGTAATAAGAAGGTACTTGAGGATTTTGGCTCTCATAAAGAGGTGTTTGAGGATCTAAAGCAGGACGCAAGAGCTGAAAGTCTTGAGGGCCACAGTGCACGAGGGTTTTATGTGTCAGTGACAAATTGAAAAATATGATGTGTAATACCAGGCTGGAATTGATCAAAAGCCAAGGCACTGTATTACTTTAGTGAAATGTAAGCTACCTGAGCTGCTGGATCCATTCTCCACAGACTCCACCAGGAAGTCCGAGTCACTCTCAGGACCTGACATCTCCTCTGTGTCTTCTAGGTCCAGCATCCTATCGCCATCGAAACTTAGCCTTCCGCTAAGACGCGCTGAGACACACTCCGTATCGTCTTCCAATTCCGAGCTCTCAGGGAAATCCTCTGTCCCCGTGACCTCAGCCAGGACGGCCTCATCCTTGAACAGGGAGCGACGCAGTCTGCCCAGGAGCCTAGACGCCATCCCACCTGCGCACCACTGAAGGAACACAACATTTACAACTGAACACCACTGAAGGAACACAACATTCACACCTGCGCACCACTGAAGGAACACAACATTCACACTTGCAATCCACTGAAGGAACACAACATTCACACCTGAACGCCACTGAAGGAACACAACATTCACACCTGCGCACCACTGAAGGAACACAACATTCACACTAGCGCACCACTGAAGGAATACAACATTCACACCTGCGCACCACTGAAGGAACACAACATTCACACCTGCGCACCACTGAAGGAACACAACATTCACACCTGCGCACCACTGAAGGAACACAACATTCACACCTGCGCACCACTGAAGGAACACAACATTCACACCTGCGCACCACTGAAGGAAAACAACATTCACACCTGCGCACCACTGAAGGAAAACAACATTCACACCTGCGAACCACTGAAGGAACACAACATTCACACTAGCGCACCACTGAAGGAACACAACATTCCCCACTGCGCACCACTGAAGGAACACAACATTCACACTTGCAATCCACTGAAGGATCACAACATTCACACCTGAACGCCACTGAAGGAACACAACATTCACACCTCTGCACCACTGAAGGAACACAACATTCACACCTGCGCACCACTGAAGGAACACAACATTCACACCTGCGCACCACTGAAGGAACACAACATTCACACCTGCGCACTACTGAAGGAACACAACATTCACACTAGCGCACCACTGAAGGAATACAACATTCACACCTGCGCACCACTGTAGGAACACAACATTCCCACCTGCGCACCACTGAAGGAAAACAACATTTTCACCTGCGCACCACTGTAGGAACACAACATTCACACCTGCGCACCACTGAAGGAACACAATATTCACACCTGCGCACCACTGAAGGAACACAACATTCACACCTGCGCACCACTGAAGGAACACAACATTCACACCTGCACACCACTTTAAAAATAACAGATCGTTGACATGCTGGAAACTGTGTTCCATTGTCAGGAATTTGTCAACATGGGAAGTATAATGCAGAAGCATAATTTTCAGTGCAATGCGTGAAAAGACCTGAGGCTCACACAGTATGAATTCAGATGCCCAATACTGTTATGTCCCACTGTCCTTTCTTTAATCAAAGTTATTTCTTTCAAATCAAATTACCAGCAGAACAGAAAAAAGGTTTTTCAGTCATTATAGAATCGGTAATTGTAGAAATCATCTATGCTTTGTCAAATGGTATGTAATACAATATGCAATGAACTCTCAGAGTATGAATAAGAGTGAGTGTCCTCAGCTGCAATGGTAGCCGACAGTATATAGGACAGAATAAGTACTGGGAATGCACGGAATATACAACGTAATTTACAGGTACTGTGGCTGATGCCCTAATAAATAAAAATACAGGGCATTTTTATACCACACTTAACATTCCCAGTTTTGCGCCCCATATATACTCGATCCGGACTGAACAGGACTGCAGGCAGGCCAGTGTAGCACCCGCACTCTTTATGGATGAAGTATTGCATCCAAGCCAAATGTGGCTTGGCGTTGCCTCGCTGGTAAGGGCAGGGACGTCCCCGGAACAAAAGACCTCTAAATGGCAGCATATGCTGCTCTAATATTTGTATCTTTATGCATTAATGGAGCCCCCCAAATGTGTAAGTCACACATGCCATGAGCACCAACACACTCATACCATGACAGATGCTGGCTTTTGGACCTAAGGCCAACAGCTTGGGTGGTCCCCATCATCTCCGGTCCAGAGAATATGGCGGCTGTTTTTTTTTTTGTTTGTTTTTTTTTTAACCAATAAAATTTTTGATCCCTCCAACCACAGAGCAGCCCTCCACCATGTTACTGTCCGTCTCAGATGGCACTATGCCAAGAGAAGTTCACAGCACCTTTGAATAATGTTGACATACGGCTTTGGCTTTGCAAAGCAAAGCTTTCACTAGCATCTGGGTTGACTGAAAATGTTTACCAAAGTATTTCCAAGATCATGCAGTGATATCCTTGAAAGTTCTTCAAACGGTGACCTCCGTGGGATCAGAGACTACACACGTCCAGAAGTGGATTTCGGGCCTTGCCTTTCACGCATCAAAAATCAAACGGATTCCTCCCATCTCTCAGTAACAGAGTGAAGGGCGAAAAGCCCAAAATCCTGCCGAATTTTCTCTGAGGAACACGGTTCTCAAAGTGATTGATTATAAGCACATCTGCAGGCAAACCAGAGAGCTTCAGCCCATCCTTGGACTTGGCATTGTTAGAAGCTCCTTTTATACCAGAACACAAAAAAGCACACCTGTTTACCATCATTTTCACATCACTTTATTACCACCAACTCTGTCAAGCTATTATTCCACCGAACAGCCCCTGCCCCAACTTTTTTGAGTCTGCTGCAGTCCAAATATTTTCAAAAAGCAAATAAATTCACAAGATAAGGCGTCAAATAATGTGCTGTTGTGGTGTAGACAATTTTGTAGAGGGAAAATGGAATTTTCAAATCAATTTATATGCATTTTCCATTATGCTCCAACTTTGTCAGAATTGGGACTGCAACCGGCAGTGGTCGGCAGCTAAGGTAGTAGCGCACAATTGGCCATTGCGCTAAAGAGTTTCAAATTGGGAAGGGACTGCCGGGAAAGGGAAATAAATAAACAGCTTTGTTTGTTGCTCAAGCACCTTCTGTTGGCCAGATGGGCGCTTGTCAGGAAGATTCTTAGTCTGTTCACGTCCGGGTATCCTCCGCCCTCGTTCTGAACTTGCGAAAATTCAACCAATGACTGTATAAGAAGCAGTGACTGACAGGCACATGCTTCGGAGGAGAGCCGTGAACTGTCTTCACTCTCCTGAGTTGGCAGCAAGGGGTTGCGTATGAGCAAGCCTAGTACATAGTTCACCAATTGGGCATTCCAGATTCGGTGGGATTGGAGATGCCAAATTTGAAAAAAAAAAAAAGATTTGGGACGGCAAATCATCATGACAGCAATCAACCAGCAATACACACAACTCAGCACATATATAACAATAATATATACACCTACCAGCCTAATATTGCGTAGGTCTGCCTTTTGCTTCCAAAACGGCCCTGACCCATCAAAGCACGGACTCCATTAGACCTCTGAAGGCGAGCTGTGGCATCTGACACCAAGACGCTAGCGGCAGATCCTCAAAGTCCTGTGGTGGGGTGGGGCCACCACGGATCATGTGTTAGTCAAGCATATCCCACAGATGCTCAATTACATTGACATCTGGGGAATTAGGAGGCCAAGTCAACACCTTGAACTCATTATTGTGATCCTCAAACGATTCCTGAACTATTTTTTGCAGTGAGGCAGGGTGCATTACCCTGATGAAAGAGGCTACTGCTAGTAGCAAAGTCAGTGTCCATGAGGGGATGTACTTTGTCTGTAACAACGTTTAGGTAGGTGGTACAAGTCAAAATAACGTTAACGCGAATGGCAGGACCCAAGGTTTCCCAGCAGATAATTTTCAAATGCATCACCCTGCGACCGCCGGCTTGTCTTGTTCCCATAGTGCATCCTGGTTCCATGTCTTCCCCAGGAAAGCAATGCACACACAATCGGGCATCCATGTGACATAAAACACGACGTGACCCCTCAAGCCAGGCCACCTTCTTCCATCGCTCAGTGGTTCAGCTCTGATGTTCAAGTTCCCTTTGTGTGCACTTTCGGTGGAGGACAGTGGTCAGTTTGGGCACCCTGACCAGTATGTGGCTATGCAACAAACTATGATTCACAGCAGGTTCTGACACCTTCCTGTCAGAACCAGCACAAACTTTTTCAGCACTTTGAGCTACAGGTGCTCTTCCATTGGACCGGGCGACGCTGGCCAGCCTTCACTCCCACGCGCATCTAAGAGCCTCGGCCGCCCATGAACCTGTTGCCTGTTCCCCAGTTTTCCTTCACTGGTCCACTTTGGTAGGTTTTGACCACCGCAGACTGGGAGCACTCCCACAAGAGCAGAAGTGGAGATGCTCTGATCCAGTCGTCAAGCACTCACATTTTTAGCCCATGTCAAAGTCGTTCACATCCCACACCTGCCCATTCTTCCTGCTTCCAACACATCAACTTCGAGGACAAAATATTCACTTACTGCCTAATATATCCAACCCACTGACAGGTGCCATTTTAACGAGATAATAGGTGTTATTCACTTCACCTGTCAGTAGTCGTAATGTTATGGTTGATCGGTGCAGGCCTAAGTGAAACTAACACGTGATTCTAACTGAAATTTCACGACATTCTTATATTTAAACGCGCCCAGAGTTTGTACCAATCGGCCACCCTTTGGGAGCTTAATCCAGATGCCTGGACTTCAACATACCGAATCCCCTGAGAAAGAAAAGTCCAACCGAGAGCAAATCAAATGACTCCGAGCAGCCAGACGTTACTTGACTCCACACTGGGGCGCTCTGCCTGCTCAGGTCCCGTCAGTAACTGTCCCATTAAGGAGCACAAGAGCAGCCGCGTAACCGAACTCCATCGGACCGAGGCCTTGCATAAATGATACATAACCAGTGTCGAATATGCGAATACGAACACGGTCGTCGGACAGTTCGAGCGCCCGGTGCCTGCGTTTCACGCGTTAACACCACCAGCTTCCCCACCCGGGCGGAATCACAGCCCGCCGGAACACTTCCCCATGCGCCGCAGTCCACAGGCCCATCAGCTCATTAAAACGCTGCAGCTAAATTACATATATGCTCTCTTTAACACGTTTTTTTTTTTTTAAAACTAGTGGGTTAGTGATATGACCACGACCGATTTAACGTTAGATAAAAACAGCTTAAACGATGTATTGCTCATAAAAGCAACTTCGCAGACATTTGAGAACACTATATATGAATTGCATAGGAAGGACAATAAGTCAATAGTTCACCTATATGATTTAGGGACTGCAAATAGCCAACAGTCGCTCAAATAACAACTCTACGAACAAGCGATCTCATCAGATACAAATGGCTGCGAAGTTTTCCCAGTTGAGTGTGGACGTCATGACAGACCAGCGGCCAAATGAGGTATTAAGGGGAAAAAAGCCTCAAGTTTGACCGCTAAGAAAATAATATTATTGTATTAAGAAAATAAACTCACTCGTATGATGGGTAGCGAGTCCCGAGGCGCAGGAGGCTCTTCAACTCTTCTTAGGTGTTACTCCAAAGTAAGTTTCAGCTGTCGGGAATAGGGGCTGGATTTCAGCGGGGGAGTGCAGTCAGTTTTACCGTAATTATCCTAAGTTAGTTCACCACAGTCTGTCATGTTCGTCAGTTCTTGTAAAGCTGGCACCACCACAAAAGTTGAGTGGAAAATAACATTATTACACTTACGTTACTGGGCTGTTGCAACTGTAATTCCACATTTTAATTTATGGTATTATTATTACTGTACTGTCTAAAGAATTCACCTCATACTGTGATAGAGCAAACACACAGTCGCATAGCAACGCTCACTGACGATAAGAACGCAGTAACACACTGCAGCAGCACGGCGCGAATCACCGTCACATCTATATTTTGAATTCAGACCAACATGGCGCAACATGAAGTTGTGATTGATCTGGAAGACGAGGCGAATTTATAATATGCATAATGTCTGACCCTTTTATTTTATATATACGCTGATCATCTGCAACTTTAAAAATCACTGACAGGTCACGTGATTAACCATGATTATCTCGTTACAATGGCACCTGTCATGGGATAAAACATATAGGCATCAGGGGGCAATATTACAAACAAGTTGAACACTTGGAAGGCTCTCTTGTTTGTGAGCTGGCTGGACAAAACCAAAACTCATGAACATGGGCTTGTTTTCACGACCAGAGCCAGAAACATTTCAGTGATGTCAAATGGATGAACACATACATGCAACAACGCTGGACCAAAAATTGTTCGTGGACACGGTTATGTTGTTAACAAACATGGTACAGTGCAACGTTAGGTGTCGAAATATGAGTGCATTTCCTTTCCGCCATCTTAAAATGATGCTGATGCCTCAGCCTTTGGTTTTCATTTGGTTGAAACCACAACATCATTCATGCGGAACTGAAATTGCCAAAACGCTCAACCAATAACCAAACCACAAACGTTTGCCTGGCTCTGGTTGTGACAAAAACACTCCCCAGGGATACCATAAGTTACCATGACAGGATAAAAGAGAGCCACCTTTGTAACTTTGAAAACCATGGCTTTCGGCTCAACATACCCTGCTAACCCACCGATCTCACTTTGTAGAACCTCTAGCAAGTAGTGAGTTCTTCAAGGTTATATATTAGAAACAGTAAGAATTGTCAATCAAAAGAATCTGAGTGACTTCAACAAGGGCCGAATCGCGATTGCTAAGACAACTAGGTCAGAGCATCCCCTAATATCATCCCCTGCCGGTCTAATGGGATATTTCCGGTATGCAGTGATTACTGCCTACGAAAAGTGGTCCAAAAAAGGACAAATGGTGAACCAGTGACATGGTCATGGGCGCCCAAGGCTTATTGATGCATAGGAACAGCAAAGGTCAGCCCTTCCAGTCTGATCCCACTGAACAGGTACTGCATCACAAATTGCCAAGAATGTTAATGCTGACAATGAAAGAAGGCGTCAAAACACACAGCACAAGGTGTGAGCTGCCCATGCTGACCCCTGCTCACCGCCAAAAGGGCCTATAATGTGTCTGTGGGCATCAGAACTGGACCGTGGAGCATCAGAAGGAGGTGGCCTGGTCTGAGGAATCATGTTTTCTATAACATCACGTGAATGGCCAGGTGCGTGTACGTCACTTACCTGGGGAGATGGGACCAGGATGCACCCTGGGAAGAAGGTAAGCCAACCCAGGCAGTGTCACTCAGCAGATATTTTTAAGGAGTAGTTTTAGGGACATTTGTTCAAAGGGGTGGCTGGCTTTTGGCCTCTAAAATCTCAAGCATCTGAGGGATGCACAGGAAAAACAAGTCCAATCCACGCAGACTCGAACCTGCAACTTACAGGACCTGAAGGATCCGCTGTCTGCTGCTAACGTCTCGGTGCCAGGTTTTAATGTTGCGTCTGATCATTACATAAATACAGTGTTGAGAAAAAGTATTTGCCCCTTCCTGATTTTTTTGTTTTTTGCACATTCGTCACACTTCAATGTTTCAGATAATCAAACAAATTTTAACATTAGACAAAGATAACCCAGTAAATCCAAAATGCAGTTTTTAAAAGATGATTTCATTTATTGAGGGAAAAAAGCAAACCTATTTTGCCCCATGTGAAAAAGTCTTTGCCCCCCCATGTTCAATCATGAATTAATTGTGATTTACCACATTTTTTTAGTTTAATTTCATCAGCCACACCCAGGCCTGATTACTGTACCACCAGTTTAATCAAGAAATCACGAAAATAGAACCTGTTTTTCAAAGTGAAGTCGGCTAAAAGATCTCAAAAAGCAGCACATCATGCCACAATCTAAAGAAATTCAAAAACAGATGAGAAACAAAGTCAATGACATCTACCAGTCTGAAAAGGGTTACAAAGTATGGTGGGAAAATCTCCTAAAACATTCTAAATTCAAAGTTAAACCCTAATCTCAATTCAACAAGTAAACCTTTTAAAAACTGCTGTACAGGAGTAGCAGTGAAGAAACAAAAACCTATTAAGCTACCAAGAAACCCAGATAAACCACACTCTGCAGACTCCTGAAGGCCGGCCTGATGAGCTTAACCCTCCGGAATGACCATATCGGTGAGCCTGGTCCCAATACCTGAGCATGTGCACCTGAGTGTTCTGGAACCATCCATGACCCAGATAAGTTACTAAACTTTAGCTGAACCCAAGGTTTGGGAGGCACATATGTGGTCTTCGAGCGTCCCAGGAGGCTTATTTACACTATGATGTAACGGCAAACGTGTTACTAAGGATGAAGAGATGCTATATGACAATGTACCAATCAGAATTAATAATGTTGGACAAGGTAGAAAAAGTTACGTTTAATCCCACCTAAAGGAACGTGCCAAAAGGCCAATAAATATGAGGGTTCGGACAGCCGGAGGGCAGTCGGTGTGGGGTGATTGATGAAGAATGGATGCTGTGTGGTTTGCGCAGACCAGCCTGGGTTTCTTTCTGCTTCTTCTGGATGGATTTACTATAAACCCAATTACATCAGACTCTGGAGAATGGATCTGTTTTTTGGATGGATTTGCATGGGTCCATGAAACACTTTGTCCACTTGCTCGTTTTTTCTGACAACAAAAGCCATTTCTAAGACTTTGGGACTCCCGCAAACCACGGTGCGAGCCATTATTAACAAATGGATCAAACTTGGAACAGTGGTGAACCTTCCCAGGACTGGCCAACCTACCAAAATCACTCTAAGACTGCATCAACGACTCATCCAGGAGGTCACCAAAGAACCCAAAACAACATCTAAAGAACTGCAGGCCTCACTTGCCTCAGTTAAAGTCAGTGTTCATATATGCTCAATAATACGAAAGAAACTGGGCAAAAATGGCATCCATGGGAGAGTTCCGCGGCAGAAACCACTACTGACCAAAAAAAAAAAAAAACCACAAAGCCTTGTCTCACATTTGCCAAAAAACATCTTGATGATCCCCAAGATTTTTAGGAAAATATTCTGTGGACTGAGGAGACAAAAGTTGACCTTTTTGGAAGGTGTGCGTCCCGTTACAACTGGCGTAAAACTAACACAGCATTTCATAAAAAGAAATTCATATCAACAGTCACACATGGTGGCGGTGGTGTGATGGCCTGGGGCTGCTTTGCTGCTTCAGTACCTGCACGACTTGGCGTAATTAATAGAACCGTGAATTCCGCTCTCTATCAAGCGTCCTGAAGGAGAATGTCCAATCATCAGTTTGCGACCTCAAGTTCAAGCGCACTTGGGTTATGCAGCAGGACAATGATCCGAAGCACACCAGCAAGTCCACCTCTGAATGGCTTAAAAAGCAAAATGGAGGTTTTGGAGCGGCCTAGTCAAAGTCCAGACTTAGATCCGATTGAGATGCTGTGACATGACATTAAACAGGTCGTTCATGCGCGAAAACCCTCCAAATGTGGCTGAATTAAATCAACACTGCAAAGAAGGGCTAGCAAAATTCCTCCACAGTGACGGGAAAGTCTCGTTGCCTGTTATCACAAACGCTTGATTGCAGTTGTTGTCGCTGAGGGTGACACAACCAGTTATTAGGTTTATGGGGGCAATTACATTTTCACATAGAGCCAGGTAGGTTTTGATAGCTTTTCCCCCTCAACAAATGTAATCATCATTTAAAAACTGCATTTAGTATTTACTTGGATTATCTTTGTCTAATATTAAAATTTCTATTGATAGAAATGTAATTTTTTTTTTTAGATGAATGTAGCTTCTTCTTTTCATAATTGGTAGGAGAAAATGATCCCTTATCCATGATTTTTATGCATGCGGTTAGAGGCCAGCATATCGATTTCCAGGTATTGGCAAGACAGCGTTTATTTTGAGGTTGCATGTTCTTGGAGTGCCACCAAGTGGCCATATTATAATTTACATATACTTTTTTGAATCGGTGTAGAAACCATCGAGATATACTGTATAAACAACTGGAGACGGCCCCTGCTCGGCGGTTTCATCGTCGAAGCATCGACTAGATTTTCAGTGGTACAAGACGCACATCATGAGGGCTGCCATGTTGCATCCATAGACTGTATAAAAACATGGTTGGTCACGCAGCATCCTGGTCTGAAAAGTAAAGCCAGGGCGGAAATCCCTTAAAATTGCATTCTATTTATGCAATTTTATGAAGCGGTGGCTGCAAATAGAAGTTTAATGCTATAGAAGTCTATGAGAAAATGACCCTAACTTCCCCCCTGATTTATTATTTCAATAATGATCTTCCACATTATTTTAAGGTATCTATCCAAAGTTTCAAGTCTCCTTCGATACATCATGATCTCCATTTTTGCAAATTATAGTCCCAAATAGACTAGAATAAAGGATAAAGCCAGAATTTGCTTTAGGGGTGTGGCTATCCTCTGGTCCTCGTCAGAAACGGTCAGATCCACCCGTAGATCCACCCCTTGCTCCTCACTAAATCTTCAATTCACACTCTCGTTCAATAGGAATCACATCCGATTTCAAAATGACAAAATGCAGCTGCTCAATTTGCCAAAATTGAGGCATCCTAAATGGTGTGCTGAAACCAATGGGTGACGTCACGGTTGCTTCGTCCATCTTTTTATACAGTCTATCGTTACATCATGGAGGTTTTTGGCACAAGAGTACTGGGTACCAAAACTGGTGGGCGGGAGTTGGGGTGGTGTGTAAAATTTCAATAAAAACAATATTGAGATTTCCAGAAATAATTTCACATTTTGATTGTTCAGACCACAGGGTGTTTTTCCACTTTGCCTCAGTCCATCTTTAATAAGCTTGGGTCCAGAGAAGGCGGCAATATTTCTGGATCTTTTATTTATTTATTTTTTTAATTTGGCATCTCCAATACCACCCGAATCTGGAATGCCCAATTGGTGAACTATGTACTAGGCTTGCTTGTATGCAACCCCTTGCTGCCAATTCAGGATAGTGAGGACAGTTCGCGGCTCTCCCCTGAAGCAGGTGCCCGTCAGCCACTGCTTCTTATACACTCATTGGCTGAATCTTCCCAAGTTCAGAGCGAGGGCGGAGGATACCCGGACATGAACAGCCTTAGAATCTTCCTGACGAGAACCCGTCTGGCCAACAGGAGGCGCTTGAGCAGTGAACAAGGCAACTATTATTTTCCCTTCCCAATTTGCAACCCTGTAGCGCAATAGCCAATTGTGCGCTACAAGTGTGCTACTCTGGATCTTTTATATATAGTGTAATATTTACATGGCAGAGTTTTAACTCGCATTTGGGAGTGCAGTGACAAACTTCATGGCTTATAGAAGGGTGTCTGAACCCATGTAGTGATTTACACAACAGAGTATTGTCTGTTTGTAATGCAATGTCACCTGACGGCCTGAAGATTACGAGCAGGCAATATTGGTCTTCGGCCTTGTCCCTTGCATAGAGATTTCTTCATATTCTCAGAATGATTTAATGATATTGTGTAGTGTAAAGTGTGAAATTCTCAATTTTTTTGCAATGAAAAGATGGACAAAGCAACCATGACGTCACCCATTGGTTTCAGCGTACCATTTAGGAGGCCTCGATTTTTGACAATTTGAACAGTTCCATTTTGTCATTTTGTAACCGAAAATGATTCCTACTGGACAAAAGCATGAATTAAAGATCCAGGGAGGAGTGAAGGACGGATCTATGGGTGGATTTGACCTGATGAGGACTAGAGGATGGCTACGTCACCAAAGCATATCTGGCTATATCTTTTATTCTTGCCTATTTGGGACCATAATTTACAAAAATGAACATCATGATGTCTCGAAGGAGACTTGAAACTTGCGATAGTACCATAAAATAGCGTGGAAAATCACTATCGAGATAATAAATGAGGTGGGAAAGCAGGGTCATTTTCTCATAGACTTCTATAACACTGAAGTTATTTCTGCATACACCAACTTTGCTACCTGCTGGCCATTAAATTTTCAGAGATTTCCACATTGGCTTCACTTTTCAGGCCCAGGTGCTGCGTCAATCTTTTTATACAGTCAATCTATAAAATCAGCTCAGACCACCAGACATTCAATGCAAGTTTAAGATAGGTTTTCAATGCCTATTTCTGGTCAATAGTGGTCTGTGGTTCACTCAGCTGGGTAGCCCGGCAGGTAGAGTAAGCTGGTGAATTCGCTGATTCAGAGGATGCTCAACGGTTGAACACCTAGTCTCATTATCGAATATCACAAGTGCATTTGAAACAGTTTAGTCTGATTTTTAATCGCAATGATCTACCGAAGAAATTGGTAGTTTGGTAGTCGGCCACTACTGTGTACCGAGCTCATCTTCACAAGAGTCCTTCAAACTGAATAAATTCATTCACAACAGAAATTCAAAAAGGTGATGAAGGATTCAGAGGTTATGGTCTGAGATTGCTTTGATTAATGTTGCCATTAATTATATTGTTGTATGATGATTTTATTGTTAATATTTATGTGTCTTGCTCATATTTTATTATAATGTCTTGTTTTCTGTTGTAAACGGGGCGCCATTGAAAATGAAATTGATGGAATTAATAATGATTAATTAACTAGCGTTTATTCCTTTCAATAGTGGGACTGTTTGGAACAAGTGTTTTTAACATTTTTTAAACCTATTTCAGAGTGGCAGATCAGTTACTTTCGAAACGGAATGAGGATTAAAGGTAGGCCACTCTAGTCATACAGTTTTTGTCATATTATAATGATAGGATCCGTATGTATTTTGAGCGTCCTTGGCAGCTCCATTCACTGAAATGACACGGAAGCCAATCGCTTCGTCGCATCATCGAGTAAACATCTAAGCAAAATGTTCAACTGGACGAGTTTGTGGTTCAACGTACAAAGCGGTTTTTCGTATACCGAACCCTTCACTGTGTGTGAAATGCACGGGCAGCAATAAAAAGCCGCGCATGCGCGTTCACGGGCCCTGGTCCGCAAGACGAACTGGTAAGAATACCCTAATTCCCTCAGACCTCATTCAGTATGTATCATTTTAAAATCAGATTAGACAAAATTAACGTTTATTTCCCGAAATTTCTCGAAGAATTGATATTTGTATTATTTTACATGGATAGACGTTTATTGTTATTGCAGTTATCCTGAGCACGCGATGTCAAGAAAACGTTTGCGAGCATTTGAAGGCAATTTTCTTCACATTTTAACGTGAAATGTATTGGGCTGATTTTTCATATGCACTCAAGCATGAGGTACGTTTTTATGTGAAAGCTCGGACGTTTTAAAATAATACCAAAGGCGGATGTGCAATTGCGTGAGAAATAAATGACAATTATTTTGATGTGAAATATTTCTAGACCGGGACTATCTAATTGGTTTATATAAATTGATCATATTTCCTTCATATTCTTCAATGTCTGAAGTCATTCCGCCATTTTTGCCCGCGATGGAAATGGATAATTTTATGCAGGTTAACTGGTGCGGGCTAACTTGCTGTGGTATTACCACAATAATGCAGTTATTCTACGCCTGGAAGCAGGTATTTAGGACCGCTGTGTTTATTTAGAAAAGCAATATTGTGATTTGCGAGTGTGTGTGTGTGTGCGCGTGTGCGTGTGTGCATGCGTGTGAGTGTGTTTGTGCGCGCGCACTTCCGCGCGTTCACAGTAATCATTTGCTGAATCTGACTAATCCTAAAAGGTGCAGAAAGATTATTTGAAAATTAGTCTACGAAAATACAATAATAGATTTTTGATGACATTGTAAAATCGGAGAGGAATTCCGTGAGTTTCGAGCCAAATCCTGCCTACAACGTTCTTCAGCCCTTTCTGCACTGTTTTCGGATATGACCACACGGATGGTGTGTGCCGTATTTCCTTAGAAGACGATCAGGTTTGAGGTGGAGGGCGAACACATGTGGGTCAGGCTCTGTATTGTCAAATGAACGCTGCTTTTTCTCATTTGATCCACCCTCTCTTCAAAAATCAAATAGGTCTATTCGGTTGTGGCCAGTCAATCATTTGGGTCGTATGGTATTGGCTTCCTCATTCATAAATTACACTGGTGCGGAAAGATGCAGTATGAAGATAACGCCAGTGCATCACTGACCAATAGCATTCCCTGCACACACGTGGGCCGCTTTGATTCAGTTTAGATTGGCTGTAAAAAAACCAGACACATAGAAGTAGCGAATAGATCTGCGAAAGAGGAAATATTTAAAAGGAGGAGGGGCTGCCAGCCCTGCGTCGGCCGCAAGAATTTAATTCGGGATATAGCCTGCTTGCCAAACTTGAAACCTGGACTAGAGAATCTTGAGTCAAAACCACATGATGATCGAACTTAATTGGCTTCAATAACCCATCTTTGGTCAATAAACTTAAGATGGATGTTTTAAAATGTAAGGTTATTTGCCCCGGTGAGTGAGAGGTATTGTTTTTTGTGGCACTTGCTTTTTGTCAGTGTGTCTCTCTGCTGTGTTGTGTGAAACATGTTTAAATCAACTTACATAAAGTTTTTATTTCAGATGTGCGATGGTCCAAGAATCACTTGATTAAATTTTGGACTTAACTGGACCTAACTGGGTCACGATCAAGGTCACAGAAAAACTGAAAAATGTTTTTTTTTTTTTTTCACGATAACTCCCTTAATTCGGCTCTGATTAATTTCAATTTGGATTCAAAATATGCAAGTTTAAGTTCTGCTTTAACCACATGCAACACTATGGGGTGATCTCAGTAGGCTCATTTGGGATAAAAGTTGAATGTCTGGGGGTTCAAAACTACAATTTCACATGCCAATGACTCAAACATTTAGCAACTACATTACTATTACTGACACATGAAAACTTCCATATGACCTGTCATTCAATAAAGTCATTCATATGCGACCCGTCATTCGATCAAGTCATCCATGACGTCATTACAGACCAGCTTCTGGAACCACAATTATCTCATTTAAAAAAAATCTAAACCTTTTCTAAATACCATCTCCAGCAGCATTTACCACATAAAATTCTGCCTCAAAATAGACCTTGGGGAAATTTCTGTTAATTACCATGCAATCTCATACTTTAGCCTTCTTTGTTGATGCAAAATTGTATGTCTTAATCGTTAATGGTAACGTAGCTTATTGGAAGCCCATTAGCTCAGTAAATTAAATTAATTCAATTTACTATCTGATTCTTACTCGGAAATAGGTTGAGTGTTAACCTGCATTATGGTAATGTCACTGGTTGTAGATGGTTTTATTTTTACATGACCAGCCTTAACATGCAGATTTAAGCCGGCAAAACCACATTTTTATGGACGTTTTCTTAGGAGCATCAAGCCGATCGGACGTAAACGCAGAAAAATAACGTTTTGTGAGCTGCAGGAATTCAGAAGCTCTGTAAGACATTGATGTTTTATATTAGGCCTACCTTACATTAGACCTACCATTAATGTAGATAGGAAATGCTTGATATTTACTGCAATGAACAATAATGCAAGCTGAGGGGAAATTTGGTACAGATTGATCTTCACAAGTGAACAAATTAACACTCAGTAGCTAATTAGGAGACTGAATGGGAATGGGCTTGGAGCTGTAATGCGCTTTAAGGCGAGGTAAGAGCAGTACAACAATCCCTCTGATGGAAACTCTGGGGTGGAAGAGGGTAAGTATTAATGGAAATTTGAAACACATAAGTAGCTAGCATGTGGTTCTCCATTAAATTAAATCAAATCCATCCCTTTTTTTGTATCTTCCGAGAAGCATATTTTATAAGGTCCCCATTTGTTGCTAGCCAAGCACTGTACTAACTCAGGTTAGTAGTATAAAACTTTCAGACAAAAAACAGATAGCACACTCATTGATTTTTTGCCGATTTAAGCCTGGATGTTGGCAAAAAAAAAAAAAAAAGCCACGGCTGGAGATATTCAGATGAGGGGTGAGATGATTCTCATGACCCTACATGCGACGAAGGAAGGGGGTCTGTTATGAACGGCACGGTGAGGTACAAGCTTCATGAAAAAGGCAGCTCGCAAAAAACTGACTAGGTTGTCTAATTTGTTTGTGGGTTCAGAAACTCCTTAACTTTTAACAGCATTTCATGTTTTGAAAACATACCCTTTCTTTGAAACCTGATCAAGTGTGATTTTGTATGCCCGGAAAAGCGTGCTCAAGCCTTATTTCCTGGACTTTGGCAGTGTTTGTTGATGTTTCACATTTTGTCCTTAGGTGAAGTGGAACTTGTTTTAAGAATTGGGTTGTGCTTAACTGTTGCCCATGTGTAAGACTGCTCCGCATTGCTTTGCGCATTTGCAGTTGGTGGCGGCTGTCATGAGCGCCAAAGTGGACCGGGAGGTCCTGGCAGTTGGCAGAGATGGATCAGCTGACACTGTTCCTGACTCTACGGAATGCCAGTCAGCCAATGAGAACCTGGCACAAAAACCCCGCCCACTTACTACTACTGCACTTATTGTTCCAGGTGAGATATCATGACCATGGCCTGCCCATTGAGTCTTATCTGGAACACACACTAAATTAATCTGCTTGTTCTTTTAAAACATGAATATATCATACCATAACCCAGAATACATTACAATGTGACCTGCTTGTTGCATTATCCCAGCAAAATATCTTACTGTAATCTGGTCTCTCTTTTATCATGAAAATATCATGCTATAATTTTTAGTTTGTGTCGTGTTGAGTATATTGTACCACAAGCACTTCATGGTACTATAATCTGTTCTTTGTGTTAGAGCTGGACAGTATCACATCGTAATGTGATAACCGGTGTATGATATGGGAATACATTAAACTAGAATCAGCTCTTCGCATTATATCCGGAAAGTATTACACTATGACCAGCTCTTAGCATCATCTCCGGAAAACTTCATGCCATAATCCGCTCTTTGCAATGGATCAGGAATATATTCTTCCATAATCTGCATTCTGTGTTATGTGAAGATTGAAATCATATTACAGCCTGTCTTTTGTGTCGTATCGGACTACATCATAGTGTAAAAATGCTCTTTACGCTATATCTAGATTATGTTACATAACGGAGGTCATTGGATATCCATGTTTTGTTCCACTTTCCCCAGCTGTCACTCAAGCTGTAGAAAAGGGGAGCCTAACTCCCAGCTCTCTGGAGGCACCAAAAGTGACCCTCGACCCCCAGACCTCTGCTCTACTGCCCCCAGTGGGGGGTGCCTGCAACATCGTCCATGTTCTGGAGTGGAAGGAGGGTGTGGCTCTTCTCCCAGGTAGCAACTTGAAGGTGAGCTGCCAAGTGGATGTAAAACCTCACAGCTTTCTGGCCCTGCTGGAACAAACAGTCCCTTGGTATCTGGACAGCTACTCTTTATCAAAATGGCGGTGATTACTAAGAAATTCACCAGTAAAGACACAAATTACCTCAAGCTGAAACTTACAGTTTGCACGTGAGTGCTATAGTTATGTATTTTCATTATATTACACAATGTGTGGCAAGGACAGGCTATTCAGCCTAACTAGGCTTGCCATGTTCCTATCTCTGAAGTGAACCTAACACTTCAGATGCTTAAAGCTGAGGTTGGTTACTTTGGAGAAGAAAGCGAGAGTGATTATTGATCATAAACACCACCACTCTTCCCTCTCTACTCCGTGCCTCCGCCCCACAGCCTCTCCCTCCAAACAAAGTGCATGCCTGTTCACAACTTAAGTTTACCAGCAGTTAACAGAAACACCTGAAGTCCAGTAAGTCTGATTCCGAAGTCAGAAACACTGCTAATTACAAAAAAAAAACAAAAACATTGAGCATTTACATGTTACTCTCTGACATGTACCATGCTATCTCAAAATCATTGTGTCTGTGCTTGGTAATCTAATGATATTCAAGAACCCAGACTGCCTATCCACTCAGCAAGTGAGGGAACTAATCTTACCTAAACTACGTTAGCATTAGCGACCAAACCGAGGAACAAGCTGTAATCGTAACTGAGGCTACCAAGTGGCCAATAACATAAAAACTTTATTGTATTTCCTCAGTATACAAGATGAGAGCCTTGGCTCCTGTGATGACTTCACTCCAACCACAGGAGGAGGGAGGCAGAATAAGGAGGTCCTCCACAAAAAGAGACTAATTTACATTTCTGTGCACAATGGAGTAAAATTTGAATACCAGCTACTACCTACCCTGTCTTTTTAGGGAGCAACATAGTATTTTCACAACCTCCTCACACTACGGCACGATGCTAAGCTATCAAAGACATGTAGGCCCCAGCTATTAGAGCAACAGTTTCTGGATAACACACCATCAACTATTCTCTTACCGACTGATTGCTTTTGGATTCTTTCAACTGGACCTCAGTCACTGTCAGTAAATGTGCATACAAGTGCTTCAGTGCAAATGTAGAAGCTAATTATTTACAGAATGCTTGAAGATCTACCAAACACTTGGACTAGGTTTACTCGAGTTACAATTATTTCAACCATACTAATGTTAACTAGTCCATTTCACAAGATGATATAGTAAAGTAACACAGCAAGTTACTCATCTCCAAGAATGTTAGCTAGCAACCTTGGCATCCGACCCCAGAAATTACAAAGTCGCACACATCTTTGGAAATCCACATCGATATTGACTCAAGGTTTTATTTTTTGCTCAGTCCACCTCCTTCGTGGTTGAATACTAGTATATGCAGTTGTTGGTAATGCAGGAGTTGTAAGTGTAGATGGAGATTTCAATGCTCCTGGATTTTCACTGTTTGCCATTGTTTCCAGTTTCTAGCTTTCTGTACAATGTATCCTAGTCAAAAACATCCTCTACAATCAAATTTTGGGTTACCTTTCTTGTTGTTGGAAATATAGCTAGCTAGTGTGCGACGCAAGGTTTCTGTGTTGCTGTCCGAACCCTTTGACTGGTGTGTCATTGGTATCTGGTTTCTGTGTCGCTGTCCGAACCCTTTGACTGGTGTGTCATTGGTATCCGGTTTCTGTGTTGCTGAGGTGATCTTTTGACTTGTGTGTGATTTATGCCGTGTGTGTTTCTCAGTTTCGGATGAGGGACTGTGGCACACTGGAGGTGGTCAGCGATGATAAGGTTGCCTGTGTCGGAACTACTCCTGAAAGCGTGGCGGGGAAGCAAGAACTGGACCCAAGGCAGAGCCAGAAATCAGGTAAAACCTCTGGTGGTGAACGCCAATCACAGGTATTTCTGCACCATGTGTGGTATAAATGAATGGTTTTAGGTGGAAAGTGAGAAAAGACTTTCCATTAGCTTGGAGTTATTCAGCCCTGCGAATGCTTACCATACAATAGAAAACTTTAAGAAGAATTTGAAAAAACTTTCAAAAGATTAAACGCCTCCTTCTTAAATCTACAGAGGTCACAGTGACCCTTTTGAAGTCTATAGGCGTCACACCATCTTTCGTAATGTCTATAGTGGTCACAGTGACCTTCTTAAAGTCTACAGAGGTCACAGCAACCTTCTTCAAGTCTGAAAATGTCACAGTCATCTTCTCAAAGTCTACAGAGGTCACACCGACCTTATTAAAATCCATAGGTGTCACAGAGTCCTTCTTAATGTCTTTAGTGGTCACAGTGACTTTCGTAAAGTCTATAGGGGTCACAGCGACCTTTAAGTTAATAGGAGTTTCAGTGACCTTCTTCAAGTCTACAGGGGTCACAGCTATCTCCTGATTTCATTTAGAGGTCACAGCAACCTCCTGGAAGTCTGTCGAGGTCACTGTGGATTTTTGAAAGTCTTTTGTGACAGGGGTTATGGTTTGGGCTGTTACTCTGCTGCATAAGATGTGTTTTCCGCCCTTTTTTGTCATGTGCCCTGCTGCACTGCCACAAAAGTTTCTGAATTTTGAAAATTGACCTTTAGGGGTGAAAGTGGTTGTGCAGATGATACCAGTCCATCTGAGATTCTGTCGTTAGTTAGGTCACTGTGATCTGCCCAGATTTTTAGCACCTATTTTTTTATGAACTTATAAAACAAATAAAATTGTGATCAAATGCATACATTTTAATTTGCGTTTTAACTCATTTTATGTTTTAGGTATTTTTTATTTGGTTTTCATGTTTTTTTTCCCCCAATTGTATATCATATTGTTACAGATTTACAGATGTATTCCATCCTTTGTTTTCTGTTTTATTTGAATTTACTCATACATTTGTTTCGGCAAAGATTGACATTTATTGCATTGTACCTTCTTCATAAAACACCCATAAATTGTCTACTTGGCAAAACTGGTATGACATAATTAAACTGCAGACGGTCATTGTATTTTCATGTCCTCAGTTTTGCTTTTCAGAATGTTGCTTGTGTCATGTTTTATGGGTTTATTTTGTGTGTTTATTTCTTGTAAAATATCCTGCCGTCTCCCATTGTGCTATTCCATTGTCTGCCATTTTATCACCCAAAGTCACTGGTGCTGTTTGTGTTTTTTTTCATTCTGAACATTAAATTGCTGTGTTGAATTCTTTTGTTGTGTTTGTAACAGCTATGGGTGATAATGTCTGAAGAAGCACAAGTAAATAAAGATTGATTAAACATTTGTCACACCGTGCTTTTTCCATGTACTGCAAGCACACACACCCAGCCAATTCTAGTCATGCAGACCCAGTGGAACGTATGTCACCGTCCGGCAATAATTTGGGACTGTCCTGTGTCCCTTTAATGGAAAGTGCACGTTTTGTGAGAGAAAGAGGAGCAATGGACATATTCCACTTTCAATACAATCTCAAACACATGCATACAGTTGTGAACACACACACACACACATATGCACACACACTCACACACCAACATTCCTGGGTGCCTCACTACTATGTTTTCCTTCACGTAATATGAATGCATTAAGTGGAGTTAAACAAGAGCCAGGCTAGATCCTGTCCATGTACTTGCGTGAAGAGCCCAACTGACATACCTTTGATATGCCTGCTGACTGTACATGAGAACTCAGTCAAGCATCTCTTGTTTGTAAGCGTCAGGTAAGCAGGGCACTACGGGTTTCACAAACACAGTCCGTACATTAAAATGAATCATGATTCACTGGCAGGCTGTTCTTGGCTCTCACGCACTGTACATTTTCATTACTCAGGCCACCTGTAAGGTAGCGCCTGAGTATGTCTACCTTTTTATCTATCTATCTATCTATCTATCTATCTATCTATCTATCTATCTATCTATCTATCTATATCAACAATTGAAAATTACCCAGAAGCGTTTGGGTATTGTGTCACGGAAACGAGGCTACGCACAAGGTCACTACCCGTTTCCATCCGCGTTAAGGGTAGCCCAGGTGTATGCCCACTTGGCACCGAATTGACAATATTTCTACTGCTGTAAATCATTTTCAAGATATACGGTTAATTTATCTGCCATTTGTGAGGAACAGCATTGGAATGAAAAAGTGTGGGCCGCGTCAACGGGCATATTACACCCCAAATTTAATTGACTGAATTACTTGATGCTGCAATTTATGTATATTTGACATCTGACAACCCTATTTTCAAAAAAGTTTAGACAATATGGAAAAGTAAATAAAAATCGAAAAATGGTAATTTGTAAATCATCCTTGACCTGTGTTAAATCAAACTTTTTTCACACTTTTTTCATGTTGTGAGTCTCAACCACTCCTCACTCGTAAATAACAGCTTCCTGTGCATGCTCATTTTATATCCAAGCATGATAGCATTACCAGTTCTATCCCAGCGCACCCATTTTTCAAAATTCCTACACTCCAAATCTCATATTGCCCCATCCCTAATTTTTTGGAACATGTTGCAGGCATCCAATTCAGAATGAGCCTGTAGTTTCAGTGAAGTACAAGAAGGAGAATATTAAACATCTTATCTTTGCACTCCTTTGGATTCACTGAAGGTTAAAGATGACTTACAGATCCATTTTCTTTTTTTTTTGTTTGTAATGTGATGTGAATATAGGCCACTAAATGGCAGTATTTACCTTTTTTTTTGTTGAGCCCAGACTGGATCTAGGTTTGGACATATTCTGGGCATGTCTGGGGCAAGTCCCTGAAAATTAAAAAAAGAGGTGTAGTAAATGTGGGTGGGGTCTGCAGAGGAGTATATAAGGAGAAGAATTGAGACAGTAAAGTAGTAAGAGAAATTGCAAGGAGAAGGATACATGTGACCAGACCTGTCATTCCGTTTAAGACCTGTGAAGCTTATAGTGGATTTTTGCCTGTGTTAGAGTTTTTCCCTCACCCAGGACATCACCAAGAAACCCAACCAAAAGGGACTGTAAATATTTCTGTTTTTCTTGTATATCAGTCTTGGTCATTAGATTAGTCAGTAGATTAGTTAGTTGTTAGTTGTCTTTGTTAATTAAATGTGTTTAAGTTTTAAAATTGTGTCTGTCATCCCTTGCTGTTGTGGATATTGTAAATGTAATAACAAATTGGGGCCATAACAGGAATTTTCCTTATAGTCCCAACTTTTTTTATTTGTTGTTTAAATTACATCAAATGCAGCCATTAAATAATTCACAGCATACAGAATCGACTTAGATTTTATGATCGCAACCAAACTGTAAAAAGAACCAATAAAAAATATGACTAAAATAAAAAGAAAAGTTTCAAGACAGTGAAAGTACATATTCAACGTACCGTCTCATTGTTTGAAATTTTTATAGCAGTTCCACTGAAGCTTCTTCTCCCCTGGTTCAGCGAGCAGTACATTATCCAGCTATGATATACTACCCTGTCGGAATTATGCTCATATCCTGTTCATTTCATCAGTGTGTTCATTACTGTTAAGACCTCAGAGGTAAACATCTTTTATTTCCTAATGAAACAGCTGGAGGCTACTCTCCGAAATGCTTTATGCGATAGCGCAGGGTATTTCTTCAGTCGTTTTTTCGAGAATTATTATTCAGCGGGTAAGTTGTTCACGTTGCTCTATAAATAAAAATTATGAGCAGATAGACTGAGGTTTAAATGTTTCAGCTAGATATTGTGAACTGAAAAAAACTTTTTGGAACATTGCAGTAATGGTATGTTTTCCAACCACTTTTGTAAGCATCATCAAACATCAAGCATTTCTGTAATTCAACAAAATCCAATGGTGCAACTGAACATCTTGCTGTATTTTTGCTTGGCATTAATGTGGCACTGCAGCGACAGTGTTCAGATAGACATATCATGAGGGAACATGTAAGGAGCATGGGGTCCTGTAAAATAGTTTGCATTTATGAATGATGGTGTGTAAATTTAGGAAAAATCTTTATGCGAATGTATGTGAACTGATGAAAAGTTTGTTTCCAAAATGCAATATATCCATTATACTCATTTTGAGTAAATCACCTTTTTCTATGTGCTACCTTTTGCATTTTATAGAAAAATACAAATTTGACCATGAAAAAAACATACTGTATAGTATGAATTTCTAAAAATGGCTTTTTCTCAATGTGTAAGAAGCACAGGGCTATAGCTCTATGGTGTTATCTCAATTTTTGTTATTTTGGCACTTATCGCGTTATGGAAACAAACTTGCAAAACGAGACATGCACTAAATCCAAAATTTTATAGTAGTGATATTAGAAACATAGCCTAGGGATAGCCGCACACGTCCAAGTATCCGTTTTGGGTCAAATGTTGCGTGAATCCCGCTTTTTAGCAAAGTGAGGCATATCCATTTCACTTTTTTGGCTAAACGAGACATATCCATGGATATATCTCATTTTGTAAAAAAGTTTAAACTATTTTAATGCATTACCAGTACCAAATAATCAAAGTGATGCCAGATTTCCATTTTATGGCTAAATCAAGACTGAGAAATAAAAAATAACTGGTTTTCCTGAAAACTTTTTTTCTGGAAGAAAAAAATCCCTTTTTCTCAAAACAGCAATAATGAATATGTTTAGTTTTGCTATAAAACTCTTCAAATGTTTATGTGTATATATACATAAATGCATGGCTGAATACATTTAAGCATGTCTGAAAAATGTTTGTAGAAATGTATAAAATTGTATTTTAAAATATATTTGTAAACTGATGTTCGTTCATCTGACAGTATATGAAGTGCACAAAAGTGTTTATGAATGTGTATGATTAAATTTTTCAGTATATGAATATGTGAATAACTTTTCCCATTAACCCTCAAAGCGCTGAAATAAATGCATTTCAAAATATATGAATTTAATTATCTTGTGCTGTTGAAAACCAATCATGTGGCAACAAGCTCTTTTAGACAAGTCGCCACATGATAGGTTTTCAACAGCTTTGATTTTGACATCCTACATAATTGAGCAACAAGAGCTGCATTTAGCGCGCTAAGGGTTAATTTCTGAGTATGAAAATGACTGTGCACACTAATACTTGCGTGCGTCAGTGATGCATCAGTACTACACATATAATGGTGACTCCCTTGCAGAGGGCGGAGCAGCAGATCCAGTGTGGGGAGTGGTGCATGATGGGAAGATAGAGGACAGCCTGGTCCACTGCGGTGTCTTGGAGCCGAGCGCCCCGAGGGCGTACCCACAGGAAGTGCACACGCTGCCAGGAAATGAGAGGTGGGAGCCTTTGAACACAGCGGAGAAGGTCCTCGCATGCTGTCGAGTTCTTGCCCAAATCCCATCAGTATGCTGTGCTTCTGGCTGGGACAAACAGAACAATATGGAGAGTTCTGAAACATACACTGAAAACACAAGAATACTGACTGCAGAGAACCGGCCATTCTGCCTATTTAAAACAGGCATTAACAACATTAGAACCCATAATGAAGAAAACCGCTCATGAGTTTGGTGCCCACATTAAAGACCAAACACATAATTATGTAATTTAAACAGCATAATCAAAACCCACAAATGGAAATTCACCGTGTATCCAGTTAAAGGGAGCAGACGAAGGCGAGACAAACATGATTTCCGTGTCAGAGCAAATGGAAGGATGGGTGGATGTAGATTTCTGTACCAGCTGTGAGCAAGAGGAGAAAATGGATGAATAGATGTGCTCTCTGGGCCAGGTCAGAGTGAGGAGGAGATGATGGCAGGATGTGATTCCTGCATCAGAGCAGATTGACGAGTATACAGCAGATGGATGGATGGATGGATGGATGTGATTTCTGCATCAGGTCTGTAGGAGGAGAGAAGGGGCCCGGGATCCAGCCCTCAGCAGTGAACCCAGACCTGCTAAAACCAGTGAAGAAGAGGAAAAGGAAAGACTACCTGTGCCCATCAGAGGAGGAGTCAGATGCCGAGGGCGGGGTAAGAGAGGCACAGTCATTAAGTGCTGTTATCGAGCTCTCAATCACAGCAGTCATATTTACTGAACCCACTGAAGTATATACTTCTGGGGATGCTCTCCAAGGTCTTTCAGTCAGAAACAATCAATGCTGCAGAGATTAATTGATTTACATTTTTACCAGGCATTGTTCTGTCTGAATTGAAGCACACAGTCTGGATCAATCTTACACTTCAGGAAGTCAATAAAATTTGCACGCTAGGGCAACTGCAACAGCGACAGAAAATTGAAATGACAGCCGCCGTTCGCGTAAAATGAAGGAAATAATGGCATGAGGCTGATGACATTTTGTCCTGAAATGGCCTCAAAGGACCAGTGCATAAGATTTAGTGCCATCCAGTGGTGAGATCGCAGAATGCAACCAATAACCCTTCTCCTCACCCTTCCCCTCAAAGCGTAAAGGCCGCTTAGTCTGGAGCTTTCGCCCCTCGGTCATATACCAGTGTGGACGCTGTTCGTTTCTCCACGCTAACGACACACCACAGCTATGCACACAAACCAGCAGGTCCTTATAACACACACCTAAGCTGTCCATAAGCTGTTGGTCCACTTTTAGCTGCTCCTCACTGTCCATGTTTCCCTCTAAACTCAGACCCACCGGATTTCTACAGTCTCCGGTCTAGACTTGGGCATGTCGACCCGTTCTACAAATGTGTCTACACGGGTGGATTCTAGCTTTCCCTGCATCCTAGCTATAGAGTAGAAAAACTGCTGTACTCACCACTGTTGCTGTAGCAAACTGTAGCCGACAGCAAATTCGTGCTTCAGCTACCAGACTTTTGCACAGCGTCCTCCACTTTCTCAGCTGCTTTTACTAGAACAAGTTCATTTCATTAGATCTATGCACATGTACTGCGTTAGTTTGCCCGCCGCTTCCTTATCGGATGGCAGTCGTGTCTCACGTTTCACTCTGGGGAGGAGGACCCGGAAAACTGTGTTCTGCTGCCTCGTCCCGCCCAACTCTGCCCTCCACAGAGCTGGCCAGTCAGAAGAAAGTGGGCACACGGGGAGAGGGGGCCATAGCGGAAGAGCCGCCCCAATGAGGCGTTTCAGGCAGAGACTACTATGGACTACAAATGGGTTTTTTTGAGGATGGCAGAATGAGCTAAATAAGGACCCTGTTTTGGACTTTGAATGGTCAGGAATGCTCCAGGGGAGTGCAAGATCAAAATATAAATTTGGAAATATAGCAAAACATGTCTCCTTTTAAATGCTATTGAAAGCATACTTATGAATATTATACTCCATTTCTGCCATTATTTCAGTCAAAAGGTCCCCATAAATCTTACTCACTGGTCCTTTAAGGCCTTCTCTCCCAGAGTTTAGGTTTCATTTCACGCTCTCCTTGTGCTGCTGAGGTTAATCTGGGATGTTCTCATGTGATCAGTTTACGCTGTTTGCTCTAAGTAAAGGGAAATGTGTTTTGCGTTGAAGGAGGAAAAATCTGAGGGACTGAAGACTGAGAATCTGGCTGACGAGACTGAACAGATCAGGCCAGGTTTGAAACCGCTCTGCCCAGATCGTCCTCGGATCACATTATCCACACTGCAAAAAACCACAAAATTACTACTAGAGTAAATAAGTTCAAAATATATGAGTATTCTATTTACTCTTATTTCTACCATGTTCTTGCTTCAAATGTATGCTGTATTAATATTGTTTTACACAGATACAATATACTGCCAATAAGGTGACAGTTTGACTCTACATTATATTCTGACAGAACTATAAAATTTAGCTATTGCTTTAATCAAGCTAATGTTTTCTACTTGAGTGCAAAAAAAAAAAATTTTTAAATGTGTTACTGCAAATCTTTACAAAATGAAAACACTCTTTAAGACACTTTTTTTTTTCTGTGCTTTAGCATCTTGAACCACTAATATAGCTAGCTAACTCCTGTGGCTGATTTGAATGTTGAGCCCATTTTGCTGAGGCTATTTTATAGCGAATGCTTTCGTTGAACATGCTGCACTGGGCATATTTCATAATCATACTGGCAAGAGATTTGTGAGCAATTTGAGTGGACTAGTGTTAGTTCACTGGCCCGTTACCTAGCTACTTTAAGTAGTAAATGCACTCCTTAAATTCCATCGAGTTTTGAAGTATCATTGACATTGACATGCGATGCAGCTAGCTGTCTAGAATTGTTTTAGCGTCAGCGTTCACACTCCATTTTGTTGACGTTTCTGCCTTGGGACAATGTATAATAAACAAAAAACTATCTATTAAAACTGTTCATTGAAAACTTTTGAAAACGTTATGATCATGAGTGCATTCCATGGGGAAGCCCAGAAATTTGCCATACAATAGACTCCTGTCTGGGGACTTTGCCTGGATTGGTATGACTGGTGTGACTTTCGAGCTAACCTGGCAGCCACATTGCTATTGGTTGCCAAATTTTCACCAACACACCCCCAGGGATGGCTTTCCTCCTAATTCAGCTCACGGCAAGTCGCAACATCACCCAACTTTCTTCAGTACGTCAAAATCAATGACAAATACGCCACATGCCATGCCCCTGTCAGACAAACAGAGCCCTTATTATTTGGACTCATTTAGCCTTAAATGCAGCAAACAGAACACAGATGGAAGGAGAAGTTGTTTTCTATTTTAGTAGGTTTTTTGTGTGTAAAAAAAAAAAAAAATGTGTCAAAGTCAGTTTACCTTCCCGGGGTAGAGCCACTTCATCACCCAGGGGTCACAGAGATTAAGAGTGAGATTCGGACGACGTGGACCCAGTATCTCGAGGATCAGAGGGCTATTGCGGCGCCCCCTGAACTCTTCCAAGAAGTGAGTGTTTGAGCTTATTGCTGTAAAATCGGCCTCCGGTGCACGGTGCAGTGCCGTGTTTGAGCGTGTGAATGCTGTGGTTTGCAGTCTCAGAGGGCACCTCATCTCAAGAACGGCTTCCGTCAGGGGATGAAGCTGGAAGGGATCGATCCGCAACATCCATCCATGTACTTCGTCCTGACCGTCGCTGAGGTAAAACTACACTCGGCGACTCTCATTTGGAACACCTCGGCCATTTCCATTCATGAGTAACTGTGGATTTAATGAACGCCATTTTGGGAACTATTTTTCATGATAATGTGACTTGGTTAGAAGTGAAGGGGCGTCAGACAAGGGTGTCTTTAGAATTGCGATCAATACTACAGCAAAATATTCTTCTGGAGATACTCATCAACATTTCTCACATTTTCTTTTCATTTGGGTTCTCTATAATGAATACAATTGTCAAATACAATGGAACTTATTTGTTATTGGCAAAGTAACAAGACCAATCACTTCAACTGCATCACATGACCACCAAGGTGGTAACATCCACACGCAAAATGGCGCTCATTACATTCAAGATCATCGTTCCCTCACACACCTCTCTCTATAAAGACGTGCAAAGCCAGGAAAAAATTCAAATGTCACCTAAAATCCATTGCTCTGACTAATGCTGCCAACCATGCTATTCATCAGGATTACTGTGAGCTTCACAACATTTGGGACAGACATTTTTTTTCATTCACTTATGTTTGTATGCCACAATTTCAGATTTGTAATCAAACAATTCACGAGAGTTCAAAAGTGCACATCTGCTTTCAATGAAGTATGTTTTCAAATATTTTGGTGTCACATATTAGGTATTATGGCAGTTTCAATAAACTGTCTTTTGTAGATGTTTGCTGATTGGTAGTCTGTGTCATAATATAATATATCCTGCAGTAGAGAGATTTGCATTCAGTCACTGAGGCTGGACCCACGCTTTGTCGTGCAGGTCTGTGGTTACAGGATACGCCTTCACTTTGACGGGTACTCCGACTGCCATGACTTCTGGGTTAACGCCAACTGCCCGGAGATCCACCCGGCCGGCTGGTGTGAAAGGACAGCTCACAAGCGCTACACACCCAAAGGTCAGAGGTCAGAGGGCATAGGCCTGTGATTCAAAAACTCATTACTGAGATACCACAGGCCATTTCTCAAAGCATAGACTGCAGCCCTCGTACACTTTATTTCTAGGCTGCTCGGTGATAACCGTCTGTTCGATTTTGAAAGTGCTCTCCAATACAGCCGAGAAATTCAGCCTTCATCCTGCCTGACATTTGACAGAATTAACTCATTTACTCGCTTTCACGCTGACAATTCCGTCTTATCTCAGAGCGAGATGAAGGTTGCGTTTCCCGGCTGTATTAGAAAGTGCCTTCACAATTGAACAGCCTGTGATGACGTGCATGAGGGAGCAATTAGTCCTGAGGGCTCTCTGCCAGAAAGCTTTATGTTAAAAAGCCTTTTGAAGATGAGGTTAACATTGTCAAAGGGTCCATTTTAACGCAAACCATCGTCTTTTCCTAAACCAAACCGAATAGTTGTAGAGCCTAAACCTATAGAAGTAGTTTTGTTGCCTAAAGTTAGCCAAACTGCGACTGAGAGCAGAAAATCACAAATAAAACTGAAAACAATGTCAACAAAGTCTGAAAGTAATAAATCAATACATGATCACACCTGGGATTCAACTCTTGTTCACCTGCATGGCCGTTCAACGCTTAATCCACTCAACCATCTTGCTTCTTCAGTGGACTTTGCTGTTTTTTCCACTACATCACCTGACTTCCTGTAGGCAGAGAACTCTTCAGGGCTGAGTACTGCCAACAGACGATAGCTTCGCCGCGAAAAAATGTCAGGGCCAACATCTCCTAACAGATGATAGTGTAGCAGTGTAAAAATGCTGCTCATGAAGACTACAGCAACTGCCTACACTTTGAGAAACCACAATAGTGATCCCAGAATGCTATCAAAATGATTGCGCTATTCATCCTCAATTTAATTTCATCATTTACTCCTTCAGCCAGGCCACTTGCCAGAAACAGCGATGCTTGTGCCGAACAATAAAAGTTCTGTATTCATATTGGGCTACATTGGAAATAATTTTCTCTTGTGCAGAAAGAGGGGAAATTGTTTCTGATGAAATTAAAGAGCCAAGTGACCTACAATCGGTGAAATTATGGGCACATGGTTACAATACTGTTGCCCATAAAGTTGGAATCATTTTGTATTCAGACACTTTATTTATCAAGAACAGTTCACATTTTCGCAATCATCTCATGAAAAGAGCTTAAAAAATATTTTATTGCAACTTTATGAGCAACGGGGTGAATTTAACCATTCTTTGGATGATGATGGATTCGAAAACAAAAACTATTCAGAAACCTAATTAGCGGCTCCTTGGCTCAACGCATTCTTGAATTGGTCAGATAAAAACGCTGTCACCTTTGATGTGGTTATTTGGAACATTTCAAATTAAATGCAATATAAATGTTGGAAATTTATGGAAATCTATGTGTGTTTCTTCCAGGGTGTAAGGAGGAAGAGTTCTCATGGTCAAACTACTTAAGAGCCGCAAAAGCACAAGTGGCCCCCAAAGAGCTGTTTGTCAGCTCAGGCGCGGTGAGTCAACGATGGACGGGGTCCTGTGGTCTGCAAGCACACTGCCAATACTTGCATTCAGGCAGTAAAAACTAATACTGAAATGCTTCTCATTTGGAAGGAGATTAAAATTTGGAGACGTAGAAGTACGCAGTACATTGTTTTTGGATCTGGAATCAGATGACCAGACCCCAAACATGTGTGTTTTTTCCCTCTGGAGTCTTGGCTGACATTGTATCCACCGTCCCTCAAATCGATAATGTCACAATATTTTTACTGATAATACGTGAAATACTGTATCCGTGGAAAATTTTGTAGCAAGATGATTGCGAGATTATCCTTTACCCATGTATGGGTCCTTCAAATGCAACTGCTGTGTTCAAACCTGTAAAACTTCAAGCCAGTTTTAATTTTAGGGGAGGTCCCAAGATTTCTTACAATCCCAAACATGTGCTGCTGAATCACTGGGAAATATGCATAGAACAAGTACAAGTACAAGATCTTAATATTTAGCATTTTGATGTCATACGTTGTACTACGGCCACTGAAATATGGGTCCTGGGTTTGAATATTTCTCAAAAATTGTGTGATCTACCCTCAGCTGCAACCTCCAGATACAGAATAGATATGTGACATTGTTCTACATTAGAATATGAAAAAAAATGCCTTTTCTGACTTAGGAAAACCTAAGTGAAAAATCAGAGTTTGAAGGGTAAATGGTGTGATGCCGCAGAAACAGCGAGTCATTGGAATGTACTTCGCTGAGAATTCTGATTGCTGACATGATGTCACGATCACCTTCGGTGAAAGCGATTAAACTGTAGAATGCTAGCTTGCAATTTTGATGGAAATTCCCAAACCCTTACGTCTGAAGGACTGCTGCCAGTCCGTGGCTCTCACTGCCCATCCCGTAGGTGGGGGTGCCCTGTAGTTTTGAAGTGGGCATGAAACTGGAGGCTGTGGATCGCATGAACCCCTCCCTCATCTGCGTAGCCACGGTGACCGACGCCGTGGACGGCCGCTTCCTGGTCCACTTTGACAACTGGGACGACACTTACGATTACTGGTGGGTTTCTGCGCAGCTTCCAGAAAGTTTCCACTGGTGCACTTTGAAGAAAATAAGCATTTCCGAGAAGTCCTGTGAAATGAAGCAAGATTACCGAGTCAGCAAGATAAGTGCAGTGCGTGACAGCACAGGAGTAGTTTGGTAAAAACAAAATCAGTATTAAGGTAGGTAGAAACAAAGTAGTTTGTCTTTCAAAATGCTTACAGTATGGTTTGTGGATTATCTTAAAGGAGCCGTGTCATGATTACTGTGTATGCTAACAACTCTGAACAAAGTACATTCCAAATCTGCTCAACTGCAAGTCAAAATCTAGAACGTATTTTTCTTATTTTGTGATTCGAAGGCATAGGTTAAATATGACATTTGGTAGGGACAAATAAAGTAATGCGAGCACGCTATGTGCGCGAGCGGGTGAATTTTTGCAAATCTGAGTGCAGATACTGACTTTACTGTGTACGGAGACTATCTGAATGCGTGTTTCTTTGTTTCTTTTACGATGCAAACCAAACTGCCTCCAAAATCTTCAGAGACAGATGCCTCATTATACTTCCATTTCTATTTTGTAGCCATCAAAATACTTTTGATTTGATTTTTGAATACAAGTGTACAATTGTTAGCCTACTTATGTTATGAACATTTATTATGATGGTTAGCTATATCGAACAATAAATGAAATACTCTTACCAATTCATAAGCTTCTTAATTACACAATGGCATGTTTAATTATTAGAGAATGTTAAAATCATTATAGGCAATTTATGTCAATTAAGCATCTCTCTGTGCGGTAACGCGACTGCAGCCGAGATAAACACTGACTATCTGTGAATTGGAGAAGCCGCAAACCGAGTGTTTTATCGGGCTGGATCATGGTACATTTATGATTAATGATAGCTTGTTTCTTTGATTTTCCCCACTGAGGCAAAGTTGGTTGGGACATTTTGAATTTTAAAGGTTATATTTGTTGAACATCATGAAACTAACTTCAATGCTTTCCCTATAATTCCATGCTATAATTCATCATTAGGAATCACCACACCTGAAGCTCTGATACACCTCTATCCTCAACAGCTTGCTGACGTAGTTCCTGCTCACAAAATAATACATTAATAATAGCACCATTGCAGGATTTCTAGACTGAAATTCACCTCATAATTTGATATATCCACCCATGTTATGTCTACTACAGCTAGCAACCTGTCACTACTAGCCAACATGTGACAGAAACCAGATTTATTTCGCTAGTAGAAACTATCAAACATGATTAACTAACATTAGTTGACCTTATTTTCCAATAAAAGGTAACTTTCAGTAGCTAGCAAGTTTTCACCTTAAATAGCAAACTGTTTCTGACTAGTTAGTTTGATCACTAACGCCCTTAATGGTAAAAAAAGGTGGCCTTACGGTTTTCTTCCTGTCAACTGAGAGGCTAGCTGTCATTAGCCTGCTAGCTGACAAACTGATGCTATATAATGGTTAGCTATGGAAAGGTACTGCAAGCACACTTAGTTATGAGAGTGGTAGTTAGCTAGCCTGCTACAGTACTAAACTGCACCAATTCATGATCAAGTTGAAAAGCATAATGCCAGAGTAACTACAATACATCAATACGATGCAAAACAAAGACGTATTGGCAAAGATGGAATCAGATTATGACTTGCAGTCAAGCAGATTCACTTTCTTAGGATGTAAGTTTGGAGTATGCGCAGTAATTGTGACCCAGCTCCTTTGAGTAACCCGATCATGACCTCCGGAGAAGAGGCATTGATTTTGAATTTTTCAAAAGTATTTTTTGGTGCCTTGAGCACCAGAAGAAAAATGCTATTTAGTTTGATTATATTCAAGAGGAGGCAGGCATCTCTATGGCTGATAACTACAGAATTCGGCAACTCATGCCAAAACAATCTGGATGGATAAATAGCACTAAAGTTAAGAGGAAAAATCCTTATTTTTAATTTCGAGCTGAATTACCTATTTAAGTGAAGCAAGCCTTTATGGATCATACCTTGCACAGTGACCCAGGCAATTCTCCTATATTTAATGGAATGTGTGTCCCTCGCCCTTCCTATCAGGTGTGATGCAAGCAGCCCATATATACACCCCATTGGCTGGTGCCAGGAGAGGGGCCTGCCACTCACGCCCCCTCAAGGTGAGCACGGGCACATGGCCACACCCCTTCTGCTCACATACACTCAGTCAGAAGCAGAGACTGTATAAAAAGATGGACGTAGCACTCGGGTCTGAAAACTGAGGCCAATGCGGACATCTCCAAAATTTGCATTCTACTTAATGGCCAGCGGATGGCGACCTTGGTGGTTGCAGAAAGAAGTTCAATGCTACAGAAGTCTAAGAGAAAATGACCCTATTTTCCCCATCTGATTTATGATTTAAATAATGATTTTCCACATTACTTTATTGTATCTATCGCAATTTTTAAGTCTTCTACAATATATCATGATGTTGATTTTTGTAAATTATGGTCCCAAATAGACTAGATGAAAGGATAAAGCCAGTATATTCTTTAGGGGCGTGGCTATCCTCTGGTCCTTGTCTGATACGGTCAGATCCACAAGTAGATCCACCCCTCGCTCCTCCCTGGATATTCAACTCATGCTCACGTCCAATAGGAATCACATCCAGTTTCAAAATGACAAAATGGCACAATTCAAATTGCCAAAATCGAGGCTTCCTAAATGGTATGCTGAAACCAATGGGTGACATGACGGTTGCTTCGTCCATCTTTTTATACAGTCTATGGTCAGGAGCCGAAGGGTACATGTAAGCATAGTAAATGATGCATGGTGATGAGTGCATATTACCATGACACAGCATTATAGTCTGATAGCTGATGTTCTTTATACCACTGAATAGACGGCGCTTAACAAATTTATTCGACCACCTGTCATAAAAAAATGAGAAACACAAATATTTTGGGAATTTCTTAAAAACTGGTTTAAAACTAAAAAATGTTTTGTCATTCCTTTGGCAAATAACAAACTGAAACCACTAAATAGTCCTTATTCACACATTACAGCAAACGGAAAACATAACACATTGCTGAATACCCCTCAGCCCGGACAAGATTTCCTGCCTCAAGGTCACAGAGCTAAGGTCAAAGGTGAAATACAGCAAAAACATGACCTTGCATATCCATGTGTCACAGCAGCGATCAGTAGTTGCAGACTACTGACCCGGACAAGATTTCCTACCTCAAGGTCACAGCACTAAGGTCAAACGGTGAAATCCAGCAAAAAAACATGACTTTGCACATCTATGTGTCACAGTGAGTTACCTTACCAAATTTGGTGAAGCTGCGATATTTAGCTGACGAGTACTGACCCGGAGAAGATTTCAAGGGTGGAGGTCAGAGAGCTAAGGTCAAAGGTCAAATCCAGCAAAAAAATCTGACAATGCACATCTATGGGTCATAGTGAATTACCAAATCAAATTTGGTGAAGCTGCGATATTTAGTTGACGAGTACTGACCCGGAGAAGATATCAAGGGTAAAGGTCAGAAAGCTAAGGTCAAATGTCAAATCCAGCAAAAAATCTGACAACGCACATCTATGTGTCAGACTGAGTTACCATACCAAATTTGGTGAAACTGCAATAATTAGTTGCCGAGTACTGACCCGGACAATATTTCCAGGGTCAAGGTCACAGAGCTAAGGTCAAAGGTCAAATCCAGCAAAAAACCTGAAGTTGCACATCTATGGGGCATAGTGAGTTATCATACTAAATTTGGTGAAGCTGCAATCATTAGTGACTGAGTACTGGCCCGGACAATATTTCCAGGTTTGAGAGTCGGCCGAGGGGTAAAAACTATATTTTGTATGGCTTCCTTTGGCCTTGGTAACAGCTGGCATTCTTGCATTCAACCACTAAAACAAATTTTTGTGTTCAGGAATGCAAGAAAATTACTGTTATTTTGCATCTTAATCAAAAAATAATTATGTCCTTAACTATTTTTTCAGCTTTTTTGTGAAATGGTAAATTGGAAAATCCATGGATAACAACAATGATTATATTTTAGCATTAAAAATATTTCAGTTAAAGAGCTTGTGCATCATGGTGGATTAATCATTACAGAAACATAATGAAAATTCTTTTAGTAATGATCAACACTGTTAATTTAGGGCAGCTGTAGCATAAACCTTACATTGGGTGGTGGTCTAATAAATTTGTTACGCACTGTATATTATAAAATTATTAGTGTATTTCACCCCATTTAAGAATATTATAATAAATAATATAATATATTATTTATATAATGTAATATAATAATATATTTCTCATTTGGGAAAATTCCTGTGCTTTAGTAATGCACATTTTCCCCCGATAAGATGAGAAAATGCAACAACAATTGAATACATTTCGCTGATAGCATACCTTTTACTCTGATGAGTGAATTTCATGTGATGGGATGACAGTGGTTCTCCAGCTCTGTCCTGGCGCTCCGCTGCATATACTGGCCTTTCTTCTGACCACAATTGCACTCTTATTTTAACAAGCTGTTGATTTGTCATAATTAGGTGCATTAATGTTTAGAGCAGTTATTTATCCTCTTAAGCCACATTTGACAAATCTATACATGCCATGAAGAATAAAAATTTCATATCCACATTGACATATATAAGAAACTGATATGAATAATTGCAGAGGGAAACAATTTAACCAAACGTAATCTATGTAAATAACCAGTAGTTTACTCATTGGTGAAACTTTTGAAACATGGTTGCGAAAACTAACTATTGATTTGGCAGACAGCAGGGTCACACCTGTTCAGTGTCATGCTCATTTTATCAAGTCCTGGCTTATTTTGAAAAAACTCAAAACTGATTTTTTCTGAGTCTGCTTAAAAATGTTTTTGCCTGAAAATCCTCACAATACAGGAAATAATATGTTGAAGGATTTTTATTCTTCGTGGCACAATGGATATGTCCATCAAAATGGGGCTTAGGATGGTAAATAACTGCTCTTAACATGAAATGTAGCAAATTATGACAAATTAACAGCTTTTTTAAAATTCTACAATTTCAATTGTGGTTGGAACAAAAACCAGCATATACAGTGGGGCGCCAGGACCAAGTTTGAGAACCACTGGGCTATGATGTAAAATGATAAGTTGTATTGTGACTCAATGCATTAGATTCACATTAATTGATAATTTCTCCTGCCTGCAGACTACCCAGATCCAGACAGGTTTAGCTGGGAAAAGTACCTGGAAGAAACAGGCTCAACAGCTGTGGCTCCGGAGGCTTTTAAAGTGGTGCGTACTCTGTCCCCCCCAACCCAATAATGGGACATTCAAAACGCCAGAAATTACATTTTGTGTTTCCACCTGCCAGCCTACTTAACAGCTTGAGCTTTCAAGAATCAGTGGTCCCAGCTCTGTCCTTGGGGCACACCAGCCAGGCCCAGGTATACCTTGTGTTCCATCTCATGTACATTTGATGGAAGTAATCAAGCCCGGATTTGACTAGTTTGTGCTGAAGAGAGGGTTGAGAACCACTATTCTAGGTATTTGCTGTAGTTAGATTAAGCTCATACATCCATCTTCATGTAGCTTCAAAAGCTAAAAAAGAGTCTATACTCACTTTTTATATACAGAAAATGAAACCTGCCAGCAATGCTGAAACGCAAACAACACATCTGCAGAAAAATCAAAAGTCCTATCATGATGTACTGAATATTTCTCATCCATTGTGTCTAGAGGGTGCCAGCTTGTGAATGTATTTGCATTTTCAGTGAGCGCATTTTAACATTTCAAAAAGTCTGCTTCCATTTGGTTTAGGTTTTAGCTAATAGGCCGGGCAGGAGTATTTCAATCAGAAGGAAGAAAGTGAATGAAGTGAAGCTAATGGTTTATTATACAGATTATGCAAAGATAAAATCTTGACTCGAAAAGTCTTTGGTGCTTAGACTCCCAAGGGAGCTTTTTAAATCGAGAGGCTTCAGCCCTGAGCAGCAGCATGATAAATCCCCCTGAGAAGTCTAGACACTGGGGTTATGGCAGCAGAGTCAGATTCATTTCAATTCAGTTTTATAAGTATAGTGCTGTTTACTGGGGGACTGTCAAAAAAGTATTTCAGGATAAAACAGGGTGTTGCCAGTTCTGGGACGAAAAACTCCCAAGTCAGAAGAAATGGCTAGAGGACCCCGGTTATAGTTTATCAGTTTCACAGAGTTCTCCCACTTATTATACGCATTCTCTGTGTGGGGAAACAGACACTTTTGTGCTTCTGAACACAGTGGAGAGACAGACAGATTAGTGTATTAGGCCGCATGTGTGTTCATGACCGCTGGGAGCTCCACCTTTGGGGATTTTCCTCCAGCCCACAGGGGAGAAGAGGGCGGGACCCCACAACCATTCGGGATTAGAATAATCCAATCCGCAGTGCCAAACATGGCACACAGCTGCTTGCAACCAATCAGAGGTCAAAACTTATTCTGCACACAAATTTGAATATATGCAAATGTAATGCTATAAACAGTGTTTCAATTAACATTTTTGGGATTTTGTTTCCTTGCTGGCTCATTCACTTTCCTGCTTTTTAATACAAACATTGGATCTGCTTCTTTTAGACGACGGTCATAATATGTTGTATTTGTTCCTGGTAAAACTTCCAACACCTGTCATATTGGTTACGGTTTTCGGTGATTGGATCGTCTCTCGTTACCGTTTACCCTCTGCGTTCTTTACGCCTCTTCCCACACTTCTTTTGTTGTCTGACCAATTTTCTTTGTGTCTTTAGGTTTCCCGTTTTCTTGTTCGTTGTCGGATTGTCTCACCGTGCTACATGCTTCTTCTCTCACGGCTTTTGTGCCAGTGTTTTCTGAGCCTCTCGTTCCATCCTCAGTCCTTAGTGTTCGTGCTTCTTACCCGTGTCTTCGGCATCCCGTGCCCGTGTTCCCCATCCTCGCCTTTGCCGCCGCCTCACAAACTACTGCCTCCACCCTCGGCTGTCCCTGGACCACCATATGACTTGCTTTTATCATAGTTTTGCCGTGCACCATAGCTTGGATTACTGACCTGAGTGAAGATCTGGTTTTCGCCATAATTGGTTCCTGCTATTAATACCTTCAGACCCCACAGCCCTGACAAAGCCCATCCTTGCTAATTTTCATACAAGTTTGATAACGAAAGTTGAGATTATTAAAGATGAAAAGACCCATGAAGCAGAGATGATGATCAATCTGCAAAGACGTGGCAGAGATGGGAGTTGGTGGGACACATATGACAGCTGTTTGCAGCACTAAAACATGGAGAGAGACTTATTCAGACAGCAGGATGATGATAGGCTAGCAAAAGAATTATGTCACCGTGCCATTGGATAGACATGAACTGGTAATGCAAACAGCTGATCTAGCTCAGCCAATGGGTCTGTGGAATGACGACGGGAGATTGGGAGCGAGATGCGTGAAAGATGTGAACAGCAGGATACAATATGGGTGTAAGCATGGAAAGGATTGAAATTTCACCAAGCTCTGTTTCTGAGGTCCTAACCGGCCTCTTTCTGTCTGTCTAGCGGCCGCCCCATGGCTTCAAAGTTCAGATGAAGCTGGAGGCGGTGGACAGGCGAAGCCCGGCCCTCGTTCGCGTCGCCACTGTGGAGGAAGTGGACTCGCACAGGATAAAGGTCACTGTTAGACATTCCATTTTAACTTTTCAAAATGTCTGGGGTTCACCGCAAAAACATCTAGGGGTCATCGAAAAAAATCGGGAGCTCATGGCCAGAACATCAGGAGCCCACTGCAATAATTGAACAAGTGGTGCCAGGCTCAACAAACCCCGCCCCTCGCACATACTTTGACCAACTTTTCCACAATTCAAAAGGCATCTATTCTGGGTCAGTGGCGAATCCCTAAACCCAATTTGGGGTGAATCTGGCCATTAGTTTTGCTGCTCAAGTGTTAACAAACAAACTAACAAACACAGAAACAAACCGAGCCAAAAACAATACCCCTTGCCGTCACCCTTCGGGTGGGGCGGGGTAATAAATGAAAAAAATTCATTTATTTAGAGAGAACTACTGGAAAATACTGCACCGTTTTACAATTTACTTTTTTTGATAGCGGTATTTTTAAATGATACATTCATTGCAGCGCAAGGTTTAAAGATGTTCACTGTCTGTGAATGAGCTGTCCTCTGTAAGCGCTGTGCCTCAGTGTAAATGCAGTTCCTGTGGACTCCGCTCAGATCCACTTCGATGGCTGGAGCCATGTGTACGATGAATGGGTGGACTCTGACCACCCGGACATACATCCTGCAGGCTGGTGCCAGCAGACAGGACATCCACTGAAATGGCCCCCATGTGATACCGCCACCCAACAGCCAAGTAACTCACAATTCTGATAAAATGTGTGGGAGTTTTGTTTGTGGTTGTGTTGCAGTCTGTTTTTTTGTTTGTGGGTTTGTATTAGGTTGAATAATTGTAGTTGTGGCTGTATTGAGGTTGAATGCATGGTTGTGCCGCAGTTGTGTTCTGGCTTTGCGTGTAATTATGTGTGATGGTGGTGTACGTGACTGTGTTGTTGTTGTGTGACAGTGGTCCATGCTGTTGCATTACTCTTCTGTATATGGTTGTGTTACAGTTGCGTAACAGTGGAGTATGTGGTTGCATTACTGTTCTTTATGTGGTTGTGTTGAGATTGTGTTGCAGAGGAGAGCATGGTTATGTTATGGTTGAGTTGTGGTACTGTTGCCTTGGTTTTATATCGATGTTTAGGGTTGTGCTGTGGTTTTGTCGCAGTGATATACGCGATTATGTTGTGGTTGTGTTATGGCGGTGTAAATGGTAATGTTTTTGTTGAGTTATGGTGGCATAAATGGTTATGTTGTGTTTTTCCTGTGGTGGTGCACATGGTTACATTGTGGTTGTGCTGCAGTTGTGTTACGGTGGTGTGAATGGTTATGCTGTGGTCGTGCTGCAGTTGTGTTCTGATGGTGTAAATGGTTGTGTTGTGGTTGTATTGCGGTTGTGCTATGGAGGTGTAAATGGTTATGTTGTGGTTGTGCTGCTGTTGTGTTATGGTGGTGTAAACGGTTGTGTTGTGATTGTATTGTAGTTGTGTTATGGTTGTGTAAATGGTTGTGTTGTGGTTGTACTGTGCTTGTGTTATGGTGGCTTAAATGGTTGTGTTGTGGTTGTTAAATATTGTGTTTGCGTTATGGTGGTGTAAATGGTTGTGTTACGGTTGTGTAAATTGTAATGTTGTGGTTGCATTGTGGCTGTGTTACAGTTGTGTAAATGGTTGTGTTGTGGTTGTATAGTTGTTGTGTTATGGTTGTGTAACAGGTGTTTGATGTGGATGTGCCTCAGGTCCCAGAGAGCCTCCTCCTTCAGGACAGACCAGCCTCCCCTCGCTCCCCTGCAAGGCAATAACCCACCCCAGAACCAACAAGTACAGCTTCCACCACAGGTCAGCACAGCACCCCCTAATGGCTCCTCACCAGTACTTCAATTCTTCTCTCATTTGTCTAACTGAATAAATTGTACTGGATCAATGCAAGTTGATTTAGCGTAGACTTATTAAATCCCATATTATTCATCCAGCTACAGTCCCTGACACTGTACTGTTAAGACCACTGAAGAGTTAGAGTGTAATGATATACACCTCTGAATTTTATACCTGAACTCTATAAAGTAACACTTGAGTGTGTTCATGCGCTCAAAGGCCCATAGCCCTACTGCTGTAAGACCAGCTTACATAAATGAATGAGCAGACTGGAGTATAGAAGAGAGAGGAACCCTGCAGTCCCTCTGTGTTACGATAGTTCTGCAGTCATGAAGCAGTTGACTATTGATGGCTGAACTACTCGTAACTTACATATACGTGAAGGAATGGTTAGTGGCTGTAGTCGAATTGTCACTTTTTGCTTTTTAAACTAATATTTAGACAGAGAAAGACAAATAACCTGCTTTTTCCTCAAGGCCATTAAGGCCTAGTAATGTCAAAGGAGCTGTGTCAGGATTACTGCACATACTCACAACTTTGAACGAAGTAAATCCACTCAACTGCAAGTCAGCAATCTAGAAGGTATTTCTCTTCTGTGATTATTGGTGATGGCAAACCAGCTTACATTCTTCGTATCCCTTGGCTAAAGCTTAAAATTGCAAAGTCTGTCCGAAGCCAATGTGGCTCATCAAGCTGGTGCTTAAATGCGGTCCCTGTAGCATGAAGCGATCAGGAGTACTGCGACTCCGCCTGGAGGTCCATCACCGGTTACCCTCCAGCTCTCAGTCAAGTTTCTCTGACAATGTGCTGGTACCCAATTACGCACCTGGGTGGAGTGAGTCATTGAGGGAGTGATGTGTGTGGCGAGCACTTGAACCTAGAACCTTTTAATCCAAAATCAAGCACACTTAACCCCCGCACCACCACGTTCCCCCAAAGCCTAAAATAGTACTTTGAATCCTCAAATCTCCACAGAAAGCCCCTTAATATAAAACCATAAAGCTGGGGTTACTAAAATACAAAAACACAAAGCAAAACGAAGACGGATTGGCAAGGATAGAATCAGATAATGACTTACAGGCAAGCAGACTCACTTTCTTGGGATGTAAGTTCTGACCATGTGCAGTAATCATGACACCACTCCTTCAGTATCAGAGGCCATATTTCTTAATGTAAGGCCAAAACCGCGACCTTGCCTATTCCCACTTTTATAATATTCGTTTTTTTAACCCTTAAAAGCGCTGAAATAAAAAAATTATAAGTTTAATTATCTTGTGCTGTTGAAAACCTATCATGTGGCGACTTGTTTAAAAGCTCTCCCGCAGGGGAGCTCTTTTAATCCAGGTGCCACTTGATGGGTTTTCAACAGCTTTCGTTTTGAAATCTTACATCTTTTAGTAACAATAGCTGAATTTAGCGCTCTGAGGGTTAAAGTTTGTGGGCTTTTGTCATATTTATTTGAACAGGATTGAGTTGAGAGGAGAACAGAGAGTGAGAAAAAGGTAAGACGAGTAATACAAGTTGGTGACGTGATTCACATCTCCGATCTGTTTACGAAAAAGATGACCGCAGGGATTTCAAACAAAACATTTCAAACACTGAAGTGTAGACTAAGACCGAAACTGGGGGTCCTTCTCAGGGCTCTTACAGAACGTGGAGCCCACTGTACAGAAGGACAGAAGTGGAAAAAGGTATTTACCATAATATGGGTCCTTTTCAACCATTTCTCAAAACAGGAAGTGCCCAACCCCAGGCTGTGATGGCTCAGGTCATGTGACTGGGCGGTTCACTGCACACCACTGCCTGTCTGGATGTCCCCTGGCCGAGAGGAATCAGGGCAGACTAAAGACTGAACTAACTGACGTTGATGGCACTGGAGGCAAGAGGAACCTCCTGGTGTTTGGTCAACGGTCTAAGAAGTCCCGTTATCATGGCAGGTAACAACTTACAGCTGCTACACACCACATTATTATTGTGCTAAGCTACTAGTGGGTAGGGGCTAATGAGATGGTGTGCTGTCTGCTGTGATTTGTGAGGCATTTCGTAGGTGCCTTGAAATCTCAGAGCCCTCGTAAACTCAGGCCTCAGACCCCTCAAGGATTGTTAAAAAAAAGACAACTGCAATCATCAACGAGGATGAGTGGGCTAAGATTCCAAAAAGATGTTGAGAAGGGCCCGCGAAGGTTGTTCGAGCAGTGATTGTAATAAAGGGTTGTGCAACGAAATACTAAAATAAGAGATCAATGCGTCTGAATATTTTTTTCCACCGTCATGTTTGTTTAAATGTTATTTTGCATTACGTATTTGAAAATACATACTTTTTTCATACTGAGTGTAATGCGAATAGAAGCCGCTAGATGGCAGTATTGACCTTTCTTATGTTAAGCCCAGACTGGATCTAGGTTTGGGCATGTCTTGGGCATGTCTGGGACAAGTCCAAGGGAATTAAAAAAAAGAGCTCTAAATGTGGGAGGGGTCTACAAAAGAATATATAAGGAGGAAAATTGAGGGAGTGGAGTAGTAGGAGATATTGCAAGGAGAAGGATACATGTGACCAGACCTGTCATTCTGTTCAGGACCTGTGAAGTTTTTAGTAGATTTTTGCCTGTGTTGGAGCATTTTCCTCACCCAGGACATCACCAAGCAACCCGACCAAAGGGACTGTAAATATTTTTGTTCTTGTATTTAACAATCTTGGTCAGAAGAGTAGTTTGTTGTTAGTTGCATTTGTTTAATTAAATCTGTTGAAGTTTTTAAAGTTGTGTCTGTCATCTCTTGCTGTCATAAATTTAATAACAAATTGGGACCATAACATGAGTAACTGCTAATTTCATATTTAAGTATATCACATGTAAATTCACATCAAATAGACCGTTGAGGGGTCTGATCGAGTTGCTTGAGGTTTCGAGGGGTCCGACTTAGTCTGAGTTTTCAAGACACCCATAACTCATAGCTGTCAATGACATGATTTTTTACCTTCCCCGTCTTTCTTCTCCTCTCAGGATTGGACGCCCACCAAAATACCGGAAGGGGCAGCAGCGAGCTTATCAGAGTACGTACAAATGGCATAATGCTCAGCACTACAGGCTGCTTCAGAATGAATTAGCAGAGTGCCAAAGACTAAGCGCTTTGCCAAAGGCAGGCAGCAGTAGAATGAGATAACGGTTAGCTTAATGGTACAGACAGCACCAGAATGAATTAGCATTATGCCAAGTAATTAATGCTTCACCAAATAAAGGCAGCAGTACACTGACACTGAGATAGCGCCACGGTTAGCGCTAAAAGTAGCACCGGAATTAATTAGATCTATATCACATAGTTAGCTCTATGCCAACCGAAGGCAGCAGAAGCCAGCGAGGAGATAGTGCTGCAGCGCTGCGAAGAAATATTAACCCGTTTCCCAATTTGTTCTTTTTTTGCCAATTTGTAACATTTAAATGCTTCTGATTGTCAAACCAATTTTAAAATTAGACAAAGATAACCCAAGTAAACACAAAGTTCCAGTTTGAAATTATTAATTCATTAATTGAAGGTAAAAAACTATCAAATCCTTCCTAGCCCTATGTGAAAAAAGTAATTGAGCCCTTAGTTAATAAATCCATCCATCCATCCATTTTCTATACCCGCTTATTCCTCACTAGGGTCACGGGGCGAGCTGGAGCCTATCCCAGCTGACTACGGGCAAAGGCAGGGACCCACCCTGAACAGTTTGCCAATCCATTGCAAGGCGCACACACCATTCACAGACTAGTTAATAAATCAACCAACAAAATAAATTTAATTGATCATTTGGTTCAGTTTCACTAGACAAAACGTTACCCAGGCATGATTACTGCCAGCCCTGTAGAATCTTAACATCACTTAAACATAACCTGGTTGTTAATTTGAAATTGGCACAAAAAAGCAGCACATTATGCTGCGATGCAATGAGATTCAAGAACAGATGAGAAACAAAGTTGCTGAAATCGATCAGTCTGGAAAGGGTTACAAAGCCATTTGAACTCCAGCAAACAATGGTGAGAGCCATTATCTACAAATGAAAAAATCTAGCAGCAGTGATAGTCCTTCCCAGGAGTGGCTGGCCAACCAAAATTCCTACAAGAGCTCATCTACAATCCATCCAGGAAGTCACAAAAGAACCAAGACTTAAAAACTGCAGGCCTCACTTGCCTTAGGTAAGGCTAGTGTTCACGATTCCATATAAAGAAAGAGACTGGGCAAAAATGTCATTCTTGGGACAGCTGCAGAGTGAAATCACTGCTGATCAGAAAGAACACCAAAGCTTGTCTCATATTTGCCAGAAAAAACATCTCGATGACGCCCAAGATTTTGGAGTAACACTCTGTGGACTGAGTCAACAGTGGAACTTTTTAGAAGAGATGGGTCCTGTTACATCTGACATAAAGCTAACAATATTCCACAACGAGAACATCAACAATCAAACACAGCGGCAGAATTGCGATGGTCTTGGTCTGCTTTCAGCAACTTCCGATAATTGATGGAACCATTGATGAGGTCTTCACTTCACCAGAAAATGTTGTTGAATGTCTGGCTATCAGTTTGTAACCTAAAGCTCAAGTGCAGTTGGGTTATGCAGCAGGACAATGACTCAAAGCGCACAAGCAAATCTAACTCTAAATGGCTGAAAAGAAACAAAATGAAGGTTTCAGGGTGGCTAGTCAAAGTACTGACTTAAATCCAACTGAGATGTTGTGGCTTAACCTTATACAGGTCGTGCTCAAAAACACTCCAGTGTGGCTGAATTAAGACAATCCTGCAAAGAAGAGTGGGCCAAAATTTCTCCAGTGATGTAAAAGACTCACTGCCAAGGCGGTGCTACAGTTATCAGATTTAGGGAGCAATTATTTTTTCACATGGGTGATATTGGTTTTGAATAACTCTTTACGTTCAATAAATGAAATGATAATTTAAAAGCTGCATTTTATGTTTCCTCACATTGTGTTTGTACAACATTAAAATTAGCTTGATGATCAGAAATGTTTGAATAATACAAATGCGTTGAAATAGAAGAAATCGGGATGGGGGCAAATACTTTTTCACGGCACTTAATGCTCCCTGCTGCTGGCATCACCAAAATGAATTCCTATAATTAGCTCTATAATTAGATGATTAGCCATAATTAGCTCTGTGAGGAGTAAAGGCAGCAGTAGTCCACGATGAGACAGTAAGATTAATGCGAGGGGAAGCACTAAAATGACCAGCACTCCAATCACTAAAGGCCGAAGAATAGTGCTGCCTCGGACTTGCTCTTGCGGAGGGTCAGGTCAGGTCTGTCTGCGAAAATTCTTTATGAAATGCGCTCTGAAAGAAAAAAAATTGTTTGGTTTGAGACTGCATTATGCTCATTCCTAGAGGGGACTCCAAACTAAATCTTCACTTCGCCATATGTTGTAGACAGCGGAGCAGTGATACAGTGCTGTGCTTAATGTTATAAGACACATCAGAATGAATTAGCGCTATGCTAATGAATTACCGTAACACCAAATGCTAAATGCAGTGGCATAGTGAGAAAATGCGGTTCTTTGCAGGCATTACCGCGTGTGTGTACTTAGTTGGATTACATTAATCTGTATGTGCGTATTGCAGGCCTGTCTGCGGAAGCAGTGTACCCCTCTCTCTTCATGTCCGCGTTGTCGGCGCATCCTGACCGCTCTCTGTCCCTCTGCTGGGAGCAGCACTGCAAGCTGTTACCCGGCGTTGCCGGGATTCACGCAAGCAAAGTGGCCGGGTGGACTGTGGACGAGGTGAGCTCGTCACTGCCCTCTCGCGGCGGACATCCGCAGGGCATGCCATTTTCTCCTTTTTTTATTCTAAATTTCTATGATCAAAACACCAGTGAGTTTGGAACAGCAAACAGAAGCAGCGTGGAAATACATTTTCAAAAGGTTTGTATCTTCGTGTTCTTCAATATCATCGATATCAAACACCAATAGTAATCTCTCAGTATTCATAGGTTCGGTGGAAAACATTCAAATCACATTTACGATCTTTCACCTTGACACCTCAAGAGGTTGATTCAAGTGTGTTCCTATTTCAGGCAGAAGGTGGGCAGAGTGAATGTGAAAATGCTGGACAGAGACGACTCAAGGCTATGCCTGCGATTAATACTGCTTTATCTTTCATGTCTGGTGAAAAATATATTTTTTTCACAGGTCTTTGGTTTTGTTCATAACCTCACCGGGTGCGAAGAACAAGCCCGTCTGTTCAGAGATGAGGTGAGAGGCTCAATGTTTGGAAGATGAGAGGGATTATTTGTTATTCGGCACGACTGCTGACGCTTCCCTCCATCACCATTTATAACGTGGTGGGAGATCTTAGCTGCAATTAAATAAGGTACATGTCCCTGGACTTTTACTGATGGCTGTGAGAAAAGCTTCGCAGAACACCCCTGCACTCGCAATACCACCACGCCGCCCAACATTTGAAGCTGAAATTACACTCCTTTAGGAAATTAACTTTTTCATCCACTAGCCAGAATGGGTTGTTGACTATAAAAATTACCTGATAGTTCGGACATTCTACCCGATGCATCATCTTTTGCAGTATGACAAACCCTGGCTGGTTACTTGCCAAAGCGAACTGGAAATTTACACTTAAAAAAATAATAATAATAATCTTCATTGAAATTCTGCCAAACTTTAGCAGGCGGCAGATGTTTATTTCATACCCTGTGTATTCTCTGCTGAGAGTATGTCCAAAAGTTCTCTGCTGGGCTTTTCTTAAACTGAGTGGTGGGCGTGTCTTCACAGATGATTGACGGAGAGGCTTTCTTGCTGCTGAATCAAACTGACATCGTCAAGATCATGAGTATCAAACTGGGACCAGCTCTGAAGATCTACAACGCCATTCTCATGTTCAAGAGCACTGACGAAGGCCTCAAGTGACGCCTTCTGGCCTCATTCAAAACCTGCAGGCGTATAACGTGCCAAATCTTGCCTCCCTCCCTCTTTACCCCCAATGTGGCCCAATCCTGTGGCGTACAATGTGCCAAACCCCACCTCCAAACCGTCCCTTCCTAGTCGTTACTCAGTCATGTGGCAAATGATAAGCCAGGCTCCTCCCCTTGCGTGTGTATGTTATTTTGGTCTGCTCCTGTCAGAGAGAGAGAGAGAGAGAGAGGCACGATGATGCCTGACCAAACTGGGCCAAAATTGAATTGCATCAATACTGGCCCCAGCTTCCATAACAATTCTGTTCAATGAATTTCTATTCAGTCCAAATGCAGGCGAAGGTGTTTTTTCTGAAGCTGTTCAGTGCATTCTACAGTACTGTAGCCTAACAGTGCAAATGCAACATCCGCAAACATTTGCGCTGTACTTATTTTACTGAGCCATCTTCAGAAATGGCTATTTCTCTCATCTGATGAGGTCTATTTGTGTGGCCAGTCTCTCACTATGCACCTCATTAATATCTCTACTAAGTTACAGCTCTTTGCAATCATTAAATTTGATCTTTTAAAAAGACACTTTGCCAGTATGAAATTTGCTGAACATTTCTGTACCAGAATTGTTGTCTTGTGGGCTGCGCCTTAAGTTGATAAATACAATGAATTGATATTTAAAATATGTTCAGCGGTCTTGTACAGAATTCTAAGAAATTCAAAAACTCTCTCTCTTTGAGGGGCACTGACTATTGTGTTGAGATTTGCAGTTCTTGGGTCACGATGTCTTTCAAACCATGAAAAACAATAAAAGCATTGTTGAAGATTTTTTTTGGTGTCAGAATTCCCTTATTCCCGCACACAGGAGGCAAAGAAATGTAAACACACAACTGACAATCAAGGTTATAGAACTTAAACTACCAGCTTTCTGCTTCCGAACTATCATCTTAATCAATCAGGCCATAACTGGCTCTGTGGGATAGACTGTGCAAAGAAATGTCTCACTTTTATGGCTCTATTTGATGAATGAACAGACCCTGCAAGGGAATCTCACAGCTGCATTCAGTATAGCACCTCGTGCTAGCGGTGCTGCTGCCAGTATACGCTTGTAGGTCACCAGTGATTTATCCCGTGACACACTCTTCCTGAGCTGGGCAGAGCTTCTGACCGCTGCCACTATTTGAATCTATTGAAGTGCTTGGTGTGGCGAATGGAAGGAACTTCTCGAAATTCCTTGTTGTACTCGTTGAAATGTGTGGTTCTTGTAGGCTGTATTCAGTACTGGGGTCTTTTAGCCCTTTGAGCACCGAATACATTTTCAAGAAATTAAAAATGTAGTTATCCTGGGCTTTTGAAAACCTATCAAGTGGCAACTTTTTTAAAGTAATGTGCTGTGATAAAATTGACATCAATAATAATAACATGCATATTCTCAAAGAAATGAGCATTTCAGTTGTTTTTTTAAACTGTTATACCTTTCAGGAAGGTTTAAGTGTGAGCTGAACGTTTGATTAAGGTGCTGCTTAGCATGTCAGTGGGGTTCAAGTCAAGACATGCTCTGTAAACCCTGATAGTGCGGTGAACTCAAACGTTTTGTGGAAACAGATTACCTCAAAAAAATTGTGCAGGTCAACTTAATTGCATTGTGAGGAGGGAACTTAAAGAAAATAAGGTAAAGTTTTTTTCATATTTTTAAGTGTTGTGAACACGAGATCGATAAGTTGGCATACAAAATTTTTTTAGGTAGTCGGTTTCCTCAAAACGTTTGAGTTCACCAAGCCTGTCAGGGTTTACAGTGTGGATTAGGCTGCTCAAATCTTAATTTTGCTTCCCCTGAGCCATTTACTGGCTTATGTTTAGCTGCATAACACAACTCTGGATAAGCTTCAGACAACAGACTGATGACTGAACATCCTCCTTCACTATTTATTGGTAAAGAGCAGGATTGAGAAGTTCCATCAAATATGTTGTCCTGGCCCTGAAGCAGCATAACATCCTCACCCTTTCACACTATACCACTGGCATTTTTGATTTCACTAATCGGGGAATGCTGAGCTAGCCTTGCACCAGATGCGACAAGACCCATCTCAAAAGGCTTGGATGTCATCAAGGTGTTTTTGGCTTGTGAGAGACAAGCATTTATGCTGCTCTCGGTTAGCAAATGTTTTTGCCTTTCAATTCTCCAATGGATACCATTAGCCCAGTCGGTTTCTAATTGTAGAATCAGGGATGTGTACTTCATCTGATGAAAGTGAGTCAACCAGTTTTTCAGATGTTCATTTAGGTTTTTTTGTGACTGGGTACATGTTTAGCTAGTTAGGAGATTTAGACTGCCGAGCCCATTAATAGGACAAGTAATAAATAAAATAAATCATTTAGGCCTACATTTTAACCCCTGGGCATATTTTCAACTGTTTGACTTTTAAAATTCTCAAGTTTCGATTATTGTTTTTTTTTCTTTTCAAATTGAAACAAACTCAGTAGCCTACATAATGCTATAGCCCAGGTGGCAAGCACCTCCGCTCCATATCTGCCCCGACTCTGTGCCACCTTCAGCTGATTCGGCTCAGAGGCGGCGCAAATTAGGAGTGGAGGAGCTTGCTATCTGGAAGGCTACATGATGTCACCTAAGGTAACCACATTGAGCTGATCATAACCACTGAAATAAAGACTCCGCTGAGAGCCAAATTCTTTATACTTAAGACAACATTAGAACTTTACAGAATGCTTTCTTTTTCCACATAGAAATGTGTGAGTAAGTGACATTGCAAGTATAATGTGTCCATGTTTAGACTGCATGTCTTTTCATTAAATTGGTTTTGTATTTTTTTTTTAGCCCAGGACCAGATGTTCTAATGGACCGCACTGTCCCCAGAGCGGTGGAAGTTTGGGAAAATGCACTCCTTGAGCCCTTTCTCGTTTGGGCGCGTTTTTAAAAATTGATTAATTGTAAGCATGCCTATTTCTGTTTGGGAATCAATTTATTTACATATTGCGCTCAAGTGGGCTCAACAGTGAGTAACGGAAGGTTAAGTCGTGTCGCTACAGAGCCACGCGCACCGAGAAGCCCCGCTTTCATCGGTTTTCGCGCGCATTAGATGGGCGCCGTTCGCTCCTCCCTTTAAATACCGCGTACGTCATTCCCTGAAAAACCCACCACGCATGGTAGGCGGGAGATAGAAACTGCTGCGCCGGACCTGAATGTTGTTATTGTTGCCTACAAGAATATCAGTTCGTTTGCGGAGTTTCGGAGAAACCGACCCATCGACCACAACAGTGAAGCAATTGTTTTGACTCTGGAATTGTTTGGACAGCATTGCTGCCGCGCGCGCGCGCTCATTATTTTCAAGTTTTCGTTGGGAGCCTCGGGACTGCGGCAGGGAAATGTCTTGGCCTCGCGGGTAAGCAGACTGACCACTATTTATCGCGCGATTCCGAAGAAAACAGCGCTGCACATCTCCACGCGACTGATATTTTACGGCCATGACCAGCTTGGTCGTTACATGCAAGTGAAATGACTTCCGCTTCAGCGCACAGTCACACAACTTATTCTGACCCAAGTGAAAGTTTCTACTTGGGCGAACGTTTCACATTCCGTTGCAGCCACCCGTTTGTGTTGCATGCGCTAGCTTAGCCACGACGGTTTGTGTTGTTTGAGAGAAGCGAGCTGTTGCAGAGGCATGTTTGGCACGCCTTTCCACACCAAAGCTGTTTTCTCACCGGACGCGAAACGATTTTTTTTCGCACGACTGAATACGTTCAAAAGTTAATGCAAAGACGCGAATACACGCGTGTTTTCGCGTCTTTGCACTGACTTAGAATGTAATCTGTCGTGCGAAAAATTAGTCTCGCGTCCTGTGTGAAAGCAGCTCAACGTGATCTAGAGGTATTGCATTTGATGCGAAATCATCCGTTGATCCGTCATGGTCGACCGTTGCCATTACAGTTAATTTAACGCTTGTTCGAGCGCAAAACAATTGTTGGCAAGGGGTTGGCTGCATCTTGGTCGCAAACAGAAGACTGTCTTGCGTTAGAAAAACGGTTGAAAGCTGCATGCTGGTGAAACGTTTACGTGAACTGTCGATTCGTTTCTTTCCCACGTTGATATGCCAGAAAACCGAAATGGGATTGATATAAAGTTGGATAATGTCCGCAGGCTTGTGTTGCGCTCGAACGACTGAACGCTGCATGCCTATGATAATGCACGTGTGGGGTTTATTAATTGGGGAATGTTGATTGACTGTCTCACTTCGCTAGTTGGGGGCAGTGTGCATCTCGTGTGTGTGTGTGTCTGTGTATGCTTGGGGGCTGTTCTTGATTATCCAGGTGCGTGTGTGTGTGTGTTTTTTTTTTTTTTTTTTTTTTTTTGGGAACTTCAACGCGGTTCAAAGTCAAAGAGCCTTTAGTACGTGTGTGACACAAATTGGCAATATTGCTGACCGTAATTCAACTAGCACCATTGGAAAGAGCCTGAAATTCCCTGCACAGTGGTTTTTAATTTTTTTTTGTGTCGTTACTCACCAGCTATGAAGGAAGTTATGGTAAATTTGAAATTGGGAATATTGGCCAATTTTGTCCCATGTGTGGAAAAATAAGAAGGCCGGGGGGGGGGAAGAAAAAAAAAAAAAAAAAATAAAAAAAAAAAAAAAAAAGCTATAAATCCTCAGTAGCGCAGTGGTCTAGTAGGCTTGACTTGAGATCGGAAGGTCCCGAGTTCAAGCCCCGGCCATGACCCTCGCGGTGTGCTCTTGGGCAAAACACTTTACTCCCTCACTCCACCCAGGTGTCAAAATGGGTACTAGCAAATAGGCAGGGAAACTGCGGTGAGTACCTGCGACATACTGGCATCCCATCCAGGGGGAGCAGTAACATTCCCTCCCAGTCGCTGCATGTCATGGAAATGTCATGCCAAGTTAAGCACTGGCCCGATGGGCCACTATGCTTGTACATGCTTACTTCCAATCCTCTATTGGCGTGGCCTGGACGCGCTGTTGGTTTTGTTTCTTATTGCCAAATAAATATTTGAGAATAACTTGAATGGAATGTCACTTTAATTTTTTCATTAGCATTATTACCCAATGTAGCAGAAAAGGTGGGCCAAATATGTCAAATTTTTTTTGTCTACTGTTTTTCAAACGATGGCCTAAAATAAACATCTAGGTAAATAATTTTAACGCAATTGGAAATGGGTTTGGTTAATAGAGGCTTAAACGTCTGTGAACTCTGATGGCTGTTCTTTTACTGTTCTTTTATTTCTTGACGTAATCGGATGAAATAAACAGCATTTGAAAGTATAGTTAATGCAGATCAAGTAAGAAATTAATTTTAATTAATTGATCAATAATTCATTAACGTTTGCTTTGTGGGGTTAAATCCTCTTAATGGTGTTATTACTTGTAGGTTTTGAGGGAAGTTTTCACCATTCAGTTGCAAATGCAGAAAATTCTGTCGTAGATGAGAGAAACCAGGGCGTGTACAGTGATGCTGGCGATGTGATTAACACGGTCCTTACAGCAAGCCGCTGCCAAAGGCGTGGATGACCGTTCGCAGGCCGATGGAAAAATACAATCTGTTGACGATCGCGGTCATGGGCCACCTACACTTCAATACTTAATTTTGTGTAATTTTCGGGAAAATATTCTGTACAAACGCGACAATTTTTATATATAAGTATTCCGTAGGGAATTAGTTAAGTCTGTCTTCAGCTCTCTGTAAAACCAGGAACCTCTTCAAATCTGTAACGTGGACTAAAGGAAAAGGAGCCGCTCTGGGTTTTACTTCAGCTGCAAGTCAGGGTTAGTCACAAAGCCAGCTTCGTAGTACACCCCCCCCCCCCCCCCTTATGCAAAGTCAGGTGGGGGGGAAAAAAAATTGCACCAAAATCCGCATGTATTAAGCTTAGAAACTGAGATGCTGCAGTCTTGGGGTGTCGAAATTCAGATTTTATTTCTGAGTACTCGTCCCATTGCGTGAAACAGTACTTGAGTGCTCGTTTTGTAGATTTTATTTTATTTATTTATTTATTTTGTATGTGGTCCAATCAAAAGTTGTGCATTGGAATCAATGCAGGCAGCATTAGGCTATTTACGATGTTTTTTTTATGAGTCAATTCTGAAATTAGGGCTGTACCTGAGTTTGAAACTTCATTCTAAATCAACATTGGAATGCTTCACCTTTTCATTTTTTTTAATTTTTTTTATTTTTGCATGTATTCATTCTATTTAGAGCTGTTATGTCTATTTAAACCTGCTATTTCTGCACAATCGGTACTGCTGAAGCTCTGTCTAACATTATTAGTATTCTTTTTATAGAATTAGATATCCTGAGGTGGCTGAATAGTACTGTTTCTGGCCATGATCCAAACATTTACAGTTACTCCAGAGTGTTGCAAAGTTCAAATTCAAAAAGTAGAAACCGAAATCCACAGCAAATTTTTATCTTGTGAAGTGTTCTGCTTTAGTCCATATTTAATGGCGATTAGCCGGTTTCACGCCAGAGTTTTTGCTGTGGTCAGTTACTGCTCTCCCAGTTCCCTCACGCTTACAGATGATATTCAAATTGAGAATTTCGTTCAGGTATTTTGCTTTATTTTTTTGAGGTGATGACATGTAGCTCATAAGATGGCACATAATATCAGAGTTATGTGACGCCGTTCTATGCCAATTTTTCATAGGGTTCGACATGAAGATATTTCCATTTTAAATGTGAAAAATGCTGAAACAGGAGATGAAACTCAGAAAAGGTTTTGATTTAATTAATGATGTGAATATCTGTCACCCATACAGTATTGAGTGTCTGTGTGTGCATTTTCAATGTAGCCTATATTGGTCTTGGTAATTCAGTAAATTGAGATCGCCTGATTCACAAACGGGGACAGGTCATGATCCATCATGCATGAAAGGTGAGAGGCTTTTAATATATGAGGGAACTCGATTGATGATCCCGTAACGCCAGCATTACCAGGATTTGGGGTAGAAGAGATTGAGACACAGCATCATGGCTTTATCTGGCAGATATAGGCTGACATAACACAGACCCTGACTGGGAAACGTGGAAAAAAATTTAGGACCACAAAACGATTATCAGATTTTTGTAAATGGTTACGATTCACGCAAAGTTCTTGATCTTTTTAGTACTCATTTGCACATCTACTTCAGTTTACTGGAAATTAACGCACAATGCCTACGAGACTTAATAAAAATAAATAAATCCACTTTCAAAGCTTTTACAACTTACCCTCAGGTACTATGTTGGTGACTTTTCGCGAGTTAGCCTATTTTGATGCAGCTTATTGACTCCCTTCTAGTACTTGATCCAACAGCGTGGTAGGAGAAGAGTATGTGAACTGTTTTCTGTACTGTTTTATAAGCTCCCAAAGCCTATCGCTTTTGGGAGTGATTGCGTAAGGTGTTCTGGCGATACAGGTCGGACAGCAGATGACTGACTGTCTAGTCACTATGATATTAGTAGTAGTTATAATTGTTTGAACAGCAAAGTTGAGCCTGGGGTTAAGATGGGCAAGTGTTGAGCCTGTTTAGTTAACCCTGGGGTTAAGCTGAACTGGTGTTGAGCAGCAGTGTTGTGCTATTGTAGGGAGGATGATGATGATGATGAGGAGACACTGTATATCGACACTGACTCTGATGCGGCGGAGCAACGTGAGAGCGGGAAGGTCAGTGTCAAGTGGACACCTGAGGAGGTGAGTGACATGGCGGGACCAGAGTATTAACCTACTCAGACTGGCCCACTCTATCCCACTGTTTAGTCCAGTTCCAGGAGAATAATCTTTTGAGGAAAACTTTATAGAAAAACACCGACCACTTCCCATGACCAAATAACTGGTTTTAGAACTGAAACTGGTCCCCAGGTGCTGCACTGTGGCTGCCCACTGCTCCTAACTATAGGATGGGTTAAATGCAGAGGACAAATTACCCCACAGGGCTCAGTAAAGTATAATTTATCTGAAATGCAAGTATCTGATATCATTAGCACAATGATCCGGGTGGGCTGGGGAAAAATCAATCAACTGACCCAAACCTCCATCTCTTTATAACCCCTGCCATTCATCACTTGTTATTGCGCAGTTCTGTCCTCTGATTTTTTTTTTTGCATTCACAATCCTTCAGATTCTTTTATTAACTGGTTTAGAGATGGCAGTATTGTCCAATTCATAATATTTGTGGCATATGGCCTCATCAGTTTATCATTTATAATGATGTATAGCAAACCTCCTGTAACCACCAGTGTCAGTCATAGGAATGCAAAAATGTGATTTTGCCAGAAACGGACAAGCTGACTATTTTTTTTATCGATCCGTGTATCCTGCTTGTGCCATTTGTTCTGGTTGTTGCTTGCTTTGTATGTTTTTATCAGTGTGGCTGCTGTTACCAGTGACATTCACTTTTTTTTTTTTTTTTTTTTTTTTTTGACTTTCAGGATGAAAATCTGAAGACTTTGGTCCAGAATCTGGGGCAGGATGACTGGAGGGGCATCGCTAGTTTTTTGCCAGTGAGTGGACGATATTCACATTTTTGGAGACGTGCTGTATGTAATCCCATTCTATGAGTTATGTACCATAAACCTAGGACAGGGGTGTCAAACTGACCCGTAAAAGGGCCAAGAGGCTGCAGGTTTTCACTCCAACAATGCAGAAGCACACCTGATACAACTAATCAGTTGTGCAGGCCTAGATCAATTGATTAAGTCAGTGGTTTCAGGCGAGCTTCTGCTTGGTAGGATTGAAGACCTGCAGCCTCTTGGCCCTTTTACGGGTCAGTTTGACATCCCTGACCTAGGATTAGCAGTGCTGCTCCACAACAGTTTTAAGTTGGGAAATCAAGCACTTAATATCGCATTGCTTGCGGCGATCAAGGGCCTTCTCTGGTCCCTTCAAAAATTCCAAACTGTTTTTGTAAACGTCCTTGCATAATGACAGTCGCGGGTCAGTGAGCGAGCATGCTCTTAATGTGACTCAAATTTTTGCTCGAGTTAGCGGTAGCATTCATTGTCAGATGTTGACTGTTCGGTGCCCGTTTCTTGTTGGAGTTAATCTGGCTCAGATGTGGATATTGTTCTTTGTAGGGATTCACTAATAATATTGGTGATGCTGAGCAGTGTACCTCTAGTGAAACTGATTTGCAGTCTCCACAAATATGAGAGCTGATTTTTAGAGACTGGATTTTTTTGTTGTCAATAATGCATTCACTCTTGTTTAAACAGAATCAAGTGCAGTATGACAACTGTCACAAAGTTTTGTCAATAAAATTTTCACTGAGTATTGTGACACTCAGTTGCTGTTAGCATTAGCAAGTGGTTGGTTCTCTATTTCATGTTGATTCTTGATTTGTTTTAACATGTTGCTGGTATTGAATGAGTTTAATTTCTACCTCAACGGTTTGCCTGACGAGATCTTGGAAAATGCTACACTTTCGTCTGTTCACTGTGAAGTTGGGGGTCTCCCTCAGAGGATTCAAAGGTTGCTTTTCTCAGATTTCCTGCTGCTTTTTTCTCCCTGTATGGTGAAACACTTTTTTTTTTTTTTTTTAACGCTCATTGTTATGACCTTGTATAATAATTTTATAAATTGACTGCAATACGGTCACTTCACTGTGGCGCTATACTGTAATCATCACAACATGAACAAAGTTGCTGTTGAACACCTTGTTCACAACACTGGCAAACGATGGTAATTGGCCTCGGTTACATTATGTTTTTTAATTCGGACTTAAATAGTTTGGAATTAAAGTATTCTTCCTCGGCTTTACATGGAAATGGTAATTTGGAATTGAGGTTTACATGGGAAACGCATTTAGTCGCCAGATAGCGCACGTGTTTACGTATTTACATCTACCGGTAGAAAACAAACTCCACTCCCTGGGGCCTATTGCACAAGTGTCGGATCCTGAGATCCTGGATCAACGCCGAAGCGAGGATTGCCATATCCTAAACAGCGTGTCGCTGGCTTAATTGATTGCACAAAGCCAACGGCGGGTGGAGGAGGATCGGCTAAGTGAAGCCCGGTGCTGCTGATCCTGCTGAGTGCGCGAACTCGGCTACCTCAAATAGACCCCGAGATCGATCACAGAATCACTGATCATCACCATGGACACTAAGCAGCTGCAGCAGACGCATGCGCCACCAACACTCAAAGACCACGTTCAGACCGAGGGACGATGGGATCGCTGAAATGCCTCTGCTTGTTATTCCTTTAGTTTCTGTCTGAATGGCGCGAGACATTTGAGAGGAGTTTTAAAGTGAGCTAAACTCAAGTGAAAGTAAACTGAGGAGGTGTTTCAACGCCATTAAAAAGGAGTAGCTGATGCACTTCGACGTTACCGTGAACGAGATAAGCCGTCGCCGTCAGACACGCTTAAAGTCTTGCAAATCGAAAGAGGCTTGGAGTCTGTGTGTGATAAGTGCATGACAATTGCGAATATTAAATTGATCTTGTCAGATCCATTAAAGGATGCGTATGATTCATAGAGGCCTCAGTTTTTCTGTTTGGTTCCAGTATCGTGAAGCGAGCGACATTGCACTCGGGTCCAGCACTAAGGCAACGACTCTACCATACCCGTCGCAGTCTGAATTTAGGCACAGAAGTAGCAGCAGTGTTGTAGGTAGGGAGTTACCGCAGCGATTTAAGACTGCTGAAACACGGTAACCTACTTCATGCAGCACTGCTCATTTTCTACTCTGATGGAAGTCTCAGCTTGGGGAATAAGGACAAATCTGATAATGACGGATTCTAAATATGGTTAAATATGACGTGGAAGGTGGGCTGAGTGAACTTTGATGGTCACTGGTTACATGGATACTCGAATATAATGTTGGCTATTTTACTGACCTCAATGGTCACAAGTTTCCAAGATAATTACTCTGGGCCTATTACAAATGAGATAGCAATGTGTAGTGGACAATTCAGAATGACTGTTAAGGACTGATGGGTGACTGCTGACTGACGTGGGATTAAATTGGCTGGAGGCAGGAGTTTAGCTAGTTCGTAAGCTTGCCCCAGAGCTGGCTAGCTCCACAGACTTTATTTCCATAGTAACTAGTGCCATGGCTAAGCTCACACGCTCTGTGCAACCGAAATGGGGCTGGAGATCAGGCTAATCCCATGCCGATCCTGGGCTAATCCCTTATCCTGTCTTTGTGCAATGGGCCCCTGCTTCTTTTTATCTCTGCTTACACCATGGAAGAACACACAATAAAAACTGTTTTCGCAGTTTGTGTACCGTGGTCTGGGTGAATACTCCTGTCTAATTGGCTGGCAGGTGTTTATTAAAACCGTGGAACCGCACAGGTAGTTTGGCCTACAGCAGTTTCACCGTTTGAAGTTTGAAATTCATCCGCGAGCCAACATATAACCATAGCAACGTTAGAGCACTGGCATTTGGCTGGGTATTACGATGGGTGCATCTCAAAGCGTAGACTGCATCCTTCGAAGGCTGCATTTTTAGGGGTTGTCATTTAATTCCACCCGCCAAACTGACATTTGGGTAAGGGACAAGGTTAAGCTAGGGCTAGGTTTGCAATTGGGGGTTAGAGGTAAGGTTAGGAAAACCAGTGATGACTCACTTAAACCAAAGCTGTTTAACAGAGATGAAATGATGTAATATCAGTTTGGTGGATGGAATTAAGTGACATCCCCTAAAAATGCAGCCTTCGTAGGATGCAGCCTACGCTTTGAGATGCACCCCCTGTGTACAGTTACAGAGGAAGCTAACATGTCCACTTCATGTATCAGCAACTGCTGACAGTTCGTTAGTTGCGTGCTGTGACAACAAATAGTTTCCATAGAGCCAGCAAGCTCAAAATCAATCATATAAGTTCATTGTTATTGCAGGTAGCTAGTTAGCAACAGTTTGCATAATTGCGCATAATGTTGTGTTATGCATAATCTCCGTTTCAGCTGTAGTCATTTACCAAATAATTAGCTGGTAAAAGGATGATTAGATTTTTTTTTTTTTTTTTTGTGCACGCTTTCTCCATGAAGGTAAGCTGAACTAAGTTAGCTGGTTCAGCTTAGCTTTGCATAGGCTATTAGAATTGGCGATGAGAAGGCGCGGCGCCTATTTATTGATTAGCAGCTCGTTTAAGCGCAAAACTTTCACCAAAAATTTCTGATTGCTTTGCTTTGATTTGATATTTCTGGCAAATTACCATAGTATAAGCGGGATAATCAACTCGTAGGTGTGCATGCGCAGAATGACAGGAATGAATTTTAAAAGGAAAAAACATTTACACGATCGAGGAATTAATTTGGATTTAAGATCGGAATAAACCAGCGACTTACATCGGAATTAAGTTTAATTCCGAACAATATTTTTATTTGGAATTTGGTGTTTACATGGTCTTTTTAAAGCGAACGTAATTTTTATTCGGAATTAAATTATTTTTATTTGGAATTAAATCTCATGTAAACGTGGCCACTGACTCTTGCTAAATGACAACATTTATGACCAATAAGCTGAAAATCCCAAACAGGGCTCCTACTACAAGCGAGGTCGCTGGTGCCATGTTCACCGTTTTTAATCCATTTTTGGAAAAGAGGGACTAACAGGTTAGCGCAGCGAACTTTACATGCATTAATATGATTTGCCGCTTGGAATTAATATTAAGTAATATTTGAATGTTCAAATCTGGGTTTAAACCTTACAAACAGGAAAAAAATGTGAATAGTTCTTGAAAGTGAATTTTTTTTTTTTTTTTTTGACAGCCCTTTTTTATTTGCGTGACATTATGTTTATCTATTATACTTAAAAGGGTCTGCGAAGACAAATGATAATTGAGGCTTTTGTCTGAGGGTGTTGCTGTTCGATAAGGAAACCGTAATAATTAGGTACTTTCATCTGTCCAGGGTCCTTATTAGAACTACCCAAGCAAGAGTGACTGGCCCTTGGTAGGACACACACATCATAGGGCATCATGGGGCTCTCCCTGTCCCGGAGCAGGTGTCTAGTGTGCCAAATATTTATTTATTTATTTCTTTATTTCCTCCCAGTAGGCAATTTTCCAAGTGAAAAAAGAAGTTGGGCCGTCGCTGGCTGCAATCTGGTGCAGGTGGCTGTGGCAGTAAGGGATATGGCTCAGAGATAAACATGGTTAACCAGGGGAGGGGAATGTGCTGTTATGTAATCTTCCAGACAAGTTGTTAAAACATCTGCATGTGCATTGTTAGTTGCTTGGCAACAGACCTGATGATTGATACTGGAGTGCCATTGAGTAATTTTGGAAATCCTAGCTGGAGATTTGTTGTAAGATGAGAGCGGAGCATTATAAGCAATGACTGGCTTCTGTTTTATAAATTTGTGAAGAATATTATCTCAACTTTTCAGATCTTAACTTGGCAGTGAAAACTGCAAGTTTTTTTAATGCAGCCCTGAATCTGATTGAGCTCATTTTACTGGCTCAAGGCTGAGTGCACCTGTAAACAGCAGAAACTGACCGCTGCAGTTAACGTCTGGCAGAGAATCACCAGGGAGGAAAATCTTCTGATGATCTTTGTGGGCTCTAGTCTTCAGGCAGCACATCTACTGTAAAGGATGTGCGACCAAGCATTCAGTACAAATCCAGTCCAGTTACTCATTACCACCTAAAATTGCGGAGCTGCGTTTCCAAATCCATACTTCCCAATTGTTTAATTCAAGTCCAGAATGCTGGCATGTAAGTTGCCTCCCTGACTCAGGAAGAGCCCATCGTAACACAGAAAAAAGCCGCATCATAAAAAAGTGATGTGAACCGCCAATCCGTTAGCAGCTCTAATGTTTACGTGCGTCAGGAATGCTTCAAAACTTGGAAGGTGTGGCTGAAGGCAGTGTGGGTTGCAATAACTCCTGGTGGAGCTCAGATGTTGACTGTGTTCTGTGATGTTTCCTGCCTGGTGCTCGTCTCAGTTCAGTGCTGACAGATTTGACTGTTCTCTCAGGGCCGCACCGAACACCAGTGCCAATACCGCTGGTCTCGAATCCTAGACCCAGATTTGGTGAAAGGACCCTGGACCAAGGAGGAGGATGAGATGGTGAGATCTGCTGTGACTCTACAGTCCAACCCTGACCTGTGAATATACTGCAGTTTGCAGTACATTCACTGCTGGCTGCAGTTTGCAGTACATTCACTGCTGGCTGCAGTTTGCAGTACATATACCGCTAGCTGCACACTACAGTATGTACATAGCTTGCTGGGCATTGCAGTATATACACCGCTAGCTGCTTGCAGCACTAACACTGAGACCGGATCAGCAGTCTTTGTGACCCTCAGGAGGTCCGGATCAGAGCAGTCTTTGTGACCCTTGGGTGGTCCGCATCAGAGCAGTCTTTGTGACCCTTGGGTGGTCCTCGCTCATTGTTCCTGGGCAGGTGATGGAGCTGGTGCACCGGTACGGCAGCAAGCAGTGGAGCCTGGTGGGGCGACATCTGAAGGGCCGCACAGGCAAGCAGTGCCGTGAGCGCTGGCACAACCATCTGAACCCTGACGTGAAGAAGTCCTCCTGGACCTTCGAGGAGGACCTCATCTTGTACAAGGCCCACATGGTCCTGGGCAACCGCTGGGCCGAGATCGCCAAACTGCTGCCGGGCAGGTTGAGTCCTTCTCGCCTCACGCGCTGACACATGTATGCGTTCAGCACACACTTTCAAAGTATCTACCAGTGCATTTTCATTATTTCTGTCCAGTTTCATCTTACGGTGACGTCTGTAAATATTTTAGACTTGGACACAATTTTACAGAGCTCTTGGTCCTACACTGTTCACTCTTGTGGTCCTGAATAACCAAAAGCAAGTGTTCTGACTGTTTGATTTTTATTTCATGGACCAGGGGTAAATGTTTGAAGGAATTAGTTTGAATAAATGGTCACTGTTGGTGTATATATGGAAATGGCGTGTGCTATATTCTTGGTAAGGGCAAGACTTATTGCTGTATGGCACAGTGGTAGTTTCCTGCTCAGCAAAGCGTCTTGAGGTTTTCCATCTGATGCATTGCCCTTACTCCTGTGCTGTGGCCCACAGTTCCAAAATCATTTCTTAAAAAAAAAAAGCCTTTGGATCATGGATTTTCTCCATTTCGATCACAAGAGTCTGTGAGATGCGTGTATGAAATATGTGTGCTCATTGTGCCTCGAGCAGGCTTTTTGTATCAAAAGCAATAATGGAGTAAAAAACAGGTCAAAGAATCTGGAGGAATGTTCCGCCTCTGTCCAGAGTGACCGATGGTTTTAATTATGCTATGATTGATAGGACTGACAACTCCATAAAGAACCACTGGAACTCCACCATTAAGCGACGTGCAGAGCTTGGCTACTATGATAAAGAACCAGATATTCCTCTGTCTGCGGATTCAGTGCTAGATCAGGGCAGAGTCACCCTGGGTGCGGACTCGCATAGTCAGGTGAGAGCTACGCCTTCCGAGGCTTTGAAACTCAAGAATGACACCTTACATGACACCACAAGATGGCAATATTGCTTCCCAGGATGGAAAATTATTGTTTAAGTCTGTTTTTCAGGAGAAATTAGAACCTATAAATGTCTGCATGTTGCCATGGTGATCAGCCTCCAAACTTGTGAATGAGAGCATGTTGTCATGGTGATAGATGCTGACTTATCATTTGTTCTTGAAGATTCCGGCGGAATTTTGATAATGCTTTAATTTAGAGGTGAGACCATAGAGAGAATATCTGGCGCATCTGGACACTTCCAAATTGGGATAAGAGAACTTGGCGCTACTGCTTTGACGTTGCTGTCATTGCACCGTTGGGTGGATATTACTGCTCTTGTTTATGGTGCACGTAATAGGATAATACCTCGACAGATGCATTTCCCCTAAAAATCTTGCAGTTGTTCATTTTGGGGAAATTTACACACTCATTTACACTTTAGGCCTGGTGATATAACATTAGATTGTATGTTAGAGGTATGCCCTTTATTTTAACTTCTGTTCTTATTCCCTAACCTCTGTTTTAGTAATTGTTTCCAGACAGCTTTTTTTTTTTTTTTTTTTCCTTATTTTTGAACCTTTGCTTAACCAGGGAGTTTTATTGCAGATGGAATTCCAGCTTGATGTCGTCTTGGATGCAGATCCCAAACCAGAACTTTCCAATCAGGTGAGATTTCTGCCGGCTGCCATCTTAGTGTTTTTGTGCCTAATAAGCTTCGTATCTAGGTATTTCATTTTCTTTTGTATGGCCCTGATCTTGCAATGGGACTTCAAATCTAATTTTTCTCACCGGTAGAAAATTGGTTTGTTTTTTAGTTACGGTTTTGCTTATCATGCTGCCCCAGTGGCAAATTTTGAAACGCTCTTCTGGCAAAATCTAAATGATTTTTCTCAGCAAGTGCATGACATTTGAAATCTCATGGTCAATTGAACATTGAGTTACTGGCAGTGGTGGACAATACAGCTTTAGAGAGTGGAAGTCCTCTGTGTTTCGTTCCAGTGAAATGGACTTTCTGATGAGAACAGCCCTTCAGTTGGGATATAAAACTAATTCGCTGGCTGTGGTCCGGGATAAAAACATGGCTGGGTGTTTACTCTCTGACCCCTGAAGTTTCCACCTCTGGTTACAAGCAACTTGGTGCTGGAGATGATGTTGGCTCTGCATGCCATCTGCCATTTTGATTCTCATTCATTAAATTTCCTCACTGGGGCTTAAAGCAATTCTTACCTTTCTGGCATTTTTACACTTTTCTTTTGTAATCTTTAAATACTCCTAATATGCGTCTGGCACTCTAAAATGTAAAAGAAATCCACCAGGCATTGAAGCTCATCAATATTCAATTCTCATATTTCTAATAAAAGTATGACCAATTTTCTTCGGTCCGAATAAAATGATTTGCCGAGCTTCTTGTCTGTCATCTGTCGCCGCTTCCCTTCCACTTGCCTACTGCTGTCACTGCTTGCGAGTTGCACGCCTCTCTGGCTGAGCAGCTGAGCGATAGAGACAAAACAGGTATTCAACAAAGATGGCCTGCAAATAAAACAGCTGCAACTGCTCCTAATTTAATGAAAACACCGAAGGTGCTGATGCCTCGGTGCTTACAGCAATGACAAGTATGTTCCTCGACGAAGCTATAAAATTCTGTGTGGACATGTCAGAGTGCCCTAGCTGTGCATCTATGCTTGACATAAGCCATGTTTCCATCCACTTGACAATCAAATTACCTGAAGTTCGCCAGAAATATTCATGCGAATAAAGGCGGTGAAAATGCATTCCCACCTAACAGCATTGAAGCGAATAACAACTTGTGTGTAGCCTAATGACGTTACTTGCTATGCGATCAAATCTTTGTATCGAATAGATTTGACATTTTAAGCTGTTTCCATTAATTTTCGCACTGAATCGCAGAACCTTCGAGTAGTGTGATAGGCATCAAAATGATCTAGTTGGCAAAAAAATGCGGTTGAAACTATCCGCGAATCTAATAAGCAAATATAAACTTTGTTCTCAAGCGAACACCAATAACTGCAATTAATTTAAGGTAGCTAAATGAACAAATGACGTGGTTATGCTAGATTAAGAGCTGCTCACGTCATCTACTTTAATACGAATTTAACAGCTTGATTTATGACGATCAACCTGAACTAAAGCTGGGTATAGAAAATGACGCCAACAACAAAATTCATTAGGGGTCACCTAATGCGACAAATTTCCAAAAATGCAGTCGTTTGATAAACTTACCTGCAAGCGTGTTCCAATGAAAATGAATTGATTGTTTGGAACAATTGCTTTCCCCATGACACGCATTACTCGATTCCTATTGGAGTCTATGGAGGTGTCAAATAGTGCTATAAGTCGAAAACAAAGCTCTTTTCAAAAATCTAGCAAATTTAAATCCAAGATCTCGTGGCATTCAACACAGAGCCATATTCTAGGACTTGATTTTGATCGGCGGAGTAGCTATCTCTGTAATAGACGGAATGAGACACAAACGACCGTATGCCCCGCTTGCACGCATTCGCACCGAGACAGCAGTTTTGCAAGAAAATATGCATGAATTTTGCTGAAAAACGACGCATCTGACTGTAAACAAACAAGCGCTGAAATGCTATAATTACTATAATAACGTTAATGGTAGTTCGTCAGACGTTACGAGGGCATTTTATTTTATACCACATATAGAATTTAACCCCTTTCTGCAGATGTAGACGCCCGCATCTATAGACCTGCAAATTGGAAGCACGCTGTTACTGTACTCGATCACTAAATTGCACCCCCGGATCAGTTATTGAATGTTCACAAGCAAGCAGACCTCGAACGCGGTTCTGAATATGGGGAAGTTCACTCCACGCCCTGTTTTTCAAGAGCTGCATGAATTGAACTCCTCAGCTAAGCCTGATGTGCAAACTGGTCAGTATCCTTGCCTATAGTATCGATCCAGCAGTTTAAAAAAACGATATCTTGACACAGAAAAAATCGCTATCCTCTGTAGCAACCAGATACGCCACAGTGAGCCAACAGTATTCCAAGTAATGGTTCAGAAAAATCAGTTTTCTGAGGCAAAAAAATCGACTTGGTATTGATTCTCTCACATTCTACTTTTAATTACTGTCGTCACGCACAAAAAAAAATCGTAGTTCCCTACCGTGGATTTACGCGCAGATCCATTCATTGACAAATCCAGCGCTTCCTTATATCCACCCGAGTACTGGCGTTGATAGCCAATCACTCAACCATACACTCAGGGTTTTCTGCGTAATTGTATAGTTGCACTTCATGCCCTCGCAAAGCTACCCTGGTAAAAATGTATTGAGTGGCTCGTTTCTTATCCAAATCCCGAGTGTTTAAACATTTTAGAGTAAGTGAAACACATTGATTGGACAAACACAGAGCATACAAACCTATGCGTATCAGCATGTTCGGTTGTATCCTGCCTACGTTATGCACATTACGCAGTTAAAATAGACGCGATTTATAGAAAACACGTTTGCAAAACTGGCCTTGAAGTGTTCAGTTACATTTATAGGATCTAAATGAGATAAGGATATGGTCAATTGGAATTATGTAGAATGAAACAGGACCGGAGGGTCCCTGCTACTGGATACATCGGTCTCTGTAGCAGGGATTCATGAAAAAGGTGAGGCTGATACTTTATTTTGTTGTTGTTGTTGTTGTTTTGTTTTTGGAATGTATACGTACTCAACAAAGTCGAATGTCGAGGTTTTTTTTCCTGTTTAAAACGCGAACTGCCCATGCATTTGGGTGGACCCCCTGGTACGTTCATTGCACGTTTCTTTTGAATCCAGGGAGGCAATGGATTGTTCCCTGAAAGTGGAGTGTCTGTTCTGTTAAAATAAGGTATATTTCAGAATTCAGATATTACTGAGTTAGTGAGTTGCACTTGTTCCTTATAAGTGTTGAAATGAGTTTGTGAGCTTAGAAGAGGGGACTGGTAGCTTCCATTACAGGGTGAATGTTCTAACCGTTTAATAAGAAGTTTATTTAATGCGTGTTTGTGCTGGCTTGGGGCACTTTAAAGTAAAATGGCCAAAACTCTAAACTTTATTATGGAGAAAAGCCATGTTTTGTGTTTGGAGTGGTTACTGGTGACCATTGATATTCAACTGCACTGAGATTGATAAATTCATACTAAACTCAACCAGAAAATCATTTGTTCATATTAAATTTCATGCCTTAAAACTTTATTTGTTATATACATGATTTTTTTATGATTTGACTGGACTTCATTTTGAGACTTCGGGGAGACACTTGGATAGCTGTATAATTTGGCTAAAAGCATGTAGGTAATCTAGAATGTAATGTTGAAGATGAATTGTACTTGTGGTCAAGGAGTTTATGATCCCAGAAATGTATAGTTTTAAGCCCCAGCAGTTTTTCAATCCTCAGAATTATTTTTTTTGCAATTTCAATGGTGAATTCTCATGAAGATTTTTTTATGTTTGCAGCTCATTTTCTCTACCATAATCATGAAAATTAACTGAAATACTATGTAATTCTAAATGCTGTAAGTGTCTTTTCAGAATTGAGCCACATTTTTCCTCTTTATGAAGCTTTAATCTTGAATTATACAGCATTAAAGTGGGTAACCCAAAAATAGCCAAATTTGGCTTCTGCACAAAGGGGTTAATATTATGCAATTACTGTTGGTTAGTTTTCACTAACCGGTGCCTCTGAATTGGACTCCATTGCCCCGTTTCAAGAGGACGCAAAACGAATTTTTTGCACAACAGATTACATTCAAAGTCAATGCAAAGATGCGAATACGGCGAGATTCGTGTCTTTGCATTGACTTTGAATGTAATGTCGCATGAAAATTTGTTCAGAGTCCGCTGTGAAAGCAGCTTCATTTGCGCTGCTCACTTTCTCACCGCATGCGTCAGGAAGAAGGTGGGACTTTGGAGGGGGGTGGAGTTGTTCATGTTCAAATTTTTACTAAGTGTTGTGCCGCTTGCTAGAAGGGTGAGAATTGCTTTAAGGACTATTTTGCTGTTCATAGCTTGATGAAGCACTTGTTAACATTTCCTTTTGGCTTCTGACAAGCAAATCTAGACTTGATGGAACGGAATGCTTGGCGCCAAGTTGAAAGTGGTGCACTTGGCGTTAAATTCCAGGGCAGTCTGCTTTGCACATTGTTGATGGGTCTGCGTAAATAAGCTGGGTGGATGCTTGACTGACATCCAATTTTCTTGCACATGGAAGGAAAGTACTTGCCTGCAGCCCATTCTCTTTCTTTCTTTTGTGCAGAGGAAAAGGTATTCTACAGGGGATTTGTCGGCACTGGAGTCTAGACCCAAGATGAACAAGGACCAGATTGCCTGTAAAGCAAAGGCTGTCATATCGCCATCGCCTCCTGCAGGAAAAGTGTCCTCCTGCCCACCTGGCGCCAGAAGAGTGCCCTGCTCTGCCTTGCAGAATCGACAAAAGAATGTCACTGAGGCTATGTTGAGGATGATCGCAGAGGATATGTTGCCTTTGAGTTTCGTGGAGGGGTCTGGGTTCCGGAAATTCATGGTTGTGGCTCTGCCGTGGTACCCGAAGTTGTCCCAGCGTTCCGTGGGGCTGAAGCTGTACGACGAAGTGGAGAAGGTGGTGAAGCCCCACCTGATTCGGGAATTGAAGAACTGCATGGGGGCGGCCGGAGGTGATGCAGTAGTCCATGTCATCTTGGACCTGTGGTCCAGCCAGCATGCCGACCCAGTCATCGCGGTGCAGCTGCACATCATTGACCCGAACTGGAATACCCACCGCCCAACGGTGGCCTTCCGCCACCTGAACCGCAAGAATGTGTCGTCGGCTGTGGCTCGGGAACTGGAGGCAGTGCTGCTGAGCTACGGGCTCTTCCCCCACAACATCGGCTACATTGTCACCAATGACGCAAAGATCACCCTCGCCACCAACGACCTGTTCTGCAACCGCAAGGTCATGTGCTCTCCACAGAGAAACGACCCTGAGGAAGAGGAACTCCTTGCCTTTCTCGACGACTTAGTCCCTGCCGAGGACTTCGCAGAGATTCAGTTTGGCACGCGGATCAACTGCATTGCCCACCTCTTGCAGCTGGTCATTAAAGAGGCACTGAGGAACTCTCGAGTGGTTGAGAACCTCCTGTCCCAGATGCAGAACGTGGTGGCTTTTTTCCGCCACAGTGCCTACTGGAACGAGGTCCTGTTCAAGGAATGCGGGTTGTCTTTGGCTTCGCCTCACAACATGGGTGGCTTCCGCTGGAACTCCTCCTTCGTGGCTGTTCGCAGAGTAGTGCAGGAGTCTGTGTGGAGCACGATGATGACCCTGCTGGCTCAGGCGCGGATCGAGGCTAAGGATTCGTCCAGCTCGCCCCCCATAGTGCGGGCTAAGAGGGAACAGGTGGTGGACATCATTGGTCTGCTGGAGCCCTTCGTGGAAGCTATCCAGGTGCTTCAGGGTGAGGGTGTTACCTTCTCACTAGTCATCCCTTCCCTCATTGGCCTAGACAAAAGCCTGGAGACCAGGTCCACCAGTTACACGCACTTCTGCAAGGGACTTCGATCTGGCCTTCATGCCCATTTCCAGCCTTTCATCTTCCAGAAGGACCTCATCCTCGCCACGGTCCTCGATCCCCGCTTCAAGCTCCAGCCCTTCCAAGACGCTATGCAGGAGAAGGATTCTACCACCCTCACCGCCCCATCCAAATCCCAGGCCCGTGCAGTGGTCGAGTCCGCAGTGAGCGACTTGGACCAGTGGAGTGACCCGGATGACTTTTGCATTAAGCAGGAAAACTCGGAGCCGTCCCAGGACAACCCCAAACTGGTCCCTGGCTCTGACTGCTCTGCCGGGAACATCAAACACAAGAAGATCTTCAGCTTTTTTCAACCAGCGGCCACGAGCGTGACTGTACCAGAGTTGGACCAATACCTGTCTGAACCTCTCCTGGATGGAGATGGGTCCGCCCAGGCCTTCTGGAGAGAGGCCTCTCGTTTCCCCCAGTTGCGGAGGCTGTCCCGTAAGCTGCTGGCTATCCCCGCCACCTCGGGCGGGTTCGACCGCCTCTTCCCTCTCGCCAGCTGCATCGTTCGAGCCCGTCGGAGCAGACTGCCGCCCCACACCACCGAGAGGCTCCTGCTCTATAGGGAGTCCTTTAAGCTCAGGGAAGGGAAAGGAAGTACCCTAGCATAGCTTCCTCGCCTTGCACGCCGACAGTTTTTCTTCATTCCGAGCTATTCGCAACCAACTCTGCAGTGACTTGCAGAATCATGGCATATTCTCCATTGGAGTTTCAAAGATTCCAGCTTCTGACATGGCGTCCTTAACGCCCGGCCTAAACCAAAATGGTCTCACCTGAGGCGAGGAAGTATATTAGGCTAGACATGGTAAAGCAGATTTACCTCCTGGGATTTTGAAGCGGGACTGCACCACTTTATTTTTCTGACAGTTCTCTTTAATGTACAACCACAATTCCGAAATAGTTGGGACAAAGTATAAATTGTGAATAAAATCAAAACGCAATGACTTTCAAATCCCATCAGCCAGTATTTTATTCGCAATAGAACAGAAAAAACATGGCAAATGTTGAAGCTGAGAAATTTTATTTTATCCATAAAATGAGCTCATTTCAAATTTGATGGCTGCTGCAGGTCTCAAAGGTTGGGAAGGGGGGCCTGTTTACCATGGTGTAGCATCCCCTCTTCTTTTTAACAGAGTGGAGGCGTCTGGGCATTGAGGAGACAAGTTTCTTGAGTTTAGCCACTGGAATTTGATCCCACTCTTGTTTAATACAGTCCTCCAACTGCTGGAGTTTTGGGTCTCCTTTGATTGACTTTTTGTTTAATTACGCACCAAATCTTCTCAATTGGCGAAAGATCAGGATTGCAGGCAGGCCAGTTCAGCCCGCGGACTCTTATACTATGAAGCCATGCTCTTGTAAAAGCTGCAGTATGTGGTTTTGCATTGTCCTGCTGAAATGTCCCTGGAATAGTTGTCTGGAGGGGAGCATGTATTGCTCTAAAACCTTTATATACCTTTCAGCATTCATGGTGAACATGCAAGTGTCCTACACTAAAGCATCCCCATACCATCAGAGATGCTGGCTTTTGATCTGAATGCTGATAACAGGAGGGTTGGTCTTTCTCTTTAGCGTGGAGGACAGGACGCCCATGATTTCCAACAAAAATGTTAAATTTGGACATGACTGACCTCAGGACTCTTTGACAATTTGCTACAGTCCATTTTAAATGAGCCTTGGCCCACAGAACACGGCGGCACTTCTGGATCATGCTCAACAATGGCTTCCTTTTTGCATGAGAGTTTTGGGTGGCATCTGCAGAATGTTTACAGACTGGTTTCTTGAAGTATTCCTGGGCCCATTTCGTAATGTCAATGACAGAATCATGCCGGTGAGTGATGTAGTGGTGTCTGAGGGGCCGAAGATCACGGGCATTCAGTAAAGGTCTTCGGCCTTGTCCTTTACGCACAGAGATTTTTCCAGTTTCTTTGAATCTTTTGATGTTATGCACTGTCGATGATGAGACCTTCAAAGCCTCTGCAATTTGATGTTGAGGAACATATTGTTTTTAAAGTATTCCACAATTTAAAAAAAATTTTTTTTTTAAAGCAAGCCTTCACAGGTTGGACAGCCACTGGCCATCTTTACTTCTGAGAGACTCAGCCTCTCTAAGACGTCCCTTTTATAGCCAGTCATGTTACACACCTAATGCCAGGTAACTTAATTACTTGCTAAATGTTCTTTCATCTGATTCTTTCATATAAATTGCTTTTTCAGCCCTTTTTTGCCTGTGTTATAACTTTTTTGAGACCTGTTGCAGCCAGAAAATTTGAAATGAGCTTATTTTGTGGATAAAAATGGATTGTTTCAACATTTGAAATGTTATCCATGTTCTATTGTAAATAACACTGGCTCATATGATCTGAAAGTCATTTTATTCACAATTTAGACTTTGGCCCAGCTATTTCAGAATTGTGTTTGTACTTTGCTGGGCAGATGATTCATCAATGGGACCACTGTGCTTTCACTTTCCTCCAAGTCCTTAGGAAAAGAAAAGCAATGATTTGTGTTCATTTTGTTAAATTTTTTTGTAATCCTTTTCTGTTGAAAATGAGCTATTGGGCATTAAGTGTGAATTATTTTTTGCCGGATCTGGCGATGTGCTTCTTTTATTTGTGTATTTAATGCGGCTCTTCAGTCTCATTAGAATCTGCTTGAGCCATGAAGGGCCAGGAATATACCGTTATATATAAATAAATAAAACGAGCAATTCGAATTCTGACCTCTGCCACATCCAGAATTTGATCTGGATCGCCACCAAAATTTAATGGGTTCTTCCGTGGATCAAGATACACCTGTGTACCAATGTTCTTGGTGATCCATTCAGTAGTTTTTGAGAGATCCTGCTAACAGACAAAGAAACGCCGGTGATTTTATAACCTCCTTGGCGGAGGTAATGATTACAATACCTCTGACTAATATGGCAAAATACTGCATTGCAATAGATGGATTTGGAGGTTATTCTAAACTCAGGTTGTGCCATATCTTGGGGATCGGGGGATTAGTCCGAAGCTCTATGAAAAGACATTTACAGCTGCGTATAATAAGTGACATAGTCAGTATGTGCTACCTACTGAAGTTCTGTGAGGAGACAGGAGTCCACTTTTTAATTTCTCTTAATCGCCCTGTCTGATCCAATAGTTTGATAAAACTGGGAAGGCTCTGGTATTTTGCCAAATGGAATATCATTGCGCTGTTTTCTAATACGACTACCTCTCTTTGTACTGGTCTGAGTGAAGTTTTTTTTTGACCGAGAATGATACAGATTTTGTTTTTTTGTTTTTTTTTGGTTGGCCTCCACTGTGCCGGTTTCACATTACAAATAAATTAAGTGTTTATTTCAAATTGAAGTGTGTGGTAAAGACCTGTTATGAACTGGGGAAACAATCTTTGCGTTAAGGATTGGAATCGTGGAATTTTACATCCCTCTGCTCGTTACTGTATGGACTTTGGCTCAAAGGTGTGGAGTCACTTGATCGACTGCATGGATGCTCGGGCGTGGCTTGTTACTGCAGCACAGATCCAAAAATCAGCAGCAACATCCTGTAAATGAGAATAAAAATGAGGGCTGCATGGCCCAATCACCTGATTTAATCCTTGTGGAGCTGTTCTCAGATCAGCTGGATCATCACGTGTTTGAGCAGAGGTCTGGGAATATTTTGGTAACACATGGAATTCAGTTCAGATTGCTGTCCAGTAAAATTAATATTCTGAGCCCTGAATTGCGTTACATCACCCAGAATTATGGACATTTAATAAACGCCCTTATCTATGGTGACACACAATATGAAGAGAATGCTGCAGGAAACCCTTGAGCGAAGAACCAGTCCAGTGGCCAGGAGTGGTGATGTAGATCTTAGAATGTTGTGATCCTGCAGAACTACTGGAATCAAAAAACTGTCTCATGATGGATGCTTGGAATAGAAATGACAAAAATTGATAAATGTTTATCATTTCAGGAGGTTTTTGCCTACAGATATTTGAAATGGTAAATAAAACCTCTTTCAATACATTTTGTTGTTTTGTGTAAAATACTGTGAAACACTTTTTGAATAAAATGGACAGAACTGCTAACATCTGGAGTGAGTTAACACTTTTGAGTGGTAGAGTGTCTGGGCGTTGGCCATTATGCCTCGTAATGTGAAATCCTCCATCTGGCCTTCAGCAGTGAAGGTCTTGTTTGAGGTGGGATATGCAGTGTAGTACAGTCTGTAAGTCATTTGGTGCTGAAACTGTGTGACAAAGGGCTGAATATGATCACATGCTAATTATTGGCAAAACCCTTTAATCTCACATTCAGTTTGTACCTTGTTGGTTCCAAATTAAGTGCTCTGAGCCACCAGATGCATATGGGAGGTGACGAATGACCAGTTTTGAGAGAGCTGCACAGGATGGCCCTTAAACTAAATGAAACTTAATTTCTCATTCATCTCATTCCAGAAACACACGGACACCCTGATTTTAGAATACGCAAAATAAGACAAGGGGAACCTTTTACGTAAGATTAATCATAGACTTTATTGAATATTTTTCACTTTATAGAATTTTCCCATTTTGACACACATTTTCCCACATTTACTGACCTACACTGACAATCACATCACACCAAAGATACATTTCTATGAGTAATTAATTGCAACATGATTTACTGTCCATTTCAGAATATAATTTTTCATAATCAGTCTTCCGCTTTTACTATGTAAGACATTTCAGGCAAACCTCAGTTTTGCATTAGTTAATGAGATGGTGGGTAACTGAAATGAGTACACAAGACTGAATTACAGCTGTTAAATACACAAATAGAATTTGGTTAGAAAATTATATAAACAAACTTAAAAAAAATAAAATAAAAATTGTCAACCAAGATGACATTAATTTGCTTATGCTATCGTGAATACATGTGTGAGTCACTGATCTGTATGGAATTACCTTAATATTCAGGTCAGTGAGGTGAGTGCGTTATTTATCCTCCATAAAAATACCTGTATTAAAATGTGAGACGGCCTTTCATTTTTTATACAGTTCAGAATGAGTTGGATGAATAACAATATAACACCAAATATGTGCTAAGTTTGTTCCCGTGCCGTTTATTCTCAAAAAAATTACTCCTCTACCATACCATTCGTTGCCTTATCGCGTGTACTCATGTGAAAGGAGAGCTGTTTATGCATTTGGCTGAACATTGTGAAGAACTTGTGTGTGTATATCGATAAATGAGGTGAGGATGTATCAGCATGGAGGTTACGCCTGGCTGTTGCCTCAGCCGTGTGAGACCTCGCAGTGAGTTATTTCACCGCTCGTGACCTCAGCAGGTGGTGCATCACTGTCTGACTTCACCACACTTGATGTTCACATGTTAGACTTCAAACAAATATTGATTTGGTGTTCCATGCAGACTTATCATACCAAGGTTTTTTTTTTGTTTGTTTGTTTTTTTACATTTCCACCACAAGGTCCAAAAAATCACAGAAAACATTCAAATGAGATTTTCTCTTCAAATAATGACAGTAATTATTTGTTTAAAGAGTGCAATATTTCCAGGCCCATACACATTAGAGCAAACCCCAAGATATTAACAAACAGTAACTGAGAATGCACAATTAATAAAAACACACCAACATTCAACGGACAAGCGGCCGAGAGCACAGTTAAAGGGTGAAAAAAAGGCTTCACTTACAATGTGTCATTCAAAACTCACCAGCGCTACAAAACATGTTTGGTTTAACAATACGGGTTATACACAGTTATACACTATTTTCACAAAGGATCACCATTATTGCACATAGAGGCTAATGCATGGTTGGCGCAAGAGGTGTAGCTAAGGGTTAACAGGACTTGGCCAGGTGGAGGATGTTAGAACATGAAATATAGCATCTTGCCACATACTTAAGAGGGCTGCAAGATGTATATTCTTTCATGGAAGACTGGTCAGTGCTGTAATGCAGAGTATTTCTGCTGTTATATGAAATGTATGCGCTTCGGGTTGCTTGCACTTACAAAGCAAGCCAAACCAGTGTTTGTTCCAGAGATTACCCTTTGCCCAGAGTGAAAATCAAACTTTTTCCAGCAGTAAGTGAGGTGGCTGCGAGTTTCCGTGGAATCGGGAAATGTCGGCAGTGCATGGACACTTAAGCAAAACTTAAATGAAACAGGCTTTTCCATTTCGGACGATCTGAAACATTGGTGAAGCAGTTGTCTCGCCTCCAAAAACGGAAAACTCCACTGACGCTAATGTGCCCTCCGGCTTACCATAGAGGCTCACCGTTATCAGAGGGAATTTTTTTCCTCTATGGTTGTTGGAAGAGGAGGTGTCAACAAATCGTGGGCACTTGGATTCGAGTTGCCATAAAAATTTGGTTCCGGTTGCATGAAATCTGCTCAGCCAGCATTGTGAATTTTGTAAGATGGTGAAAGATGACTGCAACAACGGAAATGGCAGTGCAAAAAAAAAAGGGTCACAGTTTCAGGGAATAGGGAACGGTTGGCAGGAGACATGACTTGTGTGTCATGATGTATGATTCAACTACGACTCAGTCCTCTGCAAGCGCTCACAAATCATTCCTCAATCTTCCGCTTCCATTCTAGGAAAAAAAACTGCCTTTAGGCAGACAAGTGCTCATAAACTCCTCATGAATTTTCCCTGTAAATACTTGGAAAAAACTTTCCGCAGGCACTCAAGATCTCATAAAGAACACATTGCTTCTCCCTGTCCATCCTAGGATAAAAGAACTGCCCTGGGTTTTAAGCGCTCATAAATTATTCATTAATCTTCCCCCTCCATTCTTAGGTAAAAACTGTCTTTGGGCAGTCAAGAGCTTATAAATTTTTCATCAATCTTCCCTTTCCATTCTAGGAAAAAAAAAACTGCCCCTGGATAGAAGGGAAGCCCCTGAGCCTCTCCACTGAGGAACTACCACTGTGTCTATAAGGCATCGTCTATAAGTTCTGGCTTTGAAAGAGGGCTAAAAGAGGCAGTGGCACCAGCATATATCCACAGTCTGTATACATACACTTTATAAAATAATTTCCTCTGTTGACAGTGAAGCTAAGAGCGGAGGTGTTCGCGTGTGAGCACACTCCGTATTTAGTCAAAAAATATAATTAAACGTGCTTAAGGGCACATATTTCAGCTCTAGCATGTAATTGACAGCGTAATACGTCTTCTTTATAATATACGATTGCTCATCTAGCTAGTTGATTGCAACTCTCCTTTGCATTTTGAAGTAAAATGCCATTTTTTTAGCTCGCTGATAACATTTCTGGTAAAACTTAAGCAGCAGACCCAAGCTGTGAGACCGATTTCTCAGGAAAAAATACGATATTGAAGAGAAAAGACCACTCACAAACATATCAGTGTGGATTAAAAAAATAGTTTCAAAACAGCGATGTTGGATGGAAGTTTGAACCTGTTGCTCGGACACTATCAATTTGAGAGGCACTCCTCAGAAGGATGGTAGTTTGGCCGGAAAAGAACTTAGAAGTCGTCAAACAACACTGCAAAGGAAAGGCAAAATGTTCCCCTTGGCTGTTTAGAAGTTTTTTTTTTTTTTTCCACTAAACCATTGATCATGCTGAATACGAAGACAAGCGTGCACACAGGTGTGTGAGTGTGTAGTGTGTGTGTGTGTGTGTTTGTGGCGTCCTCCTAAGATCTGTATGTTTCCAAAGGGAGACAATACAGGAAGGGTGTGTCGCTGAAATACTATCAGCTCGACAGCAATAACTGATTTTTTCATACACCTAAATAGTATTGTTGACTAACAGTGATTTTTTTTTTTGTTGTCCAGAACATACAATGTCCACAGCTGAAGTTCAAAGGACATTATGTTGGTCCTAGAGTGTTTTTAGGATTGGTTTCTGGCATGTCGGGTCTCAGTCGGAAAAGAGGCTGGCGAAGGATTTCCGCAGATTGCGTATCGTCTCGGCTTTCACCTCGTCCTGGCTAATGCTGGAACGCGGGACTGCCGATGGGTCTGGAATGTTGAAGGCATTGGTAAGAGACTGGGATTTGCTACAAAGAGAGGAAAATGGCGATAGAGGAGAGGGAAAAAGCTATTAAAATTCATGCAGCAAACTTCTGGGATGGAGAATGGCTATGAGAGATTTCCCAGGGCAGGCTGCTCCTGCTCATGTGACCAGAAATATCCTCGACCTTTTCACCCAGTCGTTACATCGATCTTTAAGTCTTTTCCCAACTCGTCAATTAACTCTTTCCCAACTGCCAAAAAAAAAAAATTTTAAAAATTGAAATATTCTATTTATGTCCAACATGTCTTCTTGATAGCTCATAAAATGAACTTTATTTTTGTGTACGATTATGAAAATAATTGCCCATGATATAGCACATTGTGCAAATTAACTCTCAAGACTATTAATGAGAAAATGGGCGAAAACAAGCTATATTCATTTTCTTGAAGCTATTAACATAATTGGACAAAATATACTTTAAAGTGTGTAGAAGACAAACAAGGTGATGTCTTGTGCTTTGAGGAACCGTACTATTCCAACGATGACCAAACATTTCCATATTTGGGCATCATCAGAGGAACAGATTCTCAGCTTTGTTTTGGTGTATTATGCAAAGTTATCCAATGTAATACTGAAGAAATGCATTTGTGGAAAGTTTGATAACCTTTCTGTCCGGTCATGTTTGACTGGCATTTGGCAGTGTCGTCAGGAAAGAGTTAAGAAGCTTACCTTTGCATATGGCGGAGAGATAATTGATTTTTAGATCTTGGCATTTTAAGTTCTGCAGACTGAAAATCAACATGACAAGGTCCTCCCTCAAAAAAGCAGTAAATTTCCATCTTAAATTGAGCTACAACTTTTATGCGGCTTTCTGCCCGTTTTGCCCCAGCTTGTGTATTACAAATAAGCAGTTTACTGTAGGTTACAAGGGCAGACTTTTTTCACCCCAGACAGTGTTGAAACACAAATGTCCTGAACCAGACATGGGGAAGTGTTAAAAATAAGTGATATGTTTTTTATTAATTCGAGAGTATTTCTTTATTCACTCAGAACAGGCCACAAGCAGAAAAACTGCGCCCATATCTGGTGCGACAGATCTTTAAATCACATTAGTGGTCGATGCCATCTCTGTTTAACTGTGAAGAACAGGGCTGCCTGGTCCTGAAGATCTACTGTCCCTCTGGTTTTCACATCAGAACCTTCACTTGCACTCTGGACCTGAGAAGCCCCTCCCCTTAAAAACATCACTATGGCCACGCCCATACAGGCTGCTAGAACACAGCCAGCTTACTTGCAGATGTGCTTGAACGCACCCACTGCCATGAGTCTATTTAGCCATCTTTGTTTGGCATTTTGTGGTATTCTTTGATTATTGTTCTCTGTTCCATTCAAACTTTGGTGGATGCTCCCGAGCAAAGTCATTTTGGAAATAAAACATCAATTTTACAGATTGATTTTGTGTTCCCAGGGACTTAAATACAACCTATATCTTTATAGACTTTAAGTCAGCTGTAATGCATATATTTCATCTGTAGGGATAAACTGTAGATCTGCTGGGGCCATGATTAACAGCTCTGCCTAGCAAACAGATAACTCATAGAATTCTGTGTAGTTTCTTGTCAACTGGAGATTATCTCCCAGTGAATGTTTGCAGTCCTGAAGTAATGGTGAAGCATTGTGGTGAACATGAGGTGGCTGACTGCAGACGTGGTGATCAGGCTGGGAATGATTCCAGCATGCATGGCATGCACTGGCCAAATTCTGCCAAAAACTTTAGCAAACTTACAAATGGCACTAGTAATGGGGAAAGGAATTGTCATTTTGAATCCATGCACTTAAGAATTGATGTAGATCCACAGGCATGAAAATGCATACATCTGAGTAACTGCATCAGACATAATCATATGTCTCCCACAAACTTAGTGATATCTTGCTGTAATATACCCTGTAGCTGGCAGTATGATGGTGACAGTACAACAGTTTTACCAAAAAAAAAAAAAACATCATTTCAATATAATTTTCTTCTTTGTACTTTTCTAAATGTAGTTTTATTCAACAAGCACAATTTGAAATCCCAAGTGTATTTAGATTTAAGTAGTGTTACAACTTGTCACTCCCACCCCTTCCTGTAAAAGAATGACATCTTCTCAGAATATGAACCCATAGCTAGCATATAAATTAGCCTTTCATCAGCTCGCTCATGATGCTCCCATCCTTAACCGTGAAGTTAGCTGGTTAAGTAGTTCCCAAACTCAGCTCTGGGGCACTTGGGTGTATACTGGCTTTTGTACCAACCACAATCAAAATCGTAGGATTTTAACAAGCTTCTAATTTTTCTTAATTGGTGCATTTGTGCACAGCCATTATGTTCTTTTTAACCTTTAATTAACCAAGGAAAGTTTCACAGATCTGGAGATCAATTCGTCTCAATAATATTTGTGTGAACAAATTGACAAACTGCGGGTAAATATGTAATCTGGAAATATAAAATCCCTTCCACAAGCACACAAAAATCATTTGTAAACTCATGAATACATTTTGTAAAATGGATCTGCAAATACATAAACAAACTACACAAATAAAATTTGGGAATACATCAAATAAATTTACAAATAAACGAAAAGCACATTTCAAAAGATATCCATCCGGGCCATAAAATCCCTTATGCACACTGCGATATATTAGAAACAACTGCATAAGAACTGGAAACATTGAACCAATCAAAGTTAACCATCAGCTGGTACCCAGTTTGGTGAAACTGTGGACACATGGTCTTAAAAACTGACCATTTCATCGGAGAGCAGATGATAGTGAAACCTGGCTTGTGTCACATTCATCATTAAATTATTTTGAAAGAACATGAGGCACCTGTTCTCTGCAACCTGCTTTGAAGTTCATTGATCTTCTCAGTGTCTAATTTGATCAGTTTAAAATGATGTTTCCTAACATTGTTTGTAGTGTAGAAAAATAAACACAGTATCTTCAAAGGTTTTTGATTCTTCATAGCAGATGTTGGTATTTCTGTCAAAATGTGGCTTAAGGCGGAAAAATGACTGCTTTGAACATGAAATGCACCTAATTAAGACAAGTTAACAGCTTAGTTAAATCCTATGACTGCAACTGCGGTTGTCTGAAAAACCAGCACACACAGGGGTGCCCCAGGGTTGAGTCATGGAGCCACTGAACCAGTAAACAAGAACCATATGTTCTACACTGAGCAAATTTTAGGAATGCGAGATTTGTTTATATAAATTGTAACTTTTATGTTCAAGATTTATTTTCACATTAGTGTTGCTGCAGATGAAAAGGACATTTGAGATAAGGAATCTCACTCAAAAAATCATCTTGGAAATAAATTTTTGTATTTCGTGAAAGAGAGTTGAAACAGAGAATAAGGCCATGATAAAGCTCTGATCTCCACATCGGCAAGGCTGCCAGTGATTACCTGGAAAAACAAACATGACAATTATTCTGCACAACAAAAAAAAAAAAAATCTGTGGCAAGAACTACACCTCTGTGTACCTAATTTTATGCAGTAGGTAGTCACATCAAATGTTGATTAGACTTAGTTTTGACCTTTTGTGGTTCTTAATATAGCATTCATAATATATAAAAAAATGATCTCCTAATTTTTCGGAGCATCTTTGCCTAACTGAATACTTTTAAATGTGCATAACACTTTTGCATTGTATTGCATATGGGGCAACTCCTGGTGATCTGCCTCATGCGATTGGTTAACATTCCAATTCAGGACTGATGGGCAGTGCTTCTGTCATGTGATTAAAAAAAATAATTTTTTTGGGCATTCTTCACCTAAACCATTAATCCTTACCTCTGTGGACCTCATCAAAATACATCTCACACCTTCCTCCAGTGCAGATGAGGTAAAAGTATTCTTCAATACTGTTTCAAAGAGTCCCACTTCAGAGCAAACCTGGAAAAAAGCAGCTGGGCCTGTTCTAATCTGAAGTAAATAAGGAATGAGGCCACAGATGCTCCGATACCCTGGAGATAATAATAATAACACCGGTGACGTTGGTTTTCCCAGTCTGTTCTTCTCAAGAATTTACACTAATTGGACGATAAAGTAAAATCCAGGTTAAACAATACAATTCCCAGTGATTTGTTTCAACTACCAGGGTTTAGTGTAGAACACAATCTTTCAGCCGGAAGGCTTGACTAATAGGTGAAATGGTGCAGCTAAATCGAGGGGTCGGACTGGTTCTGAGCGGCTGCCTGAGGCTCGCTCTTGTGTTGGGGTTAATCCAGGGCTCGCTGTGATGCGTGTTGTGAAAACTCTTTTTGAAATGTGCAATATAAACACATTCGGATCTGATTTGACACTGCTCGGCCCCTGACCGGGTGACATGGAGAGAGAATGAGGCGCTTCTGACGAAACAGCGCCAACCAGAGCCAGGCTTGAAGCAAATTCTTTCTGGAAAATCGTCAAATATGGCCCCTATTATTTTGCTTCCACTGAGGGAATTAACTGAGGAAATTAGTGCTACTGATTGGTCATGCACTCATCATACCTGACTCTTTCAGGTATAAGGGGGGGGACCCAACAACAACTTCCAGTTTCATGTGACAAACGTTGAACTACAGCACAGCAACCACAGAGAACAGAAAAAGCAGTGAAAACCAGTAAAAGCCAGTATAAACCAGTCTCTCTTACTTTAGCTGAGGGGATCCCCCAGTCGCCGAGGGGTCCTGGTTCGGCCTCTGTTGAGGTTTGGGCTGCACTGGGGGCCTACCCCCCCCTCCGCCTGCGGCTCCTACCTGCCCCCCCTGGCCCTGAACAGAGGGGCGGGGCTGCTGAGTGGTGGGAGGCGTGGCCCGGCCTTGCTGGGAGGCGGGCCTTGGTTGCTGACTGGCTGGCGGGCCACCCTGTGTGGGCTGCCTGGGGGGCTGCCCTTGGCCTTGCCCCGGCCCTTGCCGCTGCTGGGGGGGTCTCTGCTGCGATTGGCCAGGCGTGGGCTTGTGGGTAGGGCTTCCAGAAGAGGGGCGTGGCTGCTGCTGCTGTTGGGGTGGGGACTGTTGGGGCGGTCTCTGGCCCTGAGAGAGGGCCCCTTGGCCCCGTGGAGCCCCGCCCTGCGCAGCTGTGGGTCGGCCCTGCGCTAGGGCGCCCTGCCCCGGGCTGACCTGCCTCTGCTGGGTGGCCTGCTGGGACCGGGGGCTGGGTAGGTTGGCCTGTGTCTGGGGCGCGGCCTGCCCCTGTGGGGGGGGCTGGCCCTGAGGGGGCAGGCGCTGCTGGGGTGGGGGGGTTTGGCGTGGGGTTTGGGGGCCACCCATGGGCTGCTGTGGACCACCTGCAGAAATCGAGCCATAGTCTCATAAATAAGTCCCTGAAGACCAGTTTTTACATTTTTTAGGGTTTTTTTTTACATTTCTGAGTCAATGTTCTGCATTGCTGCATTGCTCTTAATGACCAGGAGAGATTATGACATCAGCACTGGAATGTTTCAAGACCAAGAGTGATTGTGACATCAGTTTTAAAATGTTTCATGACCAAGAGTGATTGTGACATCTGCCTTGGAATGTTTCATGACCAGGAGTGATTGTGACATCAGCATTGGAATGTTTCATGACCAGGACAAATTGTGACATCAGCATTGGAATGTTTCATGACCAGGAGTAATAAGGACATGAGCATTGGAATGTTTCATGAAAAGGAATAATTGTGACATCAGAATTGATATGTTTCAAGACCAGGAGTGATTGTGACATCAGCATTGAAATGTTTCATGACCAGGAGTGATTGTGACATCAGCATTGGAATGTTTCATGACTAGGACAAATCGTGACATCAGCATTTGAATGTTTCATGACCTGGAGTGATTGTGACATCAGCATTGGAATGTTTCATGACTAGGAATAATTGTGACATCAGAATTGGAATGTTTCAAGACCAGGAGTGATTGTGACATCAGCATTGGAATGTTTCATGACCAGGAATAATTGTGACATCAGCATTGGAATGTTTCAAGACCAGGAGTGATTGTGACATCAGCATTGGAATGTTTCATGACTAGGAATAATTGTGACATCAGAATTGGAATGTTTCAAGACCAGGAGTGATTGTGACATCAGCATTGGAATGTTTCATGACCAGGAGTGATTGTGACATGTGCATTGGCATGTTTCATGACCAGGATTAATCCTGACATCAACACTGGAATGTTTCAAGACCAGGAGTGATTGTGACATCAGCATTGGAATGTTTCATGACTAGGAATAATTGTGACATCAGAATTGGAATGTTTCAAGACCAGGAGTGATTGTGACATCAGCATTGGAATGTTTCATGACCAGGAGTGATTGTGACATGTGCATTGGCATGTTTCATGACCAGGATTAATCCTGACATCAACACTGGAATGTTTCAAGACCAGGAGTGATTGTGACATCAGAATTGGGATGTTTCAAGACCAGGAGTGATTGTGACATCAGCACTGGAATGTTTCAAGACCAGGAGTTATTGTGACATCAGCACTGGAATGTTTCAAGACCAGGAGTGATTGTGACATCAGCATTGGAATGTTTCATCACCAGGAATAATTGTGACATCATAATTGGAATGTTTCAAGACCAGGAGTGATTGTGACATCAGCATTGGAATGTTTCATGACCAGGAATAATTGAGACATCTGCCTTGGAATGTTTCATGACCAGGAGTGATTTCTGAAATCAGCGCATGTTTCACCAAACAACTCTGGAGACTCCAAATTTTCCTGTGTTCCTAGGCAGGGTTGTGCTCGGATTTACAAATGTTTTACAACTTCCTTCTCTCACAACTTTTTCCCCATCTGTGGCTGAATTTCCATTCCAATACACTCTGCTGATCCCCAGCACAGGTGTGTGATTCTAACTGTGTAATGAAGTTGACTCTAAAACTTTGCTTCATTTATAAAATCCTCCTTTGTCAGAGATCATTGAAACAATTCATCATCATAAAAATTAATCCCTTGGCTAAAATATGCATGAGTTTAATAACTTTCTGACCGCTGACTGAGTGAACTAAAGAAGTTCATTTTCCTGATATATTAGAGTGAGTGCTGATAGACTAAAACACTTTTCATTCACATAACTTATTTTGCTCCTAAAGGATGGCATTACAAGCTGCAGCCCTGCATTATGAGTAAAAAAGGCTAATGATACTGAAATTCACCAAGCAACACAGCAACTCTCTCTCTGTCAAAGTAGCTGCCGTGATGTTTGTCCAAGATTACTTGTTTAGCGGACTACAAGCTATAACAGGTTTTGATTGCTGGACTGTTACCAAGGTATGAACATCGGTATGTACATATATTCACAGATCTGAACAACACTATATAATCAAACCTATGGGACTGCATGGCCAGGCTAAGGGTCATTATGACTTAATTTGAAATAGCATTTTCGCCTTAGTACTTGCATCATAAAACGGCTTCTGCAATTACAATGCTGAGTCCTCAAGCTTTTTAACAATACATAGTTCTCCAACACAGCACAACATTTGACCATAAAAACGCGTTCTTACCGAGTGGCTCGCCCTGGGGCCGAAGTTCATGAAAGGGTTAATTATTTCTTATGGAGTCTTACCCTGCATACAGTCAGTTGATGGATGTTTCCATCAGGGCAGTACCTTACCTTGCGGAGGGGGGCGCTGTTGAGCTGGAGGCACAGGGTTGGAGGCTGCAGGTTGGATGGGCTGTGGAGGTGCAGCTGGCTGTGTGGCAAAAAACTCAGGGTTACTGACATCATTAAAGTCATCCATCATAACTGCATCATTAATATTATTTTTGTCAGAAATGTGAAATGTGAAATAAATGCATAAATGCTATGTTTTGGACATTAGTGAGTCTCAAAAGGCATGGTTAGGTTTGAGGGAGTTGGTTGCGTCAGGCCTTGGCTTGCATTGGGTGGAACACAGTTAGCTTACCTGTGCTATTAGTTTCTATGGGGTGCAACACAGTTAGCTTACCTGTGCTATTAGTTTCTATGGGGTGGAACACAGTTAGCTCACCTGTGCTATTAGTTTGTATGGGGTGGAACACAGAGTTAGCTCACCTGTGCAATTAGTTTGTATGAGGAGGAACAAAGTTAGCTCACCTGTGCTATTAGTTTGTATGGGGTGGAACACAGTTAGCTCACCTATGCTATTAGTTTGTATGGGGTGGAACACAGTTAGCTCACCTGTGCTATTAGTTTGTATGGGTTGGAACACAGTTAGCTCACCTGTGCTATTAGTTTGTATGGGGTAGAACACAGAGTTAGCTCACCTGTGCTATTACTTTGTATGAGGAGGAACAAAGTTAGTTCACCTGTGCTATTAGTTTGTATGGGGCAGAACACAGAGTTAGCTCACCTGTGCAATTAGTTTGTATGAGGTGGAACAAAGTTAGCTCACCTGTGCTCTTAGTTTGTATGGGGTGGAACAAAGTTAGCCCACCTGTGCACTTAGTTTGTATGGGGTGGCATACAGAATTAGCTCACCTGTGCTATTGACTTGTATGGGGTGGAACAAAATTAGCTCACCTGCGCCATGACTGAGTTTGTACAGGGTGGCATACAGAGGTTTACTCACCTGTGCTGTTGGCTTGTTTGTATGAGGCGCCAAACACGATGAAAGCCGAGCGAAATTGGTGAGAGGAAACAAGTGTACATGAGAGATGTTGAAGGACTGTTAAGGTGAGCAAGAGAGACCGAATTATTACTATATCGAAGGAGACTTGAAACTTGCTATAGCTACCATAAGATAATGTGAAAACTCATTATATAAATGAAAAATCAGGTGGGAAAGTAAGGTCATTTTCTCATAGACTTCTATAGCATTGAAGTTCTTTCTGCAACCACCGACGTCGCCATCTGCTGGCCATTAAATAGAACGCCATTTTACGATACTTCCGCATGGGCTTCTTTTTCAGACCGAAGTGCTGCGTCCATCTTTTTATACAGTCTATGGCATGTACCCACTGATGAAGAGTTCAAACACAATGCGACCCCTGCTGGTCAGTTTTTGTAAGTTCAATTTTTAATGATAAGTTGTCTACTCACATTATTTCCACTGCCCATAGCGCCAATGTAGAATGTTTCTTCTTTATGTTGCAAAACTAATTATATGGCGGAAGTTTTCAAAATGTGAAGCCGACCTTCCCAAGGGAGTATGAAATATAGTTTCAGCAGGGAAAGCTCAGAGACTGAAGGTGAAAATGTATGGAGAATATATTATTTTCTTCTACTTTCATTTCTTTACAACAGAAGAAAGGAAGAAAAGACCAAGCTGTAGAACAGATTAAACCTTAGAGCGCTAAATGCAGCTATTGCTGCTCAATGAATAAGATATAAAAATCAAAGCTGTTGAAAACCTATAGTGTGGTGACAAGTCACCACTTGATAGGTTTTCAGCAGCACAAGATAATTAAATTTATTTATTTATTTTTATTCATTTCAGCACTCTAAGGGATAATATCCACCAAAATTTGGCAAAAGGTGTAAGAATGAATGAATGAATGGACATTGCATTTATATAGTGCCTTCTCATTGACACTCGGTGCTCTCTCCAGTCATACGGGGGAATCTCACCTCTCAAGTCAGAGAGTTTTTAAGAATTTTATGGTTCCCCCTACTTTCCCTCTCAAACAAGCGATTCCTTTCCATGGCTTTTTATGTCATTTTTATTTGTGTGCAGTTTGAAGTCTAGGTCAATAGCAGACTATTCGTGGATAGCAATTCATAACTGTCTACGCCAGGATCACGATTTTGCGATTGCAGACATTTAGCAGTTATTTGGTGTCGTAGGTAAGGGCACCTTTTTCTAACCTTTGTTTGGGTGGACAAACAGTTTCAGACTCCAAAAATCCCTGCTTTATGGTTACTCAATTTAATTATTTCATCAAAGATTGATGCATTTTTTCATAGCTGTATGAGACAGTCAACCTGCGGGTATAGATGGAAGTGGGGAACACTTCTTTTGAAGGCAGTATAGCGCAAAAATAATTAACAGAGCGAACTAACGAGTAATGAATAAACCCACCCGCCCATAGGGGGCATTGTAATCAACCAAGTAAATGACAACAGCAACTTTGATCTCTCTCGCGCACGAAATAGCCATTCGCCCTCTCTTGTGCAGTTACTTGTCCTCTTTTGTACAGTATGATGTAGTCCTTCGCGTACGAATTTTATCCTTTTCATGCCCTGAGTGCCAATCACTCCTCTCGCGCGGAGCACCATTTCCTCTTGCAATTTTTGCTCAACTTTTTTCTGGTTTGGTGCCTCATATGTGTGGAGCGGTAGACAAAGTTACCTCACCTGTGCTATTGGCTTGTATTGGCTGGCACAGTTATCCCACCTGTGCTATTGGCTTGTATGGGGCGGCACAGAGACTGCGCTCACCTGTGCTTGCTGAGCAGTGGAGCGCTGGGGCGAACGTTGAGAGGTTCGCGGTACAGTGTGGTTCATTTTGGACACAACCAAGTCGGCAATGAGGGCCCGGTCTTCTTCCTGCTGATCTCCAATCAGGGGCATGGAACAACCAACCACCTTCGAGGTAGAGGGGGTGTGTCAGTCTGCCATCTGTTTTCTATTTTACAGTCTTACTTCTTCTCTGCTTTGGAGCTGATTGTGGTGCACTGGGTAGCTCCACTATAGCTTTGAATCCGGCCTGGGCCTTTCAGTGTGGAATGTGCAAGTATTCCCCAGGTTTGTGGAATTCCATAACAATCAAATATTTTTCAGGCTTTTACTTATTCATGCCAGGACAGCACAGAGGAACAGCGAGAATGACAATGAGAGAGGGAGAGATGTCAACCGAGGGCAGGCGCTGGATTCAAGCCAGGAACATTGCAGCTTGTGAGGCTCATGAGGGAACTGCAATACAGGCTGCAACACACCAACCCAGTCTCATCCCGACTCGTCATGTAGCGACGCTACCTGACCAATGGCAAAAGGAGGCTTTTGGAATCATTATTTGATGTTTAGGTTTTGGGTTTGGGTTCGGGTCAGGGGTTAGGTGTTAGAGGGTAGGGTTTGTTTAAAATTGGTGTCAGAAACGGAGGTCAAAAGTCTTGGTAAGGCGGTGTCGCTGTATGACGAGTTGATGTGAGACTCGGGTCGCACCACCATCACATACAGTAAGCAGGCTAATTTGATGGAACTGTGAGAAAAACAAGTCAGGTTCCCACCAAATATCTAAAAAACTTGTAACATTTCAGTTTAACCATCTGCACAGGCAGATACTTCTCCATCCAAGTGGAAACACACCATTTTATTTTTGGGTGGATTTCCCCTTTAATTACTAACAAGCACACTGTCAAAACACTTTCTTAAACCTAATTTAGCAACAAATGCTGAATATTTGGGAAGAAAATAACCATTTTAAGGTAAGTGGATATTGGCTATGTCTCTTATTATGGAAGCAGCGAACAGTTGGCGGCTCACCTCTATGATGTGATCTCTGCCATCTTTTCCATGAAGAGCTTCTACAGCGCACATGTCCAGACCTCCGAACACCTCAGAGCAGCTGTCCACCCACATGCGATACCTTCAGGCAGACAGACACATCTATCACATCTCATTTACAGCACAATAGGCCTCTCGTAACCTACAGGCAGATAGGCACATCTATCACATCTCATTTACAGCACAGATAAAGCAGTCATTACGTACAGGCAGACAGACACATCTATCACATCTCATTTACAGCACAGACTGATCTTTCATAAGCAGCAGGCAGACAGACACATGCATCACATCTCAGTTACAGCACTGATTGACCTCATATGACCTACAGGCAGATAAACACATGCACCACATCTCATTTACTGCATAAAGAGACCTGTCATTTCCTACAGACAGACAGACACATGTATCACATCTCACGTACAACATGTATAGGATAGAACAAAACCCTGTGAAAAGCATTATGTATTTTCTCACATATTGCTTCTTAATTTTCACCATTTGAAGCTGTTTACAAAAGTTAACAGTTAAAATTCTACTGAAAAATGAGTGCCGTAACACAAGAAAGTTTTCACTATTTCTTCAGACAGAAGCCTGTGCTGGATATTTTGCTGAATGCAATGTAGCTCTTAGATTAACTCGTACTAGGAACACAAAAGGCAGGAAACAGGGGTAATTCCATACTGATTGGCCTGTCCTGACCAATTAGCTTTTATCTCCAATTTTTCATCATCCAAAGTCTCCGATCCCAGATCTCTCACAATCTTTCATGCTGTTTATTCAATCTGCCGAGGTGCTGCTTGGATAAAATAATTAAACTCTCCGAGACTGCATTTTGATATTAAATTCCAACACAAACACTTCCGTTACTCCTCCAAAATATGGAAAAAAAAAACTGTTTCCACATGCAGTAAAAAAGAGCCATTTGGTGACATACAGAATGCAACGACTATATCTCAAAATGTTTTCCAGTGAAGTGGGGGGCCTTGACCCCAAAGGCCATGTGGTGTGGCAGCCATTTTGAGCCAGAGTGCTCATCACACATGAATAGAAGGGCAGAGTGGCCTTATTAAGGGAGTGCACCTGGGGAATGATTCAATGGCAGGTTGCGAGAGAGCTGAGTTGGTAATTAGGCCAAGATACTGAGGAACCTCCAGAACTGCGTCACGCTCGACTGCAAGTCAGGACAGCATCGTCCTTAAACACCTGAGATATCGTGTTTATTTCTGCTTCCTGTGTTCCTAACCTAAGGAACCATCGGTGTACTGCACTGTAAACTGCTATGCTGAAAGCTACGTCGCGAGTAATGTTCAATAAAAAAATAACCAAATTTCTCAACAAGGGTAAAGTTTGGTTGCAAATCATGGTGTTTTCTGTCACCTTGGACATTTCCATTTCATCCAAAGTGTGAGGCGTCTACAATATTCAATCATATTTCAAAAGGTTATGTCCTTAAACCAGACATGCATCAGATCAGACCCTGGCCAGACTTTAATATCCCGTCTGTGAATGCCTTGTCTGACAGCCACCTTGAATTGATTTGATAATGATCGCATCTAATTTAATCTCATCGAGACACAGATCTAATAATGTATGCCATCTGTTTATGTCCAGAAGCTTGCATGAGCTAATGGAGTGCGATGCTGGGTAACATTTTTTGGCCAGCTGAGCTTGATATCTTGCCTTGGCTAGCTGAGAGTAGTGTTAGATAGAATTCCCTGGCTGGAAGAGTTTGATGCTAAATAGCATGTCTGGCTAGCAGAGTGTACTGCTGGCTAGCCTGTCTTGGCTAGCTGAGTGTGGTGCCATGTAGCTTGGGCAAGCTGACTGTGGTGTAATATAGCTGTGCTAGCTGAGTGCCATGCTAAGCTGCGTGCCTTATCTAGCTAAAATTATTGCTAGGTAGCATTGGATAGCAGAGTGCCATTCTCGACAGCAGGGGCATGGCTCGGCCTATTTTAAGGGGGCCTTAGCCAGCCTAAAATGTTGTCTTTCTTCGCTCAAATAATGAACAGTAGGGAGGAGCATCAGGCTACTAAAGGCTTAACCCCCTTATCGATTAAATCTTTGGTGACTCCCCTGCTCAATATACAGTAGTACCTCAGCTAACTAGGTGTGGCGCAAGATAGCCTTGGCTCACTGAGTGAGGTAATGCTGCAACTCAGACCTTCACTGTAGCAGGTAGGACTGGTGCATCCAACTTAGGACATTAAAGACTCCACAGTTTTTATCTGTGACTAAAAAAAACGATCTTATGTCAGCAAGGATACTAGGGTGGTATAAATGGTTTAGCACTATAAATGCTTTGCACAACCGTTTGGTTGGTCAAACCAATCCTTTTCTTTTGCCTTTTTCTTAGCAAGGGCATTGAAGGGTTAAAGGTGCACTATGCAAGTTTGTTTACTTTATGCACGATTATATTTTTGTCTCAATGCCCACATCTCTCCACGATCCATTAGCTGCCTGCCCCTAAATTCACTGTAAAAAAAAAAAAACCTGGGCTCTGGAGACTGCACAGGCGTCACAAACTGCAAATAAACACAAGGGGCACAGGCTGTGCCCAATAAGGTAATAAACCGTCCTGGCCAATCACCAACAAGAGTTGACAGTTATGGGAGCATGGGAAGGAGGGAACTATGGGATGGAGGGGTGGGCCACCTCAGTTCTGTTTGAGTTTGAATGTCAACAGAACTGAAAGTAAACAGACTTACATAGCGCACCTTTAAGATATGTCTAGAAAATTCCAGTGGACTATAGATTGCCTGTGGATGACCAGAGCTGAGCTGGCACCAGATAAAGCTGGTGTAAGTTATTCAAGATGATATAGAAAGCTGGTCATCGGTGGGTGAATTGGCAGGTTGCATCAGTTGGTCAGCTGGTAAACTCTTTGATGCACTACAAGTGTAAAAAAAATCTGTAAGACCTGCATAGGTTGGTTTAAGATGGTATTTTCATGTGCCTTCAGTGTATCCTTTCAGTACTGTAGCAGAAAAAGGAAAGTCAAAGAGCAGGTTAAGTGCATAAAGAATAAAAACGGATCGCTGCTATATGATAACGAGGATATTGCGGATACCTTAAACAGTTACTTCGTTGAAAATTTTACCTCAGAGGGGGTCTTTATTCGACCAGAGGGCACGTCAAATGCTCAAGATTATTTAGCGGAAATTGAGGCTCGGAATAACAAAGTATTAGACAAGTTGCATAATCTAAAGGCAGATAAGGTGGCAGGTCCTGATGGCTCATATCATAGAGTGCTCAGGGAAGTAAGTGAGATCATCTTTAAGCCGCTATCCGCCATCTTCAGACAGTCTTCAGAATCTGAAGAAATACCAAATGATTGGAAACAGGGCAATATAATACCAATATGTAAGAAAGGGGACCGTACTGAGCCAGGAAATTACAGGCCAGTCAGTTTAACTTGCATTGCGTGCAAAATATTGGAATCTCATTAAAGATGAGCTAGACTTATTTCTTGAACGTAACAATATCTTGAGGGATAGCGAACATGGTTTCCGTAAGGGAAGGTCATGCCTGACAAACCCTCTGGAATTTTTTGAAGAGGCCACCAAGACTTATGACCAGAGCAGGGCTTATGACATCATATATTTGGATTTTCAGAAAGCATTTGACTCAGTACCGCATAAGAGACTAATTTTTAAAATGAGGTCCTTTGGAGTTGCAGGAGGTATTCTGAAGTGGATTCAAAACTGGTTGCAGGACAGAACACAAAGAGTGGTGGTCAGTGGTATCTCATCTGAGCTAGGGATGGTGGGGAGTGGCGTCCCCCAGGGATCGGTGTTGGGACCCCTGCTGTTCCTCATCTACATTAATGACCTTGATAGGAATATTGAGAGCAGATTAGTTAAATTTGCAGATGAAACTAAATTGAGAGGTTTGGAAAATAGTTTAGAGTCCATTGAAGTGATTCAGGATGATTTAGATAGAATCCGGAATTGGACAAAAATGTGGCAAATGAAACTTAATGTAGCAAAATGTAAAGTTGTACATGTAGGTAATAAAAACATTAGACAGGATTACTTCATGGGAGGTTTTAAACTGGAATGTGCTCCACACGAAAAAGATCTGGGAGTGATTGTTGACCAAACCCTCAAAGGCTCTAGCCATTGTGCAGTAGCAGTTAAAAAAGCCAATCAGATGCTGAGATACATTGCCAAAAGTATTGAGTTCAAATCCAAGGAGGTGATGCTTCTTTTGTACAACACATTTGTCAGACCACATCTAGAGAATTGTGTACAGTTCTGGGGACCATACTTTAAGAAAGACATAGACGCTCTAGAAAAAGTTCAGAGAAGAGCCACTAAGCTAATTCCGGGTATAAAAGATGAAAACTATGAGAAAAGGCTGAAGATCCTTAATCTCTTTAGTCTTAGGAAAAGGAGACTAAGGGATGATCTGATTGAGGTCTTAAAATATGTAAAAGGGATTAACAAAGTGAATTATGTAGGATTCCTTCAACCAAGTGCTGTTAGTAGAACTCGGGCTCACAAATGGAAGTTGACCAAAGGTAAATTTGGCACTGATATTTGGAAATATTTCTTCATCCAAAGAGTAACTTTGATGTGGAACAGCTTGCCTGACCATATTGTTGAGGCAGAGACCTTAGGAGTTTTCAAGAGCAGACTTGACTTAAAGCTAAATACCATTGAGTCACTGAGTATCTGAAGTGATATATTCACAATAGTATAATGAAACTGGCGAGTCTAGTTGGGCTGAACGGCCATTTCTCGCCATTCATGTTATGTTATGTTATGTTATGTATCACAAGAAAAGAAAAATTAGGTTTACTTTCACATCCATTTCCATGCATGTTTACTCCAACAGCTGTTTTTAGAAGTCTTTCCATCAACAGTCTCTCTGAAAACTGCCATATCTGTCTATCAGAAACACCAAAATGCAACCAGCTGTTTGAGTAAAACTTAGTATTATTTATTGTTGTTAAGTAATCTCTTCTTACATTCTGTCAGAAAAGATTGGAGAGATGGGAGATGCAGGCTCTGACTGATAAAGAATAATGTTTTCAAGGTGTAAAAATAAACCTTGTGAAGGAGCGTCACGTGGACAGGAGCTGTTAGATGACTGGCGAACAGCTCTCGGATTGGTTAATGCTGGTAACCAAGCAACATGACTGCACAGTTCTATCACGGCAAGGGCGTCTCTGCTCTTTACTGTAGCTAGGCAACAGTAGACAACTTTTAGGGCTTTTCAACCAACAGAGAACCGGTGTGATTCTTGTTCATGCGCAAGTTCTGTTCGGGAACGGCAGAACCAATCACCATGGAGCGATTTTGTTCGCAGCAGCAGTTCTACAGCAGAAGATGCCGGTAATTAACCTGTTAGCTACTTGCCATCCACCAAGATTCACACATCATCTCCATTTTGCTTGTTTGCTTTGACAGCTGAAGTACATGTCCACTCGTGAGCCATATGTCGTCATGATTGCCGTTTGAATACATCTGGAGTCTGGTTTTTGCGGGTAGCCAACACTTTATATTGCGAACCAACCTATTTTTGGTCTAAGTGCCTTGAAAGTCATTTTCAAATGGGAACCGTACTGTTTCGCTGTTGGTCAAAAAGCCCCCTTGGAGTGGCAGTTGTGCGTCGCTGTTCAGGTTTATAACTGTTGGTATCCAGGGCCTTTCTGAGCTTCCAGCTGGAATCAGCTATATGGGAGATCATTTTGGACCCTTTTAACCCTTTGAGCCCTGAAATAATTTTTTTCTAAATATAAATGTAATTATCTTGTGCTGTTGAAAACTTATCATGTGGCGACTTGTTTAAAAGACCTCCCCTGTGGGAGTTCTTTTAAACAAGTCGTAACATGATAGGTTTTCAACAGCTTTGATTTTGATATCTTACATCATTGAGCAACAATGGCAGCATATAGTGCTGTATATTAAATTTGGCCATTTATTCCTGCTAAATCCCCACAAAACAGTAAGCTTACACTTTGAAAATATGTTCAGCAAAGTTTTTCAGAGTTGCTTTTGAATTTGACCTATACTGGACCCATCCAGTGAGACTGCTTGTTGCAGAGTCAGCATTTGACTGTGGGTGGAATTAAATGACATCACAGCACATTAATTTAGCACAGGAATCTAGCACAGCAAATGTCAATGGAGGGTCTCTCCTGATAGGCTTTCCGTCATCGAAAAAAGATTTCAACTTGTTCTGTGTTCTGCACGAGCTTCGAGGAAGAGGTATTCGCTGCCAAATGCGAGCTCAGGAACCCAGGTCTGTCACTTGCACTAAGGGTTTTATCAGCAAATATTTATAACACTAAACATTTTATCATTTAACCCAGATAGCAGTTTTAGCCCCCCCCCCCCCATTTCTCACCCCATTTTCAGCACAGCAAAGTGGGTTAAGAGACAACGGACAGATGTTAACCTTTGCTCATGTGTTTGTTATCCTTGTAACATGGCTTTGTTGAATGCTCGATTCCAATTGGTCAATTACAATATTCGACGATTCATTATCTCTGAAGAACAGACTGTTGCTATGGGCATAATGCAGTTCCAACTGGAGAATCTAAAGTACTATTTTTGTGGCAGAAGTAATTAAATTATTATTTAATCAGTCTCCTGTGTCAAGTGATTAATGTCTGTCGTAAGTAGCTGTGTAATAAGCAGGATAATGTAAAGAGAGCCAGTGATTATTGCGAAATTAACCCCTTCAGGGTGATTCAAGACCTTCGTACATCACCCTGCCAGGGCTTATTTCGCAATAATAACGGGCTCGCTATACATTATCCCTTACATGGCTCAATCACACATAAAACTGCAGAAAAACCTCAATTCTTAATTAAGTTTTTGTTTTAATGTTCGAAGCGACTGTATTCAAGATCACTGCATTGCCTCTGTGAGCTGCGCTGTTCCAATCCAAAACCAGCTGCCCAAACCCTGTCCTGCTCACACTGGCGTAAATGCAGGAAGGACAAATATAATTCCATCAGCGGCAAAGTATTTGCCCGAACAAAAACTGCAGTTTTGCACCAAAAACAAGCCGGCTGCACCATACCTGTCAGACATAGCCACTTGCTCTAGCATAGCTGATCCAGTGTTGGTCTTCCAGTTTCCTGAAATCGATGTCCTCCTATAAATCGAGAACAAAAGACGATTAGGCATCACCAGTGGATTTATTGTTGCTTAATTGATTGCCCAGCTACAGCTGGAACTTTATTAGAGTAATTTGGAGAATAAATGTAGAGCATTTGCCTGATCTGTGCTGACTAAACAACACTACGACAGAGCCCTATAACAGATGATTAACAGGCCGGAAATTGACGGGGAAAAGCAGAGATGTTCTCCCAAATAACACACATTTTTTGTATTATCTTTAATTCACCCTACCTGTGGTTATAATGAAGACTTCAGCTATGTATGAATGATGGCACTCTGTCAGTAAGTCAATTATAACAGAAATGTCTCCTGACCAGTAGCAGGGTTAACCCTTAGAGCGCTGAATAAATTTTAAAGGAATAAAAAAATGTAATTATCATGGGCCACTTAAAATCTATCATGCGGCAACTTGTTTAAAAGTGCTCCCCTGCGGAAGCTCTTTTAAAGAAGTTGCCACACGATAGGTTTTCGTCAGAAAGTAAAAGTCCTGCCAAGTTTTTCTCCCTCCCACAGAATGAGCTGATCACTCATAGTGGCTCCATCTCCTGTCGAAAGTAAACCCAGGGGGTTGGAATAAAGTTCTGGGGAGGATTTTTACTCTCTGAACCCGGACTTTACACCCCTGACCCTATCTGACATTCGTGAAGCTGAAACTCCCACTCACACTCCAGTGAAAACCACACACGCCAGTGCAAAATTCCCACACACACAGCGAAGTGACGCTTCACTTGCGCATTACTGATATCATCACTCACACACAACCCTCTCAAACATGAAAATCTCTCACACACTCCCCCAAAAACTCTTGTAGCAAAAGTGAAAACCTCGCTTTCACGCAACGCTGAAAAATCTCAGGCGCTAGAGCAGAACAATTTTCTTTCTTGACGGGATCTATAAAATAGTGTCTTATACGCATTTAACTCCATAAAATAAAAAATGTCAGAAAATATATTTGCTGCTTTTCAAAACCCCCATTCAATTTTTCCATAGGCAGTGGACCGCTGGAACCAAAATGAAAATAATGCCAACGAGGCCGCGTACAAATTTACGTCTCACTGCGACTGCAGTGAGTCTGATTTGAGCTTCATATCACCTGAGTGGATTCAAATTCATACCCAGACGGCCATGAGAAAGTGATTTTACAGAAACGCACTTTGCATTTGACATCACCACATGGCTGGACAATCATGGTTGCCCTGAATGAGAGCTACTGTCCTCAGCAGATGGTGCTTAAGTATTTGAACACAATTGACCAGGTACTCTGCAAGGACTCTTCACTCACATATAGGCTTTATAATTGCTTCCTATCTTCTGGATGCGGATGTCATATTTGGCATCGATGAAGGGCTCTGACGTGGCGTAAGTCTTCGTCAGGGCCACGACGCTCGCAATGTCCTGGAAGTCATACTGATTGTCCACTTTTACCTGCCAAATCAGACAAATGCAGATAATGGATCAAGATCTGTTAGAATTATTTACACCCTTGGAAAAAAATGATTAGAAAGGGCTACACATAATGACCAGCACAGTAAATAATCCATATTTCAATTTCAATTGTATGGGAAAACCAAATCCTTTCATTGCAAGTATCAGTGTTTTAAGTAGTCTCATCTTTTAAAAGATAACAATAGCTGTCAAAACTTTTGCCTTCTACAAATTTTCAAATCCATGCAAACAGCCCTGGCAAACATAACAGCTGTATATTTCTCGCCATAAATTGTGATGATGTCAGAGGACATGTTTAGGGGGATTTTTGACCATTACTCCATGCAATGATTGTAAAAATTATTGCCATCTTTGGGTAAACACTCATGAGCAGCAATCCCTAGTTCAGGCCACATTATTTCGAGGGGACCTTAATCAGAGAAGGCTTCTGCAGAATATGCATGTTGTGTTCACTTGAGAAAAATCCATCTGTGATCTCATCTCAGGTTCCTGACAAAGACAGCCAGACCTAAAAATGTCTGAGTGCACAGTGGAATTTATTATACGAGTTACAACGACTACTGACCCCGGCCGAATTCACTGAAAAAAAGAGCCCAAAACATCACTGACTCATCTTTTTTTCAGTTGCCTAATATCTAGAACGCTATTGCTTTCTGCCTCTAGCCGTGATTGTTACATCAGCTCTTGAAAGAACATTGACGAGCCTTCCAACCACACATTAGTGACATTACAGAGTATAGGGTTAAAAACCGAATCGTTGGATTTTGGTACCTTTCCCATCCCAGAATGCGCGTGACCCATCTTCACCACCACAGGGAACCCTGGCGTAGTGATCTGTGTCAGAAAGAAACACAATCGCTTAGATTCAGCTTCAAGTAATGCTGTAATCCTAATTTCAAAATGGAAAAAAGGCTTTTCTGTCACCTGACACAGGGGCAGAACTCCTAACGACACACATTTTCAGATTTTTGCACAGAATCTTGCATTTTCAGGGAATGTAGAGCTAAATAAACCTGGATAAAATTTGACCTAAGCCCAAAATTCAAGTAAAGTAAGGCGAAAAAGATAAAAACTAAACTGAATGAAACCCTCAAACAAGAAATGTCCCTGGGATAATGCAAAGAGCTGTACTTTATTGCTCATACTCAGTACACTATACAAATAAAATAAGCTTAACTTGACTGCTGGCAAAGGAATCTAACATCAGCATCCAATGGGCGAAAGGCAGGGAAATGCCCCACTGTTCCCCAATTCAACCCACATGCACAATTCAATCTCACACTAATACCTAAGGGCAATTTAGCATCCCCAATTAGCCTGACAGCCTTGTCTTCGGACGGAGTAAAAAAAACCAGAGTGCTTGGAGCACAACCACAGGAACACAGCTGGATCAAGCAAACTCCTCACAGAAAGGCCCCAGGCTAGATTTGAAACCAGATTTGAAACCTTCTTGCAGTGAAGCAACATTGCTACCCACAGCGTCACCGCACAATGCTACCTCCTGTTGCCCCACCTGAAGAATGCTACGTTTGGCACTTCTTCCTGCTTCAAGATGCCCCTCAATTATTACCATGCCTGAACGTGTGCTGTAAAACCACAAATTATCATGTACTCAAACACCGCACTATTTCTGAGGAACTCGTAGAAACAGGAAAATCAATTCCAGAGCTTTTCTGTTGTCTCTTTAAATGCACTGACTTCTTGGTGATAGTTTCACCTGCTCACAGAGCAGAACATTACGAGTGCTTGGGGACCCTTCTCGAGGAAAGCTGTGGCACGAATGAGGAATAGCTGCTTGCATTCTCCAGCGCTCCAAAATTTAGGAAGCTTGCACTGGCTCAGTCTGCCAGCTGAGGGGTTCTATTGGGTTGAGTCTGAAATTCGGCAATCTAATCTTTACTTTTAGCTGAACAGCTTACAAAAGCACATTTGGCAGTTTGAGTGAACAACATCAGGTTAGAGGGGACACAATTTTACAGTCGCATAAGTGATTCATATCCTGGAAGGAGGCACCCTGGTATACCAACAGCACAGGGCTCGTGAAATAACGGTGCCTCCTTGTAGTGCAATTATCTCCACTGGGTAAACCACGGCATCCGCTGCGCCAGTCAAAGGCTTCCCATGCCACCTGGGAGGCTGGGTGCGGAGTATAGGCCTGCCTGCATAATTCATTCTGTAACAGGGTTATGCTGCCATCACCTGTTATTGACCAATAAAACTTCATCTACACGACATCACCACAAGTAGCTTGGCTCTCCCTGGTCTAGGGTTTGTATATAATGGTTCAACTCAGGCTAGGACTCTTGGATCTACTGATGGCGAATCTCAATGCTTCACCATGCAGTGACATTCCAGATTACTCTGTACAGCCAACACATTGGAAAAAGCCCCTTTTTGTTCGAGTATGCCAATTCCCCATTGAAGAAGGAGGTCCCAGGATAGTTAGTTGAAATTGCCGTGGAAGAACATAATTAGTGTTCAACATAATGCACAGAGCCTTGACCTTGATGCGCTGCTGTTATTAATTGACGAGTCATCTTGCTGAGCCAGGCCCAACTGGCTAACATCAACTGCATGACCTCACCCAAGCTTTCCTGGGTCACATGGAAATAAATCCCTGCAGCAATGTTCTAACATCTAATGAGGAGCCTTCCCTGAACAGTAGAAGCAGTTAGCATCAAGAGCTGAACTTTAGGAGGAGAATCTGGAAAAGCAAAGTCTGCTTATTTTGTGCAACTCATGTTCCAGCAATAATTTGAAATTCTGTTCAAGGATGCAAAGATCTGACATTTTCAGTCCTTATCTCGATACCTGGGCTTTGGGAATCAGTTGATACTGAGCACAGATCTGATACCAGCGCTTAATTAATAAATGTTACGCCTCACTGTGCGGAAGAGACTCGGATCACTCTTTTATGAGTAAGACAACATCAGGCTCGACTCAAACGTTGCTTACCTACCTTTGAAAACAAAATGTAGCAAATAAGTGTAGATTTACCGTGAATGTTCTGAATTGTTATTTATTAAAATAATGGTATGCAATACCAGATCGGTCCTTTGTCACAGATACTTGATCTAGCTGTATGAGTCAGTATTGGACCGATATCTGATATCAGTATCGGAATTGATATTGGTACTGACATCGGTATCGGTGCATCTCTAATTTTGTTGTAAATAGGCCCAGTGTAATACATTTTGCAGCACTATTTGAAATGACGTATCATGAAGAAACCCTGAAGTTCCTCTTGGCTTCAGCAGCCTCAGAGATGCAAAGCTCTGGCATTCCTGTGCTCTCAGATCTCGGAGCAGCGGCTGACGTGGAACAGATGGGCCCACAGTAGGTTGGCGCTCTCACCATCTCCTTGTGATTGGGGTAATAGATCTGCTCGATGAGTGGGAACTCCTCTGGTCCCAGTTGCTTGAACAGTCTGGACATTTGAGCAAACTGGAAAAAACACAAGATGTCACAGTATTGAGTGTTTAGAGTCTAATATCAAAATAAATGTTGTTGAGGATCATATTTCCACATTTCTCATCATATTCATCAGTAAATAAATTACCATAATAACCATAATCAATAATCATAATCAGTAACTACAGTATGTAAGCAGCAGTAACGCACACACACACACACACACACACACACGCAAGCAGTTCACACACAGACACGCATACACCCACATACAAGCAATTTAATCCACATATGCATGATCAGTTCACACACAGATAAGCTGCGGGCTTCTGTAGCATTGATTAGTAAGCAGGCTTGATCAATATTTGTTCAGTAAAATCATTGGTTGTTAGTGAAAAGCATAATCAGTTGAATCATTTATGTATCTTCTTGTATCCCGCTCCTTTGACAGTATTTTTCAACTCTTGAATGTAATTTTCCACTCCTTTTTAGTGCTTTTCGTTTGGTTGCAGTTTTCAAGGCAAGTTGGCAGGGTTTAGGTTTGCCTGTCTGTGGGAAAAACCTGTTGTAGTGTGAGAATGAGAAGACAGAAAGACCATATTTGGAAGATATTTCCTGGGATGTATTATATGCAGTGATGTATTATATGCAGAATGTCAGTTCTTCTTTGTTACGACATTTACGACAGCAAGGGATGACAGACAAAATTTGAAAACTTACAGATTTAATGAAACAAAGACTGACAACTAACTTACAAAACCCAAAACCAGTGAAGTTGGCACATTATGTAAATCGTATATAAAAACAGAATACAATGATTCACAAATCCTTTTCAACTTATATTCAATTGAATACACTGTTAAGACAAGATGTTTAATGTTCAAACTGAGAAACTTTTTTTTTTTTTTGCAAATAATCATTAACTTAGAATTTAAAGGCAGCAACATATTGCAAAAAAGTTGGCACAGGGGCCTTTTTACCACTGTGTTACATCCCTGTCCTTTTAACGACACTCAGTAAACGTTTGGGAACTGAGGAGACCAATTTTTGAAGCTTTTCAGGTGGAACTCTTTCCCATTCTTGCTTGATGTACAGCTTAAGTTGTTCAACAGTCCGAGGTCTCCGTTGTCGTATTTTACGCTTCATAATGCGCCACACATTTTCAATGGGAGATAGGTCTGGACTACAGGCAGGCCAGTCTAGTACCCGCACTCTTTTACTACGGAGCCATGCTGTTGTAACACGTGCAGAATGTGGCTTGGCATTGTCTTGCTGAAATATGCAGGGGCGTCCATGAAAAAGACGTTGCTTCGATGGCAACATATGTTGCTCCAAATCCTGTATGTACCTTTCAGCATTAATGGTGCCTTCACATATGTGTAAGTTGCCCATGCCTTGGGCACTAATACACCCCCATACCATCACAGATGCTGGCTTTTGAACTTTGCGCCTATAACAGTCCGGATGGTTCTTTTCCTCTTTGTTCCTAAGGACACAACGTCCACAGTTTCCAAAAACAATTTGAAATGTGGGCTCGTCAGACCACAGGACACTTTTCCACTTTGCATCAGTCCATCTTAGATGAGCTTGGGCCCAGCGAAGCCGGCGGCGTGTCTGGGTGCTGTTGATAAATGGCTTTCGCTTTGCATTGTAGAGTTTTAACTTGCACTTGCAGATGTAGCGATGAACTGTAGTTACTGACAGTGGTTTTCTGAAGTGTTCCTGAGCCCATGTGGTGATGTCCTTTACACACTGATGTCGATTTTTGATGCAGTACCGCCTGAGGGATCGAAGGTCACGTGCATTCAATGTTGGTTTTCGGCCTTGTCGCTTACGTGCAGTGATTTCTCCAGATTCTCTGAATCTTTTGACGATATTACAGACCGTAGATGATGAAATCCCCTAATTTCTTGCAATAGCTCATTGAGGAATGTTGTTTTTAAACTGTTCGACAATCAGCTCAGGTATTTGTTCACTAAGTGGTGACCCTCACCCCATCCTTGTTTGCGAATGACTGAGCACTTCAGGGAAGCTGCTTTTATACCCAATCATGGTACCCACCTGTTCCCAATTAGCCCGTTCACCTGTGGGATGTTCCAAATAAGTGTTTGATGAGCATTCCTCAACTCTCTCAGTCTTTTTTTCCACTTATGCGAGCTTTTTTGAAACATGTTGCAGGCATCAAATTCCAAATGCGCTAATATTTGCAAAATATTACAAAGTTTACCTGCTCGAACATTAAGTAACTTGTCTTTGCAGTGTATTCAATTGAATATAGGTTAAAAAGGATTTGCAAATCATTGTATTCTGTTTTTATTTACGATTTACGCAACGTGCCAACTTCACTGGTTTTGGGTTTGTACTATTTATACCACTGACCAAGATTGATATATACAAGAAAAAAAAAATTTAATGTCCCTTGAGATGGGGTTGCTTGGTGATGTCCTGGGACAGGAAAATGCTCCAACACAGGCAAAATTCACAAAAAAGCTTCACAGGTCTTAAACAGAATGACAGGTCTGGTCAAATGTATCCTTCTCCTTGCAATTTCTCCTACTACTTTACTCTCTCAATTTTTCTCCTAATATACTCTTTTGCAGCCCCCTCCCACATTTAGACTTTATTTTCCTCTGGGGCTTACCCCTCTCAGACATGCCCAGGACATGCCCAAATCTAGCTCCAGACTGGGCTGAACATAAAAAAGGTCAATACTGCCATCTAGTGGCATTTTTTTCACACTACATTGGGCAAAAAAACTTGGCTTTATATACATCGATATGCCAAAGCCTCATTTTCTGAATAATCTGTCTTTCTATCCTATTGTTTGAGGATGGGGGAACCTCATGATATGAAAATATGTCTGAATGAAAACCAGGGCAATGTCAAGCAGGATTTGATCAAGACTTAAGACATCAAACTTATGCCATCACACACTGCTGTGAAAAAGAATTTGCCCCCCTCTTGATTTCTTCTATCTTTCCTTATTTGTCATATTTAAAAGTTTCAGATCTTCCAACTAGTTTCAATATAAGACAAAGAGAGGAAAAACAAAATGCTGCTTTTAGATTACTCTATATGATCATTTCACTTGTTGAAAGTAAAGACAAAACCAACATTACCCATGTGAAAAAACTGCCCCCCAAAACCTAATTACTGGTTGTGTTTGCTGTGGAGGCATTTTTGCCGAATTGTTCTTATTCAGCCATATAGGAGGGTTTTAGAGCATGAAATACCAGTCTAAGGTCAAGCCATAGCATCCCAATCGGATTCAAGTCAGGACTTTGACTGTGCCACTCCAAAACAATTTTGTTTCTTTTAAGCCATCCTCAGGTGGACTTCATTGCGAACTTCAGATCATTGTCCGTCTGCATAACCCAACTATGCGTGAGCTTCAGCTCACTGATGGCTGGACACTGTTCTTAAGGATTCTCTGGTTGAGAGTAGAAATCATGCCTGGGTGCGTCTGGCAAAATTGCACCCAATTATCAATAAAATTTGATAAATTGATTGATTTAGTCACTGAGGGGGCTATTATTTTTTCCGCATAAGGCCAGATACAACTCGATAGCTTCTTTACCTTTAATAAATTAAATAATCATTTAAACACTGCATGTTGTGATAATTCAAGTTATCTTTGTCTTTCGTTAAAATTGGATTGATGATCTAAAACATTTGAGTAAAAAAATATGCAAAAATAGAACAAATCGGGGGGGTGGCGGGTAGGGGGGGGTTAGTCATTCTTTTTTCAGTGCACTGAACGTACTAACTGGACAGCTTCCTCTATTGCCATTTTGTCATTTTAGTCAATGTTTTCTGTTCTGATCCTTCTTCTATGGTTGAAAACTACAACCCCAATCCTGAAATAGTTGGGACGAAGAGTAAATTGTGAATAAAATTAAAATGCAATGACTTTCAGATCACATGAGCCAATATGTTATTTACAATAGAACATATATAACATTTCAAATGTTGAAGCTGAGACATTTTACATTTTTATCCACAAAATGAGCTCATTTCAAATTCTCTCGCTGCAACAGGTCTAAAGAAAGTTGGGACACAGGCAAAAAAGGGCTGAAAAAGCAATTAATATATAAGAGAATCAGCTGAAAGAAATTTAAGCAAGTAATTAAGTTAACTGGCATCAGGTGTGTAACATGATTGGCTATAAAAGGGATGTCTTAGGGAGGCTGAGTCTGTCAGAAGTAAAGATGGCCACAGGCTCTCCAACCTGTGAAGGCTTGCGTAAAAAAAACTTGGAATACTTTAAAAACAATTTTCCTCAACGTCAAATTGCAAAGGCTTTGAAGGTCTCATCATTGACAGTGCGTAACTTCATCAAAATATCCAGAGAAACTGGAAAAATCTCTGTGCATGAGGGACAAGGCAGAAGACCTTTACTGGATGCCTGTGATCTTCGGGGCCTCAGACACCACTGCATCTCTCACTGGCATGATTAATTAGTCATTGTCATTAGTCATTAGTCATAATCATTAGTCATTCAGTCATTGACATTACTAAATTGGCCCAGTAATACTTTAAGAAACCAATGTCTGTAAACACAGTCTACCGAGCCATCCACAGATGCCACCTAAAACTCTATCATTCAAAAAGGAAGCCATTGTTGAACATGATCCAGAAGCACCGCTGTGTTCGGTGGGCCAAGGCTCATTTAAAATGGACTGCAGCTAAGTGGCAAAGTATCCTGTGGTTAGACGAGTCCAAATTTGACATTCTTGTTGGAAATCATGGGCGTCGTGTCCTCCGGGCTAAAGAGGAGAAAGACCACCCCTCCTGTTATTAGCGTTCAGTTCAAAAGCCAGCATCTCTGATGGTATGGGGATGCACTAGTGCAAATGGTATTGGACATTTGCATGTTTTAAAAAGCACCTTAAGGTATATAAAGGTTTTAGAGCAACATATGCTCCTCTCGAGATGACATCTATTCCAGGGAAGGCCTTTTGTATTTCAGCAGAACAGTGCAAAACCACATACTGCAGCTATTACAAGAGCATAGCTTTGTAGTAGAAGAGTCCATGTGCTGAACTGGCCTGCCTGCAGTCCTGATCTTTCATCGATTGAGAACATATGGCGCATAATTAAAAGAAAAGTCAGTCAAAGGAGACCCAAAACTCTCCAGCAGTTGGAGGACTGTATTAAACAAGAGTGGAATCAAATTCCAGGGGCTAAACTCAAGAAACTTGTCTCCTCAATGCCCAGACGCCTCCACTCTGTTAAAAAGAAGAGGGGATGCAACACCATGGTAAACAGGCCCCTGTCCCAACTTTTTTGAGATCTGTAGCAGCCATAAAATTTGATATGAGCTCATTTTGTGGATAAAAATGTAAAATTTCTGAGTTTCACAATTTGCTATGTTATCTCTGTTCTATTGTGAATAAAATACTGGCTGGTGTGATTTGAAAGTCATTGCGTTTTGATTTTATTCACAATTTACACTTTGTCCAACCTATTTCGGAATTTGGGTTGTACCTGTTCACTTTGAAAGAAAAACACAAAAAATACATGTATGATGAATTCGTCCCGCTATCCTGTAGTTTAAAGAGCATCTAAAGTCGATCCCCTCTGTTTTTGTTTATTGGCCAATCAGCAAGCCGCAACTGCACAAATGAACCAAAATAGAAGGATTATCAAAGCATGTACGCAAAAGATTGGCTTATATGAATGAAACTGGTCATGTGACAATACAAGATGTCAACAAAAGCAAGTGATTTGTTCGTAAACATTGGACGTTCAACGTTCCGTCTGAGAATCGACTTTAGATGCCCTTTAACTGAAAAGCACTGTATGTTTGAAGTCACAGGCCATTCAATTATGATGATCACTCAGTATACAGGGACGAATGCACGCTAGTTACCCTCAACATAAATCGTGAAAAAATCTGCACACAGCCCATTATTTTTATCCTCCATTTAAACCAGAATTTTTGTATTTGTGAAGCCAGAGCAGTTTCTTTAAAAAAAAAAAAGTGTTAATGCAAACATAGTAACACATTTTGAATGATGGAAATCACTTCTGACAGTGTGTAAGGCATAGTCTTCTGTGTTTGTTTTTCATCGAATAAGATAATGCAACAAATTCTGCAGCATTAAGGTACGGTAACATGTTTATATTGAATGAAATTAGCACTAATTCCAAAGAAAAGATGCTGTGGCTTTACAAACAACAAATTTGGGTCATTCTCAAAATACATTCACTTTCTGACAAGACAAATGTTCACATTTCGGCTTTGGTTTTCGCACTAAAAGGTTTCATATTTGTTAACACTTGGCATCACCAATAATCAGGTCAGAAAGCTAAACTATTTTTTTGATCTTGTCTCAAGGCTCATCAGACCTGATGCTTTTCCAATCATAAATCCTGTTGTGTCGGCGGCCATGTTTACACGACAAGCCCCTACCCTGCTGTAGATAAAATGAGTCAGTTACACTGCTGCGATCGTCGCTTATTTTCATCTGCTAAACCGACATTTCGGGGTAGGGACAGGGTTACATTTTGGGTGAGGGCTAGGTTTGGGGCAGGGTTCGGGTTAGGGGTTAGGTCTCTGTAAGGCAAACCAGTGACTACTTCGTAAACCACAGCAGTCAAATGGCAATGCCCAAATTTTTGGCAACACTATAAACTGTATCATTTTTCGTTTCAGTGATTGTACATCCACAAATACCTGCAAGAAATACTGCAAAAAACCCTCCAAGAGAGGGATGCTGTAGACTGTAATTTTATACTGCTACCTGTAAATGCTCAACATATGTCATTGGTAAGGGCAATATGCTGAAACATTAAATGCATTATCCTCATACCGTAGTACCGCTGAGACAGGATCTTTTCCGAAGGTAATGGCTGACAGGTCCCCGAAGAGTGCCTCAGGCAGATTTCAACACTCCGCTTCAGCTATCGTGATTCGCTTATTACAACACCATCAGAATAAATGAGCGTCACAATTTATAAGGCGCTACCTGAGGCTGTGCATTCAACCCGTCTTATCCTGCAATGAAGGATCACTGTTTGATGTTAAGCAGCAGTTTTTCTCTTGCGTAAGTCATATCGTTCTTGACGGTAAACTTGTGTGTATCAGCGGGCGTCCAGTGAGAAAGCAGGCAAAGCAGACTGTATTATCTGGACCATCACACAATGCCTGAAAAGAACTCTAATTCCTAAGTTCCAAAGATCACCATGTGCTTGTTGACTTCATCAATTTTAAGCAGAAAGTCTGCGGCTTGACCTTTTCGCTGGGCCAAAATATAAAACACGACTGCATCGCAGTCGAGACAGATATAGGCGGTGCTGTATGAAAACACAGGCTGCGGTCGGGACTCACCACCCAGGGCTTGTCACAGAAGTTGTAGACTGAGTGTAGCGAGTTGACGCTGGGCAGTCCAGCGTACTGCAGGCCAATCACGATGTTCCGGAAATCTCCGTTCTTGGCCATGCTGAAGGCATGCTGGCGGACCAGCACAAAGTCGGGTTTGAAGCACCTGGGGGCAGCAAAACAGCAAAATGCCCCTTATGAAAATATCATATAGTTATTTCTTAGTTATGCCAAAAAAATGCTATAGTATTACTATCATACTACCATAGTTTATATAGTATAACTAGAGTAGTAAAACAGCCATCACATCATACCTGTAGTATTACCACAGTCAACAGTACCATGATATTTATTTCATTTTTATTACACGCTTATTTAATCAGGGAAGTCCCCTCGAGATTGAAATCACTCTTCCAAGGGAGTCCTGGAGATTGAGGAGGGCAGGGAGAGGGCAATTTGCACAGCCAATCAGATCAGGGGATGATTAGGTGGCAGGTTGAAAGAGTCAGGTTGTATCTTTAGCCATGGCAACTGGGGAACACCCTACTCTTATCAATGAGTGTCATAGGATCTTTAATGACCACAGTGAGCCATTTTACGTCTCATCCGAAAGACGGCGTCTCCTTCAGTACAGTGTCCCCATCACTGCACTGGGGCATTGGGGATTATTCCACCAGAGGGAAGATCGCAACCTACTGGCCCCAAACACCTCTTCCACCAGCAACTTGGTTTTCCCAGTTGGTCTCCCATTCAAGTACTGACCAAGCCCACACCTGCTTAGCTTCAGCCACTATTACTATAGTCCACACAACTTCATTGCTGTAGTTGTAAATAACTATAGTAATACTACACTATAGCGCTGAAAATACCACCCATTTACTATAGGTCAACTATAGCTTGGAACGAGAGTAATTTTTCATAAGGTAATAGTTGCTCAAAACAGCAGCTCGCACTGTATGCACAAAAAATCTGACTTCCCTGCTGAAAACTCCAGCTATAAACAGCAAAAGCTGGTTAACAATGCATTTTCGACACTTACCGCTAGTCAACCGGCTGGCCAACGAGTACAGTCAATACAATCAGCTGGACCATTAGTTTGACCACCAACTGTCTTTACTAACTTAACTCAATTCTCCCAGCAAGACACCAGCTTTGAGCATCAGCAGAACTGTACTGAGCAGATAGAAGTGAAGAGAACCTCGCTTAGACCATCGCAAATCAGCTTGGACCACATTCTGCTGGGCATTCAACTTGATTGGCCATAGTGTTGACCCAGGTAACTAAACAGATTTTGGTTGAGAAAGGTTGATTTGCTGCACTTGACAAGAGGTCTCCGCAAGTAGATGGACGCAGACATAGACATTATAAAAGTAATAAACATACTGTGGAATGTAGAGTGAATCCCAACAAATGAAAACCTACTTGGTAATCTTGTTCCCATTTCGGATTGCCTCGATATCCACACTGTAGCTTCCAGTTGCATGAGCAACCAGGTTAATTTCTGAGAATTCCGCCTGAGAAAGAAAATTGTGGGAAAAAGCATGACTGTTCGCATGTAATGGTGACAAAATTCAGTTTCAATCGACACTTTAATCATTTGCAGAAAACTTAGTCACGAAGATATTTTGGTCAATCACTGTGATGCCTTATGCACTTGCACATTAAATAATAATAATGAACTGTAAGTCAGAACTGCAAAATGCGCCAGTGATTTTTGTTCAGACTTGTGGGGGAGACGCATGCAAGTCTAACAGATTTATGGTGCCGCACGGGTCAGTTACTCTGGAAAATAAGGTCAGCCATCTCAGTGTTTTCAAACACAAACTGCACCCAGTGTAAATATTAATGTTATCATTGTGTCAGGCCACACCCCAAACGGCCAGCATCTCTGGCATTCTGAGCAATCGGCCTGCTACTGCAATTACCACTACTCAGCCTCACCTGTTTGTAATCCTCCAATTATCATTAATAAGCGCATATAAGCCCTGACTCCACACCATTATGCTGCGAAGTCTCTTAAAGCTCATGGCTCGTTTAGGCTCTTCTCATATCATGTTGACGTATTTATGTGTAAACCAATTACTGTATCGCTGACTTAGTTTATATCAGCGCATTGTTTGTTCTAGTTTTGGAACTGCGTTTCCTATGTGCCTAGTAATCTCCTTTTACTACCTTTGTGGCTGTGCTACAAGGGTTAATAACACCATGCTCTTATTTGCATTTGGATCCTGCCTGACTTTTGCTATTTTTTCAGTGTACATTCTGACGTGCACAGAAAAAGACATTACATATTGACAGGGGGGCAGAACTCAAGGTTCAAGACTCTGCCATCTTTCCTCTGGTGGTATAGTCATATGCAAGGGTTTGGACAACAACTTCATCTATAAAGGACAGAAATTTCCTTTTGGTTTGTACGAAAACCAGTGAACTGCACAGTGTTAAACCCATAACACATACTGACGCATATAGGGGTCCATCGAATGCAGCTGCTGTATTAGAACCTGTGAAAATTCATTCCTTTGTTTAATTTGTGTGAAGATTCAAAGGTTTTCGACAATCCAAAATATGTCCTGCTGTATTACAGGAAAATGTATATTAAATGATGCATAAAATCCAGATATTTTCCATTTGATGTAATGCTGTAGCCACTGCATTGAATGATTGCCGTCTTACTTAATCAGAGAGAACAAGCAGCACCTGTTAAGTGTGCAGTGCTCTCGGAGTGAACCTTTTGTTAATTATGCAAATGACTGAGAACTGAGAAGGTTCACTCCGAGATCACTCCACACTTAACAGGTGCTGCTTGTTCTCTCCGATTTGGTAACACGGCAATCATTAATCTGGACGCATATTTGCTGTATTTAAATCAACGTTATTCAAAATTGCAAACCTGTCGACCCTCACGCAAGTAGCCCATTTCTGTACTGAATTTAGTCCACGATTTCATCCCTGTTCGATCGCATATGGAGAGAAACCGTGTCTTCAGTGGCCAGTTACGATAATTGGAAAACGCGTCAATAAAGGAAAAAGATAGAGAACTAGCCAGGACTAATTTTTGTCGTAAAGGACATGTCTGTGTCCCCCCAGTTCCCTGTTCTATCTGTGCCACTGGGGTTCACGGTTAAGGGTTGGGGGGTATGGATGAGAATAGGAAAACTAGGGAGATGCGATCCTACAACTGTGGCCCTGAAACTGCAGCCTCCTTAAATGCAGCTACACCCTAATCACTGAACGGTTTATCCGCCCACATGCAGCGATACCAGCGCATCACCATCCCCTAAAGCAAAACACTGTACACATACACCACTGATGGCACAGGAAATGGCTTTAATGAGTTGGCAGAGCATGGAAAATGTTTACTGGCACTAATTTGAGATCTGGAAATTCTGCCAAACGATGCATTCTCTTTATAACCCTAAAGGATTCAGCCACAGCATTCTGTCAGCACTCCCCATATTACCATAAAGCATTTTGCCTTAGTGTGCACTCCCCTTATTACGGTAAAGCATTCTGCCATAGTGTGCACTCCCTCATTACCGTCAAGCATTTTACTGCAGTGTGCACTTCTCTTATTACAGTAAAACATTCTGCCTCAATGTGCACTCCCTTTACATCCTTAAAGCATTCTGCTAAAGTGTGCACTTTCCTGATTACGTTAAAAAATTCCACTGCAGTGTGCACGTCCCGTATTACCGTAAAGCACTCTGCCATAGTGTATATTCCCCTGATTACCGCAAAGCATTCCACTACAGTGTGCACTTCTCTGATTACCTTAAAGCATTCTGCGGCAATGTGCACTCCCTGTACATCCTTAAAGCATTCTGCTATAGTGTGCACTTCTCTGATTACCGTAAAGCATTCTGCGGCAGTGTGTACTCCCTTTATTACAATAAAGCATTTTGCCACAGTGTGCACCCTGTGATAATCTTTAAACACTCTACTACAGTGTGCACTCCTTGTTATTTCCTTAATGCACTCTGCCTTTGAATAAATTAAGAACCTTCCCTTAGAATAATAAATACAATCACTAAACGGATGACATGGCAGCTGAACTTGCCACTTGATGGATAATGCTAATACACCATCCATATTTCATGATGAAACTCCCCATCAAGACTGCTGAGTCAGTAGTTAGGGGGTGTAGATTTGGTTGGATGATGTATGTTTATGAAAGAAAGGTGATATATAATGTGACATAGAAACAGAACAGAGCCAAGAGCAGACCACAGAACTGAATGTGAATCAAAAGAGCTGTCAGTGCCAGAGAGTTTTACTCTGGGCGGTTTGCGTCATGCAGGAACAATGAGGGACTTAAAGATTGAGGCTCGGCAGAGTGACAGGGACTGGTGAAGGGGAACTGGGATGGCTGGCTGAATAAAACTGGGAACACTGGCAGGTGCACACCTGAAAACTGGAGTGAAGCTAGGACTGGGAGAAGTCTCTCGCCAGGAGCGCTGACTCTGGGAGGAATATCGCTAATATATAGATCTAGGTGCTCAGTACATTATACTCTGAAGACAGACAGATGGTGTAAAATACAGACACAAACAATCCAGCAAAAGGAAGAAAGGGAACAGGAACTCAAATAAACAACACGGCAAACAATGAGGGAGAACAGGTGTGTCGAGCACTGGAAGGGGATACAAACGAGACAATAATTAAATTACGGGAATCTTTTAAGGAAATTTGACCGAAACTGACTCAGACTGCTGCATTGCAGGTTGAAACAATTAAGGAATCCCTCAGGATGCAACAATTCATTTTGTTTTAACAATGCATTAGTATTTGAACATCCTTGAAATACAGACTGAATTTTAAATGGTTAAAAATCATGTGCATTTCAATTGTCTTAAAACCCAAAATGAAAACTGAGAAATGTTAATAGCAGGAACTAGGGCACATGATTATTATAAGAAATAAATATCAGTTCATTTATAAGCCAGAGTGCAGAAAGGGTTTCTAGTGGGCTGGGCCTTGAACAGCACAGTCACGGTTTTGCAGACAGATAACCAATCACAGTCAAGTACAAATACTTACCGTTTCCTCGGTGAAAATGTTATTTTTCTTTCTATATGTTATGCCCGAGCAAATCTGATTTTTAATCAGTAAGCCCATATATAATGTATAGATTTTTATTATGATAATAGTAAAAATTTTATTTATATAGCACCTTTCAAGCAATACAGCACAAAGTGCTTCAGAAACAGGTAAAAAAGAAAATGTATATAAAAGCCGGAAGCAGAAGGTGAGAAAAGTAAGGGAATTAAACCACTAAAGAGGAATAATGAGGATTTAAAAAAAAAACTTACACAAAATTGCACCAGAAAAAAAGGTACAATAAAATAATTTACACAGTAGAAGGAAGCCTTTAAAAGGTGAGTCTTCAAAAGAGATTTAAAAGATGATAAAGACTCGGCATTCCTGCTATCAATATGGAGGCCATTCCAGTGTCTTGGAGCTTTAACTGAAAAAGCTAGATCACCCTTTGCATTACTGTACTGTTGATAAAATGAAGTAAAGTCATCATGCCAGCCTGTCCTTCCCTGTTTCAATTTCTGATTAAAATGCCTTTTCCCCCGGAAAGTAAGCATGTGCTGTACTGCTAATGTGCGCAAATGACAAAGCAGAACCACCGTGAAAACGGGGACAGAGTATTACATCGCCTCCAAAATTTCGTATCTCCAGCTTCTATCAGCTGATGTGCATCACTTAAAAATTCCATTCAGCGCCACCAGTATCATGTCAGCTCTGCCAGCAAACGAATGAATCACTGTCTTAAATGCCACAGTGATGCATGTTTGCAAAGTACACGCTGAATCTGGTGATAACATCCACCCCAGTTCACATCTCTTTGCAGAATCTTTAAGAGTTCTCCATTTTAAATAAAGCTTTCCGCAGTCATATCATTTGAATGCTCCTAGTCAAAACCAACATCGCACTTCATGCTAATAGGTATACAACAAGGTCATATCAAAGATGACATGACAAAGGAACAAGGAACACCCACCTCAGAAAACAAGGAGAAACCGGTGGACATATCCTAAAAAATGCCTGATTATCCCTTAATTTTATCGTCAGTTCTTACCCATATTTTCCATCATAACTGTAAATGCAGTCACTGTGAAGAGGAGAAAAGCACATAAAAAGACAGATATAAAGAATGCTGCTCACCTGTTCAACTTTGATGTCAAATTCTCCATGTACCTTTTTGCCTTTAAAGTATTTGGCCCTGCGGAAGAGACGGAGACAGGATATCAGAATATGATTTATGCGGCACAGTCCTAACTGATGATCAGCGCCGATGGCTTCGTATTACCTCAGCTAATATTGGTTCAAGCATTTAATGTGTGTCATCCAAATCTAATGTCTGTGTCTCAGTTCCTCGAGAAAACCTGTATGAATTAATTCTCATCTTCAGTCAAATTATCAGTCCTGACAGTGAGGGCTGGCGCAGTTTCCATCTTGCGATTCTGTGTGTGTGAGTGAGTGCATATGTGTGTGTGTGTGTGAGTTTCTGCGAGTGTGTGTGTGAGCATTCGTGCTTGCGTGTGTGCATGCATTTGTGCGTGTGTCCGTGTGTGTGCGTGCGCGTGTGTGTGTGTTTGCATGCGTGTGTGTGTGTTGAGTAGTTTGCCAGGTATTTTCAGTTCCTGTCTTTTACTCTGTCTGTGGATTTTGGTGTCACAGCGTCACAGCCATACAAGATTCAGACACGACAGTTTACAGCTGTGTAGCTGAGATTGAAATGAAGGCCAAGTTCTTCGGGGGATGGGCTCCAAGGAAGTGAACTGGAAGAAGGGGGGGGGGGACAGCTGCTGGGATCCCACTGCAAGATGGTGCCTAATTCAGCCAGAGAAAGGCTATGTTCATGAGCCAAGCCTCTACTGAAAAGCCACTCTTTTGGACCCAGCCAAGTGCACTCATAATGAGAGTCTTTACTGACTGAGTCACTCTATACGGTCCAGCCTGCACTCATAGTGAGTCTTTACTGACTGAGTCACTCTATACAGTCCAGCCTGCGCTCATAGTGTGAGTCTTTATTGACTTAGTCACTCTATACGGTCCAGCCTGCACTCGTAGTGAGAGACTTAACTGACTGACTCAGAAGTGTCCAGTCTGCACTCATAGTGAGAGTCTTAACAGACTGAGTCACTCTATAGGGCCCAGCCAACTGCACTCATAGTGAGAGTCTTAACAGACTGAGTCACTCTATAGGGCCCAGCCAACTGCACTCATAGTGTGAGTCTTTACTGGCTGAGTCACTCTACAGGGCCAGGCCTGCACTCATAGTGTGAGTCTTTATTGACTGAGTCACTCTATAGGGCCCAGCTTGCACTCATAGTGTGAGTCTTTACTGACTGAGTTACTCTATAGAGCCCAGTCTGCACTCATAGTGAGAGTCTTTGCTGACTGAGTCTGTAGGGTCTAGCCTGCACTGATAGTGAGAGTCTTTACAGACTGAGTCACTATATAGGGCCCAGTCTGCACTCATAGTGAGAGTGTTTACAGACTGAGTCACTCTATAGAGCCCAACTTGCATTCATAGTGTGAGTCTTTACAGACTGAGTCACTCTATAGGGCCCATCCTACACTCATGGTGTGAGTCTTTACTGACTGAGTTACTCTATAGGGCCAAGCCTGCAATCATTGTGAGAGTCTTTACTGACTGAGTTTCTCTATAGGGCCAAGCCTGCACTCATAGTGAGAGTCTTTACTGACTGAGTCACTATATAGGGCCAAGCCTGCACTCATAGTGAGAGTCTTTACTGACTGAGTCACTATATAGGGCCAAGCCTGCACTCATAGTGAGAGTCTTTACTGACTGAGTTACTCTATTGGGTCCAGCCTGCACTCATAGTGAGATACTTTACTGACTGAGCTGCTTTATAGGACCAAACCACTACACGTGACAAACATTAGTGCATTTTGTGCCATTTAACTTTTATTTGATCCTTCAAATTTAGTCTCCCACAAAAACAGTCATGCTTGATTAGACAGTTAGAGCTTTGCTGTTACTTTTCCAGCGTCAAGGTCTTCATCATTAATCTGCTAAGCATGACTTACAAGAGCATGAGATCAGAAGCTCAGAAGAATTAAATTCCCTGGCAGGGGTAGCTGTAAAATGTCTACATTGTGCTGATATCAGGTTTGCAGCTGTCCTTATTGAGAAGAAGGAGACCAATGAACTCTTCAACATACAAAGCGTTAAATGCTTTGTGTGGTTCACTGGTTGCCAGGTTAACCATGTGTGGGAGTGTGTGCACTGTTTATGAGAAGTGGTTCTCAGGCCAATATGAGAAATACAGGCCAATAAAAATAGCCATTTGGTTGCTTGTGAAAATGTTATCAGAAAAGGCAAAAGATAACAAGCTGAACCTGCATTCTTATAAAGGGGAGGGGGGGATCACTTGCTGAACTACGTGATCGGGAGGCTTTTGACTCAAGATGGTCTTTAATTCGAACAGCTAAAAACGTGTAACTTTTTCTCATGTTTGCAACAGTGCACAACGATTTTATAGGTCTATATAGTTCACACAGCTACGGCTTTTTGAGTCAATGTGGCTTAAGATGGCAAATAATCCTGTATGCAAAAGGGATTATTTGCATGTTTATTCAAACAGGATTTTAAAAACATGTCGAGTTTAAAATTGTGATTTCTTTCACACACACACACACACACACACACACACACACACACACACACACAATTTCATGCACAGGGGGTCCCTGAGAACCACAAGAAAACTAGAAACTGATGTACCTAGTTTTGGCTCAAGTCGCCAAAATATTTTCATCTCATCAAGTTTTATCGGTGATTTTCTTTTTTGATGTATAAGTGAATTTTAAGATAATTTGAAGTGAAGAACCGAATTCATTGGAATGCAGGCAATAATACCGGCATGAGAAAAGCCAATTGAGACTACATGGTTAGGTTTATTCAAAAACTTGATGAGGAAAAGCATACAAACAAGCACTAATATTTTTTGCATTGAAAACATATTACATAACTTTGAATTAGTAGTTTATGGTATCGGTCGCAACGTCATGAGGGGTATTGGTTCACTGCCTGAATTAGTGTTGCACACCAATCGTCATGGATTGTAAAGTGCGACACCGACGGTGAATAACCGGAAAACCTCCGTTGCATCTATTCGAGTTTTCTAAAAACGCTACCCCCTGGTGGCGCCCAGGATCTACACTCAATATCCAACATCCGCTTTTTCTTCTCAGCATGTAATTAAATATTTATTTCTTTGTAATTATGCGCTTTTTCATGTCTGTGTTTTATTTTTGATTCAGTTATTTTACAGTGCATACAAGTGCACTTTGGACAGAAAGCGCCAGTTACCAGCATGTATGTGCAAATACCATGTAAAATTACTCAGCACACGAACATCCAGACTATTTGACAAGAATAAATCAAAATCAACGCGTGCACGCGTTGGTCGGAGCTACGCTCGCAAAAATGTTTGTCCGGCCACAGATGAGTAAATTATGCTGACTCATTTTGACCTGACTTGGTAATGCGCCCGAGTGTACATGCATTTGAGCATAGATCCCACGCAATATTCGGACAAATTTGAAAACAGGCACGGTCAGATATTTATAAAGGATTTCAATCTCTGCACATCAGAAAGCCCTAATTTCAAAAGATAGCCTATTACTGTCGTATATCTGAACATGAACAAATCATTGCTCTGGTCAAGTAGGTAATTTGTACGATCAAAGCAGCCTTTTTTATTAACGAATACGAACACATTCAGCTGCTCACCAGTCCGTCTGTTGGTCATCGATTACCAGGAGTATCTTGGCTTTCGTCGGGCCGGTGGCTCTGTCTGCCGCCTCATTGAAAGTTGCGGCTGCTGCCGCAGTGGTCTGTTTGACAGCATTAGATATGGAGGAAAAAAAGCCGGCTCCTGCGGACTGGCTGCTGGTCTGACGGCGCTCCGTTTGGCCCGGGGACAGAGCGGGGATCGGCTGTGCAGGCTCCGGACGCTGCAGGTCGCTCATGTAACCATTTGGCAGGTTGGACATGAAATTGCTGTCCGACAATCGGCGACGCAGATAATTCATCTCTGCGCTCAAATACACCTCGAAACTCGAGAGAAAAACTGATATTCCGTTTTCCTGGCGTTCACTCGGTGTCTGTCCTGAGACAACCCCGCGCAGAATGCAAGCCCCGTCAGATATGACGCGTTCCCGTATGGGGGGCAGCTATAAAGAGTCAGGTGCAGAGAAAATGAGCACGATTCCGTTAACAGACGGAATAGCTACACGCTTGAGATTATCGGTTTGCGCCCACCATCAAGGGGATATACATCCAAGGAAATGGAAATAGTGCGAATAATATGACTTAAATTATGTGGAAAAAACCTCCTCGTCACTTGTACTTGCAGACGTTCTTAAATCCACACTTCTGGTTTCCCTTAAAAGCGTCTCATTTCAAAATTTGTCTGTGCACTTAAACTTGCGTCTCTTAACATCTCGAATTGACCAGTATCTACAACGTTATTCAACTGACCGAGAAACTGATAGGAAGCGTGAGTGCACTGATGCCGCCACAGGATGCTATTGGCTACCCTGGCTCAAGTGTAAATTTTCTTTTTAATTTGCGCAAAACAGTTTGTTGGTGTTATTTATGCTTTGTGCAGCAACAATGTAAAGCTGAACTCAAATCCAGTCATTACAAAACCCCCGGATTGATCCGTGCGCCTTCTCTGCTATGGTCACGCACTCAACGATGCTCCTGACTTCGCCTGTAAGAGCCGGAGTGTGGATGGGGCTTCGGATTTGCCGGCTATTGCACCAACCCACTCCGACTCCATTCAAATTCCACACTGTTTTTTCCCTCCGTCCCTCGTCACCACCCCTGAATGGAGATTAATCTGACGTTTGGTTTATTCTTGCAGAATGGGGACAGGTTGGGATGGTTCTGCTGAGAGGGCGGTTCCACTGAAAAATGAAAGGGCGGGGTGTTGCCATGGCAGCGGGAGGTGAGATGTGTCGGCCTGTGTCCATGGCGGCGCGGGGATTGCTTCGCCAGCTTGATTTTCCTCCCTTCGGAGTAAAAGCACTGCCGTTGACACTGCAGACGTAGATCAAGGTAAAAACAGCTGCATGTTCCGCGAAATATGGAGCTATCTTTTATTTGCCTCAAAGAGTGGTCGACTGCATTCAAGATAAGTGTTTTGCCTTCGCTAATGGTTTAGCGGTGTGGCAATGACAATAAAATGCCTGATTATGTGCGTAAATAATGATAATAATATATAAAAGTTGAACGCTCATTTTAGTCCCCAATTTTCAGGGAGGATCCTTCTTTCGATCAGTGATTCTAATTGAATACACCTTGTCCCCATAATTTATACAGCTTAAGGGCTGCTCAGGTTCAGACGGGTTTACCACAAAGCGAGAGTAGTGGATTAAGTTTAAAGTTTGGGATTTCAAGGATACGAAAGTTGCTCTCATTTGACACATTCAGAGTAAATGCTATCTCTGATTGTGAGTTTATGGTTTGTCGAGCCAGCTCACGCAACGAGAGCCTGCTATGTTGGATATCCCTTGTAGTACACATTTGATCTATTTTCAAAAATATAAGCCTATATGTAATTTCTTTCTTTGTTTGTTTAAGGGTCCATGATTGGCACACACACATGCACCTGCCCGAGTGTGTTGTTTCATAGAAAAGCAAAGTGGCAGCCCCTGTGGTTTCATTTCACTTGTTTAATTCCCCACGCCAGCGTCATGACGTCATCGCAGTTTTTTCATATAGCCCCTATAAATAACTGTTTAAGTCGGTATGAAAGCGGCTGAAGTTGTTGCCCTGAAATAGGATTATAGCGTTGAATATCCCTAGAGTTACATTCAGAGCCCTATTTGAGGAAAAAAACGGAACAATGAGAAGCTGAACATACCTATCATTACAGTCACTGTGGTAGCCAGCATAAATGTGCAGGCTACCCCTTGCCTCCAATAAATAAATAAATTAAAGGCCTACCTTATTTTATTTGGAAAAGGTTCTGACCGATACTATGATGAATGGTTTCTTCATGGCACAATGGATATGTCCATAAAAATGCAGCTAAAAGTGGTAAATAAGTGCTCAAAACATGGAATGCAGCAAATTAAGATAAAACGACACCTTGCTAAAATCGTAAGTTTGCAGCTGTGGCTGGAACAAAAACCAGCATACACAGTGGGGTGCCAGGAACGAGTTTGAGAACCACTGGGTCAAAGAAATCTGTATCTGCTGTGGTTCAAGTGCTCTTATCCTTAAATAAAACATTAAATATTGCAACTGCTGTGTGTATCTCAGCCAATTCTATTTAACGTGTTCTTTTCTGAGACAAGAGGCATAATCGCCATAATCAGAACACATTTTAAATATGCCGATGAATTTACTAGACAAAGAATTTGAATCATTTAAAAATTTTGTCTTTACTCATCTGTACATATTTGGTTCTCATTTGTTTCCTCTGCCTGGAGGTTATGTTTTTGGTTCCGTTTGTTTATTTATTTGTTTGTCTGTCAGATAGCAGGATATATCAAAAAACGGCCGCATGCATTTTCACCAAGCTTTGCAGGATGTTAGAGTAGCACAAGAGGAACAAATAAATCAATTTTGGCATATAGGCCAAAGTACAACTGAGATATAGGCCAAAGTTCAAATCCAGCTATGTCAGCAGAGGTATGGGCTCTCGCGAGTCCAGCGCTAGTTATTTGTTAATTGGTGCTGGATACAAACTAAGGCTTCGATCAAATGCAGATGTAACAACTTCATTTCAGTTGGGTTCATTTCTGTGATTGCACTCGGTCTCAAAACCTGGGGAGATTATATGCCGAAAGAGATGTTGTTCCTGCGTTGGATCTCTTGATACGAATAGGCCCGTTTCCACCAAAGTTGTTCCTGGTAGTGTTTGGGGGGCAGGAACTACAGGAACGTCCTCTCACTGGGCCCTCTCAACTGCCATGTCTCCACCGGGAGGGCGAAGTAGGAGGAAGGTTCCTGTAAAGTTGTGTGACGTACTTTTAAAAATGCGACCCCTCGCTGTCTGCTGAGTTTTTAAAATGCTGGCTATTTTGTTGCTTTCTGTAGACGTTACATCCTGCCTTGAGTAAATCCAGTCAACGCCAAGTAAACCTCAACCCCTACCCAGGAGATTTTCGGGGCCGTTCAGAGTACCTACTCTGAGGCAGGGACTTTTTAGCCCCTGTAAACGTTCTGGTACTCTGTCCTTCAGGGTTGGTTCCAGCTGCAGAGACACACAACAACGGACCCGGCCCGGGCCCTGACCCCGTAACATTACCCCGAAGTTCCTGCGGTGGAAACGGGCCTACAGTGAGTACCAGTACATTTAAGATAACAGCAGGAACAATGTGTCCAAGCAGATGTGTGAGGTCATTACCAGGCCCAGGCATGAAACAACAAACCTACATCACAGTCAGAACATCGAGGGAGTGTCCAGCATCTAAACCTGAGAATGTTTCTTTCAGTTTGAGTTCTGACAATTAGAATCGTGTCTTTGTTCAGAAATTGACTGATATTCTGGACAGAATGTCTTTACTTAGGGTAAACGTTAGCAGCTGCACCATGTTATGGGTAAATATCCAGCTTGGGGCCGTCTTAGTTGAGTTTGTTTGTTTTGCATGTGTTCACATGGGTTTGCCTCAGGCACTCTAGTATCCGCCCACAGTCCAAAGATGTATGTTATCCTAATTGGAGACTAAATTGGCCATAGGCACGTGTGGGTGAGTGGTGTGTCGCGTGTGTGTGTGTGGTGTGTGTGTGCGGTTATGTGTGAGTGTGTGTGTGTGTGTGTGTGTGTGTGAGTAAGCGCGCGCGCACGCACGCATGTGTGTGTTCACCCTGCATGGAATTGGTAAACTCTGGCTCCTGCTCCTGCTGTCTGCATCCCTGACCTGCGATGAGCGAGTCGGATAGTAGACAGATAGATGGGTTAAGTTTCAGTTACTTTATGAACTGCTGGCATAGTTATGGGGCTTAAAACAATACTGGAGCCACAGATAGAGGTTATATGGGGATGAACAGGAGCATGTGAGGCAGTTTGACAAAATGGCTGCATGTCATTCTGTAGGGTAAATCCCTACGCCCTACACCCAGTGATGTCACTTCCTTTTTTAGGGAAAACTCTGAATGATCACAGGAAGTACTCCAGAGTAATAGTTGTTTGGAATGCTCTTCAGTGGAATTTATATGTTCTTTTTTTGGGGGGGGGGGCTGCTGCATTCTGTGAATGTCATCGTAAATAGGAGACCGTTCCTGTTGCGGGGAGGGTAACGTACGCAGGCCATTTTATCATATTTGCCCGAGGTATGATGTACTACACTGCACCAATAAAGATAAGAAGGTATTGTACTGTTCATGGTCAATTTGCTTCTGTATTGGACTTTTACTGTTAGCAATGCAGTGGTTTCTAATTTTAACGAGTATGACGGCAAGTGGACTTCATTATGAAGTCTTGTGCCAAACTGAGCAGGAGTGTCTGCTTTTTTAAAATTTAGTTTGACTAGAGATGGATATCGAGTGACAGGAAAGCTTTACTCGACTATGGTTCTGCGGACTTCTGTCGGAAATTTGAAGTTCGCCAACAGAGTTAGCCAATAATTGGGAGCGTGCTGATTTTTTCTGATTCCTACAAATGTGCCCCTACTTTGATACCATTGTGAAAAACCCGTTGGGTAATTATGTGGGAACACATTAGGAGCCGTTCATTCCTCCTGCTGCTTAGAATCGGGGGGGAAAATTATTTCCTGACTCTATTACAGCATTAAATCAAATGAAGAAATAAATACTCTGTAAATTATGGAGAAACGGGAAGTGGAGGGTAAATTTAACCACTGAAATAAATTTTCAAAAAATTATAAATTTAATGATCTTGTGCTGTTGAGAACCTGTCATGTTGTATCACTAAACAGCAACACGTCTGACCCCTTGAGTTAAGGGAGGAACGCCAGTCCACGGCTACCTGGCTGGTCATATCGAAAAGCAGGATGATGTTGACTTTTGGCTTTGAGGCCTGTAATTCACCAGAGCCCCTGTTTTCAACACCTGTCAAAACACTGGGATAAAGTTACAGGCTTGGGCTGAATGTCCTGCTCAGCTCTCTGTGTTTTCCAGAATATGAAATCCATTCATCCTTCCATCTGTCATCTAAACCGCTTCCTCTTTATCATGGTCACAGAGGAGCTGGAGCCTTTCCTAGCTGACTATGGGCAAGAGGCACGAGCACACGGCTGGCCAATCCTCCGCGTGAAACCATTCCACGATAAAAATTCTTCTACTTTATACAATAATGAAGTGATGAGGATAAAAACATTTTAAAATTAGTTTGATATTTTTTAAAAATAAATATTCATTGTGCATTCCTGGCGACAACAAGAGTTAAGTCATTGCTACGTCAAAGTTGCGGCTCATACCTCTAAATAACGCTAGAAGGTTCGGTTTGTTGTTTGCCTAAGCGATGAGAGCATTCAGAAGCTAAGAACTGTTCAGAAATGAACTCAACTGTACCGCATGCACCCCTAGGGGGCAGTAATGCACTACTATAAAAAAATTGAGATGAAATTAAGATGCATAAAATCAATGCAAATAATGTCATTTTTGAGATATTCGTCTCTGAAAGGTCCGCCTTATACCACCCTAAGCAGGTCTAAGATCTGTTTCTGATACTCTTTGTTAGTTCATCAGCTGTTCAGCGGGTGGCAAGCCATCGGTCGCGCATTGGTTAACTGCTGTCTTACTCTATCAGCTTAATCTGCTTTGACTGGCTAGAAATCGTCTTTGACCAACCGCAAACCAGCTAATAAATGAATAAAAATGTTGAAAACTCTTGTTAAACCAATGTATAGTATCAGCTGCTCGTAGTTGGAATTTCCAGCATAAGTCATATTATAATATTTTCTCCAAAATATTTTTTCCCTTCTCTGCCCTGGAAATAATTTTTTATCCTCTGAGTCCAAATAAAAAAAAAATACACATGGAAATGCTGGTATAAATGATAACCTTGTTATTATGATTAATTACGTTTAAACGGCACTTTCAATGCTTTTTTTTTCCGGTTAATATAAAGCAATAGCAATAGCTATGGGCACTTTAAGGGTAGTGCCCAGGGAAGATCCACATGACCTCACACAGAGAGGACTCAAACAGGAAGTAAACCCTTGACCCTCTTGCTGTGCTTCCAACTGTGTCCCTCCATATTTGTGCTGTTAACTGCAAATTGTTTTTGTGCAGTTTGATTCGCGTCTAATTTATTTACTTCAGTTTTGTGTTGATTTTTAGTGCAGTGTTTGTGTTTTTGTGATAAATTTTACTGCAGTGTTTGTGTGTTTGTGATGATTTTTACTGCAGTGTTTGTGTGTTTGTGATGATTTTTACTGCAGTGTTTGTGTGTTTGTGTTGATTTTTACTGCAGTGTTTTTTTGATATTGTGGGACAATGTCACATACATATTCTGTATCTGCTGGTTGCAGCGCTTCACCGAAGATGCATCACACATGTTTTGAGAGAAATATTCAAACCCAGGACCTTTTTATGGCCACAGTATTACAGTCAAGGGAAAAGATCTGGATCTTGTACATTATATATATCTCCCATGTTTGGTATTGTTGGAAACCTTGAAATCGCCTCTAGAATTTAAAATAGGCCTGATGCTCTACATGAAACAGCTGCTGCATTTTATAGGGTTAATCACAATTTACAGAATTTAAAGTGAAAAGCCATTTTTTCTTGTATTTTTTCCATAAACTGAATCGTGCTGTTCTTTAAAGTTTAATGCAGGGGACATTTAGTGGGGTAGAGCGGGGTAAGATGCCCCTCTTAATTCCCCTTCTGACCACTAGATGGCGACAATTTTCATGTCAGCTCTTTCCTTGGATCGTAGTGGCATTGCTAATCTTTATTTAGCATTGAAATAATTCTACTTTTTGGCGGGAATCCAGAGAACAGATTTTGGGGTAAGCTGATGTAATATTTTGACGCTACCAAATAAGCCTCTGTGTTTTTTTGGAAGAAAATATACACAAACTTTTTTTTTAAATGTTAACATGATAGTTTTGTGGAGGTCGATCTATTAGTTGGAACAAAAAATACAGAATGCTTTTTTTGCAATTCATGAAAGTGTAAAAGTATAACTTTGGGGGGAAGAGGCCCCCCACCCATGTGGGGTAAGATACTCCTCCATGATTTTGAATATCTAGCCTTGCTTATGTTATATTTTTGGGAAATTATGTTCTACATCATCTAACATAATTAACCAATTAGCTAATCAGTGGTAAGAAATTTTTTATTACCAGTTTACAAAGCTTCTATAGCATTAAGCTATATTAGCTTACTGTTGCTAGCTAGCTGGATTCGTAGCTGGATTCTTCAGAAACTCTAGCCTGTGTACTGCACGCATGTGTGTGTGTGTGTTTGTGTGTGTGTGTGTGTGTGCGCACGCGTGTGCAGGTGCGTGTGTGTGCATGCGAGTGTGTGTGTGTACGCTCGCGCATGTGTGTGTGTGTGTGTGTGTGTGTGCATGTGTGTGTGTATGTGTGTGCATGCACGTGTGTATGAGTGTGTATGGAGGGGATGTAAAGCCAAAAATGAGAAAAAGATTTACAAACAAATCTTTGCAATTGTGATTTGTCACAGGCCTATTAATTTGAAATTGGCATGAATCAAACAGTTGTTAAAGACAATCAATAATCATTTCTGTATGTGTTGTGTAACATTTTTGTTTCAGTCAAAGTAAGAGCAATGCCAAAATTTGAAAATAAAGTTTAACATTATGTATAAATACCAAGTTTGTATAGATCAAAATGACTTGTGGGGAAAGATGTGCCCCAGGGGCGTCTTCCCCCTTTAGGGGGGGCATCTTCCCAAGGCCCTGGGGTAAGATGCCCCTTTTCAAGATTTTACATTTTGTTTTATAATAACAAAGTTGTAGTCTGGTGTGATTTGATTACCTTCTAAATGTGTTTACTTAGGCATACTTCTTGTATACATATTATGTTAACATTCAAATTATTTATATTTTCAGAGAAAATGGACATTGTCCTTAGGGAGGGCGTCCTACCCCGCTTTACCCAATTTTCATTCAATAAAAGTAAAACGCATTGTATTTCTGAAAACGTGTTCACAGCAACAAGATCAAAGTAGAATTGTGTCCAAAAGTGTAAATACGGCGTCCTGTCATGTCACAGGAGGATTTGAAACATGAAGCGAAGTGATGCACGGGACCACAGAACTACATTCCTCTGCGTTGTTTCTACCGCCACCTCGCCTGGTTTGTTTCCGCCTGATTGGTCCAAACTCCATTATACTTTTTTCTTTTATCTCCAAGACCAGCAATGCTACCTGATACCTTAGCCTCACAAATCCTGGCTCTAAATCTTCCACGTATCAATTTTTTTTTTTTTTTTACCTCTGATAGGGGGAAAAATGGGATTGTTTTATTCTGTCAAATTCACATCCCCTCTGAAAAAAAGATGTGCTAATGTCCTTTTGTCTTATTAAGTTTAGTGTCAAAGTTTCTTCAATTGAGGGATAATTATCTTTTTTGTCCTGTTACAAATGCACTGCATGTAGATGTCATGATTGCATTAATGAAAAAAGCACTTGTGTTACTTCAACAATAGATTTTTAAAGAACTACCTCAAGCATTTGGGTGGTTAAAGAATGACTGTCCAGGAGTGCGTAGAGATAACAGGATATCAAGCATCTGTTGGGAACAGACTTTTATGAGAACAACTCAAAATGTATAGTCCTTGACTAAAACGTGGAGGCATATCTGTGCTGATGTTGTACTTAGCACCAGCTGTGCGTTATTGTGCTTTGAGACACAGGCACGGTATTTTAAGAGGCCAAAATGATGTTACCTCTACGTCAGTTTGATAATCACTAACCTATGAAGCTCCGATACAAATAAGACTGATATTTAAATATGATTAAATATGTGTGCGCATTTAAAGAGAGAATGTTAGTGTTTGCGCTATAAAGGCTCCTGCGCACATTGAAATACACCCCCCACCCCCCGATAGAGACATGCCACTTCCATGCTGTAGTCACCGAGAGCAATTATTCCTAACTTGCACAACGGCACACAAGTGTGATCTTTGAAAATACATTGTCACACGGTAAAATATTAGGCGTTTATTTTAACGGCTTGCAGCGGATATGTGAGAACAATGGCATCACGTGCAGGTCGTATGGTGTCGAATTGATGCCAAACATTTTACTGTGCTGCAGTTTTCAAATACTGACAAATGTTTGCCCATTTATTGCCGACAAAAAAGTATAAGGATTGTTATATTTTATAGACTATTTATAGCATGCTTTGCTACAGCTTGTTGAATAATTATTTTTACCCTCACAGCTCCCCCGAGCATTGAGATCAAATCCTCAATAAATTATGGTCTGTTGATTGTATTTAACCCTCTATGTTTGTTCTATTCCCATGCAAGGTCTATACGCTGCAATTACGGTCCCATAAATGTATTTATGAGAAAGCCGTATGGGGAAGCTTGTGCTGGGGAGAGATCGAATGAAACCTCTCAACGGCAGTTATTATTCTAACGGATGCCTGTGCCAATCGCAATATAGGCCTATGCTTCATTCACCTCCACACCTCAAACTTGTAATGACATTTAAAAAAAAAAAAAGTCAAGGTGCTTTGGCAGACTTCAAAGGTGACATTTTCTGAAAATGTCAAGTGCCCGTTTGTGTGTTTTTAACAAGATGCGACTTGTAAATAAGCAACTGAAATAATACCCGTTCTCCGAGTCAGGAGCGCTGGGGAGCGGACGAACCGGCCGGGCGAGATTCGGTGAAAGAATCCTATGGTAAGATTGGAATGCGCGAGCTGCGGCGGGCTCTGTCGAGGCACGATCCCAGCGCTCATGACCTCACCCGCTTCTCACATTTCTCAGGTAACAGGAAAGCCGCTGTGCGTTAGCAGCTAATCCCAGACACTGAGCTGTGTTATTGGGAAGGAGAGATGGAGATCAGCACGTAGACTTCGCTGTTTACCTGGGCTTCTGCTGCTTTAAAAACCACTCCTCACCATTTACCCCCCTCTCTCTCAAAACCTACCCTTCTCCATTTACCCTCTCCCTGCTTCAAGAAGACCTACCCTTCGCCATTTACCCCACAGTGCTTCAAAACTTACCCTTCACCATTTACCCCTCAATGTTTAAAAATGGTCATTCAGCCCTTGTTACTCATCCCTTCACCACCTCGTCTTTTTACTTTTACCATATACTCATCACCTCTTCACTTCAGAGCTGCTGTTCACCCCTTCAGAGCTGCTGTTCGCCTTTTCACCTGTTGCTGCTAACCACATAACCAACCGTATTTCACCTCTTCACAAGCTGATATTCACTCCTTCACCAGCTGCTGTTCACCTCATCACCAGCTACTGTTCACCTCATCACAAGCTGCTGTTCACCCTTTAAGAAGAAGAATGCCTTTATTATCATTATACTCAAGTACAACAAAATTGTAGCCGTTCCAAAAACAGTGCAAAGCAATAACAAAGTGAAGGCAAGATCAACATATACAAGGATATAAATATAAATAGAGTATAAATATAAATAATATTGCCGCAGTTCACCCATTCATCAGCTCTTGTCAGTGACGTGCCGTCAGAGGTCAGTTAGGGGAGTCAGAATTCTCACTGTTAAATGAACGATGACTTTATTACTCTGCTTGATTAGCAATCTGAGGATTGATTAACTAATTTACAAGACTAAACGGCGGAATGGTGTGCCAGTTCAATCTGCGACATTATTGCTAAGTGCATCGAACTTAAAATGCTCACGAGACGGCAAGTTTGTTCATATTTGCTTAGACGAAGCTAACGCAGTGTCATTAACAAATATTAAAACCTTTATTATGCGGAGTTCAATGTGTGGTCAATATGTTTATGATAATATTTTCCCCCTTAAATATGTACTTTTTAATGCCATTTAAAAAAATCGGGAGTTTATTTTCAGTCTTCTTTCATAATCTGATAAACAAAAGATCAAAACAATATACGGCATTACCGAGAGAGTTGAGATTTTTTCCTAATTACGTAATTATTAAGATTTACTTCCTTGCAGTCTCGAATCAAAGCATAAAGGTAAATTAATCTTTCTGTCACTATCACCTCTTAATCATTACAGGTTTAATTGACCAGAAAACAGGTCAAATTGATTGATTGACAATCAGGCATAGTACGTGGAAACAGGTTGACAAAATCTAGCGATTAAGAAGAAGTTGCTGCCTACCCTGACCGCACGTCCCTGGCTGCTGTTCACCCTTCATGAGCTGCTGTTCACCTCGTCAACAGCTGCCTTTCACCTCCTGATCAGCTCCTGTTCACCCCATCCTGATCAGCTCCTGTTCACCCCATCCTGATCAGCTCCTGTTCACCCCATCCTGATCCGCTTCTGTTCACCCCATCCTGATCAGCTCCTGTTCACCCCATCCTGATCTGCTTCTGTTCACCCCATCCTGATCCGCTTCTGTTCACCCCATCCTGATCAGCTCCTGTTCACCCCATCCTGATCCGCTTCTGTTCACCCCATCCTGATCAGCTCCTGTTCACCCCTCCTGATCCGCTTCTGTTCACCCCATCCTGATCAGCTCCTGTTCACCCCATCCTGATCAGCTCCTGTTCACCCCATCCTGATCAGCCCTGTTCACCCCATCCTGATCCGCTTCTGTTCACCCCATCCTGATCAGCCCTGTTCACCCCATCCTGATCAGCTCCTGTTCACCCCATCCTGATCCGCTTCTGTTCACCCCATCCTGATCAGCCCTGTTCACTCCATCCTGATCCGCTTCTGTTCACCCCATCCTGATCAGCCCTGTTCACCCCTCCTGATCAGCCCTGTTCACCACATCCTGATCCGCTTCTGTTCACCCCATCCTGATCAGCCCTGTTCACCCCTTCCTGATCCGCTTCTGTTCACCCCATCCTGATCAGCCCTGTTCACCCCATCCTGATCAGCTCCTGTTCACCCCATCCTGATCCGCTTCTGTTCACCCCATCCTGATCCGCTTCTGTTCACCCCATCCTGATCAGCCCTGTTCACCCCATCCTGATCAGCCCTGTTCACCCCATCCTGATCCGCTCCTGTTCACCCCATCCTGATCAGCTCCTGTTCACCCCATCCTGATCAGCTCCTGTTCACCCCATCCTGATCAGCTCCTGTTCACCCCATCCTGATCAGCCCTGTTCACCCCATCCTGATCAGCTCCTGTTCACCCCATCCTGATCCGCTCCTGTTCACCCCATCCTGATCCGCTTCTGTTCACCCCATCCTGATCAGCTTCTGTTCACCCCATCCTGATCCGCTTCTGTTCACCCCATCCCCAGGTGTTGTTCACCTTTTCACCAGCTGCTGTTCACCCCTTCTCTGGCTGCTGTTCATCTCATCAACAGCTGCTGTTCACCCTTCATCTGCTGCAGTTCACCCTTGTTATCAGCTATTGTTCACCTCATCACTAGCTGCTGATCAACTCCGCACCAGCTGCTGTTCTGCCCTTCATCAACTGCTGTTCACCTTTTCACTTGCTGCTTTTAGCCTTTTTACCAGCTACTGTTCACCTCATCTCTCACAGCTGTTGTTATTTGTATTTAAAGCTGTATTTCTTCAATAAACTCTTTAATCAGAGAAATAAATTCATAATAAATTGGGAATTATATAAAGGATTCTCAGTGACATATGCAGGCTAAGGGACTGGATATGATTTATGTGTTTTACTTATGAGTAATTGAATGTAGCAAGAGCCTAAGGGATGCTGGGCTCTTCACAAACAGGTCTGACCTGACCAATTTGGAAAGGTGTAATTGAGCTTGAACAGAAATAATTGATATTTTCAGTTGTTTGGCAGATCGTAGGGAAATTTTCCGACGCAACGCTAATGGAGGTGGCTTGATCTGTTAGCTTGCTTACAGCTGCAATGCTTAAAGCTCAGTCGCATCACCATTGTGTAGACCTATCAACCAGGCTGACAGATAGCACAGATCGCTCAAGGAGGCTGAGTCCAATGCAGCAATCAAGAGGGAATTGTATTTTGACCACAGATGAATCAACAGATATTTCATAGACTGAAAACTGACTTTGGGGTCCAGACTGTAGGGCTCATCTATGCCATACAACAGTATCATAATGGACACCAGACCATGGGTCCCATAAGAGCCTTAACAGATTCCAGACCATGGGGCCCATAAGAGCCTTAACAGATACCAGACCATGGGGCCCATAAGAGCCTTAACAGATACCAGACCATGGGGCCCATAAGAGCCTTAACAGATACCAGACCATGGTATCCACACACTGGAACAGAGCCTTAACAGATACCAGACCATGGGGCCCATCCACACACTGGAACAGAGCCTTAACAGATACCAGACCATGGGGCCGATCCACACTGGAACAAAACCTTAACAGATACCAGACCATGGGGCCCATCTACACACTGGAACAGAGCCTTAACAGATACCAAACCATGGAGCCCATCCACACACTGGAACAGAGCCTTAACAGATACCAGACCATGGGGCCCATCCACACACTGGAACAGAGCCTTAACAGATACCAAACCATGGGGCCCATCTACACACTGGAACAGAGTCTTAACAGATACCAGACCATGGGGCCGATCCACACTGGAACAAAACCTTAACAGATACCAGACCATGGGACCCATCTACACACTGGAACAGAGCCTTAACAGATACCAAACCATGGAGCCCATCCACACACTGGAACAGAGCCTTAACAGATACCAGACCATGGGGCCCATCCACACACTGGAACAGAGCCTTAACAGATACCAGACCATGGGGCCCATCCACACACTGGAACAGAGCCTTAACAGATACCAAACCATGGGGCCCATCTACACACTGGAACAGAGTCTTAACAGATACCAGACCATGGGGCCGATCCACACTGGAACAAAACCTTAACAGATACCAGACCATGGGACCCATCTACACACTGGAACAGAGCCTTAACAGATACCAAACCATGGAGCCCATCCACACACTGGAACAGAGCCTTAACAGATACCAGACCATGGGGCCCATCCACACACTGGAACAGAGCATTAACAGATACCAGACCATGGGGCCCATCCACACACTGGAACAGAGCCTTAACAGATACCAGACCATGGGGCCCATCCACACACTGGAACAGAGTCTTAACAGATACCAGACCATGGGGCCCATCTACACACTGGAACAGAGCCTTAACAGATACCAAACCATGGAGCCCATCCACACACTGGAACAGAGCCTTAACAGATACCAGACCATGGGGCCCATCCACACACTGGAACAGAGCATTAACAGATACCAGGCCATGGGGCCCATCCACACACTGGAACAGAGCCTTAACAGATACCAGACCATGGGGCCCATCCACACACTGGAACAGAGCATTAACAGATACCAGACCATGGGGCCCATCCACACACTGGAACAGAGCCTTAACAGATACCAGACCATGGGGCCCATCCACACACTGGAACAGAGTCTTAACAGATACCAGACCATGGGGCCCATCTACACACTGGAACAGAGCCTTAACAGATACCAAACCATGGAGCCCATCCACACACTGGAACAGAGCCTTAACAGATACCAGACCATGGGGCCCATCCACACACTGGAACAGAGCATTAACAGATACCAGGCCATGGGGCCCATCCACACACTGGAACAGAGCCTTAACAGATACCAGACCATGGGGCCCATCCACACACTGGAACAGAGCATTAACAGATACCAGACCATGGGGCCCATCCACACACTGGAACAGAGCCTTAACAGATACCAGACCATGGGGCCCATCCACACACTGGAACAGAGTCTTAACAGATACCAGACCATGGGGCCCATCTACACACTGGAACAGAGCCTTAACAGATACCAAACCATGGAGCCCATCCACACACTGGAACAGAGCCTTAACAGATACCAGACCATGGGGCCCATCTACACACTGGAACAGAGTCTTAACAGATACCAGACCATGGGGCCGATCCACACTGGAACAAAACCTTAACAGATACCAGACCATGGGGCCCATCTACACACTGGAACAGAGCCTTAACAGATACCAAACCATGGAGCCCATCCACACACTGGAACAGAGCCTTAACAGATACCAGACCATGGGGCCCATCCACACACTGGAACAGAGCATTAACAGATACCAGACCATGGGGCCCATCCACACACTGGAACAGAGCCTTAACAGATACCAGACCATGGGGCCCATCCACACACTGGAACAGAGCATTAACAGATACCAGACCATGGGGCCCATCCACACACTGGAACAGAGCCTTAACAGATACCAGACCATGGGGCCCATCCACACACTGGAACAGAGTCTTAACAGATACCAGACCATGGGGCCCATCTACACACTGGAACAGAGCCTTAACAGATACCAAACCATGGAGCCCATCCACACACTGGAACAGAGCCTTAACAGATACCAAACCATGGGGCCCATCTACACACTGGAACAGAGTCTTAACAGATACCAAACCATGGAGCCCATCCACACACTGGAACAGAGCCTTAACAGATACCAGACCATGGGGCCCATCCACACACTGGAACAGAGCATTAACAGATACCAGACCATGGGGCCCATCCACACACTGGAACAGAGCCTTAACAGATACCAGACCATGGGGCCCATCCACACACTGGAACAGAGTCTTAACAGATACCAGACCATGGGGCCCATCCACACACTGGAACAGAGCATTAACAGATACCAAACCATGGGGCCCATCCACACACTGGAACAGAGCCTTAACTGGAGCCACTGATCAGTTCAGAATAAAACTGTTCCATCCAGAATTTTTTCGTCTTTTTTTCTGGCTAAAATCTGCCATTCCACCCTCTGTTTTATTCCTCTCTTGATTGTAAGAATGCTTCAGCTTGTGTTGTTCAGCATGGTACAGTCGAGATTTGTAAAAAATTAAATTGTAAAATGGAGTCTTCATTACGGTAGTATCAGCATTTACATGGCGGCATTTTTTGTGTTTTGTAGATCACATGAGTAATATTTTAGCTTGTGTTTCCCAAGCCCTATTGAAGTAGTTTTTTTTTGTTGACTCAAACCTTCAGGCAACTTTTATATTTGGGGTGTGACTTGTATTTGTCAGTCAAGTGCCACTGTTTAGATAAAACTGTTTACTGGAAGTTGGAAAGGGTAACTATATATGCATTTATGAAACTGGCAAATTATTCATCCAAAATTGGCGCGCGGATTGTGAACTGGTGAGGCTTGTTTTTTGCAGTGCTTGTTCTAGCAAGTATTGAGCTCTGACCTACATGTCTATCATGCACATTCTTTTTTTTTGAGGAATCAACATTAAGCCCTGCAGTTTTTCAATTTATCTTTTTGTCATGGCTATTATGTTGTTGTTTATGATTTGCTTGTTTGCCAGCTTGCGTTTATTTCTTGTTTTTCCTCCTACATAAACTTGCCACTTCATACCCATGTCTTATTGAAAAAAAGGAAAAGAGGTATAATTTGTTCATTAATCTGGTTGGTCTGGGCAGGGTATGTCCCACAGCTAGCAAGCAACTGTCTTTTAAGCCTTCGCACTGGAAGAAATACAACTACCAGAGACCCTCATGTCTGTGCCCTTTGACCTCTGAGCGCACAGACCTCAGCTGTTAGGCTGCTTTCCTTTAATGTGAGACATTCATTCATGCATAACAGGTGAGAGACAGTAGTGTTTAGGAGTAGCGGGGGTGGCTGCTCGCGTTCTCACAATCTAACTTGCTTTCTGCTGCAGCCAGGCGCGGTCCTCTTATGCCAATACCTTGGAAGTATGGAGGCAGGCATGCCGTCATCCGGAATTTCCAGAAATGATCGTTAGTCCTCTCCCCGTCTGCCACTGCAGTGCTGGCAGCCTCCAGACATTTTTCCCACCCTGATCCTGGTTCAGCCAGAATGTTCAGATGCTGGAATATTTGCTTATAATTGGCTCCTCGAGGATTAAAAGGAGAAATACTCTCTTCTCAGGAACTCCTCACTTGCAGCTGAGGTCATGTGCTCACTGTAGCATCAGTGCTGGACCTGGGGCCGTATTGCTGAAATTCCGTAAGTTAAGATCAAAAAAGTTAAGATAGGATTCCCGAGTTAGGAAGTGTCTGTAATAACGTCTTAGAGCTCCAAAAAAGCCCCTTACAGCTGCTTGCTCAACATGGCACATTGTAAAGACACATTCTTGTCTTTGCAACTCGTGTATAGGCTAACTGCGAAAAATACGCGTGTGGAAAAACAGTCGTACGCCATTTTATATTTATGAATGCATTCAAATTTATTTAATCTTCATGGCATATAAGATTAAGGGGCCTTTGCTGCTTTTTCATACTCTTTTTTGCTGAAAAGCGACACTAAAAGTGTACTTGGTGAATTGAATTGGGTGGCAGTATGCTTTCACCAGCATGAAAATGACCTCACTGGGTTATACGTAGTCAAAAATATTTATTGGAACTTTTCACAGTCATTGGACTCTGACAGTATGAGGAGAGAGGGGCAGTTGATGTGTGAATGTGTCCTACATTAGACGCCTTTCGAGATGGCGAGGGCAGGCCCAGGTGGGCGGAAGGTGTGGTTGTCTTCGCCGTTTTGCTTGACTGCATTCACTCCAGCACCTGGGAAATGTTTACACACGCATACCGATGGAAAGAATGCCCTGGAAAAAGGAGCTGGAGCGGCGGAGATCCGCTGAGGTTTAACGGGCGTGACCTGCTCGCCGCCTTTAGAACCACACCCCTCTACTCTTGTTACTCACATCACCAATAATAAAAACAAAAAAAAACATTTACCCTGTGCGGAAAATGAAGGCGAAAAATAAAGGTGTTTACCGCTCACAGGTATTGGTTTTATTTTCGTTGTTTTGTCAGCAGGACAGGTATTTCTGCCCCTGATTGTAACTGCCACCCTTTCTCATGTGGAAGTATCACGTTAAGCCTCGTCCGCTAGTGTAGTTGCGATTGTAAACTGCATTTTATCTATGAGAATAGCTCCATTTTCAGATGTATATGGTTATAGTCACATGAGACATAGCTGAGAGGTCAATCTATGGCTGGAGCCTGAGATTGATCTAAAAACTCTGGGTTTGTTTAAAGGCTGAGGATTCACTTGCATTGAAATTTTAGGGAGTTCTTGGAAATTCCTTGAGCCTACCTAGGTTATAAATATCATGACATGAAAGGTTTCGCAATATCATTCAGCTTTCTCCTCCTTGACATCATAAATTTTTGGACAATTCAGAAAGTTTCAAACTTGGACATTAAACACTAAAGACATTTAACACTGGTAGGTTCCAGGCCAGGAGTCATGACGGTCCACCCGTTTGTGTAACGTTCCTGAATATCACACTCGGTTGACGGGTTTAACAGAAATACAAACCTGTTTAATTTTCTCGAGGGCTCAGAACTGCCGCTTTTCCACGCTATACCCTCACCTGGGAGTCAGGTGAGAAGACGCTTTTGCCAACAGTAGCACCAGTTGAAGAGCTTAATGCTACAAAATGTGCTTTAGTCTCATTTTCATACATTGTGGGGTAAAGATAGAAAAACATCCTCTACAGTCACCAAAGTCAATTTTCTCAAAATGGACTTTTCGTGACTTGAGCACTTTTAGCACAGAGGTGTTCAATTGTCCTGCCAATTATGTAGGAGGGACAAAAACGATGGCTGCATTCATGTTTGAAGGCTGAATTTAATTATGCCTGCTTTCCTGTTTCTAATGTTTCAATTTAAGAAAGACGCCACGCAGTAACAAGAATAGAGAAAATTCAGTTTGATTATTCACACTTTTATTTAGAAATTTTACAGCCAACTGTGCAAGTCGTGTCATCCATGCCTTTTCAGCTGGGCACAGTGTATGTGTAAGACGTCATGACAACTGCTTACATCTCGTATTTACAGAAACCAAAACGCTTTTGGCAATAATGCATCCAATATTAAAAAAAGCTCAACAACAATAAAACTACTGTAGATACAGTGGAGAATTTCAGGATGTTTCCGTCCAAATGTCTGACAGATTGTTTCAGAAATCTAGGCAAGGCTTGTCCAGTGTGGTACACAACGGTAATTTATACAAATGTAGAAAGGTTCATTGCATTACCATATGCAGATAAATATACTATTCATGACACAAGCAATATCTGAAACACTTTATGTGAACCAAGTGTACAATTAAGCTTCCCCAAGTATAATGTTTATATTTGTCATTGGCTTAAAAAAATTAATTTGTGTTTGAAATCTCTCTGTCTCTTTTGAAATACAGTGGGTCTTACAGTTGTGCAAGACATTTTTAGAATGGTTTCGACTAGTCTGATTTGGATTAAATTTCCATTGAAATGTCTAATCAAATCAGAATACTGGTACTATTCGAGGCTGGAGTCTGCATAACAGCTCAAGTCGTGCCTGTTCCTTTATTCTGAAATATAACGTTACATTTTGGGCTAATTCAGGCCATGACTGGAGGTGTCTGGCATCAGTCCTGCTTAGTGATTACAGATAGTTTTTCTGGTCACCTGCAGCCCCCAGACAGTGAGCACAACATTGTTGGTAAACGGCACCGTTGGGCTCTTTTCAATCTTTGCCACTCCGTGAAATATCCCATCACCGCATCACCGTCACTCCTGCTGGAGTTGCTGGTTGATTCACTTCCAGAGCTCCCTCTCGACTCTCTGGGCAGCAGTTAGCCCGCTTAGTCTCTCGCTGGTCATACGATCACATCTGAATTGAAATGCATCTTGGGAATCATAGTCATTTTTCAGGAGCTGCCTGTGCCCTGTTTGCCCAGGTGGAGGGGTGGCAGGAAGTAAAAGGGCTCTCCGGCGTGCCGATGAGGTCGTCGGAACTCAGGGACGACGTGGACGAGAGGCGAGAGCCGGCACTGGAGGTGATGGGGGAGGAAGAGGTCGGTGAGGAAGACGTCGAGGCCTTGAGCTGAAGCCACTTGTCTCCCAGAGCTTTGGCGAAATGGTCGTCCACGGACACTTGGACCGACAGCTGACAGGAGTTAGCGGCGCGATAATTAACTCCCAGACTTCGTCTGAAGTGCTCGTCCACCACCTGGTCATAGGCCACTGGTGACACCACTGTCGAAGACAAACATATTAGTGTTAATAGTGCATTATTCTGTTATTCAAACCAATAGTACTTCCTCCCAGAAATATTGACCGCTATTGTAATGTGTTGGACAGTTGTACACTGGCTCATACTAACTACCAGTTTTAGCTGCAGCAGTAGTTCATTCAGTCGACTTACTTCGTTTCTCTTCTGCATGTCTGTTGATGCTAATCCTTTATTCGCCCTGATGGAAATCTAATCCACTGTAATGCACTGTAAATTTGCGAAGATATTTGAAAACATAATCCCTAAATGTTTTCCCGAGGAGTGTAGTTCACTGCAATATCAAGAAATGGAAAAGTTTTCTTGTAATCTGATATACCAGTGATTGCGAAGCTTTACAATATTGTGATGTTTGATAAATTCATTTACTGTATTTTTCATTTCTAGAAAGGTATATGTACAGACTACATCACTGTGCTTAGTGGTTTGAAAAAATGGAATTACGACTTTAATTTAAATGGTGATTACCTCAAAGGCAAAATCAAAATGATAGTAAAGCCCTTCAGTATAAGCTGTTACCAGTTTATACTGAAGGGCTTTAATACTTTTTTTTCCCATTAAATCGATGCTAATTGTTTTATTATTCTTAAAAAGTTACTGAAACAAATAAAAAAGTTGTCTTTGTCACAGTAGTAATACAGCTCACTATGTATTGTAAGAAATACGTTAAGTCCATCAGAGCCAGCATCGTTGTTAAGTAGCTCAAATCTGGTTGTTAAATGGAAGTTATTGGCTGCGAGGTGTTTTTTGAGGACTGCAGACATTCGTCATGCAGGGGAAGTGACTCAACAGGCCACAGCATGCGCGGCCAGACGAGTGCACATCCTGTGCTACCTGGGAAACCACCACAGGAACCCAAGCATGAATCAGGCCATACCTTCGCTGCAATATCCTTTACAGGTAAGTGTCCAGTCATGAGCCAGGGCTTTCACATGTACGAGCGTTCAACCCACTTTTCAAAAACTGAATACCGTTGTGATAATAAGGTTGTCCTCATTCATCCATTAACCTCAGATTCATCCACACTAAAAGTATCTATCCAAGTAGACAGTATAATTGGCTGGATGGTAATATGCTGTACTCCGATTGGTTGTTCATCAATGCACAGTGTTTTGATTGCTTACAAATGAAAGCCCTGTAATATGGTTTGATTGGATGGAAGTGACAGGAGAGTAACGTGCTTTGCATTGATTGGTCAGAAATGAAGGAACAGTGATGTGCTGTGGCTTGATTGGTTGGAAATGAAAGGAGAGTTAATGTTTCTCGCTTTGACTGGATGAAAGTGAAAGGACAGTAATAAACTTTGGTTTGAATAATTGAAAGTGAAAGGACAGAAATGCGCTGCGGTTTTATTGGTTCTGTGTGAAAGCTGGTGTTTGATTGCATTGTAGTGAACGCGGAGTAATGTCCTATGGTTCGGTTATCTGGAGGTGAAGGCACAGTGATGTATTTTGATTGGTTGGAAATGAAAGAACATTAATGCCCAGTGGCTTGATTGGTTGGAAGTGAAAGGATAGTAATGCACTGTGTTTTGATTGGTCAGAAACGAAAGAACAGTTTTGTGCTGTGGCTTGATTGGCAGGTAGTGAAAACAAAGTATCAAACTGTAGTGTGATTGGTTGGAAGTGAAAGCACAGCAATGTGCTGCAATTTTATTGGTCGAAAATGAAAGCGCGGCAATGTTTGATAGTACTCACCAGAGGGAGGGGGACGGCAGGGCAGTTTCGGGGGGCAGGTCAGGGAAGGAACTCGCGTGATCACCGATGGCCTGACCTGAGAGAGAAACAGCAGTCATTATCTACAATTTAATCCACAAACCTTGCTTGTAAATCTGTTGTATTATCTTCCAATAAACACAGCACTGAAAATCTGTACTCAATTCTTGAGCCAGGCAGTATGATGGGTTGAGCTAGTGGTTCCCAGTTTGCTCTGAGACTGGTGGAGGTTGATGGAGTCAGCTGAAAGCTGAACTGAACTGGAGCACTAGCTGACAATATCACACTTAGTTGGTCAGCCAGCTAAAATAAGTTGAGGCGCCTTGAGTTTTAAGATGGAAGTTTCATCTAAAGGCCACACTGGCGATCTATATAACTGAAATGGAAGGAGTTTCTGTCTGTATCTGTGTAAATTATATCTGTCCTTTGATTTTCTGAACTAACATTCATCCGAATGACTTCAAACTTGGTGAGTGTACTGCTGGGGACCAAAGGAAGTGCGGTGTCAAGTTTGAAGTTGGTTGGCTGAGTGGCTCTTGAAGAAGCTGGAAGTGGCGATACAGGAGGCCAAGAGATCGATTCCTTTCAAACAGGCGCACTATAAACAAGCACTGCTCTAGTCCTTCTTTAAATTATTTTATAAGGCATAAGACTAATGAAGTGCTGTCTACTGAACCAAATTACATTTTTGACAATTTGAGTGGGAAGAAAGTACCAATTTCTCAATGCTGTCACCATAGCTTATGCACAACCCCAGCACAAGGAGTGCACTGGAGAAGTACGCATCAAAGACCCCAAATCCCCTATGAAAGGCAGGGTAGCTCCAAGCTGTCAGGCCCTGGATCTACAGCACCACTGCAGCTATAGGAGAAGCTCTGTGTTGAGGCTTGTCCGTGTCTTACTCCTTGTAAATGCGCATACTTTCTTCCCAAATCAGGCTGGATAGCATATTTGGGACAAGAACCGGCACGTCGGCGCTTTAAAGCAGCGCTGGAGGACAAAATATGTGGTGGAAGCGTTGCGACTCCCTGAAAGATTACCCTGCGTCAATAGGAATGGGCAAACCCCCCCACCGCTTTTCAAGCGAAAGAGACAAATCTGGACAGGCAAAACGCCTCAACGTGTGCTCGGGTGCCGAGCCAAGTGAACCCTGGAGCAAAACCGCCACCCTTCTGACATTATTTCCCAGAGGTCTGCCTCGTCATCCCTCGCCTCTCCGGTTCCTGTGACTCAAGTCTCCTGATTAATAATTCCATCATGGACTAACTGTAGATCTGTTGTCACACACACACAAAAAAAAGAAGTCACTTTTGCCCTTGGGCAAGACGAGAATCCTCATTAGTGGGACAAATCTGTAGTCGAATCTTTGCATTAATCACATCTCAAGACATATTCCCAGACATTTTGGAATGACAACATCTGTGTTACTCCTTTCTTACTGGAAGTTAAGTTCATATGAGCAGACCAACACCCTCCAGTCACATGATGTTGTTGCAGCTTTTGACAGGGCAGTGAGCTCATGATAAACAGAAACCCTAAACATGACCTTTATTCTCATCGCCCACCTAAGCACAGCTGACTTCCTGTTGCTTCATTTTTTTATTTTTTTCATTACAGGGAAGCCTCTTAATATGTCAGTGATTCTAAACATGATTTTTTTTTTTTTTTTACATTAGTTCAAGAGTCCTAAACTTTACTGCGTTCCAGTCTTCAATAAATAGTGAGCTCACATGTTCATGCTATAAAATCTCATTAATTTTTTTCCCCCATAATGACAACATATCACACCTAAATGCATATGAATGGATCTTTTCTCCAGCCTCCACATTTGTCACCATTTGTAGTCATTATGGCAAAAGGGAGGAGGAAGGTCATGGGGATAAGAGTTCAAATAGATTGGGACAGGATTGCAGATAGAGATTGAGGACAATCAATATCAAAATTGACTTTTTCCATTCCAAATTCAAAATTGATTTGAGCCTGTTTCAAAGCTAAGTTATGATTCTCAATTCAGCCTTTAATACTGCATTGGTGTTGGTGCGTAACAGGGCTCTCTGGCTCACAAAGCAGAATTATAGATTTAGCTGGGTAGCTATGAAGCAAAATCAAGACTAGCTATAATTTCTTCAGTACATTTTTCAGTCTAATCTTTTGTGCACTTATCTCTGTGATCCTCCTTCTTGGATCAGGCCCAAGTTGTACCATCATTTCAAAACTTACAGCTTAAAATTATGGGTCAGTTTCAGATACACAAGTCAAACCAAACTATTTTCAATTCAGAGTTTGATTCACCATACAAAACTCCTTCCAGAACAGGATTGATCTTAAAATGGGCTCGTTAAACTGGGCCCATCTCTTTTTACTGCCTCTCCAGTGATGTGATGTGGCCCACCTTTCTGTGGTAAGGCTGGGAAAGGAGAGGACACAGCGGTCCCTGGTAAGTGTGTGGTCTGCTCCACACCTCACCTGTACTGGGCTGCAGATCGGACTCGGGGCTTTAGTATCTGGTCTCTCGGGGTCCCTCCGAGGTTTCTTGATCAGCGCTAGCGGTTCGTCCATGGGCGGGGTGCTGTACGCGGGACTGAGGCCAGGGCTCGCTGACCGGTCCGGGCTGGGGGTCGGGCTCCAGGTACTGGTGGTGGCAGTGGAGGAGGGGGTGGTGGGGGAGTCCGGGCTGCTTCGGGTCGGGCTGAGGCTGGACATGCGCTGGATGCTGCAGGCCAGGTTCCGGAACGCTCTCTGCCTCCTGAGCGACACACCAGCGTTAGCGTGGCTTGCGGAGCAGCACTAGCGGAAGCAACTGATCCCGAACGTTCCTCAAATGGTTTAACAACCTCCTGTGACTTCAACCAGTCAGCTTGTTCAACACTTTGGGCACCAGCTTAACAAGTACTAACTAGCTTTTCCCGACCACTGGCCAGCGATGACCAGTTAGAGGTGTTTTAACACTGTTTATGGCAGATTAAACACATAGCCTTTGGTAGTTATAAAATGTAGTCAATGATTATTAGTGGCTACATCAACAAAATAGACTGCTGTAATTCAATTGCTCATGGTTTATCCCCAAGAACATGGAAAAACCAGTCATGAACAATAATTAACTGATTATTACCAGCATCATTTACAAAAGAATCAATTATGAACATTAGTCACAAATAATTACCAGTCGCAACAAGAAAACAAGCAGCTTGTGCTTAACATTAGTCATGGTCTAGCCTTGTGAAATTGACAAAACAACCCTTCATGACTGTAACTCACTGACTATTGTGACAATAACTAAACTCATAGGCCTATTTTCTTATTTTGTACAAAAGAAAAAAGGAGCATCGTTTGTGGGTACTACTTGTGTAAAATGTGACGGTTGAAGTGGATGATGGCGACTTACGATGGCAGTGCGAGAGGCGGCCTCCTGGTTCTAGCACACCTGTCTCCGGTTATCATGATTCGTCGATCGGGGCTGTGCTTGCGTTTCAGTGGGTAGACCGGAGATATCCTCGCCTTTTCATTGGTCATATGTCGGTACCTGTCTTCGGTTCTCATGTTAGGCTGCCCTAAAGGAAGGGATGAAAAAGAATTGTAAAATAATTTTAATATTCAAAAAGCAGCAGTAATTACATGTGTGGAACAGCACTCAGCAGGAATATATATCATAACGAGCGTACATAGTCAATATAAAAGAGTACAAGATCTTATTTGCCCAATCAGAGGAAGCATGTGATCCTATGCACCCAATCAGGTGACTGGTCTTTCTCAGCAATTAGGAGGACCTCTATGAAAGCTTAAAAATGTTCATTAGAAGTGAGTATGAAAAAAAAAGAGAAAAAAAGGTAAATTTTGGCATAAATTCCTGAAGTTGATGTGCACCGATTCATATTTGCATAAATGGTGAAAATTTGCTGTTAAAAACCCAGGAAAAGTGAATATTTTAAAAATAAACCTCATTAAGTTACGGAATTTACCTTTGTCTGGCAGTATTTTCACCAAAATTAGTATGGTTCACCGGGAAGAACAAGAGACAAAAAAACTTCTCATAAGTTGTAAAAAATAATTGTTATATATTAATGACAAATAATCTTATGAGGAAGGAAAAAGGTGATGTATTCATCCATTCCCCCATTTAAAAAAATGTAAGAAAATAACTAGAAGTACTTTTCAGGAGACACTGTTTAAATATTATAGAATTTAACAATAAGTTCTAACTTAAAAAGAAAATGCCATGTTGAGCTGCTTAGGTTTGGTCAACAAGGAATTAGTTCCAGCTCTAGACCAGGCTTAGACCTGGAATTTCTTGCACGGGGGAAAAGAAAAAGTTCAGCATTCCTGAAGGAGAGCGAATCCTGAATTCCTGAACTGTTCCAACAGTGAGCAGGTATTTGCAGGAGGATACAGTTTCAATGGCGCCCCGAACACAACCCCCCAAAATGGTCCCCCGGGGTAGGAGCCCGTCTGCTGAGCACTTTGATGGGAGGTTAGTGGAAAACCACACCCTAACTGACTTTCTGACGCCCGAGGCAAGATTGCTGTTTTTACATAGGTGCCAAATACGTGACATCACCTCTTTCCATAGTCATCAGCCGTAATGTATTTAAATGGCCAAACAAAATTTGCTTTAGTTTTATTTTCAAATGTATCGCCTAGTACCAAACATTTTTAATCAGAGTTTAAGTTTTGTTCTGCCTTTTGTTGATTTCCTGGTTTTAGATGAGAAATGTAGGTTTGTCCTTATGTCAGTGGTGAATTAGCAGGTGATCCGTTGATCCCTTGTGAAAGATCTAGTAGAATATTGCACGCGCCTCCAGCCTGTTTTCATTTGGAATAATTAAAATGGAGGCAGTTTATGAGATAGCAGTCTTAGGGAGCAAATTGGTTTTAGATTTGTTAATTTTGTCATCTCAATAAGAGGCTCACAATCGTGGTCGAAAATAGAAAAACAAAAGTACAACACCTTACTCAATGTTAATAAAGTCTTACGTTTTGTTGTGTTATTATGCCAAGGACTAAATTGAACCTTTTTTTTCCAAGATCGATGCTACAGTGGATTCATAGCCCTCATTGTGTAGAATAATCCAACGTAAAAGCATTCTTTGTTTCCCTGCTCAGTACTGTCTGTAATTACACCATGACAGAGATCAATAAACACTCACATAGTATTTATCTGATGATATCTCATAAATGTCTCTATTCCTCACCCGTGGCCACTGAATTGAACTTACTACCCCTAAGCAATACCATGTAAAGGTGTGTGAATCGACTTAAGTTCAGAATATGCCATAATATCTTTGCAGATTTCACTGCAAAGTACAGTTTCCCAGTAATTGCATGAGTTTTAAGTGGTGTTGGTATATACGAGTCTCACTGAACTTGTGGCATCCAGAAACGATGGTTAAAAAAAGTGAAAATTAATCTGCCATGTAATAATTTTTGTGGAATTTTTATTAATATATTGGCTAAATGTGCGATGAGCAAGAAGAGAGACAAGCAACAGCCAAACATTTCACCGCGGTCTCACCTACAAATTGCACTCAGGTGTACCTGCACATGAAACTGAAATAGCGAGATGACACTGTTCTGCAGTGAAAAGCATGACTTGAATGAAATTTGCCCACATCCTACATCTGTTGCATCCAGTTATTAATCAATAGCAATGATATTAAACATGAATGATATCAAATAACAGCAGGAGAGGCATAGATAATTACCTTCCAAAATGTAGACTTTGAATCCACTGCTCATGCGGGTAATGTAGTGTAAGTTCGTCACGGCCATCTTATATTTTTACTTGTATAAATGAAAAAAATGAAGCCTTGTTCTTTCCAGAATGATCGACAAGTTGGTGCGAACACAACAAGTACTGAAATAGTTCTGGTCCAGAGTGAGCGATTGGTCTCCCTGAGAATTTCAAAGAGGACTGTGCTGCTATCCTTTGTGTCTTTGTTCTTACCTGAGGCAGCCAAGCTGCCTCCTCATTGGTTTGTCTCTGTCCAATCAGCAACACTCCTTAATAAATGTTTTGGTGTACACAGTGGGAAAGCATTCTGGATCAGAGCAGGTTATGCCATTTAAACTTATTTGTGCAGAAAGCCTCCTTTTCTTTCAAAAGTACTGTCAAATCAGCTATTTACTGGAAATTATTGTTTAAAAGAGTGTCAATGATGCAGCAATCATTCGTCCAACAGAAAATGACAGAAAATCCTCCATTACATGTTCTATAAAAAGTAAAAATTTGCCCTCAATTCATTTTTCACACCGTACTAACACTTATTCTGTTTAAATCTTCCATCCTGCCGATCAACAAATAAGTTAGAGTTATGTACCTCCAACAAAGGTAGCAAGCAGTCGTGTGAAATGGCGACACATTTGAACCCTTAGCCTTCGAAAGTGATCCAATTGATTTGTCTGGAGATAGAGGATATTTCTGATCAAATGTTAGATAATTCTGTTGTATCACGAGGAATAATGTTGATGGAAAATACAGGGAAACTCATACAACAGGCTTTCATAGAATATTGCTAGAAGCAGAGAAAATTGTGCTCCTGACAGCCAAGTATAAACTGGGGGCCAAAAATATCATAACTAACCACATGCTTCACACTGGTCTCTGATTCGTCAATCCAACCCGCGCTTCTGTCGCACAGAATACAGTGGGCATACTGTCATTCATGAGAAGAGCGACTTCTGCTCGATCTTACACAATGAAATTATGTCTTCATGTCTTCTGATGGAGTCTATTTGTCAAAAAACTAAACTTTTTACAAAAAAAAAAAAAATGACATGTATTAGATGTCACCAGCTGACACATATTACTGATTCAGTGTCTCAGTTGTTTAAAAATGTGTGAAATTATGGGTCAGCCCTGATCTACAAGGACATAAACTGTATTTGTCAAAAATCCTCAACGGCTAAATGTGCATAAACAAAATAGTAGAACATTTGAAGAAAAACGATCAGAGTCCAAATTTTGCATTTTTGTATATTTTATATATTGAATATTATCATAATATTATATTTTTTTCTTTTTTCAGTGCTTTGTTTCTAAGATTGTTTTGAATTTTTAATTCATCATTTCTTCCCAGCATGAAAATGTGACTCTGATCATTTTTCCGTTGTGGCCTTCATTTGCATAAATCAATCAAAACTGGATACAAGAGAAAGTTTTCAGTTTTTATGCGCTGAACTTTCAGGCTGCTGAAAGAGACGGCATATATGTACCCTACTGAAGCAATAAAAGACTCAGAATTGCACCTGCACCCAATTGTTGGATCAGGCCAATTATATATCAGTCATACATCCGAACTTGTATTACTGGTATATCAACAGCTGGAGTTGATCATCTGGCTTTAATCAGAGGCATCCTGAGTGCTGAACAAGCACACAAATCTAAAATTATTGAGCAATATTCCTCCATACAGAATGTGATGTGGATATGCAATGCGGTGTAATGGTGATCTCTCGAGCGAGGAAGGTCACATTGCTCAGTGTTCTCAGAGCTACTAATAGACCACCAGACCTCCGCATAATTGGGTGCGTTTGACATTTCTTGGATCAAGAGAACTAAAAAATAGAATAGCCGTGTTGCGGCGTTTTCTTACGCATAGAACAATATCCCAGTGGATTTAATCCCTACAAAAAACCTTTGGTCACATGTACATAGTTTATTTCTCATTTTTGTGTGGATGTTGATTTGCGAAATACGGGCATGATTAAAATGGAATAGATTCTGAATACACCAGTTCCACTAATTATCCTGAAAGTGGGTAGGCCTAAGTGGTTAAATTAGCAGCCACTGTTTTACCGAAAACTACACGCTGCGTCTCGTTCAACTCGCATGCAGCAATATCAAATTTTTTTTTACCGCAGGGGGAAGCATAACGGAGTGATTGAGAATGCAGTCAGTTATTCTCTTGCAGTGGTGAAACTCTCCAGTAAACCGGCGCGAAGTAACATGATGGAAATGGTTTTGGACAAATAAAATGACTGGGGGGAAAAAAAGAAAAATTTGCACGAGAGCCTGTGTGTCGTGCCAAATGACTGAACTTTCTGGGCTCCTGAAAAGTGAATGGCAAAGGCACACAAAGTCAGTCCCTTTCCGAGTATCTCTCCCTCTTCGATGCGAAATATAAACTCGCTAGTGACATCATGTGTTTCAGAGGAGAACTGCAGATGTCTACACTTCCCTGAATTGGTGACGCGAGATAAGCACTGTCATGAGCGTGGTTGCAGATTGTTGGCAGTTCCGAATAAGGTGAGGAATCAGACAGCTCTACATAAATAAATGCATTCCATAGACATTAAAATGCACTTTTCTACTATCTCTCTGCGTAAAGACCCGTTCAAATGATTCAGTTCTTCTCATCTGTGAAGCTGCGGTCTCAAATGTGGGAGAAATACTCAGTATCCCAGTTGATGTCCAGCCAGGGGTTGTTTCATAAAGCAGGACTACAGAGTTAACTTGATATTTAAGATGACCGATACCTCATAAAACATTCTTCCTTCAGCCACTCCAAAAACTGGATCCTGGACTCAAGAATAAATGAAAACAGACAGAGCCCGGTGTCCGTGGTTTTAAGCAGCTCACTTATCCAACCATTGTTTGGATAAGGAGAAAAATCCAATCAACTTGATTTGTTAATTAGCTCAATTCTTAAACCAGGTAGTAAAAATATTCAGTATGTTTACATGCACAGTTAAGTCGAGCTGCAGTTACAGTTGAGGCCAAAATTATTAGCCCCCCTACAAAAATGTCATTATTTTAAAGATATTTCCCAAGTGCTTTTAAACAGAGCAACACATTTTAACACAGCTTTTTTAGACATCCTAGTTTTATTTTGGATGCTAACATTATTTTAGTTTGCACACAGAAATGAAAATATTCCACAAAAAATAATAACTACCAGGGTCAAAATTATTAGCCCTCTGGATCCTAATAGTCAATTGTGTATCCTTTTTGCTGGATAACAGCCTGCAGTCATTTGCTGTAGTTTTCAACAAGTCTCTGACTCTTGAGCATCTCGGCCCATTCTTCTTTGGCAAATCCCTCCAGCTCTTCCAGATTTGATGGCCCTCTGGCATGGATGTTCTTTAGGTCACCCCACATATTTTCTATGGGATTTTAGTCAGGGCTTTGTACAGGCCACTCAGTTACATTCACTTAGGTCTTATGGAGATAGTTCTTCACCAAGAGAGACGTATGTTTTGGATCGTTGTCAAGCTGGCAGATGAAGCGACGACCCAGACCCAGTTTTACTGCTGACTGCTTAAGGTTTTCTTCCAAAATCTCCACATATTTTTCTTTGTTCATGATTCCTTGCACCTTGACAAGGTTTCCTGTTCCAGATGCACTGAATCATCCCGACAGCTTAATACTCCCACCACCGTGTGTCACTGTGGGGACGGTGTTCATTGGGTTATGTGCCTCTCCCTTTTTTCTCCAAACATCAGCAGTGTCTCTGTGGCCAAAGACCTTGTTACACCACCAAATGTAATAATTAACACAAAATGTAATAGTTACCCAAAATGTAATAACTTTTGATGCAAAATGTAATAAACTCGGTAACCCAAAATGTAATAACTTTTGACACAAAATGTAATGTACCAAAGTAACGCAGAATGTAATAAATTTGACGCAAAATGTAATAACTTTATTTTTATGAGGCAGTATACAAAACCCAAAACCAGTGAAGTTGGCACGTTATGTAAATCGTAAATAAAAACAGAATACAATGATTTGCAAATCCTTTTCAACTTATATTCAATTGAATACACTGCAAAGACAAGATGTTTAATGTTCAAACTGAGAAACTTTATTTTTTTTTTTTTGCAAATAATCATTAACTTAGAATTTAAAGGCAGCAACACATTGCAAAAAAGTTGGCACAGGGGCCTTTTTACCACTGTGTTACACCGCCTTTCCTTTTAACGACACTCAGTAAACGTTTGGGAACTGAGGAGACCAATTTTTGAAGCTTTTCAGGTGGAACTCTTTCCCATTCTTGCTTGATGTACAGCTTGAGTTGTTAAACAGTCTGGGGTCTCCGTTGTCATATTTTACACTTCATAATGCGCCACACATTTTCAATGGGAGACAGGTCTGGACTACAGGCAGGCCAGTCTAGTACCCGCACTCTTTTACTACGGAGCCATGCTGTTGTAACACGTGCAGAATGTGGCTTGGCATTGTCTTGCTGAAATAAGCAGGGGCATCCATGAAAAGGACGTTGCTTCGATGGCAACATATGTTGCTCCAAAATCTGTATGTACCTTTCAGCATTAATGGTGCCTTCACATATGTGTAAGTTGCCCATGCCTTGGGCACTAATACAACCCCATACCATCACAGATGCCGGCTTTTGAACTTTGCGCCTATAACAGTCCAGATGGTTCTTTTCCTCTTTGGTCCGGAGGACACAACGTCCACAGTTTCCAAAAACAATTTGAAATGTGGATTCGTCAGACTACAGAACACTTTTCCACTTTGCATCAGTCCATCTTAGATGAGCTTTGGCCCAGCGAAGCCGGCGGCGTGTCTGGGTGCTGTTGATAAAGGGCTTTCGCTTTGCATTGTAGAGTTTTAACTTGCACTTGCAGATGTAGCGACGAACTGTTGTTACTGACAGTGGTTTTCTGAAGTGTTCCTGAGCCCATGTGGTGATGTCTTTTACACGCTGACGTCGGTTTTTGATGCAGTACCGCCTGAGGGATCGAAGGTCACGGGCATTCAATGTTGGTTTTCGGCCTTGTAGCTTACGTGCAGTGATTTCTCCAGATTCTCTGAACCTATTGACGATATTACAGACCGTAGATGATGAAATCCCTAAATTTCTTGCAATAGCTCGTTGAAGAATGTTGTTTTTAAACTGTTCGACAATCAGCTCACGCAAGTGGTGACCCTCGCCCCATCCTTGTTTGTGAATGACTGAGCATTTCAGGGAAGCTGCTTTTATACTCAATCATGGCACCCACCTGTTCACAATTAGCCCGTTCACCTGTGGGATGTTCCAAGTAAGTGTTTGATGATCATTCTTCAACTCTCTCAGTCTTTTTTGCCACTTGTGCCAGCTTTTTTGAAACATGTTGCACGCATCCAAATGAGCTAATATTTGCAAAAAATTACAAAGTTTACCTGTTTGAACATTAAGTAACTTGTCTTTGCAGTGTATTCAATTGAATATAGGTTGTAAAGGATTTGCAAATCATTGTATTCTGTTTTTATTTACGATTTACACAACGTGCCAACTTCACTGGTTTTGGGTTTTGTACATGTGAACATCTATATTTGGAAATGACAAACCAATCAATTATGTTTTGTACGTCATCAATCGTGATCACATAGTGTGACGCCATCGATCACATAACTAGATTGATGTTCTTTCAAAATCTGAAAATCGTTGAGATTTAGATATTGGCACACAGTAAAATTCGTACAAGCCCCTGACTTTTACCCTTCCCCAGGCCCCACTCGGCCACCTTTTCACTTTCGAACCGCGGGGCCTGTTCACAGGCTAGCACCGGATTATTTTGAGGGGCATATTATAGTAGATGCCTTTTTAAAAAGGATTAGAATTGACAACGTAAACAGCTAGACACTCAAACTTTTCATTTATTTAAGAAAATTATTGAACGACAAAAACCTTCCGAAATAAAATAAATGCAGTCCCCACTGACTTAGTGCACTCGCTATCCAGACTGTTTTGTTCTTTCAGAGTACATTTGGAAGTTTTTGGATCTCAACACAAACATCTCAATCGTAACTGTCATAATGTTAATTGTTCTTCTTTAACAACAACAGCAACTGTCAGAACTTTGTCAACACAACATTTTGTGGTATAAAAGAAATGAAAATTGCACGTAGAAAATCTTATTTCTTCCAGTAAATTGTTATGGTCCCAATTTGTTTTGGCAAATCGGACAGCAAGGGATGACAGACAAAATTGTACAAGCTTTAACAGATTTAATTAAACAAAGACTGAAAACTAACCTACAATTTATACTACTGACCAAGATTGACATATACAAGAAAAAAAATATTTACAGTCCCTTGACATGGGATTGCTTGGTGATGTCCTGGGACAGGGAAATGCTCCAACACAGGCAAAAATCTACAAAAAACCTTCACAGGTCTTGAAAAGAGTGACAGGTCTGGTCACATGTATCCTTCTCCTTGCAATTTCTCCTACTACTTTACTCTCTCAATTTTTCTCCTTATATACTCTTTTGCAGCCCCCTCCCACCTTTCAGACTTTTTTCAATTCTCTAGGACTTCCCCTCTCAGACGTGCCCAGGACATGCCCAAAACTAGCTCCAGACTGGGCTTAACAAAAAAAGGTCAATACTGCCATCTAGTATTTCACATTACAAAATTGACTTAATGAAAAACCAGCTATGACTGTCGCCCTCTAATATCAGCCAAGTATTTGATCAGTTATTTGAATTTATGATTTTTTTTAAGTCCAACACTGCGCCAGAATTTTTTCCTTTCATTTTTATTATTTTTCTTACGCTTATACGATGAACGTGGCCTAACAGCTCTGGAATGTACTCTCTGGGCAAGGGAACCTTGTCCACAATACTTTAAAAAAATGTGGAGACTGCTCGCAGAGAAGCATGCGTTGCAGGAGAGATGGCCAATGTTAGTCTCATAATTTATTCCAAAGCATCACAGTTCAGGACTGGTCCGCAGCTGCCTTGTGCGCTACGAAGGTTGTTTTCTTGACATGGCAGGTGTTCCTCCTGACTATTGTCTTGGCTCCACATGTCTTCGTCCTTGCGTTGTCTGGGCTGGGCACGGGTGCCTCCTGGCCGTTGTCTTTGCTTGGCACATATTCCTCTTGGCCGTTTTCTTCACTCAACACGTCTTCATTCAGAGAATAACGTTGATCTAAATCTTCTCCCTCTCTTTGTAATGGACTTCACCTGACTACTTTACTTTCGTTGTCAATCTGGCCACCCTCTTTGTCCTCCCATTGTGGACAGTTCCTCGGACATCTTCCAAGGTTTAGCTGTTAGATGCCATCACACAGATCTGTATGATGTACATACTGTTCCCCAGTGCCCTCTGCAAAATGGCCAAGATACAAAGTACAAAGAGGATCTCCGCCACTTGCAGGAGAGATGACCTGAGTTGCTGTTGGGCCAAGAGTCGAGAAGACGATTATCTGAACTTCAAAGGCGTTCGCAGCAGCCTGTAGCATCAAGTAATCCCCATACGTTCCATCGCAAGCCATTGATTGTAAGAATTCATCCCAGGGTAAACCGACAAACAGCTCCAGTGGAAATCTGTCAGCTCCATCAAGTGTGTCCGCAAATACTCTACCAGCTCTTCGCTTAAAGTTTCAGGGGATTGAAATATGCCTATTTGCCTCAGCTGATTGCAAAGTGCTGAGAATTGACAGTTATGATCCTTGGGTGGATCAAACCGGACAGCTAGCCTTTCACTTAAGAGGTGACTAAAAAATAACTCTCTATCGATTTCCATAGGTGTAAAGTATTTCTGGCGATGTTTCCTCTTACTTTGGTTACTAGCAAATTTCCTCTTTCTTTTCTCTTCATCGAGTCTTGTGCTGGTGATGTCATTGACTGGAATACACTTCTGTGGTACGTTTGATGACCCAGCTGGATAATTAAACTTAACAAGATACTTGCATGTCTGTAAGTTTCTCTTAAGGACTTAGGCATGCAACACGCATCTCTTCCGAGAGATTTTCTTTGCAGGGGGATATCGAATGAGAACGTTTTTGCCAACATTATAAACAGATGGGGGGTTGTTCCTTAATCCTTTCTTTTTCATTCTGTTTTCACGTTTTGTTTGCAGAGACCACGGATTGTTGCATTCGTTGACAGGCTTTGGTGCGCCGTGTGTAGTCACCAGGTTTTGGTGCCACCGTTCTTTCATACGCCTCTCCAGTTTAATCCCCCTCCTGTGCAACAGGGAACTTAGAAAATCGATCAGCATGGTTAAATTTGCGACCATAATACACTTCAAATGCAGATTTCCGTGACAGTTCCACCCGCGGCTCCTCGTTTAATATTGTTGTATATTCTGGTAGCGACTTCACCCAGTTCACGCCCCCGTTTTTCATTCTTAACGAGTCATACATTAGCTTTTTTCTAAATTAACGATGTGCTCGATCAACCTTACCTTGTGACTGTGGGTGATATGGGCGTCCTTTGACGACTTTAGTCCATAGTTTCTTACGAAGCTTCTTAACTGCACCTTCAAACTCCAGGCCTTGGTCGTGCTGAATAACTCTTGGTGGGCCGTGCTGTAGAGCTCAGACAGTGTCATTGCAATGGGTTTGCTTCTTTTTTCCTCCAATGGTATCAGACAATTATGGCGACTAAACACATCCATCAGAGAAAGCACAACTTTGAATGTCTTTCCTTTCCGGGTAACAGGCATGTTTTCCATGCTTATCAAGTCAGCTTGGTGGCAGATTTGTACACTGTGTGCCCTTATCGGCTTCAGGACGACCTTGTTTTGAAAACGTACATTTAATTGTTGATAGAGGCGAGATTTTCCAAGAACACGTCTAATATCTCTTTCCCCTGCTCCTCGGTGGACATTCTTCAGTCTATGAATCAGCTTTCTTGTTTTGGATCCTTTCGTTTCTTAACAACACGTGTTACCTAAGATTTTATCAAAATCGGTCGACCATCTAAACTCACTTTCTCGGCTCTCAGTGATAAACGCTCTCTATTCCACCAGAAACGAAGAAACGCCGATTTTATCTTTGTGCTTTTCGCTGTGGTTGGGACATTAAATTCCCCATTCAGCAGCTGAAGGAAGGCGTCCAGTGGGGCGATGGCTATACGCACGGCTGCCGTGTATATAACTCACGAACTGGCTATACGCACAGCCGCCGTGTAGCAACCTTTCACAGTGACTATACGCACGGCCACCGTACAGACAACAGAGATTTAAATGACCACCCACACAGCAAAAGGACACTGCGGCAGTTCCGCAGCGGAGGTATGGCATGCTCCGGAACGGATCCGCGTTTTGGACCCGTATCGGAGTCCACTTGCACGCCGCGCAGGATCCACTGCGGAGGTGGCTTGCACCTCCGCACTGTATCCGATCCATGTCCAGTCATAACCTCTTACCTCCGCAGCGGGTCCGTTTTGGACTCGCGAACCAGAACATACATCCGCCGCGGATCCATTCCGGACTCATGAAATAAAATGGCGCGTCTGGGCCAGGTCCGTTTTGGATTCGTTTTCGACCTGTTTATTCTGTTCAAATCCCTCCGAGCTTGTCATAGGCCTACTGGACAAAATTAGAGCTCTAGCCTATCCCAATCTTGAGTTAATATTTTTTAGAAAACAGCTCGGCTAGGCTACTTGCAAACCTCCAGATCTACAATCGTCTGTGATCTTACATATCCATCAATAGAAAAACAAAATTGGAATCCTAAAATGTTGACCTGGTTTCCTGCAAATTCTTGAAAGTGCAACCAGCCTAGCTCAATTCTGCCAAACAATATCCAGGCCTTGTCTTGATTCTGTCAATGGCTGGACATGGTGTCAGAGGAGGAATAAACTGAAGCACGACAAAAGTGCAAAACAAAACATGCTTTTATTACTCAAATGATTATGCCATTTCATCAAAGACAATGAATTCATTGCTGTAGTCTGGTTGTTGTTTGTAGCCTGTTAGTACTGTGTACACGGCCGCCGTGCGTATAGCCATCTTATATGTTGGCCACACGGCTGCCGTGCGTATAGTCACTCCCGTCCAGGGGCGGCTAGTGAATTGGCAACAGGGGAAGCTCAAACATTCCCTTAAAGTTAATGATTGTTCATGACCTGTTTTCAATCATCCATTTAAATTACAATACTGAAACCCCGAAAACTCAACATTATCTGGTGCGGCCAGTTTTCATTAATAACGCATATATGTCAACTCTCACGCATTAGGCATGAGTTTAAGTGGCATTTTACGTTCCTCTGCTGTAGACAGCAATTATTCTATCAACAAGTATGTAAGAGATTTTCGCGTGGAATTTAAGTACTTGTGCATGGAGGGGTTTGAAGCAATGGAATTGCATAAAGACGTTTCAAATTATATTATTTCATTTAAACTTTCATGAAACAAATGCATTGCTTCCAACCCCAACCCCTGAGTGAATAAAAGCGTGAGAAGTCTGGGGTGGTAATCAGTAGGCCTATGTGTTATAAATGAAAACTGGCCACATCTGATAATATAGAGAGTTATCGGAGTTTGTGTTATGGTAATATAAATGAATGATTGAAAACAGGTCATGACCGGTCATTAATTTAAGGGATTGTCTGAGCTGCCCCTATTGCCAGTTCACGAGCCGCCGCTGAAGGCGGTTTCTTCATAAGTTTCTTCATACGAAAGACGAAATGGCTAGCATTCGAATACATCAGGCAAATGTCATAAAGACACCACAAGGCAAAAAGGCATTCATTTTCACATTGTAATTACGGCGAGGAAGCGTAACTTGAACTCAACTTGGCAGAGTTGTTGCGCGCAACTAACTTGGTGACAGTGGACAGTGTCTGGACAGTTTTGACAGTGTAGCACTTTGCTGACTTCCTTTACGCATTCTAATGTCATTTCTTTAAAAAATCATAAATTCAAATAACTGGTCAAATGCTTGGCTGATCTCAGGAGGCGACAGTCTTGGCTGGTTTTTCATGAAGTCGATTTACTGGAAGAAATAAGATTTTCTACATGAGAAGTGCATTTTCTTTTTTACCGCGAAATGTTGTGTTGACGTTAAGTTCCGAAAGTTTCAGTTGTAAAAGAAAAACAATTAACATTATGACAGCTATGATTGAGATGTTTGTGTTGAGAACCAAAAACTTCCAAATGTACTCTGAAAGAACAAAACAGCCTGGATAGCGAGTGCACTAAGTCAGTGGGCACTGCATTTTTTTTATTTCAGAAGGTTTTTGATGTTCAATAATTTTCTTAAATAGATGAAAAGTTTGAGTGTCTAAGCTGTTCTTGTTGTCAATCCTAATCCTTTTTAAAAAGGCATCTACTATAATATGCCCCTCAAAATAATTCGGTGCTAGTCTGTGAACAGGCCCCGCGGTTCGAAAGTGAAAAGGTGGCCGAGTGGGGCCTGGGGAAGGGTAAAAGTCAGGGGCTTATACGAATTTTACCATGTGCCAATTTCTAAATCTCGCGATTTTTAGATTTTGAAAGAACATCAATCTAGTTATGTGATCGATGGCGTCACGCTACGTGATCACGATTGATGACGTACAAAACGTGATTCATAGGTTTGTCATTTCCAAATATAGATGTTCACATGTATACTGCCTCATAAAACTAAAGTTATTACATGTTGTGTCAAATTTATTACATTCTGTGTTACTTTGGTATATTACATTTTGCTTCACAAGTTATTACATTTTGGGTTACTATTACATTTTGCGTCAATTATCACATTTGGTGGTGTAACAGAGCTTCCAGTATGCATAATCTTTCTCCAGGTTGTCCTGAGCATACTTAAGTCTGGCTTGAAGGTGTCTCTTCTTCAAAAGTGAAGTTTTTCTTGGTCTGCAACCTCGCAGTCCATTCCTGTGCAGAGCTCAGGTGATTGTCCTCTTAGAGACTATGATTCCTGACGTGGCCAAGTCATTCACCAGTGTCTTGACAGTTTTTCTGGGGTCTTTAGACACATCTCTCACAAGTTTTATTTCCAGGGTCTTTGAAATCTTTGGCTTCCTGCCACTGCCAGGTTTGTTCTGTACTGTGTGGCCGTCTTTGAGTTTCTGGATTATACTTCTCACTCCAGTTCTTGACACTTGGAAACGCTTGGAGAGCTTTGCATATCCTTCTCCTGCTTTTTGTACATCAATAATTCTTTTACTCAAGTCCAACCTGATTTTTTTAGTTTGCGGGATGGTGCTCTCTCAACTGACAGCTCAATGACCCAAACAGGCTTTTATACCATGTTTTAACTTTATTGTTGAGTGAAATCACCCGATTCACCTGATCACCTTTACGCACATCACCTGTGAAGTTAAAGCACATCATTGCACAAAAGTGGTTTATGCAATGACTTTGTTTTTTTTTGTGCATTGTTTTTTTCCTTCCTGGGAACATTCACACTCTGTAAATAGCACATCTCTGACTAAGAGACCACGAATCAAACTCTCGCCTCTGGCAATTCCATGAGGACTTGGTTTTTGGCTCCAGTGCACAGAGTCTTACGTGATGTACCTCTTTGAGCATCACAGCTTTTCAAATGAAATATAGTCAGTGTGCTGCCTCACTGGACTCGAATGAATGAATGAGAAAACGTCAACAAACTCCATATTTAATTATAAATCCCATCTGTTCGAGCACATCATGAATGTACCGCTCTAAATTTCAACGAGTATCATTTTTAAATAAAGGCTAATACAGACAGAGATGATTGTACAGGAACATATTTTACATAGATTTTTTCAATTAACTTCAATAAATACTAATAAGTGCATGTCAATGAACTCAGAAATATAAATATTATTCAAAAAAGTTAATGTTATGGTCGTTGTATAAACGTACTTGTGTGACAGTCAACTGCGAGCCAAAGGTTTTGGAAAAGCAAAAATAGATTAATTTAGTCTGATTTCTGTATTTTCAAAACATTTCAATAGCATCATTGCATTGATTGCATGTACTACATTAATGCAGCTTAAAAACACTGCTGATATTAAAAAATAACTATAAAAATAAATATGTACACCCAAGAACTACAATTGCAAGCATAAGATTTTAAAAAATTATTGATTTGTCTTAAGTGCATTCATGCTAAGAGTAGATATTTGTCCTCTTAAGCCACAGTGACAGAAATATCCATGTATACCATAAAGAATAAAAACTCCATATCTACACCGTGATATATTGTAAACAACTACACAAAAAGGAGAAAAAAATATCTACCAATCAAGTTAACGAATAAGACCATGATTCCTAATTCGGTGAAAAGCAACTGATATCTGTTTGTAAAAATTATGCATTCATCATGCAATTTTTATGACTGTTATTTTTATGACTGATATGACTTGAAAATCACATTAATCTTATAATAACACTCTAATGCCACAATGTAACTCTGTTGCCAGAACAAAAACTCTGCTCTTACTGACCAAAATCACAGCATTTATATAGACTAGCAACATTCTGGAAAGATCTACAGGATTCCTGGATAATCCTGCCCCCTCCAGGCAGGAAGGTGCCAGAAGCTTCTAGAAAGCACTAGTCTACAACAAATTATATGACATCAGATCGTTTTGCTACAGACACACCACCAGAGGGTGCTGAAGAACAAAATAAATAGCTGACCAGCAAGGCAGCAAAAACAGCATGTAACAAATCTCATTTACAAATAATATACAATGCTGTTCATAAAATACGCATACATAACACAAGCAAATGATAAAGTCAAACCTGTTTTGCGTCGTAATTGTGTAATTAAGTTCAAGTAGAGTATTTTGAAAGAACAATGAACACTTATGTTCAGCAATGTAATGATAAGCTTATGGATTTTCCCAGAATGCAATGTCATCTTTTTAATATGAACCTGAAATTACAAACATTGTAAAAAAAAAATAAATAAAATAGTGGCAAAGCCAATGCGCCGTCTTGGCCAAACATGGCCTAAAATAGAACGCCTACATTAGCTAAAGTATTGGTCCGATTCGGCTGAAAATCAAACCTGGTCTAGACCATAGACTGTATAAAAACATGGCCGAAGCAACCGCAACGTCACCCGTTGGTTTCAGCATACCATTTAGGAAGCCTTTATTTTGGCAATTTGAATTGTGCCATTTTTCACTTAATGTAAAAAAGCGGCTTGTTGCTGCAACTTTTTTTATCTGTGTTGGATTATGGAGATCTTTTATATATGAACGCTTCTGCTCAATGTCTTCGAATGGTTGACACGGTTTACCCTGCTTCCTTGAGGTTCATTACAAACTGTGAAGGGTTCACACATCACTGTCAATTATACTCTCGGGTGGGATGGCCTGCTCAGGCCACCAGAAGGATCAGTCATGGGTTTACTTTTATATATAAAGTAATACTCAGACTATTGCCATCGTACATCTGCACCATAATTGTGAAGAGAGGTGCTGCTCATTAATTCCTCAGTTCACAAGACCACTGGTTGCTCTCTGACCCACATGCCCGTACTGAACTGGGAAAACAGGCTTTTGGCCCCTCAGCACCTTTTGCTTGGGATATGCTGAAAAATGAGAGGAAATTCACAGAGTTAATTTCAGTGAGCGCTTTTAATTCCAAATTAAGAGTACTTGAGGCCAACTCCACAAAATGCTCTTGTTTTTTTATAATTAGTTTGAAATTGAATCGTTTTTCATCTTTTTATCTGTCTTTTGTTTGTGTTTGTGTAATTGTGTAACTGTGTTTTATAGTTGCTGCCACCGATCTTGGCCAGGTCTCCCTTGAAAAAGAGGTTCTTAATCTCAATGGTATTTTTTTCCTGGTTAAATAAAAGTTAAATAAAATTTTGTCGTTTTGAAGCTGAATGTGATTCCTACTGGATGAGAGCATCAATTGAATATCCAGGGAGGAGCGAGGGGTGGATCTGACCGTATCAGACAAGGACCAGAGGATAGTCAAGCCCCTAAAACATATTTTGGCTTTATCCTTTATTCTAGTCTATTTCGGATCATAATTATAAAAAATTAACATCATGATATGTCGAAGGAGACTTGAAACTTGCAATAGATACAATAAAGTAATGTGGAAAATCATTATTTAAATAATAAATCAGGTAGGGAAAGTAGGGTCATTTTCTCATATACTTCTATAGGATTGAACTTCTTTCTGCAACCACCGACGTCGCCATTAAATAGAATGCAAATTTTGGAGATTTCCGCATTGGCCTCAGTTTTCAGACCTGAGTGCTGCGTCCATCTTTTTATACAGTCTATGGTCTAGACCTTATGACTATATATACACATATGAAATATGAAAAGGATTGGTCAAAAACTGAAGACGGTAGAGCCAGACAAGCCAAAAGTTTACGCACAAACGTACGACAGACCACCACTAAAGACCCCGAGCATAGCACAAGCCCCTTGGGCCTTTTGGCCAAGCGGGCTAAAAAGGACAATTTATTCAAAGATCTTTCATTCTGTCTGGCATGCTTGAGTATTTCTGTTAAAATATGGCTTGGGAGGGAAAACATACACTAAATGCTGATAATTAAGAGAAATTATTAAAAATTTAAAAATTCCTGTGATCGCAATTGCGGTTGGAACGAAAACAAAGTACGACTCAACGCCACCTGCCATAACTTCATATGCCCTAAAAGTTGAACTGCGCCGCCCCGCATTTAACTGACCTTATGTGACTTTGACCTTTGACCCAATGACCTCCAAAACTGAATCAGTTCAGTAACCCTCTTTGAGGACTGTCCAAATGTGATTTAGCAAAAATACCTCCACTCCTTCAGTAAATATAAAGCAGACAAGATATCAGTGACAGACAGTGTGATGGACGCACGGACTGATGGCCAGAACGCAGCATGTCTCATGCCCTCTGTGCAGGCGAAGGCACCAGCAGCGTGCGCAGCCTGCCCATACAGCCAAGACTGAGGACCACTGCCCAAGGCTATGTGAAGTCTGTATCTAAACATCTCATTCTGTGTGGTTCTGTTCTTTGGTTGTGATGGGTTCATTGAGAATAGCTCAAAAGCAATCCCAGTGAACCATAAAGTTTGGTCAGAATCAGTTCTAAAGTTTATATTGGCTTCAGAAGAGACTTGATTTTGGGCATCAGAGGCTTAGTAAATTGCAGTTACTTTGTAATTCTGTGTTTAACACTCAAGTTCATGAGGCTTAGGGGGGACGTGCATCCCTGCTTCCTGTTCCAGTGCAGCCTCATGTAGGGCCCAGCGAAGAGCTCCCCCTGCTGGTAGCTCGTGGTATGACTCCTGGGAGATGTGCTCCACCTGGAGACGCTGGCCTGGGGCCTCTAGCGCCACCCCGTGGAGGTGTGAGAACAGCAGTGGGAGGTCTCTCATCAGGGTGTAACGCGCAGCCAGGCCCAGGACCCCCGGCACATCCGCCTCGCTCGAGTAGTCAAAAAGAACCGTCATGTACTTGGAGAGGCCCTGTCCGCCAGCCTGGGCGCGAGCCAGTGCCTCACCAATGAGCGACACGGCCACGACAGCGGCATCTCCGCTGCTGCACTCCCCGACCTCCTCCGGGCTTCTCCCCAGGTCTCGCTGCAGCCCGCGAGAGCACACCACCATCGCAAAGTCGCTCTCCTCCAGTCTCCGACAGAGCCAACTCATCAACCCCTCCTCTGTCAGCGAGAGCGCCTCCCACAGGTCCAGAAACACCTGCGCGAGTCAACAAACCAGGCTCATCTATGGCGGTTATTCATGCGAGAAGTAACCAAACACACACCAGGCAGAACAACAGCAGTTTTTAACAGCAGAAGTGGAAAACATACACAAGCCAGAACTACAGTGCTGTGAAAAAGTATTTTCCCAATTCTGATTTCTTATTTATTAAAATATTTTCCACACTTGAATGTTTCAAATCATCAAACGAATTTTGATGTTTGACGAAGATAACCAGAGTAAACCCACATCGCAGATTTTAAATGATGATTTCATTTATTGAAGTGAAAAAGCTCTCCTACCCCACCTGTCTCTATGTGAAAAAGTAACTACCCCCTTAGTTACTATGTCAACTAATTAAACAAATTCAGTTAATTATTTAGTTTAGTTACCCGAGACACACCAAGGCATGATTAGTGCCAGTCCAGCTGAATCTAAACATCACCTAAATAGAACCTGTCTGGCAATGTGATGTAAGCAAAAAGTAGCACATGATGCCCTGATCTACTGAAATTCAAGGAAAGACAAGAAACTAAGAAATCGATCAGTTTGGAAAAGGTTACAAAGCCATTTCTATCCACAAATGGAGAAAACTTGGATTGGAGGTGAACCTCTCCAGGAGTGGCTGAGCAACCAAAATTCCATCAAGACTGCATTTACGAGACTCAAACAGGAAGTCAGAAAATTACCCAAACTAACATTCAAAGGGCTGCAGGCTTCACTTACCTCACTTAAGGTCAGTGATTCATGATTCTATAATAAGAAAGAGGCTGGGCAAAAATGGCATCCATGGGAGAGCAGTAAGGTGAAAACCATTGATAAGTCTTCAAGTTCTTTTAGGTTTTCTTACATTTGCCAAAAAACATCTTAATGGGTCCCCATTACATCTGGCAGAAAGCCAGCACAGTATTCCACAATAAGAACATCGTATCAAAAGTCAAACACAGTGGTGGTATTTTTATGGTGCGGTGCCATTTTGTTGCTTCCAGTTTGGGCGACTTGGCATAACTGATGGAAACATGAATTCTGCTCTCTGTGAGAAAATTCTGATGGAGAATGTCTGGCCATCACTTAGTTGTCTAAAGCTCAAATACAGTCGAGTTATGCAACAGGACAATGATACGACGCTCATAAGCAAGTCCACCTCTGAATTGGGCAAAAGAAGCAAAATGAAGGTTTTGGAAAGTCCTGCCTTGAATGGAATTGAGATACTGAGGCATGACCTTCAACAGGCAGTTCATGTTCAAAAATCCTCCAATGTGGCTGAATTAAAACAATTCTGCAAGGGCCAGCAGACTAAATTCCTCCACAGAGATGTAAAAGACTCATTACCAGTTATGGCAAATGTTTGGGGGGGGGGGGGTGGAAGGGGGGATAATTTTTTCTAATGACTGGTATAGATTATGAATGACTCTTTAACTTCAATAAATTAAAATTAAACTAAATTGGATGATCAGAAATATTTCAAATAAGCAAAAACAAAAGAGGTCAGGAATGGGGCAAAAACTTTTTGACCGCACTGTAAGTCGGTATTAACATCATGAGTTGGCAAAAACACCAGGCTGAACTATTACTGTATTCCAACTGCACCTTCATGTTACCCCACAGTAATAAGGGTATTGGGTTCCTGTAAACCTTTCCCATGGGAAACTCACTCATAAGTCCCCTCCACTTTAAAGCAATGCCACACCTTAGTGCTTAAAACACTTAAAACGCTTGAAGAGTTCCATCATGTCCCAGCTCCCACCTGTGTAGACATATGCTGCCGAATGAAGGTGGCCAATAGCAGAACAGCCCTGACGTGGGCCGGGCCGTCTGCATTTGAGTAACAAATCAGGAGTCGCGGAGGGTGAGGCGTTTCGAGCAGGACGAGACTTTGCTCCTGAGGTGCACATTTGGAGTCATTTTGCTCTGTGACATCTGAAACAAGAACAGGAGGATATAAGTGATGAATATGGCCCTACTTGACTACAATACCCAGCATACTTTTGGTCATATGTTAAATCCAAAATAGATGTAGGGTCTTTAGGTCCTCAGAACTACAGCCTTGTTGTGTTTCATGGCTTCTGTTTGAGGCAGTATTGCAATCTGAGATTTTCAATAAGATGGTAATAGAGCACAACTTAACAATAGAGAAGTTACTCTTTATGACTAGTAAAGGAATTTCTGACATATTGACAGCAAAGGGAGGCTCTAGCCGGGGGGGCCAAATGGTTCTGACGTGATTTAATTAACTAATCACCTGACAGCACACCAGCAGCCATTTTGGTTTTCCTTCGACTCGTTTTCCATTTCTTCATGCCGATAATTAAAACAAAAACTATGAACAAAATGGCCAACAGCACGAGTGCTGGAAGGAGTAAGGTCTGAAGGGATGTGTCGACGATGAGGGATGAAGGCGCTGTAAGGGGGCAGGAGAGAGGACAGAGAGAGAGAGAGAGAGACAATTTTACTTTCAATACATCAGTATTGGGACGCTGTTCAGAAACAAACCCTATAAGAACTCAACACCACCCCAGAAAACAAATGTTTTCAGTTCATTTTTAAATTGACTTATGGCAAATTACCAGCATTAATTACTTTGATCTGCAAAATTTTGAACAAATTAATAGTCATGAAAGAATCATTTCAACTGACAATATCCAAACAAAACAGTTGCAAGCAGTGTTCATATCAATACTCAACTCCATGGCTGGGAAAAAGAAACAATATGTAAGTTGCATTTGAATTAGTGTTATTTTAAAAGAAAAATAAACTTTTTTTAGGATGGATTGATAAATTATGGGATAGACAGTACACCACTGCTCAAAAATTTGGAATCATGGGTGGATTTTGCTAAGTAGATCGAATGGAGCAAGTGTTGTTATGGCAAGACAATGACCCAAAAACTCAGTATGGACTTCCTGAGGAGGTCAGTCTAATCACCCGATTTAAGCTCAGTAAAGCTGTTCTGGGATCACCAGAACCCTGAGTCTGCTCGTCTCCATAGGAAGCTTAGAATAATATTGCAGTCAATGAAAAAAATCCACTGAGAATGATACCTTTCTAAAATTAAGGTCCTGATGAACAAAAAATTTATAATCAGTCATTGGAGACACTCATTGGTCACATTATTAGGAACACCATATCAGTACAAGGGCCTTAATTTTTTTTGTCAGAACAACTTCAGTTATTTATGGCAAAAATTCCACATGATGTGGGAAAAACTCATGAGGGATGCTGGCAAATGTTGACATGACTGAATCGCAATGATTTCTACAGATTTGTCAAACGCACATTCATGCAGTCATTACGGGAGTGAAAACAGAAGCCCAATCGCAGAGATATCGGAAGCCTAAGCACTTGAATTCAGCCAATCGTCACTGGAATACCATAAAAATGCCTGTAATTGGTCACTGCCAGCAGTTTATTTACCATTCCCCACCTCCTCTGAACCACCATCTTCTGACTCCGCCCAGAACCAGTCAATGTTCCTGTCTTTCTCCCTCTGGGGGTCCTCTTTCCAAAAGGGGGATGGCTTCATCATTGCCTGCTCTACAGACAGATTTGAACCACACCTTTCCGCAGGGTCCTAGAGGTTTAAGTCGGGCCAAAGACTTTTCATTGACTTTGATGCATTGTTAACAAATTTTATCAAGTTCAATTCTACAGTCTCTGTGATTGGGCTTCCGTTCTACTACATCCCACAGGTACTCTACTGGATCCAGATCTGGTGACTTGAGGAGTGCACTGAACTCGATATATTTGTGAAACCAATTTGAGATGAGTTTTGGTTTTTGACGTGGAGCATTACCATGCTGGAAGTAGCCAGTTGAAGATGGGTAAATTGCACATAGTGAGAAACAATACTTAGATAAAGTAGGCTGTGGAATTCAAACGATGATTGATGGAATTAAGGGGATCAAAGTGTACCAATAAAATATCCCCCACACTATTACATACCCACCACCAGCCTAAACTATCAACACAAAGTAGGTTGGGTCCATGAATTTACTCTGTTCATGTCTAATTCTAAACCTATTATCCGATGTCTCAGCAGAGATCGAAATTAATCAAACCAGGCCACGTTTTTCTTATCCCGATTTGGTGAACCTGTGCTCACTGCTGCCTCAGATTTCAATCTGGGCTGGCAGGAGTGGAACTCAATGTGATCATGTGTTGTTGTAGCCCATTCACCTCAAGATTTGATAAGTTGTGCATTCTGAGGTGCTTTTTAGCTCACCACAGTTACTGCAGCCTTTTTGTTAACGTGAACCAGTCTAACCATGGTCCTCTGATCTCTCTCATCAATAAGGAGTCCACAGATCTGCCACTCACGAGATGTTATTCGCACCGCTCTGTGTAAACTCAACAGACTCTTCTGAGTGAAAATCCCAGGATATTTCTGAGATACGCCAATCGCCTCGTCTGGTGCTAACAATCATTGTATGGTAAAAGCCGCCAAGATCACATTTCTTTCCTCATTTTTGATGTTTAATGTGAACATTAACTGATGCTCATGACATAATCTTACGCATGCCTCGTGATCAGCGGACTGGACAAATGTATTGGTATGCAGGTGTACAGGCATTCCTAATAAAGTGTTCAGTGAGTGTCGAACTTTTATTCATCATTTGAAAACTTTTTTTGCCACCAAATTCTACAATACTAAATTACCAACGTTAAAATACATGTTGGTGTGTGTGTATCGCTTACTATAATTTTATTGAATAAACTAACAAGAAATACTTGAATGGTGAGTGATTCCAAACTTTTGAAAGGTATTATATTTTTGTGCCCCTTTATAATCCAAGTATGAGTTATTTACTGGAGTACATGGATCGGTCCATAGGGGGAGCTATGAGTCAGCAATTACCTTTTTCCATTTGCATCACTTCAAAGGCAAAGGTTTTCCTGATAGCGTCAACGACATCAGCTGCAAGCTTCAACAGAGAGATGTTAACCCTTTAAGGCCTAATGCAAAAATCCCAGTGGAGAATCATGCTGCCATGTTTACCACAGAAATCTGTATTTGGGCTGAAGCACAGCTTCTCAGCTTTCAGGGACAGTTGGAATTTTTTCTATTGCGCAAAACTTACAGTAATTACAGTACTTTGAATATTACGTGCCTATCTGTGTCGGCGACAACACGATTGGTGTAAAAGGGTTAAAGTTAACAGGAACATATACAAACCTGCACAACAGGCAACACTCAGGGCCAGTTTTGCAAACGCAGATACACTTAATCCAGGTCTAAACTGAGTTTTGCCAGGAGAAAGTCCATTCATTAATTGAGTTTTGACTGGCACTATGCTAAATCAATGTGAAGCTGGCCCAAAGACTTATTTTTATCCCTCTCAAGTCGGATAAATTAACATGCTTAAAATCACCATTTACTCAACAAGTGGAAATATGTTGACCCATTAGCAAATGATGGCGCAAGACCAACGGCCTCACCTCACTGGTAGTATTTTTTTCCCTAAAATAAGCAGTACAATATGATTTTGGGCAAGAATCATACACACAGATAACATAGAACGGGATGACACTGATTTTTGTTTAGATACTCTCTCTTCAGGCAGAGTCCGGACACTCTTTGGGAACACCAATGCCAACGAGAACCGAGTCCAAAACAATACATCTCCCCCTCCACAGGGAAACATGATAAATCCCAACTTGCGCTTTTGGCAATGGCAATGGTTCAGTGAGGCCCCTGAACTAATGCAAACTCTGTCCGTGCATCACAGGTTTCAGTTTTGGTGCTGGTGTCGGAAGTAAAAGTTCCCTTTCATTTCGTCCGTAGGCTTTTTAATTCATACACCTTTGAAGTACTTCTGGTTGCCTTCAAGACTCCATCAATTTTGAGATCTGTGTCATATTTCTGAGTAACTATAAATGTCATTTTTCTGGACTGTAGTAAACTAGAATTCAAATCATTTAAATTTTTCACCGACATGCTAATCCTCTTTGTTATCTAAAAACCTACACATCCCATGATCCTTCTGATTCCCAAACAGAATAAGTTCATAGATATGCATTAGAAATTATCCCTTGCTGTAACAACTTAGGTGAGATTGCGCTAATTAATTAGCTATTCTAAGGTCTACTTAGTTATGCTTACATAACTTGATATCAAGTAATGCAACTTAGGCCAATTCACATTGATAGCCAAGTGTCTTTGGCCAACGTTTGCCAGCATAGAAATTCGGTGGTTGGTGAACAAGCTAATCAGCCTCGTCAATGCATTACTGACCTAACTAGACAGATAATTCATGACTACTTGCTCATCTTATACTTATTAAGTTGTCAAATAATTGCTATTCATTGTTTTTATTGAATTCTAGCCTAGCCAATGAGCTAGTTTGCTGGCTTCGGTAGTTAGCTAGCAAATGTTAGCTAGCAAATTAGGTGCATATAAATGCTAGTTAATGCCAGCAGTTCAACTCTAGCCAAGTACTGAAATAATGGCTATTCGCTTTTTTATTGATTAATATGCACTAAATATAGCTAGCTTGCTTGCTAAGCTGTCAAGCTAACTAGCTAAGCAACCTAACTAACATTAGCCAGCTAGCCATTTTGCTGACTTAGATATGTTTGTGGATATCAAGGCTAGCTAGTGAACCAAATGGCCAAAAAAGTAGGTATGCACTGTTATCCATTGATTTCTATGCACCATATATAGCTAGCTTATAGTAACCCAATACATAATAACCTCGCTTGGCTGCAGGTTTATCCATTTTCAGCCAACAGCAATTTATGCAACTGTTCATGTAGCTGAGGGCTAGCAAAGAACTGTAGCTGTAGTGTATTTGAATAACATTCGCCCCTGGGTGTTGGTTAGAACACAAGTATGAAGCCAGGCAAATCTTCTTTCCAAGGATTTATTTCAGCAGTCTAATTATAATGCACAGTAGACAGAGCAATTATGCGTCGTTAGGTAACAGGTCTGGGCTTAAATATGAACCTGATTGAATAGGTGAGTATGTATTTGTGTGTGGTTCTGTAACAATAAAGCGAAACAAAGGCACAAACTTGTTTGGTAACTGCAAAGAATATATCAACATAAAACAATAATGTGCTAATTAACAATCATTACTTGATACAAATAATAATACTAACTGAACTGGTAATTAATCTTGAATACTTTATCTAGACATAATCTCAATGATCTTTATTGAATGTCCGTACACAGCTAAACAGTAATTCTTCAATAACACAGTCTTAGACTGCCCTCCATGGGCTAAAAGTGCTGTGGCGCTAGCAGTGGTCATTACACACAGTTGGGAGGTCAAAAAATCTTAACCAATTAGCAATGGCAAATTCAGAATCGTAAACACCTCTAAACAGCATAAAGTAGAGCCCATCCACTTAACATAAACAGTAACTGTGGTAAATACGTAGGACAACATAGGTGACTTTCTTAGCCTCATAGACGCACAAACACTGCTTTACACAAGGATAATTCAGAGACGTCAAAACAATCACGCCAATCTCTCAACGGCAGGAAACTGAAAACTTAAAGTCCCTCCGATTAGGGAATGATCTGCAATCACATGGTGCAATCGGGTCTCCTGATTGGTGCTCTAGTAGACTTTCTTACAGTTCGGCTTCCTTCAAGGTTTGTAGTGAACTTTTACTAAGACTGGGGTACTTCCTTGGCAAAGAACAAATTACGTGCTTCTCACACACTTGTGTTGTGGGTAGGTACCAGTAATTCACAAAAGTGGAATACGAACTGGACTACAAATACAAAAGCAAAACATTTTCAACAATAAATGATGAATTTAGTGTAATCACTTGTATCCATATAATCTGTTGGCTAATCTTGAAGCAGCCAGGCAATAAAATTAATTTGAGTTTGAGTAATGCTGGAAAGTGTCAAAATCCCAATAGAAATTTCCAGAGGGATTTTGCCTACGACACCAAAAGCTGAGCAGCTGTGACATAGTCCCCTCAGTGCCCAGTTGTTCACTTCACACCACAATGAGGCAGCCAATCCAAGCAGAGCTCATTTGCATATAATCGCTATCCAGTTGTGACAACAAATGGTCAATGAGAGGAGAAGCTGAGAGCCAAGAGGCTGACGGCAAACGCTGTGTTTGTGAGGTTTCTTTTCAACAAGCTTCATTAAAATGTTTTACAGGCACCAGGGCATTATATTTTATAGTTAAAAATGAGTAAATTAAGGACCTTTAAGAGAATAACAGCACCAACACTCACCTCACAGGAATAACGGGTCTCTGGTTTGAGATTGGCCAGGCGGTAACTGTGATGGGTTTTGTTGCCTGTGAGATTCTGCACAGGGAAACACAAGTAAAATAAGTTTTGAATCCTAAGACTCGTTCCCCTTGCTGTTCAAGAAAACGAATAACTTTATTTTACCTAACTAGAGATCAAGAGTTTCCACATCAACACTGCTCTTCAATAAAAAACAGGCTGGGAAGAAATTTCACAAAGCAGGATTATACTCTGTTAGCTGGATTACTGTGCAGAAATTCAACTATTTCAACTTTGATCCATGTTCCTGATTTGGGTGTGTAATAGGTTTCCACTCAGTGTGATAATTCTTCTAACTCAGTGATCCTACTTTCAACAATAAAGGGTTATTCATTATCTATTATTTCAATAATAACTAGAAGAGCACTCAGAGAGCGCAGAACTCTCTGAAAAATTTGATCACCTTTCCTTGACTTAATACCCACCAACCCTGAAAATTTCATAAAAATCCGGCCATTAGTTTTTGAGTTATCTTGTACACAAACAAACAAACCAACAAACAAACGGCACCGAAAACATAAACCTCCTCGGCGGAGGTTAATTACCCCAATACAATTGGTCTAAATGGACCAAAATTGTTCCCAATTCCTGAAAGGGTATTTTTCTTCCTCTATGATGGTTGCAGGGTGTTGGAAAACCAGCTTGTAATAGTGCTTTGAATACTCCAATTTCCATAGAAACTCCTTAGTATAAAAAGCATAATGCCCAAGCAACTAAAATATACTGAGTCAAAAAAGATACTTCACACTCATAAATTTGTAAATATTTTCTGGAAACCTTTAATAAAAGAGTTTTATTATCACTAGGGGTAAGTGCGCTGTCAAAGACATCATGACACACATCAACTCCGACGTGCACAGGTACGTAGCACGTGCGTGTGTACTTTAAGCTAAAACCATGTTTTCTTGTGTTCCTAGTCACGTGACCATATTAGAGATGTGCAACTGAGCTCACATTAGCACGTTAGAGTGACATCTCGGAAAAACAAGTTTTTACAGTTAACTATTTGTTGATTTTCAATGCCATGACTGTCAAACATTCAGCATGAACGTGCCATTGGCAAGCTGAATACGGAAACGTTCGTCACTGACGTTGCAAGGGTTATGGGATGCAGTCGACGGACTATCCATGATCTTTGGATACGTCTCCAACAAACTGGCACCACAGCTGACCGACCGCGTTCTGGTAGCCCACGTGTGACGTCAAAAGCAGAAGACCGACAAATTATCTAGCGTCATTTGCGTAATCGATTTGTCCCAGCAATGTCCACTAGGAATTGAATTGTTTCGAGGTCGTGTGACTGCCCAAACCATACATAATCGCCTGTGCACTTCTCTTATTCAAGCTGTAACTCTTGGACATTTCCGTAGCATTTCCAGTGGAACTGGTTACATTAGGGACATTATTTTTATGATACACCATCTTTAATGAGAACAGAATTAAATAAAATCATTATTTAAAACCTCATTTCTTGTATGTTCAACTTATCGACCTCCAAACGAGTGTGAAGTTTTTATTTTGGCTGAGTATATATGAATACAATGCAAAACAAAAACCGAATGGGGAGGATGAAATCAGATGTTGACTTGCACTTCTGCAGGTTCACTTTGTACAGCCAACAGTTTTCCAAGTTCTGACGCTGGCCTTTTAAGAGCTTTTTTGCTGTCTTTTGGAGTGTTCCTACCAACTGCTTGATAATCTCGTTTTTCCCTCAATGTGATCAGCTATTGCTGCTGAGAGTCCTTTGTACATGGCTTGTAGGTTTTGGCTCAATCAGAGTTGGATCATTGCACTAGAGGAGCAGAGGGGTCACTCCAAACCTTTACTCTAAATTCTAGGTCTCCTCTCTGGTGTTCCTTCTCAAGAGCTAAATAATTAGGTACAGTGGGTTCTCAAATCCCTTCATTCCTCAGCCTTCTCTTCAGTAGATGTGCGCCCTAGTGGCTCATTGTTGATCCTGCAGTTGGCCCCTCAACTGCCCAGTTCGTAACATAAATACCATAAATAACATTTCAGTTCTAAATTCAGGACTAAAGAGCTGGTTGAGGCGAACACTTTTTTGCAGTACAGTTTGTGCTGAAATTTTCGGAATACATACTCCCCCAGTCATGTGATATACCTACCACTTTAATGGTTGTGTAGTTGCGCACACCTCCTCCGTAACACCATGAGAAATACTGGCTGATTCCTAAATTCTCCGGTGCAAGATTGAAGGTCACAATGACATCCCTTCCCTGCTGCTCTACTTGAATGTCACTTGGATGCCAGTCTGAGAAAAAGAGAATGTTCTCTTACTCATGAAAGCTTAGCGTCAGATGTGCAGCCAGCAGAACTTCTGTGCATATTTATATTGGCACAGCTCCCATTACACACTAGGGGGCGCCACTTATCAAAATTTTAAAAACTATTGAATTAACAAATAACATAACTATAAATTAAAACTTTCACTACATTGTAGATGTGCCTTGATCGATTGTGTACTATAACCTTGTTTGAACGTAGCCCAAATTCTGACAGAAACACCACAGGTGGGTGTATGTAATTCAAATTGTTTCTTTAAAATCAAGTGAACCACTGTCGCCGCATACAGAGGGCATAAAACAGAATGAAAGGTGATCAGTTATTGTCTGAACCAATGTCGTGTTCAGATGGAGCAGGGTATAGTTTGCTAACTATATGTATGTGACATTGGCCTACAGTATGAAAACAAAAATATTATTTCTGACTTTGAATAAGGGAAAACTTAAACGTTACAGTTTAAGGGGTTAATCAGGGAAGAGCCATCATCTCATCCCTCTCAGCAGCACCAAGTGTCTTGACTGGCAGCTCTACTGCTGCAAACCTGGCAACCAGCCTCAAGTCTACCCGTATATCCCAGAGTACAAACCCAAAACCAGTGAAGTTGGCACGTTGTGTAAATCGTAAATAAAAACAGAATACAATGATTTGCAAATCCTTTTCAACCTATATTCAATTGAATACAAAGAATACAAAGACAAGTTACTTAATGTTCAAACAGGTAAACTTTTTAATTTTTTGCTAATATTAGCTCATTTGGAATTTGACGCCTGCAACATGTTTCAAAAAAGCTGGCACAAGTGGCAAAAAAGACTGAGAGAGCTGAGGAATGCTCATCAAACACTTACTTGGAACATCCCACAGGTGAACGGGCCAATTGGGAACAGGTGGGTGCCATGATTGGATATAAAAGCAGCTTCCCTGAAATGCTCAGTCATTCACAAACAAGGATGGGGCGAGGGTCACCGCTTAGTGAACAAATGCGTGAGCTGATTGTCGAACAGTTTAAAAACAACATTCCTCAACGAGCTATTGTAAGAAATTTAGGGATTTCATCATCTACGGTCCGTAATACCATCAAAAGGTTCTGGGAATCTGGAGAAATCACTGCACGTAAGCGACAAGGCCGAAAACCAACACTGAATGCCCGTGACCTTCGATCCCTCAGGCGGTACTGCATCAAAAACCGACATCAGTGTGCAAAGGACATCACCACATGGGCTCAGGAACACTTCAGAAAACCACTGTCAGTAACTACAGTTCGTCGCTACATCTGCAAGTGCAAGTTAAAACTCTACAATACAAAGCGAAAACTATTTATCAGCAGCATCCAGAAATGCCGCCGGCTTCGCTGGGCCCAAGCTCATCTAAGATGGACTGATGCAAAGTGGAAAAGTGTTCTGTGGTCTGACGAGTCCACATTTCAAATTGTTTTTGGAAACTGTGGATGTTGTGTCCTCCGGACCAAAGAGGAAAAGAACCATCCGGACTGTTATAGGTGCAAAGTTCAAAAGTCAACATCTGTGATGGTATGGGGGTGTATTAGTGCCCAAGGCATGGGCAACTTACACATATGTGAAGGCACCATTAATGCTGAAAGGTACATACAGGTTTTGGAGCAACATATGTTGCCATCGAAGCAATGTCTTTTTCATGGACGCCCCTGCTTATTTCAGCAAGACAATGCCAAGCCACATTCTGCACGTGTTACAACAGCATGGCTCCGTAGTAAAAGAGTGCGGGTACTAGACTGGCCTGCCAGTAGTCCAGATCTGTCTCCCATTGAAAATGTGTGGCACATTATGAAGCATAAAATACGACAACGGAGACCCCGGACTGTTGAACAACTTAAGCTGTACATCAAGCAAGAATGGGAAAGAGTTCCACCTGAAAAGCTTCAAAAATTGGTCTCCTCAGTTCCCAAATGTTTACTGAGTGTCGTTAAAAGGAAAGGCGATGTAACACAGTGGTAAAAAGGCCACTTCTAAGTTAATGATTATTTGCAAAAAAAAAATAAAGTTTCTCAGTTTGAACATTAAACATCTTGTCTTTGCAGTGTATTCAATTGAATATAAGTTGAAAAGGATTTGCAAATCATTGTATTCTGTTTTTATCTACGATTTACATAATGTGCCAACTTCACTGGTTTTGGGTTTTGTAATTACAAATGAATTAATCATAAGGATATTACAGGCAGCACATACCCTTCTGACAGTGTTCAGGTCCGTTCTTCTCAAGACACGCTGCAGAGACACCAAAGGGTTAATATTTAGCAAGGAAATGAGTTGAATCTGTCATATGTCACACAGATGTACAATACACCGCAGAATGTGTGGACTTTAGGTTAGACTGAGGTGTGAGATCTGTGCAGACTGCTCAGGACTTTTCTGGTTTCGTAAACTGAGGAGTACTGGTGTCAGGGCGAGCAGTCAAAGCAGAGCTCCCTTTCTAACACACCTACTGGTTCTGTAATCTGTGTAGGTGTCCATCAGTTTGAATACCAGTCAATGGTACAACAAGGTGAATTTTTCCTTCAGAAAAATGTAGCCACATAATGTTCTGTTCTGTTCTGTTTTATCCGTGCCTAATTATTTCCCCATGTGACAGATTTTTATGTTCCATGTTCTTTTTGCAAGCAGTGCTGTGAAAAAGTATTTGCCCCTCTTCCAATGTCTTATATCTTAGCTCATTTGCCATATTTAAATGTTTCGGAACATCCAACATACAAGTTCTATTTTTGACACATCAGTTCACAGAATATTTGGCCCAAACTCTTGGGATGTCATCAAGATGTTTTTCGGCAAATACGAGACGAGCCTTTGTGTTCTTTTTGGTCAGCAGTGGTTTTCCCGTTACAGCTCTCACTGTAACACTGACCCTAACTTGTGAGGCCAGTAGCTCTTTATCGGTTAGTCTGGGGGTCGTTCATTTCTGAGTCATCGATGCGATCTTGGAGGAATTTTGGCAGTGAGACCACCCTTTGAAAAGATCAACATTGTTCCAAGTGTCCTCCATCTGTAGGTAATGGCTCTCACTATGGTCCACTGGAGTCCTAGAGCCCTAAGGCCAACGCCCACTGGATGCGTGAGACTCATATCCAAAAATTGGTTACATTCATTTCAATGGAGCAACGCCCACTGGCAGCGTCTGAAGCGCGTCAGATTTTTACTTTTTGCCACTGCTCAATTTTTACTATTCGCCACTGCTGAATTTCTGAAGCGTCAACAAACGCATAAAAACGCATTCGTCTTTTAGATTATTTATCAATTTCACCTCATCATGGTTAGTCACACATTTAGTGGCAACCTCACATGCAGTTGTCAACCTGCTTTTTAACCAAGTCGCCGTTTTGAAAGGAAATCTGTTATTTTGCGGGCATTTAAGTTATCAGGTGATCTACAGTTAGACAGAACCTAACTCAAGGTACACTGATGAGAACTTTACACAGCTAAGTTAGCCAGCTAGCTAATTCATTGCTGGGTAAAGTATAATGAATCATAATCTTAATTTACTTGACGTCTAATTTACAAGGAAAATTATGCCTGTATATAAGGTATAGTGCATAGTAACATGACCGTCGCACTTTGCCATCACTTAAAATAAGCTTGATAGGTAGGTTCCCCCCCCCCCCCCCCCCCAAAAAAAAATTAAATGTTGTCTAGTTTAATATTTTGAGATTGACACTCATAACCTCTCAGTCGCGTTGACAGCTGTCAATGTTGACGCGGCTGACGCTTTCAGTGGCCGTTTGAAAGCGTCAAGGCAACATTCGAAGTTTGACGCGTCGCTTCGTGACCAGTGGGCGTTGGCCTTTAGAGGTGGCTTTGCAAGCCTTAGCAGACTAATAGACGACAAAAGCTTTGTTTCCCTTTTTTTCATGAAATTGTTTAGATCACAGCATCACGTGCTGCTTGTTATAGAATAGAACAAAAAACATAGCAAATTTTGAAACTGAAAAATTTTACAATTCTATCGACAAAATGAGCTCATTTCAAATTTGATGGCTGCTAAAGGTCTCAAAAAAGTTGGGACAGCCAACTACCATGGTGTAGTTGCTACCATGGTGTAGCATCCTCTCTTGTTTTTAACAAGTGGAATGGTGGCATCAGGGCATTGAGACAAGTTTCTTGAGTTTAGCAAATGGAATTTGACCTCACTCTTGTTTAATACAGGTTTCCAGTTGCTGGAGAGTTTTGAGTCTCCTTTGACAGACTTAATTATGCGCCAACTGTTCTCTATTGGTGAAAGATCAGGACTGCAGGCAGGCCAGTTCAGCACAAGGGCTCTTCTACTACAAAAGCCGTGCTGTTGTAATAGCTGCAGTATGTGGTTTAGCATTGTTCTGCGGAAATGCACAAGGCCTTCCCTGAAATAGATATCGTCTGGAGGGGAGCATATTTTGCTCTAAAACCTTTATACCTTTCAGCATTCATGGTGCTTTTTAAAACATGCAAGTGTCCCACACCATATGCACTAATGCATCCCCATACCATCAGAGATGCTGGCTTTTGAGCTGAAGGCTAATAATAGGAAGGGTGTTCTGTCCTCCTCGGAGGACATGACGCCCATGATTTGCAACAAGAATGTCAAATTTGAACTTGTCTGACCACTGGACACTTTGCCACAGTCCATTTTAATTGAGCTTTTTCCCACAGAACGCGGCGGCACTTCTGGATCATGCTCAATGGCTTCCTTTTTGCATGATAGAGTTTTAGATGGCATCTGTGGATGGCACAGTGGACTGTGTTTATAGACAATCGTTTCTTAAAGTATTCCTGGGCCCATTTAGTAATGGCAATGACAGAGTCATGGCGGTGAGTGATGCTGCGGCGCCGAGGGCCCGAAGATCAAGGGCATCCAGTAAAGGTCTTTGGTCTTGTCCCTTACACACAGAGATTTTTCCCAGTTTCTCTGAATCTTTTGAGGATGTTATGCACTGTCAATGATGAGACCTTCAAAGCCTTTGCAGTTTGACGTTGAGGAACATTAAGTATTCCGCAATTTTTTTTTTTTACGAAACCTTCACTGTAACAATACACTGAGAGGAACCAGTCGCAACTCAGGGATCATCCAAAAATCGTAGCCTTTATTACAAAATGGGTCAGGACCAGAGGACACAAGGATTGCCAAGCCAAAAATCGAAATACAAGAAGCAAAGTCGACTACACAGGCCGGGGTCAAAACCAGTAAATCAGAAGTGCGACGGTACATAGACTGCAGGCCAAAATCGTAGTCGTGATCCAGAGCAGAGGGTCATACACAGGGCATCCAAACACAGTAAACGTGGTCAGACAGAAAATGGTCAAAATCCAAAAAGGCAAAACAGGCTCAGAAGGGCAATGGCAATCTCGAGGTCGGGCAAAACAGTTGTGAAGAAGCAATTAACAAAAGGCATACGAGGAGCTCTGCACAGATGAAAATTGCAATGAAGACTTTAAATAGACAAGAGGGAAGTCACATGCTATGCAGGGAACAGGTGAATCGAATAAGACTAATTACAGAGGCAAGCACACATGGGGAAGTCCTTAAGCACAAACAATGGGCAAAAACCAAAACGTGGACAGGATCCACGCAGACAGCCTATGACAGATAAACAGCTCCGGTAAAGGAGTTCTAAGTGCACAGTTAAGATTCCAGGACAGAGAGAGAAGCACCTGAGGTGTGTGGGCTGTAATCAGAGAAGAGGACAGGGAAAACAAAAGGGGCGGAGTTACAGAACAGAGCAGAGCGGGGCAGAATTAGTTATATTAGTAAACAGTGATATCTGCACACCTAATCAAAATACGTGAATGTTAGTTGGTTAGTTTATGTACAAATCAAGGGATTAGTCTACAGTAAAATTACCAATACTAACTAAGAAACCTATGTAGCAGTTAATTAATATGGTAATTTCAGAAAAGCAGGAAGGAAGGTAAAACGAGACTTGAAGGAAGTTTGTGAAACACCAGAAAACTTCTGAAATCACCCGAAGCGTGTCTGCATGCAGGCAGGGGAGTACACAGGCAAGATAACACAAATCACATCAGACATTACAGGGGAGACAATGTGCAATGCAATAATGGAAAGGATAATTAAACATGAAAAATAATAAATGCAGAAACAGACAGATACAGAATCATCACATTCACAGGTTGGAGAGTCTCTAAACATCTTTACTTCTGAGAGACTCTGCCTCTCTAAGACGTCCCTTTTACAGCCAATCATGTTACACACCTGATGCCAGTTAACTAAATTACTTGCTTAAATTTCTTTCAGCTGATTCTCTTATATATTAATCACTTTTTCAGCCCTTTATTTGCCTCTGTCCAAAGTTTATTGAGACCTGTTGCAGCCAGAAAATTTGAAATAAGCTCATTTTGTAGATAAAATGTACTTAAGTGATGTTTAGATTCAACAAGGCACACAGTAATCATGCCTGGGTGCATCAAAAGAAGTTGAACCCAATTATCAATAAAATTAAATTAATTGGTTGATTTAGATCTAGCAATTACCTTTTCGGATAGAGACAGATAGGGTTGGGTTGCCTTTTTCCTTCAATAATTAAAATCAACAATTAAAAAGAGAGGCAATTGGGCCTGTCGGCCAAGCGGGCTAAAAACCGCAATTTGTGTTTACTTTGGTTATCATTGTCTAATATTAAAATCCGTTTGATGATCTGAAACACTTTAGTGTGACAAAAATCCAAAAAAACGATTAAATTTGAGGTAAATACTTTTCTTAGAGCACTATATCACAATATTTTGAAGAGAAATTACTGTTGAGTCTCAAATCAGGCTCAAAATGTTGGCTTCATGCCCTTATAAGGTCTTCCTGTTTCCCTCCAGCACAGTGTCCGGCACAAATTCATGCAAAAAGGGGATCTCCAAAAACTGCTCTTTACAACCCTTAAAACATTGTTACAAGGTCCAAGAAAGTAGCATGTGGAGGATGTCTCACAGTGTGTGGAGAAATACTAGCTGTGGTCATACAGTGTAAAATGGTGGTTACCTTACAGGATGTGGAGATGCACTTGCTGTGGCACAGCATTGTGAAATGGTGGATGTCCTCTGGCATGTACAGAGGTACTCACTGTGGTTGAACAGTGCAAAATGGTGGATATCTTACAGCGTGTGGAGAAGTATTTGCTTTGGTAGAAGTTGTTCCACAGCTCTGGGACAGGTAGAGCCATCACTGTGACGGCAAATTGAGAATCCAGGGCCAGCTGGAATGGATCCGATCTGTAGATCTAAACAACCGAAATGGAACACATTAAAAGCCACTGTATCTGCTCACTGGCCTCTTTGAGGAAATTGATAAATTGAATGGGTTCCTGTTCTGTTATATGCTGAAACTGAGTGGATTTAAGGCCTCTGATGGTTAAAATAGGCCAAAGTTATTTCACATCATGGAGAAGAGACAGACCTTCAGGATAGCTGATAATGTATACAGGCCCCTGTTCCTCTGCATTGAGGAGAAAGTTAACAAATTTGATGTATTTGAAAAGTAGAATGGAGAGTGGATGTCTTTAAGATGTCTGATAGTGAAAATATGCTTCTCTACACTGAGGTGAAGGAAAATGCCTTTTGGCAAACTGAGCGTAAGTGCCTGTCCCAGTTCTTCAGCATGGGCTGTAAGTGAGAGCCTGTCAGGTTCGAGTGGTTCTGTACCCTGTCCGCCTGTTCAGCCGACAGAGTCAAGTTGCTCTGGAAGAGAAACAACTGACAGTCCGTCTGCATTCCGCCCAAAGCCTGCAGAGACACCTGGAACCCTCTCAGGAAGGAGAGCCCTGAAACCACCATCGAACAACAGAGGGTTACCATGGCAACATGACATACAGCACAGCCCGCCACTACTCTATAACACCTCAACACAATCGCGAGTACAAGTCGTCACTTCAACAAACTCCCTTGCGACTCGTGCCCCAATGGGAAGCCACCATTTGATAAAAACTGGTTTTTGTCAGGCCGTGAACACACACGTGAGAGCCTGTAGTTTTGATTAGAAATCCAAACTTAGGTATCCTAACACCACTCTTCTTTACGCATTTTGTAAAAGATATAAACGCTCTGGTCATTTAGAATCTATGTATTTTGCTAGTGCATGTCCATGCGTGGATAATTTATGTGGTACAATTACGAATAAAATTGTTGGTACTCTTTAGGTATTCTGCGCTGGTATTCCGTAACACTGTTACAATGGTATTCTACACTGGTACTCAGTAAAACCTCCATGATAGAACTCTATACCTCGGGTAAACTGTCACTCCAATAGTGCATTTTGTCTCTCAATGATACTATCACACAGTTGCCCAACAACATTACAATATTACTCTGTAATACCATTATTTTATTACTCAACAACAATTACAATGTATTTCTATTACTCTGTTAATGAATGTTATTATAATATTACTGTGGTGTGCCATTGCACCATCACTTTAAGGACATGTTACTCAGTTACCCAATAACACATGATAATGAAGAAATGATGTTAGCGAGTTGTGTTTCCACATGACCATAACATCTTGATTCCATTATACTGTCACGGCTGCATTACATCATCACTGACAAAACTAGACAAATGCTGTCAGTGGGGGACAGCAGCGTATGTCCCCTAAACTATAGCAATCTCCCTGCAGGCAAAATTACTAGCACAGGCTGTAAGGCGTTTGATCTGGTGACGCTATAGCTCAGGTCATAGGCTGACCAATATCGATTGATTCCCGATGTACAAGAAACAATCACAAGAAGTGTGACACGATTCCCATCAATACTGTTTTACGTGTGGACGTATAAAGTTTGAACTGGTGGTGGCGCTACAGGAAAGGTGGTAGGGTAACAAAAAAAGACAAAACAGTATACTTCGTCCTCTACGCACAAGGAATGAATACAAAAATTTCTGTGCAATTTCAATGAAAATATTCGCTTCAATTCGCCAACAGGAAGGATCTACAGCAGCGATGGCAACAAAGGCGAATCCATAATATCCTCGAGCACTTTGTTTCAGGTATATAATCACACGCTTGCGTAATATTCCCGGTGGGTAATTCCTGTTCGCAGAATAGTCCATCTCATCCTTTTGTGCTTCGGTCACGTGTCTCGTTTCAGCTTGTTCTCACAAAAGGATAGCGCGCAGTGTTTAAATTGCACAATTCAGCTATACTGACAGCCTCTGTCTGTAGCAGCCAGATGACAGTTCATGTACTCGGCAGAAAAACTGAAACAGCTGGAGAAGCCTGATAAAGTTATATGTCTGTGATCTCTGTATTGGTGCATGTTGTCTCATTGCGTCGGACAACAAAGAAACTCACTGGTGGTAAAACATGACCTCCATCTGTAAGCGGAGTTGGTTACCATATATGCTGGGTCTCCAGGAGATGACGGCCATGTCATGCGTTGGGCTGTCATTGGGTAGAAACTCCACTGTGACATCATGGGGGGCTTGGACATAGTGCTGGCATGCGGCCGGGATGTGTACCCCCAGGAACAAACTACAGGGCCATGGTACGCAACCTGCGTGCAACCAAAGAAGAAGAGCTTTTAATTTGAGGAATATACTGCAGAAAAGAAGTTCTACAGCAATAAATGAAAAACATGCAACGGAATTTCACAAGTCAATTTCTCCCATATTTGGAATAAATCCTCATTTTAATTGCATCCGAGTAAAATACAGTCTAGAAAGGAAATACAGTGAAATATGCGACAAACATATCAATTGGGAAACAGTATATCTTTCACGGCCATATTTACAGATATATTACTCTGGGGTGATTGTTGCAATTCTATCATGCCTGAGTTTGCAAGGAAAGGCCACATGGGCATGAGTCTAAGAGGGGATACTAACCCATGGGGCTTGTCCACACGCTGGTACAGAGCCTTACCAGATACCAGACTGAAGAGAGTGCTTATATCATGCTTATGTTTGAGAGGTGCATCTATACAGGGGAGGACTAAATGTCAGAAGCACCCCTGAAAAACGACTTTAATTTTGACCACAATTTCGAATCTAAATCACAATTTCAAAAGCATCTATACCAGTCAGTCCCATTAATGTGAATGTAAATTAGCAGCTGTAGGCTACCTGAAGGAGGTGTAAATGACCATTACTAACAGAATTTCAAGGGGGCCAAATTACTGGTACCCGAGTTGCAGGTGTGTTGCATGTTGGTCAGATAAATGGAAAACTCATTAAAAGTGGCAAAAGGAACTGTGTCGGAAATGATGACCGCGCATGTCATACAGCATCGGCAAAAACAACCATGAGATCTCTGACCGGGAATAGAGGGCACATCATTGGCTAATTACTAATCACCTCAGATCCACTGATCTAAAAATTAATTAATTATCAATTTTTGAACCCGCATCAACAAAAATAGCTTGCATTGCTTCACAAATCTGGTATTCATGGTGGCTTTTCTGATGATATTTCTGCTGTATCGTGTATCACATATGAAGACCACAAAGGAAAAAAAACAAGCCCAAATTTAACATTTTTGTATATTGTATATATTATAATATTTATAGTAACATACTAATAATATGATATATTATTATAATACTGTGTTTTATATAATATTATAAGATTTTTTCAGTGCTTTGTTTCTAAGATTGTTTTGAATTTTTGATTTATCATTTCTCCACAATGTGAAAATGTGACTCTGATCATTTTTCCATTGTGGTCTTCATATATGAATGTGTAATATGTTGTTAGTGTGGCATATGAGCAAGAATAGCACATACATGGGTGAGGACTGTCAAAGAGCGCTGAGGCAACACTGTAATAATTGCACTGTGTAGAAGTTAATAGCTGAGAAACAGGAGGAACCAGCAGTTCTCACTGGCCAACTGGGTGACAGAGCAAGATTAGTTCCTTACTCACTCCCAAACATTTCTTCTGTTGACATGCCTAACGTTGTGGAAACATCCTCTCTTGTGATTCTGCAGTACTCACAGATGGCTCTCCCCTGCAATAAGACACGTGCTGTCAAAACCAACTTTACGGAAGAAGACTGTGCTTGGATTAGTCCTCCCTGGGCCTGTTTCACAAAGCAGGATTATTCATTTAGCTGGATAAGTGCACTAAGCTCAACCAGGAACAGCTATTTTCTACTTCAGTTTATTTTCCATTTATCAATGATCCTGGGGTTTGCCGTTGCTATTATCCAGCTAACTCACTAATCCTGAATAACAAAACAAGACTATTTCACTGCGCTGGTTAGCAATGTCAATGAATACGGCTGTTGGTAATCTCTCCAAGGGCAAATATAACAAACAGAACTCATGCACACAAAAATTAAAGCATGTATTCACAATATTTTTTATATTCTGAGTGCTGATCTGGGATCAGATTTCCATTGTCAATATCCATTTACCACCATGAGCTTAAAATGCTCTATGGTATGAGGCTTCTCTAACCAGTGCACACAGCGCCCCCTAGAGGATGGGAGGCCGCACATGCAGGGGGTCTATTTATAAGGTGATAAATTCTCCTGGTAAAACACATCAAAATTTCCACCTTTTTGAAAAACGTGGGTCGCTGGCCAGGCACTTGAATGAATCTCCTGGAAAAGTTCCTACAGTGTTGCCGACGGGCATTTGGGCATGGAGATCTTGCTCATACAGGCAGAACAGCTTCACAGCCAAAAACTGGCAAGAGCAAATCTTTCCACAGTTGTTGTTTCTATTGACACCCAACCTCTCCAGAAACTCATTTCAAAACAACTCAACAAAACAAACTGTATGCCATGTTATTTTCTTCCTATAGCAACAGAAAATTTCTGCTTTATCAAATGTCCAGCGCTCAACATTTTCAGACATTTGAATCTTACTGTACAGTTGCGAACGGCTTAAGTCAAATGTATGCTACAAACATATTGTGAACCAAGTGGCAACGCCGGGGTAGTGTCACATAAGGCAAGGTACAACATACACCTCTTTGCCATCTCCCATGCCTGATCCTAGCTGCATTCGATGTCCATTGGGCTTTATGCAAAAAAATTTACTGCTATAATTTTGAAAAATATTTTCTAATGCACTGATTAATACTAATTAATGCAAAGTTAAAGGGGCCAATTGAAAAGCCAAGTACTAAAACAACGTAATTCAGATTTTCACACACAGTGAGTCAGGGATGGAAAAACATCTTTTATAATTACCGGAGTCAAGTTTCTCAATTTTCTCAAAATGACCAGTTTGAGACTTAAGTACTTTTAGCACTGAGGTCTTCCGAATTTCACATCTGCGACAGCCTTGATTGGCATTTTGAAATTTGTGGAGGCATCAATTACACATATGAACAAATTTAGATTCACCTAAAAAGCCAGGATGACTGAATGATAATGGTTCAGAAATGTAGGGATGTCATGTAGCAAGAAGTAACCCAATGCTCATCAGACCAACAGCAAACACAAGACTCATGTCATAAGGGCACCTCAAGGCACCAATCCTGTCTGAAAAAAAAGAAATTTAACCAAAATGAAGTACTGCTAATCAATGATCACTTGCTTGATGAGAATAAGAAGAATCACATGTTCTATGCCAGCATCGCAAGTGACAGTGGAAGAGCAAGGTTAACCCTTAGAGCGCTGAAATGTTTATAAAGCTTTATCTTACATTAATGAGCAACAATAGCTGCATTTAGCGCTCTAAGGGTTAATACAACCTCAGTTAGACATGCTCTCAATGTAAATTAGACAAGGAGGCCCATGTCTGTTTCTACACATCAGAAAAAAACTTCAGCTCAATTATTTACTAAGCCTCAAATTTATCAGCCTGTTTATATGACCTGGCATTTTAGTTGTGCTCTGATATGAACCCCTGCTGACAATTATTCCGGTGCCTGTGCATCTGCATTGCCAGAATGACTGAAATTGCTCAACCCTGCGGTAGATGAACATGGAGCATCGTTGTTTTATGTAACTTCATTCCACAAAAAAATCATATGGAAGAAGTATAGCACTCATAAACTGAGCATGGTTACCCTTGCATGGAATGTGTCTGAAGTAAAGATTGAGTTCTGTCAATAAAGGAAAGTCTGCGTCTTAAAGTAAGGATTGAAAAATCCACCTCGAGAAATGAGAAAAAAAAAAAAAACTTTGACAGAATTGAAATCCCCGGAGGCAGAAGACAGGCAGGGGAATTGCAAACTGCCAGCCGGATACTTGCTTTTGAGCCTTCAGGCAATTTGTGCCCTTTGCGTTCTGAATATTTAATATTTACAAGTCACCACAGAGCTGCAAAAAATATTCAGCCCCTCCTTGATTTCTTCCTCTTATGCACATTTGTCAAACTTTAATCTTTCAGATGATTAGAAAATATTTTGTCGTATTAAACAAAGATAATCTGAGTAAATAGAAAATGCAGTTTTTAAATGATTACTTGATATATTGAAGGAAAATAAAGCTACCCTGGCCCTGTATGAAAGTGTAATTACCTTCTGCATAGCAAAATCAAGCAATTACATAAATATAATTTTTAAGTGGGTTCAACTCCACTAGAAAAACACAGACATGATTACTGTCATGTGAATCTAATCTGGTGAATCTAATCATCACTTAAATAGAACCTGTATGGCAATGTGAAGTAGGACAAAAGCAGCACTTAATGCCATGATCCAAACAAACTCAAGATACAAACTTATCAAGAAAAATATCCTAACTAATTAGTACACGTTGTCAGTAAATATGTCCATAAGAGTTCTCTTTGATCAAATTCGCGTTAATTAAAGTACCAATTTTCAGATGTCTTTTGGATGAAATAAACTTCAGCTAAAATAAAGAGGTTCAAATCTTAAAAATGGAAATCTCGGTTTAGAAATAAAGGAAATGCAAATATACAGTATTAAAGTCGACTTGCAGCTAATTGGTCAAGCAGATCAGAGATGGATGCGCGAAAACAGAAAAACCCTTCGGTCTTCAATAATTGTCTCATCATTCCTCTTTTAAGATGTTTCTTCATGTGTTCATAACCAACATTATGAGCCTGTATGATTTTAAAAGCAATACATTTTTCTTATCTGAGCTGTTTATAACTAGTTCACCATTAAGATCCACCAGCTAGCTGCTACGTGAAGATATTTGCAGATACTCATATCATCAGAGGACCACAGGCCTGCCATTTCTGAATTTTGACTAACAAAGGCTTTATTGGCCAATTACAAGTCATCAAATACTCCAGCTACTGTACTTTTCTATCATGCTGCAGTACAGGCCTGGCAAAGCATCGACAGGGAGATACCCAGCATCTGGTGAGGTCTTGGTGTCCATAAGTCTGACGTGCAAGCAAATGTGAAAAATGGTTACTTCATTCGACATTCTGTTAAACTGTCCAATATTCACTCAATGTGCTAGCAAACAGTGCAGAAGTCGTTCAAAAGGTGCTGTAATTTCAGTTTGTTCCATGTAGACGAATACACCCTCAAGTTAAAAGTGACAGTCTGCACTTCAACCTCTTCATCACGGTTCCTTTCAATGTCACCATGCAAAAGAAAAAACAAATAAGTGTCACTGTCCAACGATTTATGGTGCTCACCATATCTTCGCTTACTACTTGATCTATTTCAATTATTTTCATGTTTGAATGGAAGGAACCACGCCCGTTCATTGCTGAGGGCGATATTCAAAAAGATGGCACCGGCACGCATCACCATTGGCAGAAATCCAACTGCTACTGTTCGCCACAAGACAGGAGCATTCAAAGACATGAACTGCAGGGCTTCATGTTTGAGCGAATGCATCACAATCTGAGACAAAGTAATGTAAAATATTACCTGTAAATAAATATTTATGAAATAAAACACTTTGTTGAGTTTTAGAGTAAGTTTTCTATTATTAACTACGTGCATTTTAAAAATAATGTTTGAATATGCCTTTGATGCCATTAAATGCTGTGCGTCTCAACAAAATACAACAATTAAAAAAATCTATTTTGAGAAAATAAAGCAGAACCCTCTCACAAATTTTGGATATGTTAATAACAGGCGACTAATCTTTTAAAAACAGTCAATTTGATGTCGGTGTATGGTGTCCTTTTTTTGGTATTAAATGTGAAAAATATAATAAATTTTGAAGCCTTCGTTTTTTCTAGATTATACATAAGAGAGGGCCAGAATCAGAATACAAAATACACAACATATATGGCAAGATGTATGTGCAGGACCAAATCCCTGTCTTTGAAATTAGGCTTTTTTCAGTCCTTCAAATTTGCTACCGCAGATTGTACAGCAAAATTTTTGTGCAAATTTAAGCACCCAGAAATATATGATGAACTAAAGGGACACCTTTATATGTCCATATTCCTCAAGTTATAGCAGCATATTTTCACCCCTGAATATGTGAAGGACATAGCTGAAATACTTCTCTAGATATAGCCATGTGAAAGTGGCTCCTCAGAAATAGTTGTTCAAAAAGGGCCGGAACTTAGTTGCAATAATATTTTTTATGATGAAATTATGAGGGGTTGAGAGCTAAAATTTTGGATTTCTCCTACTAGGAGGTAAATGCACCGCTGGAATTTTTTCAGCCAAATCTGAGATGGTCGAGTGGGAGACATTTGGACATTTAACATGGAATGACCCAGATACTCTTATTCAGAGCGACTCACAACAGAAAGCGTTTTCTAGAAAGACCAAAAGTGCTAAAAATTCTATTAGATGGCAACAGCCTAAATACTTGCTGTAGCCACAAAACGTGGATTGTGTTGTATATATATATTTACACAAGCAGAATACAAAAATTCAGTTAGATGCTGGGCCTCCACAAGCTGCCAGATCGCCTTCAATATGCCTCGGTACAGGGCAGTCATCTCCAACCTTGTTCCTGGAGAGCTAACTTCCTGAAGGTTTTTACTCAAACCCTAATTCAGCACACCTCATTTGGTTAATTAGCAGCTCATCAAGATCTCTAACTGGGAAATGAGGTGTGCTTTGCTTTGGCTGGAGTGAAAACATCAGGATGGTAGCTCTCCAGAAGCAGGGTTGAAGATTACTGACATAGAGTGTACTAGTGCACATTTTTAATAAAGGGATGGAGCAACTTCCTTCCAGGAGATATTTCCTAATTTTTGATGATGGTAATGGAGAGCACTGTGGAACACATTCCAGAATCTCGCATATCAGTTCGGTTGGTTTGAGATCTGGTGACTCTGAGGGCTGTGGAATATGATTTGGATGATTTTTACAGTTATGAAACTATTCAGTGACCAGTTGTGCCCAGTGGGGTTTGGGCCATTGTCATCCTAGAAGAGACCACTCCCATCATGGTAGGAATGCATTGAACATCATAGGATATAAAAGGGGAACACACAGGATAACGCTGCATTGATTGACAGTGACCCTTACGCATTAAATGGGATGAGCGGACCAATACAATGCCCGTAAAATGAACTGAATTTCATGATGTTTGTCCATTTTTTTTATTCCAAATTTTTCCTTTAATCTGTCACCCAAAGACGGCATCTTTGCATTGACTTTGAATGTAATCTGTCGTGCAAAAAATTCGTTTCACGTCCGGTTTGAAAGTGGCTTTACACGGCGATATCAGATTGCGCCGTCTGTAATACCTTTTATTGCATGTAGAGACCCCCAGGGTCAAAGGAACGGAAAATGATAAAAAGAACGATCCCATTATAGTCAAGTTAACTTTTGAGGTGGAAGTAATAATGGTGTTCTCTTTACAAAAGCAGTGCAGCAAATTAATTTTAACGACTACTGAACCTGCCAAACAGGTTTGTAAAAAAGAGCTCTTACCTATTTGTGTAAATTAAAAAACTAATGTTGACAGAATTATTGGAAATGCACTCAACTTCAGTTGTGTTCGTCACGTGATTAATGCTGAGGATCCTGAAATATTGGTTGCCATTGCAGATAGAGGGTTATTGCAACCAATGTTAGCTCTTTTAGAGTGACTGTTTTTAAATGGAATTATTATACTCAAAGCAGGACATGAATATGTTGATACCAATAGAGTTCCAAATGGGCCGAATTCACTACCCGGCCAAAAAAAGTCGCGCACTCAAACGCCTTAACCTTTGATCACGGCCCGTATTCCTCTCGGCATTCTTTCAACATCCTCAGGTAATATTACAACATTTATTTCGAAACAGAGTTGCATTAATCTTTGGCTGAGGGCTTGCATGATATCAGGAGAATCAATGCATCCTGTAAGCCTTCTCTAGCACATCTCAAAGACGTTCAATTACCTGAGGACAGGACTGTGTGGTGGCCAATTTATGCCTGAAAATGACTCCTTATGCTCAATGAACCGCTGTTTCACAGTTTGAGCCTAATTAATCTTGGGACTGTCATCATGAAATATGCCTGTGCCAGCAGGGATTTAAAAAAATCCATTGATGGGAGACCCTTATGATTCAGTATCCTCAGGTAGTCTGCTGACTTAATTTTATTGAGGCATAACATTGCTGAGGCGAGACTGGTCTGATTAAAGTAACCCCAGATCTTAACACTGCACCATGCATGACGGGCGCATCCCATTGTGGGCTTCCTTTCTTACCCTGATGCGCCCATCTCTCTGGAATGGGGTTAATTTGTACTCATCAGACCAAATGACCTTTTTTATTGCTCCGAAGTCCAATCTTTATCCTCACTAACAAGGGGCTCTCTTGTGGCCTTAGAGCTGTTTAGTCCCAATACTTTAAGTTCTTGTTGGTTTGTGCCTGTGAAAATTCTCAGACTTTCACAATGAAACACAGCCATGAGTTCTATAGTCAATTTTTTTTGAAGATGAGACTTCACCGAGTGTTTCAGTGGGCTCCGATCGCAATAATTCATGGTTCTTTTCCAACTTATTTATTTTGCTAAGTTGGCATTTCACCACAATCCTGCGGAGTCTAATAAAGTGTTTGAACATTCTTAAGTCAATACCAACTAGGCTTATGCCGTCGGAGGCGATGCCTTGCGGTATATCCCCGAACGCCCCAATCCTCCAATTCCCCAATCCTTGAACAGACCTTGAATAGACTTTCATTTGAACTTAATTTCAGGTCAATCAGATAAATGGTTCTGAAGATATGGCCAAAATGGTAATTTTCCACCACAAAGCGCCACCAGGTGGCAAAATATTCAACCTTACAGGCATGATGTCATCATGTGATACGTGAGGTCATAACCTTGCAGTTGCACATAGTTTCATGTCAATTGGACAAATGGTTCCAAAGATATGGCAAAAATGGTGAATTTTATGTGACAAAGCTCCACCTTGTGTCAAAATTTTGAACCAAACAGGTATAATGTCATCGTGGGACATATCCTTAGGTCATGACCTTTCATTTGCACTTGATTTGAGGTCAATCGGACAAATATATCCAGAGATATGATTTTTGGCCCCTGGTGGCCAATCTAGAAATTGATAATTGTCCAAAATCGAATCAGTTCTTCCTCAGTATGATGCTTGCCTATATGCAAAACATAAAATTTAAATATTACTGAAGTTATCGCGTTAACACGTAGGGCGGCGCGGCGGCGGCAGCGGTCGGACCAAAAACATAATATCCCCGGTACGTCGTTCAGGGATATAATAATTAAGGCAATCTCCTTGGTTGTTTTCTTAATTTCAAGAGGGGTAAATTATTGGCTTGCATCAAACATGGTAACATCTTTTTAACAACGACAGGACACAACCACAGGTGCTCTCACCTCTGTTATATATTCTATACACCAATATGTGCCAGAACACTTTCAAAAATCACCTTGTCTTAAAGTACGCCAATGGCTCTGTGATTGTAAGTCTGCTCCAGTGAAATGAGAGCAGCCATGGCCCTGTCATTGACTACTACACACCATCCTCAAGTGGTGTGAGGATTCACATCTTCCGCTTAACACATCTAAAACCAAAGACAATTGACAATTGACTTTAGAAGAAATGCCAACACACCTGAGTCCACTATCATCAATGGACAAACCATCAAACTGGTACAATTCTATAAGTATCTCGGGACTATTATTGACTCCAAGCTAAATTTTAAAGATAACTGTGAAGCTGTGTGGGGCTGAAGAGGGTACACCAGCGTCTGTTCTGCTCACAGAAGTTGTCCCACTTTCATATTAACTGAACCATGATGACATTTTTCTGCCATGCTTTTATTGAATCAGTTTTAGCCTTTTCTCTTATTTCATGGTTTGAAACTTGTCCTTGAAGGAAAAAAATTCCCTGAATCAGATCATTAAATGGTCCAGTGGGCTGATCGGGGAGCCACAGCGGTGCCAAGAGGCGCTGTATACCAAACAGTTGCAGCAGATAGCCAGCTCCATTTGTAAAGATGACTCTCATCCTTTATTCAGTGAATTCCAGCACCTCCCATCTGGCAGGAGATTTAAAGTCCCCAGGTGTAAAACCAAGCGCTACAGGAAGAGTTTTGTTCCTGCTGTTGTTGCCCTCCTGAATAAGTCTCAGTGATTCATTTTCTCCCTTCTACCTTCTACTGAGGTCTATTTTACTTTTATTTCACTTTATTTTATTTTACTTATTTATTCATCATATTTATTGGAGGTTTGACTTGGTTTTTATTATTTATTGTCCCTTGTATTATCAAGCCTTTTTATTGTCACAACGTGGTTGAATTAGTATTTATTATGCCTTGCACTAACAGGTATTTATATTATATTTTATCCATGAATAGTTGACACTTGGGAGTGCTTGTCCATGTAGCGTATATTCTGGTGTGTTGTCTACTGTTTTAAATATCTGTGATATCATGTAATGGAGGCTCCTCCTTTGTACTGCAAAACAAATCTACCTGCGAGAATGAATGAAGTCAACTGAACCGAACAGGATACATCCTCCAACATGGGTGTTTAAGAAATTAGAAGCTATACACAGTATCAGTCTGGGTAAAAAAAATTGCCTTTTGAAATGTATTAATCATTGGCAATAATAAATACATTTTAAGCCCTTAAATATTTAGTTATTTAAATACATTACGGTCACTTTTTGGCTGTGGTGTATTGTTGGTGCCTGAATTGCAGGTGCATTGGACATTAAGACAATATGCTTATTTACAAAAACGATTTAAAGTGGCAACGGGATATTATGTGAGAAAAAAAGACTACACGTGTAAAATACTTGGGGGAAAAAACAACTGCGAAAAACATCGGTGACCACAATTCAAAGCTGTCTAACTGGGAGAAATGGATGCTGTTTAGGCTACCAGCTAAAAACCAAAATTACTACAGAATTGTGTTATGTCTGGGTATTTTATGTTAAGCACTGTATCATTTATCATTTGTAAATGGAGCTTTATTACATGCTGTTTTGCTGCCTTGCTGGTCAGCTATTTATTTTGTTCTTTTCTCTCTGATGGTGTGTCTGTAAAACATGATCTGATGTAAAATCTTTGAAATAGACTTGTGCTTTCTAGAAGCTTCTGGCACCTTCCTGCCTGGAGGGGGCGGGATTTCCCAGGAATTCTGTGTAGATCTTTCCAGAATGTTGCTAGTCTATATAAATGCTGTGATTTTAAGCAGAACAGAGCAAGGCAGACCAGAAGCAGAGTTTTTGTTTTGGCAACAGAGTTAATTAGTGGCATTTGAGTGTTATTAGAGGATTGAATTTTGGATATTTTTGTAGAACTTTTTTAGTGAAGAATAAATTTGTTTAAGTTGTCATTGCTGGTTTTCTTTGTTGTGATTTTTTTCGAGTCATAACAATTGATTCAATCCGTATTTGAGCCAGCTATGGAACGAAATTTGTTCCAACAGAAATTGAATTGAATTTTGGTTTTGAATTGAATATAAGTTTTGAATTGAATTTAACCAGCTTTGAATTGAATTTTATCAGGTTTGGAATCAAATTTTGGGTTTGAATTGAATGGAATCAGCTTTGAATTGTATTTTTTGGGTTTGAGATTGAATTAACAAGTAATCTGAAACTGAATCCAATTATTTGTATTGAAATTTAAGTTAAAACTTGAAGCATTTCATTCAGTTCGCACATTCAAATTCAGTTCATAAAATTCAAATTCAGTTCTCCAAATTCAAATTCAAGTTGAGCATCACGAGCCTCCGTCCCTCCTGGCTTGCCTTATTTGGAATAAGTTCACCTATATAATTTCCGGGAAGCGGAACGAAACCCACCCGACTATACACCGAAGACGTTTACCAAAACTTCAGCTCTTTGTTTTAGCTCATCATATTAACCTTCAGCAGTTAACCCCGAGTTAGCCCAAGATCATTAGTAAATGCACTCACTAATTTCTAGCGTTTCTTCGGCGTAGTAAAAAAATGCTAACGTTAGTTACAAGTGGGTCACGTTTTCTCCCAATCAGTATGTGAGAATATATTTAGCTGGCGAGCCTACACGTTCAAGCTCGTGGGCTTCAAGTGTAACCTTATATTCAGTCAAAATCAAAATAATTTGATAGAGCTGTTCAGAGCTTAAACTTCATATGGCTTAATGGTTCAGAATAACTGGAGTCACAAAATGATGACAGACCAGCGAAGAGAAGAGACTGCAATTTATCTAGGAGGTGTTGCAGTTGAGATTGACTCAAGAAATATTCCGTTATTTGGAGTGGTACTTCACGCACATGCAATTCCCTCATGCACGGAAATATACAGTTAAGAGTAAGGGGATATGCTCTCTGCTGAAATACGGAGCCAACACGGATTTACATATTGTGCGCACATGGTTTTGTAGTAGCATTTTAAACGCTCCAGGTTCATCTATAGCTGGTTTTGTCATGGTTCTGGTTTTGGTTCATGTTTTGTGCTTATGATTATTGTCTTTTAATTATTCTTTTTGGTTTTTGTAATATTCTGGTTTTTGGTTCATTCCATGTTTCAGTTCCATTGCACTTGACTCCCCTGTCTTGTGATCTAGTTGGTTCAGTCCGTCTTCCCTGTCTGCGTGCTCACTGACTTCGTATCTCGTTTTCTCCCTTCACTCTTCTGTTCTGATTACTAACGAGACTAACACTTGTATTATAGTATACTAACACAACTAACCATGTGTATATATAGACTCGATTACTAAATTACTAATAAGCACTCTAGTTTAAGTTATAAAACCGCACCGTTACTAATAGACTAATTCCCTCTTCGCAGTCGCCCTGTTCTATTCTCCGCCCCTTTGCTTTCCGCCGTCCTCTCCCTATGTTCAGCGAGAATCTCTCGCACGTGCTTAACTGCTTTCCTGCTCTTGTTATCTGTGCATGTAGAACTCCTGGACCGGAGCTGTTTATATGTCATTGGCTGTTTGTGTGATTCCTGTCCGTATTTCGTATCTCGCCAATTTCCGTGGTTAGGGTTTCCCTCATGTGATTCTCCCGATGTAATTAGCCTCATTCCCCACAGCTGATCTCTGTATAGCATGTGACCTTTCCTGTGTGTATATTAGGAGTCTTTTCACCCACAGCTCTTGTCAGAACGTTGATCAATATTTCTTTGTGCAGAGCTCCTTGTATGCCATTGATTATTGTTTCTCTTCTACTGGATAGACTGACCCTGATTCTTGCCATAGCCCTTTTTGTACTGTTTTTGCCTTTCTGGATTTTGACCTGTGTTTGTATGACCACGAGTTCTGTGTTTGGATGCCCTGTCTATGACCATTGGCTTTGCCCATCGACTGACTTTTTGCCTATCGTTTTTGTACCTCTGCCCATCTGTCTTACTGGTTCTGACCCCGGCCTGTCTAGTCGACACTGTTTTTGGATTCAGTATTGTGGCTTGACAATTCCTGTGTTTTCTGGCTTTGACTCGGACTCCATTAAAGGCATACGTTTTTTGATTTTCCCCCTCTTGCGTGTGGTTCCTGAACGCACCGTCACAGGTTTGCTATATCCGGCAAATCATCCACAACATTCGAGGAAACATGAAATGCAATGTAAATTCGGCCATCAGCAGTGTCACTAGTTCGGTCTCTGGCAGCGTCTGTACAGTAAGTGAGGAGCGATGTCCGAGTTTTTACTTCAGCATATTTCTTCAGGGTTTTAACCTGCCAGAGACCTAACTAGTGACATTACCGATGACCAGTAGAAAGTACTGAATTCCGAGGAATTTGAAGTTTAAGTTCTGAAAAGCTCTAATTATTTTGATTTTGACTGAATATAACGTTACACTTGAAGCCCAGGAGCTTTAACATGTAGGCTCGCCATCGAAATACATTACACATACCGACTGGGAGAAAAGACACAATCTTAACTAACGTTAGCATTATTTACTTAGCCGAAGGAACAATAGAAACAAGTGTTTGCCACTAACATGGCAATATCCCTCGCCGCCTCAATTTTATGAGCTAACACAAATAAACTGATAGAGCCGAAGTTTTGGTAAACGTTTTCGGTGTATAGTCGGGTGGGTTGAGAATTTGTTCCAAGGTGCGCTTCCCGGAGTCACCTTATTCCAAATAAGGCAAGCCACGAGGGACAGAGCCGTGACTGCAGCTCGTGATGCGCGTTCATGTGCTGTTACTCAACTTGAATTTGAATTTAGAGAACTGAATTTGAATTTTATGAACTGAATTTGAATGTGCGAACTGAATGAAATGCTTCTAGTGTCCTCTTAAATTCAATACAGATAATTGGATTCCGTTTCAGATTACTTGTTAATTCAATTTCAAAACCAAACAATGCAATTCTAAGCTGATTAAATTCGATTCAAACCCAAAATTCAATTCAAAACCTGAAAAAATTCAAAGCAGGTTAAATTCATTTTAAAACTAATTATATTCAATTCAAAACCAAAATTCAATTTCTGTTGGGACAAATTTTGTTTCATAGTAAGCCTCCACAACAGTAGCATGTTGTGAGCTTCTCAAAACTGGTATCTGTGCCATTTATGATAATGTTTTATAAATGTTTTCAGGTTTAGATTTCGAGCACATTTATAGGAGAGAAGCATCCCATTAGACACAAAATTAAAGTAAAGCCAAACCTGAGATGAAAATAAAATCACAAATACTTGAAAGCTTCATATTAGAAGTATTAGTCCTCTATGAAAACTCCCGGCAAAAAATCCTTTGCACTTAAGATACAACTTGCATTAGTTTGGCTGCCCTGCAATATCTCATACGCAGATCAAGGGATCCTAAACCTGCCAGTTTCACGGGCTGAGAGAGATTTTGTTGAGGGACAGACAGCTGATCAACAGTTCAAAGCTTTAACGTGTAAAGAGTATTAAAAAAACTGTCAAATGTGTCAAGACACATCATTATATGAATGCATTTACATAAGTTTACACTCTGGGTACTGTGATCGCTACACATATCTTGTACCCTGCCGGACCCTGTTTTGCCTCCAGAATAGCCTGAATTCCTCACTGCAAGGATTCAACAAAGTACTGGAAGCTTTCATCCGTGCCGACTTAATAGCCATTCATTTATTCTATGAATCTCACATTATGTACTCTTTCTGTGCAGTAAAATTGCCTGAGTTAAAATGACTCTGATGAAGTCATATTTGATCCCAATCTTGTGGGAGCGCAGTCGGCAAGAGTTGTTTTAACTCTAAATGCATTACTTTGTGGGCACTGTACCTGTTTGTGTGGCCTGGTCTGTGTGGGTTTAGCTGAGTGCTGCCATCTCACTAACCTGATAATCCTGCGGTATGAAACAGGCCTCAGGCATTTCCTGCAGCACCTGTGGTCCTGCATCAAGTTTCTCTGTGGTGTACATTCAGAGGCGCCTCTGCACACCACAGTTACAAACGTAGTGTTTTCCAGAATTTTTTGCCTTTCTGCTAGTTTAAAAAAGTCTGATCATTCTCTTCTGATCAGTCATTGAAACTTTAATCCAAAAAAAATCAAGGAACATGGCAGTATGGTATAAGATGAAATATACACTCAACAAAAATATAAACGCAACACTTTTGTTTTTGCTCCCATTTGTCATGAGATGGACTCAAAGATCTAAAATTCATTCCAGATACACAATATTACCATTTCTCTCAAACATTGTTCACAAATCTGTCTAAATGTATGATAGTGAGCACTTTTGCTTTGCTGAGACAATCCATCCCACCTCACAGGTGTGCCACATCAAGATGCTCATCAGACACCATGATTAGTGCACAGGTGTACCTTAGACTGTCCACAATAAAAGGCCACCCTGAAATGTGCCATTGCTTGTATGATGTCAAGGCAACACCGCAGTTTAAGCATTCAAAGCGAGATGCTGACATGAACAGCATTTGAAGGGGGTTAAATAGTCACTGTTGAAGTTGCAACAGTGATGTGACAACCTACGCCAGTCTCATCCCGACTCGTCGTATAGTGAGGCTACCTGACCAAGCGTCAATATACACGCAAAAAGATGCCAAAAGCCTCCTTTTTTGCTGTGTATCGAGGTGTGGTCAGGTAGCACCACTATATGGCCAGTGTTGGCTGAACACCAAAAGGCGGCGATGGACAAAAAAATTACAGCCGCAAATCGAAGATCCCCGACACGGACAGACAGGCAGTTAGCACAATAGCTGTCACCAAACCGGAGACCTCCAGCTCTGAAAAAAGCCAAACAATTAAAATAGTCCATATCTCAACCAGTCTTGACAAATACAGTATGTTGTGAGCTTCAGGAAGGTGCTAGTTGTAGCTTTGTAACCTTATACATTACCAGAACATGAATGGACATGTATGAACCCAATACATGTCCACATGTAGCATAAGCAAGTGTGCGCATATCAACTTAATGTATTTAATGTACATATACAGCGCCCTCCATAATTATCGGCACCCCTGGTTAAGATGTGTTAAAAGCCTTAAAATAAATTAAATTCTTATTGCAGAAGCGTACTCTCACACTGAAATCTGTAGAAGAATATAACCTTCAACTAAAGTGAATTTTAAGGGAAAAAAAAATCCCAGACTAAGAAATAATTATTTTTCACAAAATCACCTGTTACACATTTATTGGCACCCCTAACAATTCCTAAGAAATAAATGTAATTGAAGTATTTCTGTCATTTCTACAGTAGTTTACAAAGTTGATCAGAGTATGTAGGAACATTTAATTAGTAATTCATCACTTCCTGTTTCCCTGGAGTATAAATATGATGTGACACAGAGGCCATTTCTCTTATCCACTCTTCAACATGGGAAAGACAAAGGAACACACTATTCAAGTAAGGCAGATGTGTGTCAACCTTCACAAGTCAGGCAATGGCTATAAAAAAATAGCCACTCGCCTGCACCTGCCCATATCTACTGTCAGAGGAATCATTAAGAAGTTTAAAACAACTGGAGCAGTCGTAAACAAGCCTGGACAAGGACGCAAGGTTATTTTGCCACCATGCTCAGTGAGGAGGATGGTAAGAGAAATAAAAAGTTCTCCAAAGCTCACGGTTAAAGAATTGCAGCAAATGGTAGCATCTTAGGGCCACAAAGTCTCCAAAACAACCATCAGGCCCTATCTACGTGCCAACAAGCTGTTTGGGAGGCATGCACTGAAAAAACCTTTTCTCAAAATCATAAACGCAAACGTCTGGAGTTCGCTAAGCGATACTGGGACTTCAACTGGGACCGTGTGCTTTGGTCAGATGAGACCAAGATAGAGCTTTTTGGCAACAAACACTGTAAGTGGGTCTGGCGAAACACAAAAGATGGGTATGCAGAAAAGCACCTCATGCCCACAGTGAAGTATGGGGGAGGATCGGTGATGCTGTGGGCCTGTTTCTCTTCCAGAGGCCCTAGGAACCTTGTTAGGGTGCATGGCATCATGAAGGCTTTGAAATACCAGGACATTTTAAATCAAAATCTGGTGGCCTCTCTCCAAAAGCTGAAGATGGGTCATCACTGGGTCTTTCAGCAAGATAATGACCCTAAACATGTGGCCAAATCTACACAGAAGTGGTTCACCAGACACAGAATCAAGCTCCTCCTATGGCCATCTCAGTCCCCAGTCCTCAACCCCATTGAAAACCTGTGGAATGAGCTGAAGAGGAGAGTGCAGAGGAGAGGACCCAGGTCACTGGATGATTTAGAGAGATTGTGCAAAGACGAATGGTTGAAGAGCCCTCTTTCTGTATTCTCCCATCTTGTGAAACATTATAGGAAAAGATTAGGTGCTGTTTTGTTGGCAAAAGGGGGTTGTACAAAGTATTAACATTGGGGGTGCTAATAATTGTGGCTCACATGATTTGATGTAAAAGAATTATTTCTTAATGTGGGATTTTTTTTCCCCACTGCATAAATCAACTTGAACTAAAGGTTGAATTTTCTTCTTTTTTTCATTGTCCTAAATTTTTGAGAAAAAAACTGAATTTATTAGAAGTTAAAGAACACTTCTTAACCAGGGGTGCCAATAATTATGGAGGACAGTGTACAGCATGTAACTATCAGAAACAGTGCCGTAAAAGCTTTGTCCAACTCACAGTGTGCTGTCATTGTTGACAATGGCTGAGTAGTTCAGTAGTCAGTTATGAATATCGTAACACGTGCCTGCTTGTCTTTTTTAGGGAACCATTGACCTGCAGCCACAGTTCTTCCGAGGCTTTTGCTGTTCAGTGTTTGGCGTATGTTGCAATAAATAATGACACCATTTCGCTTGCCTCCTAAAATTATTTTGCAGTTTTGACACCTGCCATTCAGGCACCGACTAGTTATTATCCTGTTCTCGCTCCGAATTCTTAGCGAGTGAAGTGCTGCAGATTCGACTTCTTTTAAGCAGATGCCTGCTTTTTTATCAGCATTCAAATGAGTAAAATGACCTGTGTTTTTGTGTTTGTGGCAAAGAGACTTCAAAGCTAAAACCTTTTCAAGGCTGCTTGTAAAATTTTGTCAACCACACGAAACATTTCATGTAAATATATGCAGATGGACCCTTCCAGGAAATGTTCATACAAACTAATTCCGAAGCAATATGCACATGGATATTCTCAGTTACGCACGCTCATATGAATGCATGTACTGGAAATGTACACATTCCCAGTAAATCTGCTCCTACGAATATTCCTTGAAAACATTCACACGTCGACATTCTTTGTATACATCTGAATAGCCCCATTTCCAGTGATACTGCAGCAATAACAAACCCCCTCTGATAATTAAGATCAAACAATATGATTCAAAGACTGAAGGATGAATAATGCATGCCTTGTAATGCAACTATTGGAAAACCCACCAAGAAAGGCCCTATTCTTCAAAAAACAACCTCAGTGGAGCCAGACTTACCTTGATGATGCAATCTAGGGAGCAGTTCTGCGGTGAGATTCTGTGGACAGAGTCGTCCACTTGAAGGCAAAGACCGAGGAGGGAGAAGGTTTGGACCAAAGCAACTATCTCGCTCCACAACATATTTGTCAGCTTCTGAGACTCCTTTATAGACAGAGGCGAATTTCTTCAAACATATTTAGAACCCTGCTGCTGCGCAGTCTGATGCATATTATGGCAGGCAATTATATTTCTTAAACCTTGGTGGTTGTGGGTTGTCATAGACTGACACGTAATAGTGGTCTTGGAAGAAAGCGTGAGAGAGAGAGAGAGAGAGAGAGAGAGAGAGCAAATGAGAGAGAGAGAAAGAGTGGGTGTGGTGTCTTAGGGCAAATTGTGTTTTCCGCACGCAGGCAATTTATGCATTCCTGCAATTTCAGAAATTTCAGAACATGAAGAAACTAACACATGCTAGATCATCCTTGCCATTGCTCTTTTTTTAAGTTTTAAAAACAATACAAGACCACAAACACATTGCCTATTCAGAAAAAAAAGAAGATGTCTAGTTTAATGATTAGGGAATCGAGCCTACACTTGTGGTAGTACGTTTCGCCTTCATGAATATCTCATCGTCAGCTCTGTTATGGCTTTTCATGGTCCGGTTTAACCACTGAGGTAGCCGAGGAAAGGTTGTCCAGACTCGACTCCTCCAAAAAATCCAATTTCCTCAGAAAACTGTCCTAAAAATGAAGCAGGTTTTAAGGTAAGTGAAAAATGATTACAAAACTCAGAACACAAAAATTTAAGAATAAGTAAGTATTCAAAAGATAAACTTAGGATTCAATTAAAGCAATGAAAGAACAGTCTCTGAAACAGGGGCCGAGAGGATGTATGTGATGGCTGCCGGAAGTTGGACGCCAAGAGTAGCGGCCAGAAATAAAAGGCGAACCCCGCAGCGTGCTGAGAGACTAAAAACAGATTGAAATAACGAGACTCGCGCTACCAACAAACCTGACGCCGTCCATGGTAGAAAACAGGCGAGCTCGAAGGAACCAATAGAAAAGGGAAATAAACCAAAGATTCCCGTGCTCACTATCACTAAACCTGTTATGCACCTGAGTCCCTGACAATACTCTTTCAAGAGACCTTACTGGCTGAAGCGCAGTAGAAACACCGACACTCTTGCAACGAGAACGAGGCAGAACAGGAGCTTAAATAGAGTCCGGGTAACGCCCCCAATTAATGCCAGCTGGCCCATTAATCCGATAGGGCGCAAAATGATATCGTCCCGGACGAGAGCAACAAAGCTCTCAATACCTCAAACCATGACAGATGTAAGGTCGAAGACTCCTACAAGTTATTTAATATCCATGCCTACAATGCAGCTTGGCTGCTCAAACAGGCAAATCAGTGAAAATTAAACAGATGTCTACTCTAAGTATTAAAATGGTTGATATTAAAATTTGACAATCTGTCAGAGGCAAGATTTTAAAAGTACTCAAGACCACAAAGGTCACACGCTTGATTTTTTTTAAAGAGCTCAACCGAATCATGCTTACAGTGTTTTAGACCAGAAGCGATCAATCTACTGTATCTGCAATTCAAATCATTGGATGATTCATAATATCCATTAGAGGAGTGTATGTTTGCTTATTAAAGCCATCCATTCCTCAAACAGACAAAAGTGCTGCATGTAATGGACTGACTGGTCAACCTGTCAAACAGGTACTGATGATGATGATGGATGTTGTAATCGAAAAGGAACATACTGATCATCAGCAGGATTGAATTCAAAAGCAGAGACCTTTTAATAACCTTTTAAAGCGGAGACCTTTAATCAACTCTGAAGTGTCAAAACCACAGTCATAAAAACTTCTACACAAGTGATTTTCATTAATTTGAATGCTAATTAACAGCGTGTGTTTGTTTGAAAGAGGTCTTACCACCTCACTTGCCTAACCCACCTAGGTAAATCTTCAAAGGGAGAAGATGACATTGACCTATTGTGGCAAAATTATGGAAAAATTATTTACGATGGCAGGGAATACAGCGCCAAAAATTACAAACACCAAAAAAACAACAACGACAACAACAAAAAAAACCGCAATAGAAAAAAAGAACTGAGGCTGCAAGTCAAAGCTCTCGGGTATTTTTTGTTTCGGCGAGTTTGCAAAGAAACTGAAGTTTAATAGTGAACTTAGGGTTAAGGTGAAAAATGTAAAGCTTTACGTTGAGGGCATTGACAGAGTCAGCGGGGCGAGGTGCTGTATTCAGTGCTTTTTGTTACTTACTGGAATTGTACGATTTCGCAAATATATCAGTCGGTTGCTTTAGACGTCTGTTTGACGGTCAATTTGTTAGTTATGCACCCTTTTGCCATTTATCCTGCACCAGTCTTATCAAAACTTGCAGACGTGTGAGCACAGGTAACTCACTACAGACCTATACTTCCATGATTTAATTGCTACTGCACCCAAACTTGCAGATTTATGCAGGATACAGGTCAAAGATCAACTGCTCATACCGTCAGAAAGGTAGATTACAAAAGGATTCTTGTCATTGTACAGAAGAACATGTAATGCTAGGGTTCTTTGTTGCGCAAAATGATTCAATCTATCAGCTTTCACATTTTTCACACCTATGACCAGTGATTCCATAATTAACTTTTTGATTGGGCACTGGTCACAGCTAATGCAGGTCTCATGACTCATCATAACAACCTGCCAAGAAGGCATTTTCTCAGGCTACCAAACTCGGTCATGTGATCTCACATTGTGCGTAACCTCTTTTACATGATGCAAGACCTAAACGCTCCTGGGTAATTTCCGATTCTTGATGTAGAGGATCGATAGATAGATGAAATGGTGGACCTTGACTCGAGCTACCTTACAGGTAGTCTGAGTAATAAAATATAATTCCCAATTGCCTCGCTAACCACTATACTACACAGCAGCTCTCAGTTATTGAACAATTTCCCCAACCACAATACATTGGTTCATCCCTGAATGACTTATGAACCCATTTCACTGACTGCTATACCACACTGCAGCCCTAAGTTACTGTACTTTTTCCCCAAGCCGCTATACTGCAGTACACCCCTGACTGAGTTATGAGCCCATTTCTGTAACCACTGTACTACAATAACCCCCTGACTGAGTCACGAGCCCATTTCCCTGACAGTGATACAGTACATTTATTCACAACACGTAACACTTCCACTTTGAGGCCATGATTGCACTATTACAGTCCCCAGCGACCATATGACCTTCCTGTTAAAGTTTCTTCGGGCATGTGCAGTGAGACGATGTGCTGTGTGTATGGGCACCATCTGTGTAGTTCTGCATGACCTCTTAGCGCATAAACTCCTCATACCTCAATGTTCTGACAGGCATAACGATACAGCGTTGCCTGGAGCTGCCCGAATGCCACCTAAAACTGACCTGAGGTGGGATAATGGTAGTTTGATCTCTGCTGTCTCATTGCTATGCTAAAGATAAAAACTGCAAAATCTGTGGCTGCTCTGACCCTGACACGATTGCCATTTTGTTTTGCGTTGGGTATTCTCTATGAGAGAGCAGAAAAAATTTTGCTCAACATGTTGCTGGTAGAATATAACTGATCCTAATAACTGGAAAGTGATGCTCTAAAGTGATATAACTGATCTCAAGCAGAAGTGTGCAACTACAGTTTTTTCTTGACTGCTTCTCTTTTTCGACAATTAGTTTCAGAGGGGGTAACATCAACACTGTAATAAACAATTTCCTTGCAAAATAGGGACTAGCGCAGAAATCTGAGCAAGCCACCAGACTCTCCTAAGTCTGTTTTATTAACAACATTAACATTACTGTCCCCCCAGGCGCTGTGAACACAAAAACAATTTCGATAATGCGCCACAAAAAGCCTAGTAATGGAGCCCCCTGCGTGCTACCTTTGATATAAAGCTGTAAGCACACCGATTACATAAAAAAATACAAGTGTAGCCTACACACACGCACACAAAAAAAAAGGTTTGCATGTCTTTAGAAATGCCATGTCAGCTGCCTCCACACAACTGTTGTAAGTAACTCTAAAATGGATTCTAAGATCAGGTCCAGTCAGTTTAATTAATTTAATTGATTGGAAGTGACTTCACTCAGCGCTCACCCATTCGGCGTAACATTTTTAAGTGAATCCGTTTCTCTTTCTCTTGAGTGCTTATGCGAATCTGAATCATTTAACTCGGTGAGAGGGCGCTGCTGAAACCTTCACAATTAGCTTTTGTAAATGTTGCAGTGGGTCGGGGAAGACCTCTCACCCCGAGTTATAAATCATTGCCGCGTTCCCTGCAGTCCCCCGGCTCACACCAACAAGCAAGAACCAACAACATCATGTCGCGTCTGGCTTTAATTTTCGGTCCCCGTGCGTGAGGGAGACGCGCTTTTCGCCGTAAACATAAAATGTATCTCACAATGAGAATACACAGCACGTTTTTGGCCGTCTTTCTGTGTGTCCTGGTCTCCGCGTTTCTGTATTTCTTTACGGGGAATGCGGCGAATGAAAATTCTTTTAAAGCGCCCTGGGATGACTCCCCGGCTCTCCTCAAAGAGGGCAAAGCGTTGCCTATGGATTCGGCAGAAACAGCTCAGCTGACAGCGCAAGAACAGCCCAAGTCTAACTTGCTTGGAGTCAAATTCTTAATCCGGGCCGGCAGCATGCACGCAAAACCCAGGTAAGTGCCCAGTCACTAAACTGCAGTCCTGTCCTGGTCACATGGGAATACAACCTGAATGCTGATTTATTGTGGTAATTCATAATGATTTGCTGCCATCATATTAATGGTATTTTTTTAGTTCACATATTCAGATTTTCACGTCAAATGCTGTGAGAAAACGATATCACACTCATACTGTACATGATAGAAATAAAACTGACCTGTTTGAAAATAGATTCTAATTGTCTGGTTTCAATGTCTAGTACCCATTTTGCCCAATGTTGTTTCATACAGGAAAAAAGGGAAACCAGCTGCACAAAAGTGGCTTAAACATTCTTGAAGAGAGCGAGAAAGACAGCCCAAATGGCCATGGAATTTCAGAATGCTAATTAATCCCTTGCGCAACACAGCATAGGTGTGACATAATTAACAAAAGGTCAATCTGGTGCAGAAAAATCAAATTAATCATCGTGGTCAGCATGGCTAAAAGTGGAAGATGAAAACTGCTGACAGATACAATTGTTGATCAAGTTATGAAGAAATATTTTCAAGGCAAGAACTTCTCTTCTGTTCATTACGTCGACATACTTTAGAACTCATGAAAGTTCTAGTAAACAGAAATGAACAGAGAAATTTGACTTGATAATCCCTAAATCTAAGTCTGGTTTAAAAGATGAAGGGCAGGTTTCACAGACACAAATTAAGCTTAATCCTAGACTAAATTAAATTTTCAACTGAAAATCTTGATACAAAACTCCACCTAGTCCAGGACTATGCTTAAACCATGTCTGTGAAACCACCCCAAAAGGAATGCGGAAAGACTTAGTAAGTTTAATGTTAATGTTAAGATCTTTGTCAAAGGTACAGAAGGGATGACATGACTGGGGCATTTTGTGTGAGTGAGATTAACAGCTAATTTTTGCAGAGATCAAGGTTGAGAATGAGATCAGTAGTAGTTTGCAGAAGGTAAATTTCATTCAAATATTAGGCAGTATTATATTCAGTGGTCACAGTGCTGAATGCCTTACCGGACTGTTTAGTACAGACAGAAACTCTTGAGCTTTTCATAAGCAGGCTTATACAAGCTGGGATACTATTTACTGCAGTTCTTAAGCAACCAAAGTATCTATACCCCTGTAGCGTAAAGAAAATGGTGAGCTTCACTGGGCTGTGTTTAATCTTCTTGTCACTGCGTTATGTCAGGTTGAGTTTCACTGTGATACATATCTGCTGGTGACACTCAGCCACTCAGGAGAAAATATCTTTGCTAAATGTGATCTCATTGTCAGCTTTCTGTTGTCCTCGGCAGAGTAAGGCCTGAAAGTATCTTTGAAAAGCCTCATGTAATCAAAATATTAATGTACAATTTTTCTTGACTTTTAAGCCCGCTAAATAGCCTAAAAGGTCATGTATCTTCCTGGACAGCTGGAAGTAATGAACTCACTTCAACAAGGGATATAAAATGCCCTGGTGCGTTGAGATGAGCGTTAACTTCTGGCGATATAATGTCCAGCCTCAGGGTGATGTTCTGTTTTAAGTCATATTTATTTATGCGTTTACAGGATACTGTTGTCCTGCTTGCAGAGTTGCAAACAGCCACAGCGGCTTCTGGGAGCAATTACTTGGCCAGTTCTACCCCATAAGTATCCCCAAATTTCACTGGTTATGTAACTATGCTCACAACCCATTCAGCTCATGTAATGGCACCACAACCATTTTAGTCCTTTGAAATGCAGATTTTTGGTGAATTATCCTCTCAAGCTGCAAAGTGAGTTTTTTAGAACTTTATTGCTATCTGTTACCTGTAGCGATTGGTACATCATCATACCGTTCTGTACATGGGTCCCAAAACCTGTCATTCCATGAACCTACACAGTTATATTCATAGAAGTGCCCACAGTTTCGACCACCGCAGCCATTCCAGAGGTACAGGATTGGTAATTGGCTTCCATGACAACCTTTTTTTTTTAATTTACACTGTTGTGGTGTTGGCCACGGTACAATGTGGTGAACTGACGGAAGACGAAAAGAGAAGGTCGAATAAATACATTTTCTGGCTCAAATAAATCTGGCCACAGGTCCTTCGTGAACAATCAAATCTCAATGCAGAAAAAGGTTCCGAAAACAATCCAAAAAAGGGAGACTTAAGTCCAAGATTAGAAAAATAAGGCCTCCCTTATATCACTACCATTCGGTAAAAATTTGAAAGTCGTCATCTAGTTTTCTAATTTCAAATTATTTATCTTGCCAGTTTGAAGGGTAAAATAGTCTTACAGCCAAATTTGATACAAGATGACACCCATCTGGTAACTTTGATTTAAAAAAAAGAATATCATCACTCGTCACTAACCTCAATGGTATTCTCGCGCAAAATAGCAACAACCCTACAGCAAAGCATTGATTGCTATGCCTCTGCCTGCTAAAGCTTCATACACCCTGAAAGTTGTCCTTTGGCCTCTACGTATAGTTGACCTTATAACCTTCACCTTTTACTTCACAAACTCCTAACAAGTTCAAATACCCTCTGGGGGGAGTTTCTGTGTCTGATTTTGTGAAGATCTGCCCAATCCCTCTGTAGATATAGTGCGGACAAGAAATTGTGACAGATGGTGTGGGTTACCGGACATTTCGTATCCAGACTTTTTGTCCCCAAACTTTTCATCCTCAAATTTTTTGTCCCCAGACTTTTTGCCCCCTAAGATTTTTCATCCCCAGACTTTTCATCCCCTTGGAATTTTTGTCCCTGGACTCATATGCAGTTTCCTTCCCGTCTTCATATTCTTCTCTTCCAATCATTCTAGTACAAGTCAGTCTTTGTCTTATTTGTCCTGAAGATGCTGTTTCAAACTGTAATGGGCTTTTGAGATGTTTTCCTGGCAAACTTTATAATCTTTGATTGTTATTGAGGCTTACCGATGGGCTCAATAATGTGGCAAACTCTCCATAAAGTGGTGTGGAAAAAGTATTCGCCCCACTCCTGATTTCCTCTGTCATTGCTTATTCTTCATGTTTAAGTGTTTCAGATCACCGAACTAATTACCCCGTCCCACCCGTAGGGTGAGGGAAGGGGTATTGTTTTCGGTTCGGTTTGTTTCTGTGTTTGTGTGTTTGTTTGTTAACACTCCAGCAGCAAAACTAATGGCCAGATTCACCCCAAATTCGGTATAGGGTTTGCCACTGACCCAGAATAGATCCTTATTGAATTTCGCACAAGTAGGTGAAAGTATGTGCGAGAGGCGGGGTTTGCTATGCCTGGCACCACTTATTTTAAGACAAAGACAATGAGTTAACAAAAAGTGCAGCTTTTAAATGATCATTTTATTAATCGAAGGTAAAAAGTTATTTAAAACCTTCGCTCAAAAAATAATTGCCCCCCTAAACCTAATGACTGGTTAACTGCAATCACATGTTTGTAATCACTGAAAATTAGTTTTCTACATCACTGTGGGATAAGTTTGCCTTACTGTTCTTTGTAGAGTTGTTTTAATTCAGCCCCACAGTAGGGTTTTCAGGCAAGATTTGCCCTTTTAAGGTCATGCCACAGCATCTCATTTGGATTCAAGTCAGAACTTTGACATGGCCATTCCAAAACCTTCATTTTGCTTCTTTTGAGCCATTCAGAGGTGGATGTGCTTATGTGCTGCAGATAATTGTCCTGCAATATAACCTAACAGTGCTTCTAATGGTTGGACATTCTTCATCAGGATTTTCTGGTAGAGAGCAGAATTCAAGGTTTCATCATTTATGGCAAGTGTCTCAGGTCCTGAAGCAGAAAGGAGCCCTAGACCATCGCACTGCCGCCACCGTGTTTGAATGTTAGTACAATGTTCTCATCGCGAAATGCTGTCAGCTTCACACCACATGTAATGGGACTCTCGTCTTCCAAAAAGTAAAATTTTTTACTGATCAGTCTGCAGAATATTATCCCAGAAGTCTTGGGGGTCAGATAGAATTTTTTTTTGGCAAATGTGAGACAAGCCTTTTGTGTTCTTTTCAGTCAGCAATGGCTTTTGTGTGCAGCTCTCCTGCGGATGCCATTTTTTGCCTCGTCTCTCTCTTATTGTTTGTTGCTGCACTTTATATGGTCTAATATGGTGACCAGGCCTGTAGTGGCTAATCTGGAGGATCTGAACGATTCCAGATGGGCCGGGTGTGTTGTCCAGTCATATCCAGTGGCGAAAAGATGTGGGTATGCAGTGTTTATCAGTGTATGCAGTGCCCCGAAATGAAGTTTGTCTCCCCCCCACTCAACAAAATTAACTGTGCCTTCCACTCAACAAAACTAAACGTGCAGTACCTGCAGTACCGGTCTTAGACATGAAACTCCAGGGCTGAAAATGAGTCCCATTCCGGCCCTGATGGTGACCTTTACCCCATGAATATGCACAACATACATAATGGAGCTGGGACATACACTAAGGGCCTGTCCACACGAGAATGATTTTTTTGAAAGCGCATAAATATGTTATCGTTTAAGCCTTGTGTCCTCACGGAGACTGCAAAAACTCACCTCGAAAGCGGTATTTTTAAAGTAACGTAAAATTGAAGTTCACGTTGATCTAGTAGCTAGCTAACCAACTTGGTTCAGGCAGTCCGCATGATATAATTGCCAATTTTGTTGCATGATGCGTTGAAATTTTGGATTCTTTGCTTGTTATGCGACCAGTAAGAATAACAAGTTAATGAATGACTCCTTTAGTTTATGCCAATTCTTATTGGACCCCTAAAATTGGGTTATGAACAAAAATAAAAAAATAATGGTTTTAATTCCAACAAAGTTCATTTAATATTTTTTGAAACACCCCTCAAATAAAGCTGAAAGTCAACCCATCAAACACATTTTCAGTGATAAATTTCAAATCTACTGTGGTGGCCTGCACAGCCAAATCAATGTAAACTGTGTTACAGAACAAATGCTTTGGGTACTGACTGTACTTCAGTCTTGCACTCTTTTTTTCCCGGTCTGTACCGAGAGTAATTCAGCCCGGGACACTTTTTCAAAGCTGTGATTAAGGACAGTAACCTGGAATGTCTAAATTGTACATTTGACCTCTGGAACTGCACTGTCCGTCCAATTTCGAGACATCTCTACAGACTTGCCTGAAGCCATTGGAAAGGATACTTGCTTAACACGAGATGACTGCTGTGCCACTCAGGTACATTTGGGAAATATGTAACTGAAAGAATAAAAATGTGTCATCACTGCAATTTTATTGTGGCCCGCGGACAAAGTCGGGCGGCTGCAATGGATTTGTGGTCCTCGTCTCTGCTGACGCTGCGTCTAAAGAGATTTTCTCGTGGATGCTGTACAGGGCAGACATTTCCACTAGTCCCATTGATAGTCTGATTACCCATACGTTATGGTGAGGTCACGACACCTGTCAATTTTGGTTGCCATGGCAACGGAATCGGACAAATGAAGCGCAATTTCACGCTGAAAATGCGCCCATTTCACTGTATAGCTTGTGAATGCTGGTGAGTGAGTTTTCCATTTATCTGGGGTGGGCACTCGGGGGAACAACACCCATGTGAACAGGGACGGTCAGACTTTCTTGTTTGTGAGCATGTACTGTAAGTCTGGAATGTCTTGTTTAATTGGATTCTGGTTCCATTTTTGTGGTGCAATCGATATCATTTGCAGACTCTAAACAGTGGATCTCTTTGGTCGTCCCCTGCACTGCTGGTGCGTTGTGAAAGCTCTGTGACCTCACCAATCCCAGCTGACTGTTTATAGACTGGGGTGGAGGGAAACTGACTTGCTGCGGGCGCACCAGATACAGCTCATTTAGCAGGATTTATGGGAGCTTCACAGACACTGCACATGATTAGGTCAAGACTCCCCCCCCCCCCAACAGGCTTGTGTGTAATGATGTAGTTATTATTAGGCAATAAGAATGAAGGATTATGAAACAAAACAGCAAACAACCAAGGCTTTGCCTTTTACAAGATGGTCGGTACTTGTTTCTCGCTCCCTCTTTTCTTTCAAAGCAGATACACGCAAAGGAACAATAATGAGGGAGGTGTCATTATTTTACATGTTGTGAGACCAGTTATTTCATGAAATGGCTAGTCCTAAACTTCAGTCATTTCACAAAATGACTAAATGTTTTACTTATTTCATAAAATGACTGGTTTCACAATCTGACTGTAACATATATACTGAGTATACGTACTTGTGTGTGTGTGTGTGTGTGTGTGTGTGTGTGTGTGTGTGTACTGTGTCAAGTCAAAGTGCATGAATGAATTATTTATTTTGACGCATGTATTGGGGCTGAGAAATAATGTTAAACAACTGGTATGTACGTGTAGTTGTTGCATTCAAAAGCAATTTCTAAAGCGGTCGCCTGCTGAAATGCAGATATCATGCAGTGTGCTCACTGGCCTGATATTAATGCGAGATCCTGTTTCAGCGTCTCACGGAGAGGCAGGAGTCCATCAGCCGCTCAGATGGAAGACATTTCCTCAACTGTGTACCGAAAAGTCCTCCTGCTCGCCTCTGGGCCTCTTCCGGAAATCTCCAAAATGCTCTTTTGTTAGTTTTGTCATGAAAATGAGTCACCGTAGGTATACGCATTAGAGCTATAGGGACGCCAGCTTTGATTGCTTGGGAGTCGATAGTGTGCTCGGTGGGGGGGGGAGACGCTCAGCACTTCAGCTGAAATGAGTTGGTTCATCAGGGCCTTGAATTGGCCCCATAGGGCTTCATTGCCATCGCTGTCTTTCCTTAGTGCTTCAAATATCAGATTAGTTGTATTTCTTCAAATTATTTGTGAAAAGCACCCACCTTGTGCTCTCATAATATGCTCATTTACTCAAGTTTGTCACATTTTTTTGTAAAGTATTGAGTCAGTTATCAAGCTTTGATGTCAGATTGCATTTTCTTTCAAAGTTAATGAAAATAAGATCATTCTGATTGTAGTTTGTGGCTGATGTCACTGAAATCCCTAAGCAAATACAACAGATACTTCAAGCTTGTCCGATCCTGTAGGTTATAGTCTTTGTAATACCCCCTGCACATTGGGTTACACTTTTATTGTAGCAGTTACAAATTACACTTACGGTGCGGGCCAAACGTTTTTGGATGGTGGCGACAGTGAGTCTAAAATTGTCCGCACAATCAAAGTAGTAGTGCATACCTTCAAATTTGTCACTGTTCTCACAACATATATTGATTTTTTTTCTTTCAGTTCCATAGTGCTGGAATGCAGAACACAGATTAAGCCACAGTCTAAACCAGAGGTCTCAAACTGGTCCATAAAAGGGCCATTGGGCTGCAAATTATCAATCCAAGCAAAGGCAAATCTGATCTCAGTCTCCTCATTTGATTAGTTGTATCAGGTGTTCTTCTGCTCGGAAGGATTGAAGACCTGCAGCCCCTTGTTCTTCTTACGGACCAGTTTTAGACCCCTGGTTTAAATGGACTGCGCTGTATGTGTGCTCTGATAGGGTGAGTGGTTTAAGTGGACTGCGCTGTATGTGTGCTCTGATAGGGTGAGTGGTTTAAGTGGACTGCGCTGTATGTGTGCTCTGATAGGGTGAGTGGTTTAAATGGACTGCGCTGTATGTGTGCTCTGATAGGGTGAGGACGGAGTGGGGGCGCGCCTTGCCCAGGGGCCCTGTTACAGGTGAGACGATGCACCTGGCTGTGGTGGTGTGCGGAGACCGGCTGGACGAGGCCTTCACCATGCTCAAATCCGCTCTTCTCTTTAGCCTCCAGAGGATCCACTTCCACATCTTCACCGAGCACACCCTGGCCACGGCGTTTGACGAAGGGGTACGTTCATTTCATCGGACTGCAAAAAAAACACGGCCCCTTATGGTATCCTAGCCTTGGGTTACAGGACTCTTCGTTCCTGGACCTCTTGTCCCCGAGGATTTTTGTCCCCAGATTCTTTGTCCCCTAATGATGATGAAATGTGCCACCATGGTTGATAGACGAATGGACGGGTGACAGACACGGGTGACACACATATCACCATTATATAAGCGCTGGGTTTAGGGATAGTGTTATAATGCAGGAAGAGAGCAAAGCATTATTGGGGATGAACAATGCAGGGACCAAAAGTCCAGGGATGAAGACTCCAAGAGTCCTAGTCTTGTGATGAGACTTGAAATCTTATTTTCCCCATGGCAGGGGACATAGGATTGGGTTCTGTCCGTCCATCCTTCCTTTCGTCCGTCCATCCGTTTTACTTTCAATGGAGACAAGTGACCTCAAATACTATGACAGTTACATGGGTCAAATTTTTATGCTTAATAAGCTGGTCTTGATCAATGATTACTTCAGAAATGGATGTGGAAGCGTGTTTATTTACAGAGTTATGGCCCTTGATGGTTGCAGGGAAAGTAATGACCATGTCGTCTTGTTTTTATTGTCTTACAAGAGAAACTTTCCTCTGCACTGGAACAACCGATTCTGAGCGAGAGAAGTATAATTTAAAGTTTCATTTTAAGACCAAAACACTTGCAGCATTGCCGCTTTTAAACAACGTGTTTCACCTTCATTTGTGCGGGATGAGTCGTAAGTTCATCGTTGAGTGATGGCTTTTAACTGAACCTGTGAGTGAGTTTCATCCGAAGTAATTCTGTGAGTGATGGGTGATATGGAGTGTGAGAAGTGAGTCTCAGTTTGGTCGGTGAGATACTGACAGAGAAGAAATTGGTGGAAAAATGATCATAAACTGGTGTTGGGCCTCCACAAACTGCCAGGTCAGATTAACATGCCTTGGCATAAAGTCTGTATAACTTAACTGAAGGGCTTGAGTACCTGTCTCACGAGAGATATGCCCTTAATCGGTGTTATGATGATGGTGACAGAGAGCGCCGTCTAACACGTTGTTCCAGGAGAGAGTGATGAGTTATGACCGGGCTGTGAGTGAGGGACTAAGACCAGGTCTGACAGGTGAGTCCATTGAAACGGGTTCCGTGAGTGACGTGTTTGAGCTGAGTGAGTGACCTGTGATTGCTGTTGTGCGTTCTCTCTTGCAGCTGAAAAGATGGCCGCGGTTTCTCTCCCCCAGGTTTCAGTACAGCATATATCCTCTATTCTTCTTCGCGGAAAACGCAGAGGAGTGGAGGGTTCTTTTCAAACCCTGCGCCTCGCAACGGCTTTTTATCCCGGTGAGAGCTCGACGCCAACCTCTGCTTCAGGACACAATACTCACGCCCTCGTCATACTGTTCTGGGTTGGGGTCCCTCAAAGCGCCAAGGGGTTGCGGATTTTCATTCCAGCTGAGCAGAAGCGCATCTGATACAGCTTATCAACTGTGCAGACTGCGATCAGTTGATTAAATGAGTTGTATCAGGAGTGCTTCTGCTTGGTTAGATCACAAACCTGCGGCCCGTTGGCCATTTTACGGACCAGTTTGAGGCCTCTGATTGTAGCGGGAGCTCCATAGTTGTTTGCACAGGGATACAGTTTTTTGGTGCTGCAATTTGTGTACAGTTCATTCCAGAAGGATATGAACTGGATGACATTCAGTCAGCTTTAATATGAGTGTGTAGCATCAATGGGCCTTTAAAATTGTACCACTACCCCAATATTTATGGACCTTTCTGTATATTGAGACCTGTGAAGATGCAACGAAGCATGGCAAACCACACCCTGGTCTCCTCAAAGAGTTGTTAGCATGCTGCTCAGCTTAAGTACAGGAAGCACTGGTTGTCAGTTCATTTCAAGATTTAAGTGCTAGCATGAAGGAAATATTAATGTGCTAATGTTATTGTACATATGTGCAGCGTGGTAGATGCTTCCATCCCATTACTTAAAATTTTCCTGTTAAGGACAGGACACATTGTTGAGGTTAATGTAATGTTCACTGTAATTCATTAAAAAATTACTTAGCTGTAAATTTACAACGAGTGCAGAGCCCTTTCAAATCTAGCCTGCTTGGAACAGGCTGATTATTTGGCCTCTGCTATTACAGCTTGTTCAGTGTTCCTGCTGGTAGTTTTCTCAATAATAGTTCAGGCAAACAACTTCACAATGGACACTGCAATTCTTTGGGTACGCAGCAGTGCAACCTGCCAAGTGTGCCGTCGATCGGATGAACGGTTGTCGAGAAAATCAAAGGGCAAACCTACGTACAGACAGTCGCTCCTTCTATTTTAGTTTGATGAATTACCTCTAGTGAAAAATAAACTGAATGAATTTTACTTGGTCGAAATGACAATGGAATTACCCACAGCCTCGGACTGCGTGTTTAACCCTCCTATTATGTTCAAATGAACAAACCATTTAGGGTTTGAAGTCAGTTTGATTGGAAAAACTACATAAGATTTTTATTACTGAAGTGTGACTGAATCTCCTCTCAGCTCATTTACGCCTTTCTACTGAGCATTTCAATAGCCAAGTAAATAAAACACGACTCCCCACATCCTCCCCTTATACGTCAAGCATCAATTTTACGTGATTATAGCAAAATGAAAGAAACCAGATGTGAAATGAATGAGGAATCTGAACACGCTTCCCGTCTTAGGCCAAGCCACAAAAACGAGATCAAAATGATGGTTTTGTGCAATAACTGATCCTGGGGTTAAAATGACCCAAACAACACTGCTGCTTATATCATGTGTGCAGAACTTTTTTTTTTTGGTTAAGTTCATATTTTACCAATAAAGCTACAAAAAAAATGTAGCTGAAAGAAGTATGTTAACCATGTTTTTAAAGGTACTGTACGTTGAGTCGGGTCAAATTGACCCAGAACACTTTTGGAGGGTAAATAAAATCAGAAATGATTTCAAACGCCGCGATTCTGCCCCTTCCTGCATGCAGCTTCTGCTGAGGGATGTAGATTCGCTCCTGTATGTGGATACAGATGTGCTGTTTCTACGGCCGATGGACCACATCTGGAGCATCCTGCGGGAATTCAACAGCACCCAGCTGGCCGGCATGGCCCCGGACCACGAGATCCCCCAAATGGGCTGGTACAGCCGCTTTGCCCGGCACCCCTTCTACGGGACGGCGGGGCTGAACTCAGGAGTGATGTTGATGAACCTGACCCGAATCAGGAGCGCCCTGTTCAAGGTGAGGAGCATTACAGGGGAAGCAGCTTTGGAAACCGCCTGTCAAACAACTGATCCAGTGCGTGATTTGTGAGCTGTGAAACTTCATTGCGAAACTTTGATTGATGTTCAAATTTCACCTCAATCCAGCTCTCCAAACTGCACTGAGAAAATATAACAATGGAATATCTATAAGAATTTGAAGTATTTGGTCAAACCAAATAATTTGACGTTGGCTCACTGAAAATAATTTATTTAGATAAACCTTTTATGTTGACGGTAAATTATAAATTGTTGTTTCAATTAACAAAATAATCATTGCCAGCACAAGGAGTGAGAGAGAGCGTTTTGAAAAACGGCTTTGTTTTATTTCTTTTAATGTGAGAATTTTTGTGTCAGTATGATCAGCCATCGCAAGCAGTGGAGACAGAGAAAAAAGTTGTGCTTTTGTTTTCAAAATTTATGTACACAATATTAAAAAGCTATGTTGGCCTCTTCTGCCAGAATGGACACCTTTATCCTGTTTTCTGAAAGAAGTTTGCACAGTTTAATCTGCCACCACAAAGTGGGTTGTCAAGACCGCACAGAAAAATTGTGCAGGCTATAATTTCTGTGGTATTGATACTGATTTAGTAGGCCAGTGAAGTCGTACACTTCCTTTGAAAACATTCCTTTGATGAACTGACAAAAACCCTGCAGGTTAGAGCCAAAGCTATTAATCTGTCGAGTAAAATCTTGCCCAACAGCCCCGTTCAGTGCTGCTGGTCCCACCCACTTGGCGTGAACATTATTGACTCTCTTACTGCAAGTTTTGCTGCTGGGGTTTTTCACAGAATATGAAATGTTTAATTGAAAATTTAAATGGTTCTCTTATTGTTTGTGCTGGTTTTTGAAATATGAAGTATGAGCCATGATAATGATTCACAAAACAAAGCTGCATTCATTTTTTTTTTTGACACACAATTTTTTCACAAACATTCCGTCTTATTCATGAATCAACTTGACTTACAAAATGAAATGGCCATGCATTGAGTGTTTGAAATTGTAAACCTCTTTGATATGTCGTGAATTTTTGCCTTGCTCATTAGTTTTTGACATTTCCAGAATTTCTGGTCAGCATTACGGTACTATGTAACTTCCAGTTCCATCTTGCAAAACTACAACCTACCACTAAAAACTTGAGAAACTGTTGATGAATTACTTTTTTTTTTACCTTCTGCAATGAAAAAAATACATTTTATGTCACTGTTATTTCTTTTTACTTATACGTACAATGTACGTTGTAAAAAAAAAAAAAAACTATTAATGGAGTGAGATCTCACTGCCTCCAGTTTACGCCCAGTCATTTCTCCTGACTCACAGATCATGGTGTGGCAAAATAAACAAAATGATCTATTTGGATTTGGATTACTTTAAGAATAGTTGCCAACAAGAGTGGAATCACTGTCAATAAAATTCTGCTTCCCATAAATTATAGAACATGAATTATTGGCACAAAACTGGTGATGTCCTCTCTTCACTTCTTCCTCTGACTCACATTTGTTTGAACCCTGTGGGATGTTCTTGATCTGGTTGTGAAGGAGTTTTCCTTCACCTGGGGGAAAATATTCCTATTGATCATTGTTATTTCAGTTTACAGGATGGAGAAATTGTAATTTTGCTCCGTAAACAATAATTTATCAATTGTTTATTGATACAATAAAATTGTGATCAATATTGATATTGACACCCTCCATGTATAAAGCCAAATCTTAAACTTTTTGATGGCATCCTATACCTTTTGAATTCAGCCAATCCTGCTTTAGGGTAGAGAGTGGGCATGTGGAACAGTGCAGACATGTCTCTGGCGCAGGAATCACTGGTGCCTGCTGGTGACATGAGTTTCAGGGGATTACTGATGTATTTCCATCCATCCAAACCCACTTCCTCCTCACTAGGGTCGCAGGGGGAGCTGGAGCCAATCCCAGCTGACTACAAGCAAAAGGCAGGGACCCACCAGGGACAGTTCACCAATCCATGGCACTCGCCACTCACACACCATTCGCTCTCACACTCATACCTGTGGGCAATTGAGCATGTCCACTCAGCCTGATGTGCATGACTTTGGACTGCAGGAGGAAACCGGAGTACCCTGAGGAAATCCACGCAAACACGGGGAGAACATGCAAACTCCACACAGAAAGGTCCCAGGTCGGATTCGAACCCACTTGCTCTGAGACAACAGTGCTAGCGCTGCTTTCGTGGAAATAAGCATCCAATTAAAAAGTTTTGAGGCTTGGTAAAAAGCTCATCATGAGTGGCTGCGTGTTTTGAGCACAAGCTGTTACTAATTCCACGTTGCATTCTGGCTGCCTGTACGGCCAGTCATGTTCTTCTAATCCAGGATGACATTCTTTGGGCAGCTGGCAAACTCCAGTGGTTCCCAAAGGTATTGCAGCTTACGCCTTAGGTCCCAAAAAGTACATTTCTCCATTCAAAACAATACCAAAATTTTTCATTTCGGAAGGCACTTTTATATTCTGAATTCTCTTTAAACTGAAACTATTTCTCCATCAACTTTTTTTTTTGAACCGGACAGCATATAACTACGACTCAGTTTTCATGAGTGAGCCCTCGCTGCGGAGTGCAGGACATCAGTCCCAGACTCCCCGCTCCCCTGATGTCCGACCCCGCCCCCTGATGTCCCAACACTGCACATTCCCTACTATTTGGAGGCGGTAATACCCCTAGAAGTTGTTGTCAAATGGCCCAAGTTTATCCTGAAGAGCGGGGCTGCGTCCGAATAGTCTTTTTTACCTTAGGAAGGTCCTAACTCCTAAAAAATGATCCGGAAATAATTACGCGGCAGCCATGACAAGGGGATTTGAATGCTTAAAATGTTAAGGAAAGGTGTCTCAGTGCTTCCTAATTTACCTCCTTTAACATAGGATACGCAGAACCATCCTTTTCGAAAAGAAAGGAGATAACGTCATTCCACAATTCTGCGCAGCAGCATTATTTAAAGCGACGACCAATCATCAGGCCAATTGCATAAAGAAACATATACGATGGGCAGGGGACTGATGATTACATTGCCTAGTGTAAGTGCATTTGTATTCTCCAGCGCGGTTGTCTTCCTAAGTCGTTTGGAATTCCCCCTTACACCTGTCCTTTATCTTATGACATTTTCCACAAAGGTTAAAGAGAAGTGGTTAGGTTTTTGTGGATTAAGACGTAATTTTTTGACTAGCCGGACGCAGCCCGGGACTCGTATTTCAGAAAAATGGCAAACTGGCCGCGTGCAGCGGGACTTCATCAAATTTCTGAAAGCTGGAGGTATCACCCCATTACCTTATAAAATCAGATTCCTTGCACCAGATTATACGGCCACCCAGCTGAAGAAGGTGACGCCGGTTCACCCCTTTCTCCGCCACCCAGAGACTGGCCTGCGGAGGGCTTTTGGGGGAAGTCACCTGGAAGAGAAAGGCACACCCCGGGGGGGTCGCTCGGCTGCAGGGCGGGGCAGGGAAACTCGAGTGGGGAGGCTTTTCGGCAAGTAACTCTGCCTTGCAGCATGCTATCAAGACAGAGTTTGGAGGGGGCAAAGGCGGGGGGGGGGAGCCCGGCTGTACACGGGGCGTGTCGGCGATTGGCCGTGCCGGGTGCAAACACATTCTGGCCCCCAGCCTCAAAGGGATGGCGGGGCCCCAAGTCGCTGCCTGCTGGGGCGCCTCCGGGGGGGCGGGACAAGGCTCCTTGAGGAGGGCTGCAGCCCGGGGAGGCCTGGGGGGGCCTGTGGAAGGGCCGTCAGATTTTTACCCATATCTCCGCCCTGCAGCCGGCTATCGGGGTTTGTGGCGGGGCCAAGCTGGGATGGAGCCCTTTCACCAGGTCCCCGGCCCGACTCGGGGCGCAGCCACGGCAGGGCCCAAACCCACCTCTTCTGATTACTTTTGGCCGCCACCTTCCACTTCCACCCAGCGCGGCTCCGGGGGGCCAGGTCTGCTCCCCGGTCATTTCCAGGGGTCCTCCCTGGCACCCCGGGCTAAGCCTGCCCCCGCCCATGCTGTCAGGGCCCCGTGCTGGGGCGGGTGGAGGCCCTGTCCCTCTGGGGCCACTGCATGTCCTCTTCACTCTTTCATGCCTTTTACTGCTTCCCTCTCATGTCCTGCTCTCTCTCATGTCTCCTATCAGCTCCCGAGCTGCTTTGGTATCATAGCTGTTGTCATAGTGAAGCACTTTATGTTCCCTTCTCTGCGAGAGGGATAATGTACCGTGAGTTGGTCATTATTGCGGAAAACCCCTTCAGAGCTATTAGATTAAAATATTACATACATACATAAATATTTATGAAGTAAATTTAAATTGTATTTTATCATATTTTCGCATTAACTTAAATACATTTAAGTTAATTTCCATAGAGTGCAGATGAGTTTTTGTACCTCTTGCAGTCGTCCAGCAGATGGTGCCATAGACCATGCCTATTGGATGTCCGTCTCTGCCTCTTTGTCCGACCCCGCCTCGTTCGCGGCCCCCCTATAACGTCCATGGGGGTACTTCATTTTCATTGCATTTCATCCCTATTCATCGCGCCCCTTTGCGACCTCTGCTGGCGTATTTTGGTACTGATTCTACAGAGCCATGTGACTGTTGCTGACCTATCGCGTTTCTGATCCCTACAGAGCAACATGACTCCCTTTGGCTTGCCCTGGGAGGCCCTTCTACAGCCACTGTATGAGAGGTACAAGGACCTCATTGAATGGGGAGACCAGGACCTTCTCAACATCATCTTCCACTACAACCCAGGTATAGAGACTGCTGGAAGTAATCTGATTAGGTTCTCAAGGACTGTCACAAACAGAAGCTATCAAGATGTTATCTCTTGCTGTTCAGGCTCAATTAGTTAGTTGTGTGTAGATAGTACTTGAAATAAAAATGTGCCAAATTCTGGCGGATAGGGTAAGAACGCAACAGTGATGATACAGCACTTATACCACATTAAGATCTACTTTCTTCACGAGTCATCAGATAAGACACTATACCACATTCAGCTCAACTTCATTCAGCAGTCATTACACTATGCATGACTTTACCAGACATCAAGATTATACCAGTATCTGGACAAAAAATAGTGATGTTGAAGAAGAGTCACTCCTATATACCAGTGATAGTCCAGGTCAAGGGATGACTGTACTCCTCTCACTTTTTCATCTTACTACTTCACTAACACTGGACTATAACTTTAAAGAAGAAAAAACGAAAACAAAACACTTCATGCAACCAGGTAAAACAATTTAGATGGAGATTTTACTCAATGCAAACGATATATGAGATACATGAGTTCCCTAACATGTGACCAAACCATACAAGCAATTAAATGTTATATTTTTGTATAAAACCATTTAAATCATTTTATTGGCACTGTAAAAAGACAATGGGCAGCAGTAAAAAAAAAAGTGCATTTTGTGGATAAATAGTGGAAAGAATACTATATAATGTGGTATAACAGAAAATTTCACTCAAATCTACAATGATGTCAAAAGGAAATTGAATTTAAATATTACTCAGCAATGCACTCGCGCCAGGTTTTGTGTTCAACCAATCAGAGGGAAGGTCTGCAATTTCAGAAGCTAAATGCTTGTGCGAGGGAAGCGAACGACATAAGACATCTGTAATGGAGGCTAACCACCGCCAACATGTTGATAATGTTCTAAATTTGGAATTACTCCTGGTTTTTTTGGTGTTGAATTTTTCCCGACACATTATTCAGCTCCAGGCTGTGCACTTTGCTTGGCCGTTCGGTAGTTAGACGTTTTATGCGGGGCCAGTTGCTATCATGATAAAGTCACTTAATTTCCTTTATGGTCTCATCCAGTTGGCTTTTCATTGTTGAGAAATTTTCTAATAAACAGTAGCATCCCGTACGGCGCACAGACAGTTCTCTTGTGGAATAAACAGCAGCATTCACGGAAAGAAGACTACTTATAACATTAATTGAAGGAACGTCAAGTTCACGTTTGCCATTTAAATGATTTTTTTTCCGGTCAAATTCTTATGACAAATGTCACTATCAATGAGGTTTTCAGGACTTTTTGTGCCCGCCATTTTTGTTTATTAATATTTGACAGGGGAAACGTAAAAGGACTATCATATAACAAGCATTCTGATTGGCTGATTTTGCGCAATGCCATTACGTCATGGAACACAAAACCTGGCTCGAGTGCACAGGTGCAGTTGTGGGAGGGAAGCGCAACACATAAGACATCTGCTACGGGGACTAGATTATAGTTGCATAATACAGTAATATGATACCATGACAACATTAAATTATTTTAAAAAAATGTCAAAAGAAGTGAATCTAAATTTCATTGCGACTGTAAGCACTTTTTGCCTTTCTTCTGATATCTTTTGTCTGCTTCTGAGCTGCCATAATCGACTCACAGAAAACAATGACATCCAGTTTCGTCCTAAAATCGTGAGGTGCGTCATGTTGCCGTGGTTAAAAACAGCCATATTGGCTTTGCAGAGTTCCTGTACACCGTTCCCTGCCAGTGGAACTACCGGCCGGAACACTGCACATACGGCAGCAACTGCAAGGGCGCGGAGGAGGAAGGCGTCTCTATCCTCCACGGCATCCGCCGAGTTTACCACCTCGACAAACATCCCGCCTTCAAAGCCATTTATGAAGTGCTGCACAAGGTAAGTACATAGACGGGGTAAAATGCATGTGTTCAGCACACAGCCCCACTCACTGAGTTAGCGCTGACTCATAACTACTTTCTGCAATAGTCTTTATTGAATCTCACATTCAGCACAACACAAACAAAACAAAGCCAACAAAAATGCATGAAACTATATGAATGACCAAAAAAAAAGAATTTTCTCCCATCCCGATTGCTTCTATTTTGGCATCATTGTTACATTTCAATTTTTTCTGATCATGAAACTTATTTTAATATTAAACAAAGATTATTAAACACAGAATTAAGTTTTTAAATGATGATTTCATTTATTTAGGGGCAAAATTTATCCAACCCTACCTTGCCAAATGTGAAAAAAAAAAATTGCCACCTTAATTTCTAAATGAACAAAATAAACAAATTTAATCGATAACTGGGTTCAATTTCGCTTGACACCCGGGCATGATTTCCACCAGCCCTGTTGTGTCTAAAGAGCACTCACATAGAACCTGTATGGCAATGTGAAGTCAGCAAAAAGAGGCACACAATGCCGTGGCCTAAACAAATTCAAATACAGATGAGAAACAAAGTTGTTGACATTCATCTGTCTGGAAAAGCTTACAAAGCCATTTTTAAGGCTCTAGGACCCCAGTGAACCAGAGTCAGAGCCATTATTTACAAATGGAGAAAACTTGGATCAGGGGTGAACCTTCCCAGGTGTGGCTGACCTACAAAAATTACTCCAAGAGCGCATTGACGACTCATCTAAGTGCTAACAAAAGAAATCAGATTTACACTTAATGTTTGGCTGCAGACTAGTTCCTCTCGCCAAGGGTGGCACAACCAGTTGCTCGGTTGAAGGGAGCAATTTGTTTTTTACATGGGTGATATAGGTTTTGAGTAACTCTCTAACTTCAATAAATCATTTAAAAAAATGCAGATTTTATTTACTCGAGTGGTCTTTGTCTTATGTTAATATTGGTTGGAGGATCTGAAGCATTTACATAATGAGACAGAAAAAATTCAAGTAAATTGTTAAGGGAGCAAATACTTTTTTCGCAGTGCTGTTGTAATAGTAAAAGCATTAATAGCCAGTGAGGTTCCGAGAATGTGCTAAAGCTACCGAGAATGTGCCAGACTCAGCATCTGAAACAGATGCATCGAACTGCATTCAAAGAATATCTCCATACTGGTCAAAAGTTTTCGTAAGCTTTACTCATGTTTTTGTCAAGTTTTTAGAAAAATACTAGTAGTTTTCCTTGACTTTAATATTGTCACATGGCGCTAGGTAATATGTGATTGGTGAAAAGTAAAAGATCATCTGTTATTTGGCAAGATAGCGGCCACAATGTCATAAAAATAATAATAATTTGGTATTATAGAGAACAGGTAAAAGTATTGTTGACATTATCCACAGGGGATATACAACAGAATGTAATGCAGTAACTTCCAGTGTAGTGTTGGGAATGAACATTCAAAATCATGTGGCTGTCTTAGTCGAAAAAAATGGCTCGAGTCAGCTATTGTGGCTATTATCACAAATTGAATGCAGTACTTAAATAAAAACTTTTTTTGTGAAAAAAAAAAAGATGTGTTCTGTTGGTATTCAAAAACCTTTGATTAGTAGGGAATGTACTGATTCAAACTGAAGCACATGAGCGAACATATCGTTTCTTGAATTGATGTCCATCCTCATGGAATTTGTCACCAACTTCTGAGACTCATGTTTGTCCATTTTCAGTATCCGTTTGAGGACAACATGGCGCATTCTTTATTTGAGCCTCTGCAATCAAGGTTCCTGGACACAGTTAACACTCTATGTGGCCGGATTCCACAGATCTTCCTCAAGCAGGTGGAGAAAACCATGAAGACAATGTTTGAACAGAGACTAATCGTGCCTACTAAACCTCAACCCAGGAAAACTGCTCAAACTTGATAAAGAACCGATCCAAACCTGAATGAACTCTGACTCAATACTTGAACCGAAGGGCCCATACCTGACCCAAACAGGTGGTACTGTCAGCACAGTGCTTGAACTGGAGATGATCATACACAGTAAACCACAACCGATGAAAAACATGAGTCGACATGACATGAAGTGATTCAACCTATTCTTGACCAGACTCAAAACTACCCCAAATTATTACTTAAGGCTATACTAAACTAGAGGCAAATCTGACAGAAACCTGACTCAATCCTGACCTAAAAACGGACCCAAACCTGAACAAAAATTGGACATCGATCCTTACCCAAATATGACCAAAACCTGACCCAGTGCTGCTCGACATCTTAATCAAAAGTTGACCCAAAGCAGACAGACATCAGACCCAAACTTGACCTCTCGAGTGCACTGGCACTGTGGTAGTAGCCTATTTGAAGTTTCTTGTTCTTTGGTAAAGGTGATTGAGAGCAGGCTCAGAGGCCACTAAGTGTGTACGTGGCCTGCTTGTGCTACAGACCTTACGAACAGCCTTTCTGCCAAGGATAAGACAGATTCTAGCTGCCACTGTTGCGCTCACTGCTCTGCATACCACATATTCAAGAAAAAAATTGTTTCATTCGTGCGCTCTCCAGAAAATTGAACGGTACACCTTCCAATGCGCACTAACCTCAGTGTCTTTTGACCGGTCACCAGAATTACTATCATTAATAATAAAGCTTTCTTGCTTTTCCCACTAGTATTTTAATGTGGGTTGCCTGTAGACATTTTTACAACTGATTGCTCTTTGCCCATTCCTGCATGGTTGGCCCATGAAAGATTTGATGTGTTGCCACATACTGCCATTTTCCAAAGGTGAGCTCACTTAAGTTCCTAAATTCTTGGCCTTCATTTCATTCATTCAAACCAATTTCTTTACAGCCCTCATCTCCCCTATTCAAACGTAGCCTATGCTACTGTTCTTACGTCCGCAAAATTCATTTAAATTGATTGAATGAAGGATTATACTGCAAACAAGCATGCAGTCCACGGCGAGTTTCCTGATATGACGATGTCTGGCACAGGAACGGGAAGGAAACGCTATGAATCAAATATCCACGTTAAGTAAACGTTAAATAAAATAATGAACAATAGCAAATATTATAAAAAAATTGCATCCGATTCCATCAAATGTGAATTTTGCAAAAACTGAACGTGACTTCCACCACAGGCGATTAAAAGCTGAACAACTTGGCATCTTCGCAATATGAAAATATAGCTTAGTAATTAATCGGCAAAAAGTTTAATGAGCAAAATGGTTAAATTGCCACAGTCAAGGTGAAGGCAAGTCCACCGCGCTTTGGCACCTACTGCGGAGGTCATCCATCTGGACTCGGCGCAACCCAACACCCTTAAAGTCCTAAAGGAAATGCAATTCAGTGCGGCACAGTTGACGGCACATGTCTGGCGAATGCCGGGATTTTACATCATGGTTTTACATCGCCATTTTACATTATCCTTGTACTCTATCTGCTCATCAGCTGATGCGCCGTGATGACGAATTTACCCTTCATAAAGAGCTGAGGAGTGAACTTCAAAATGAACTTAAAACTTATATTTAGATTAATATCACTGGTGTTTTACCAGTGTAAGTCCACTTTCAAGTAGTTTTGCTTATATTCATAACGGCTTTGTAAACCTGTATTATCTTAAATTTTGATGCCAAGTCTGTGGTTGGTCCTGAAATGCATGCCATCCTTGCCTCTACAATATGCGAAAAAAATCGTGTGACACATTACATTATTGACACAGCATAAAACAATGCAGAGATATTTATTATATGTTCCAATGCAGCATTGTGTCAGACACCTTAGGGTTAGGGGACGGGGAAGGGTTAGGGTTTAGGATAGTGAGGAATGATATGCAAAAGGCTTTGACTCAATCAGCTCCCGAGTCCTATGTGCAGTAAATCATTACCTTAAACAAATTTGGGCCCTGATTCTGTGATTATCAGCTCACTGATTATTCACCATCAGCTATGTTGATTCTTACACAGTGTGTAACTGCAATATGGAATGTTGCATTCAAACTGTTTTATTTTGTTTATGGTGTTTTATATTTATCTGTATTTTGTCTGATTTAGACAACTGATTGCAGTTCGTAGCTATATGAGGCATTTAAATGTAACCTTTTCGGGGACATAGTTTACAGCCTGAGTATTGTGGGAAATTTAAAATCAGAGAACACAGTGAGCAGTGATGCTCGCTAGATAAACTTTCAATGCATATGAATGATTTTAATATGAGCATATTGCAAAATGTTTGAGTGAACTGGTAGCTTACTACGGTTATCAGTGGTAAACTGATTTATGTTGTAGATTAGGCCAAAGTTTGTCTACTAGTGATAAAACTGCCCATTAAATGATTTTTAATTATGCCTGCGTTCATTATTTCCAATATATTTGTGATGTCTGACCTGTTCAATTTTCCGAGAGAGAGAGACTTCTGACTTTCCTTTAACAAAATTAAAAGACATACAAAATGATACTACACAAACAAATTAAACATAGAAATGAAAAAAAATTGAAAAAAACACAAAAAAAGTATTACAAAAATAAAATTCTTAAAATATAGATATGTTAAAAAAATACGCACAATGTAATAATTTCAAAAAGGCCACACAAAAGACCACAAATTCATGGAAGGCAGTCAATATAACCCTCATTTGTAAACTCACGAACAGCCCCATCCACTGCCCAAACTTTTTTGAAACCCTCAAAGTCTTTTGTGATTTCTGCATTCGCAAACTCCAGTTTTAGGCGAGACAGAACAAATTTTCTGAATAAGAGCCTTGGACATATAGGCCCATCTGTCCTTATTTTGTTTCTCCTTGAAATCCAGATCGCCAATTTTGCTTGACCAATAATAAAATTAGCCAAACAACATGTATTTCTTTGGTTATACGAATACCCAGGTCCAAACACAAAAAATTCTGGTGAAAAACAGAATCCCAATCTTCTACATACCTCAACACAGAAAAAAGCTCCGTTTAACGAGCACACTTCGTGAAAATATGGGTCACTGTTTCAATTTCAGGACAGAAAGACACTCCCTCGAGGTCCCTGGCTTCAGATGTGCTAAACGAGCGTTTGATGCAATCGCCCCATGTACGATCCTCCACTGCAGGTCTCCTGACCTTTTTGGGAGAGGCTGCTTATAAAACACCCTCCAGGCCCCTTTTGGAAGACCCCCATTTGCAAGAAACTCTTGCCATTTGCCAAGCTGGACATGTTTTAGGGAGCTTAAGTGAATGGTCTTTGTACAAACTGCATACAATTGTTTTTTTTCCAGCACTTTCGAAGCTACCCAGTTTTGGTGATTTAAAAGACAGTAGGTCGCCCGGTCCCTCCTGCCGTTCCCCCCTTACTGCAGAGATCAGCAATTCAGGGAAAAACAGCCCATCACCCTCCTCTTGGGAAGTTGAACCATTTTGAAGTGCTTCCCGACCTTTTACCGAGAGAGCACCCCTTATCCCATCCAGAAGCTTACCAACAGTCCTCACTTACTTGGAACCTATTTGTGCTGCCACAGAGCTGCTATCCTCCGCCCCGCTGGGCACCACAGGTCAGCCAACCTGCAGAGACCAGCTCTAACAAAGAGCCTCTGCAGAGCATTAGAGAAGCCTTGCACCAGCGGTATCAGTGGATTATGGAAAATCAGCTCTTCTAAAACCAATTGGGTTGGGACCATCCCCCAGTCTCGGGAGATCCGCAGGCCCCTCCAAGCCTTCAAGACAGACCAATAGAAGTCTGTACCCCCATCACCACCCACATTGCCCAGCTCCATGAGGAACAAGTGACGGTCCAGCCCCATGCCCCCAATTCGTCTCAATAAACAGCAAGCTGATTCTCTCCAGCAGACATCCTCCTGGTATAGGAGCCTTTGTACTGCCTGCAGTCGGAAAGATGCCACTCTGCTTTCGAGATCAATGAGGCCCTGCCCCCCTTCCTGGACTGGCAGGTGTAATACCCCTGCCTTTAACCAGTGTTGCCCTGTCCAGAAAAAATTAACCAGGGACCTTTGCACCACTCTTAATAAATCATGAGGGGGTTGCAAGACTGCCACCTTATGCCACAATGTAGAAGCCACTAAATTATTTACTATGAGTATTCTGCCTCCATAGGACATACAAAAGGTACATGGCACAACCCACTTCGATTTTTCCAGTTTCCCAGAAACCTTCTCTGCAATGCCCTCCCAGTTTTTCTTGATATACTCATCAGAGCCCATATAGATACCCAAAATTTTCAGGACTGTAATGTCATCTGCATATGCAGACAACGTGATGGCCATTTCAGAACCTGGAACTGTCACCCCCTTCAGCCACATTCGCAACAGCCTCAGTAAAGGCTCAATGGCTAGGAAATAGAGCTGGCCTGACAAGGGGAAACCCTGTTGTATCCCCTTCGCCCATCAACAGGCCTACTGACCCCTCCTCTAGCCTTAACTAAACAAGACACATTACAGTACAGCAGTTTCACCCAAGATACAAAATAATCCCCAAATCCAAAACCAGTCAACACATTAAACATATACTCATGATCGACTCGATCAAAAGCCTTTTCTTGATCTAACGAAATAATTCCAAACTCTAGACCACAGTCTCTTGATAGATCAAGCATATCACGCATTAAAAATAAATTTTCTCTAATCGAGCGCCCAGGGATACAATAGGATTGATCATCGTGTATTAGATCAGCAAGGTGTTTTTTTATTCTGTTTGCCAAACATTTAGACAGAATCTTATAGTCTGTGCACAACAGAGCTACAGGTCGCCAATTTTTTATTAGACACAAGTCCCCTTTGTTAGGCAGCAGCGTCAACACTGCCCGACGGCAACTCGTTGGTAGCTCTCCCATCTCAAGGCACTCCAAAAACACCTCCAGAAAATCAGCCCGAAGGATTCCCCAGAAGTGCTTAAAAAATTCTGCAGGCAGTCCATCCACTCCAGGTGAATGCCTAGCTGTCAACTGCTGCACTGATATTGTAAGCTCTTGCAGATTCAGTACACAGTCCATCTCAGTCCTCTGGACCTTCTTCAGTCTGGGGAGGTTCTGAGTTAGAGCATCCAGGTGAAGCTGCTCAGTCTGCCCAGCACTAAATAACTTCTCATAGAAGCCTTCCACAGCTTCCATTATTTCTCCCCTGTCATAGGACAGCCTCCCATCAGGCATCTGCACACAATGCATGTGTTTTCTCTCCCTCACCCTCTTCTACAGATTAAAAAAGAAAGAGTTTGGAGCATCCATATCTTTGCAAAACCTGTACCGAGCCCTTACCATAACCCACTGTGCTCTATCCTGCAGCAAATTCCCAAGATCACTACGCAGCTGCATTAGGACTGTACTGAGTGTTATGGCCCCAATTTGTTATTACATTTATAACACAACAGCAACAGCAAGGGATGACAGACACAGTTTTAAAAACCTCAACACATTTAATTAACAAACACCATAACAACTAACTAACCTAAAGACCAAGATTGAATTATGTACAAAACATAAATATTTACAATCCCTTTTCGTGGGGGTGGCTTGGTGATGTCCTGGATGATGAAAATGCTCAAACACAGGCAAAGAAATCCACAAAAGAAACGTCACAGGTCTTGAACAGAATGGCAGGTCTGGTCATCTTCTTGCAATTTCTCCTACTACTTTACTGTCTCAATTCTTTTCCTTATATACTCTTTTGCAGACCCCACCCACAATTAGACCTCTTTTTTTAATTTTCTGAGACTTGCCCCAGACATTTCCAGGACATGTCTAAACATGACTCCAGTCTGAGCTTAACAAAAAAAAGGTAAATAATTTAAATACTATATTCACATTACACCTCCATTCCAAAAGGGAAAAATTTTGACTCATAAAGGCAAAATTTTTCTTTTCAATACAAAATGGTTAAGTGAACACTTGTCTATATATACATATCATACAATATTCAAACACATGATATATATATACACATTCAAACACGGGATAAGCAATCAGCAATTACAATGTCTGTACCCTTCACATGCTTAATTTCCAAGTCAAACTCCTGTAAAATCAAACTCCAATTCAACAATCTCCGATTCTTGTTTTTCATCTTACTCAAAAACATCAACGGATTGTGGTCTGTGTACACAATCATTGGCTTTTGTCCTGTACAAACATAAACCTCAAAGTGTTGTAAAGATAGAACCAGAGCCAACAGTTCCTTCTCTATTGTGGAATAGTTCCTTTGGTGGCGATTGAACTTCCTGGAGAAGTATGCCACGGGATGCTCAATGTCATCAGAGTCACTTCTCTGTAGGAGCACAGATCCACAAGCTTGGTCGCTAGCATCGACCGCGATGGAGAACGGTTTGTTGAAGTCAGGAGATTTGAGCACGGGGAAGTGACACAGCAGAGACTTCAGGCGATCGAAGGCTCTCTGGCATGCATCATCCCAGGTGAACTTTACGCCTTTCTTCAGTTGGTTAGTTAGACTGAGAGCAATCTCAGCAAAGTTCTTGCAGAACTTGCGGTAGTACCCGATCATTCCAAGGAAGCGGCGCAAAGCTTTTTTGTTGTCAGGAACTGGAAAGTCCATGATGGCTTGGACTTTAGCATTTATGGGTGCCACCTTACCCTGGCCTATGACGTAGCCAAGATAGGTGACAGTAGCACAACCACTCAGTAGCACAAGTCACTCTTGCTCAGGTTAACAGTCAGGTTAGCCTGGGTCAGGCGCTGGAACAACAGCTCTACATCTTTTAGATGTTCTTCCCAGGAGTCACTCCATGTGATCAGGTCATCGATGTACGCACCCGTGTGTGGCAATCCGGCGATTGTAGACTGTATCATCCTTTGGAACGTGGCTGGGGCATTTTTCATGCCAAAGGGTAGGACTTCATACTGGTATAATCCAGATGGTGTGGCAAAAGCAGAGATGCTCTTTGCCCTCTCAGTTAAAGGCACACACCAATAACCCTTCAATAAATCAATCTTGGTCAGAAACTTTGCTTGCCCTACACTATCAATACAATCATCAATCCTAGGTATTGGAAACACATCAGTTCTAGTTACAGCATTGACTTTGCGATAATCTGTACAGAATCTAGTACTTCCATCAGGTTTTGGAACTAGCACACAGGGTGAACTCCAATCTGAGTTGGAGGGTCTGATAATATCATGTTCTAACATGTACTCAACCTCTTTCTCAGCAATCTTTCTCTTTTCAGGATTCATCTGGTACGGATGCTGTTTTATTGGTTTGGCATCACCAACATCTACATCATGAGAGGCTATAGTAACTCTCTTTGGAACATCAGGAAACAAATCCTCATATTTCTTGATCAACCTCTTAAACTGATCTCTCTGTGAGGGTTCTAAGTGCTGGAGTTTTACATCAAGATTTTGCAACACTTCAGAATTTGACAATTTACATGAAAGAACTTCAGCTTTAATTCTAGGTTCATCATCTTGAAACTCCCCCTCATCTTCACACATCTCAGCCATTGGAGGATCTGAAGTGACAGCTGCAACCCTAGCATTTCTGTCATGATAAGGCTTCAGCATGTTAATGTGACACAATTGTTTTGGTTTTCTCCTATCTGGAGTCTTCACAATGTAATTGAGATCATTGAGTTTTGTCAGAATTTCATAAGGACCATGAAATCTATCCTGCAATGGATTGGACTGCAAGGGAAACAACACAAGGACCTTTTCTCCTGGTTTAAACTCACGGCTTCTAGCCTTATGATCATACCAAGTTTTCATTTTTCCCTGACTTGATTTCAAGTTCTCTTTGGCAAGGTCACAAGCTGCACGCAATCTTTCCTTGAACTTGCTAACATAGTCTAACAGACTGATATGCGGCTCTTTCTCTTGCCATTGTTCACTCAATAATAGCAAAGGTCCTCTCACTTCATGACTAAACACTAGCTCAAATGGACTGAATCCAGTAGACTCCTGCACTGCTTCTCTAGCTGCAAACAACAGCAAATGAACCCCTTCATCCCAGTCTTTCTCATGGTCATAACAATAAGTCCTCATCATTGTCTTGAGAGTGGAATGAAACCGCTCTAAGGCACCCTGACTTTCTGGATGATAGGCACTAGAAAGAATCTGCTTTGCACCTAGTTCATACACAACCTGCTGAAACAATCCTGAAGTGAAATTGCTACCTTAGTCTGACTGAATTTCCCTGGGAAGACCAAACAACGTGAAGAACTTTATCAAAGCCTTCGCGATTGCAGTTGCCTTGATGTTACGTAAAGGTATGGCTTCGGGGAATCTGGTAGATGCACACATGATTGTCAACAAGTACTGATTTCCAGATCTAGTCTTAGGTATTGGACCAACACAATCAACAATGACCTTAGAGAATGGCTCCCCAAATGCTGGGATAGGCTGCAATGGAGCTACAGGCGGGTCTAACTGGTGTTTTCCAACTACCTGACAAGTGTGACAGGTTTTGCAAAAGTTGGAAACATCTTTCCGAAGCCCAGGCCAAAAGAAGTGTTTCATGATCTTATCAACAGTCTTGTTAACACCAAGATGACCTCCTAAAGGTAAACTATGAGCCATTGTTAAGATCTCATTCCTATAGACCTTCGGAACAACAATTTGCCTGACCACTGCCCAATCTGCATTGGCAGGATATCAGGAGGGCGCCACTTCCGCATCAACACACCATCCTTGAGATAATACCCAACTGGAACTGCGTCTATTTCTTTATCAGGAAGGGCTCTCCTCTTTAGTACACAAATTTCAGGATCATTAGTTTGCTCCTCAATCAACCGCTTTCTGGACAGAGACAAGTCTCCAGACACATCAGAATCACCAGACCCATCCGGCTGGCTGAATAGAGAACTGATAAAAGTATCTGATAAGTCCTCAAACGGAGAAACCATAGTAGGCCAATCAGAGTCATGAGGCGAACCACCTGAGTCCTGACTATTCAATGTACTGGACGGCACCACATCATCTTCTTCTTTAGCCTTCTTAGCCATAGCACGAGTCACTGCGCAAGAAGGATACAGAGATGGGTCCTCATCCCCATCTTCAGTGCTCGGCTGTGAAGTAAGATGTACAGGGGGAACTACTTTGCCCCCAGCCAGGTCATTGCCTAGCAACAGAGAAACACCCTTTATAGGTAGACTTGACATAAGTCCCACCTTTACCTGTCCTGTAACTAAATCTGACTTCAAGAATATAGAGCGCAGGGGTACAGATACAGTCCTCCCTTCAATACCTTGTACAAGTATGAAATCCCCTGAAGCGGTCTCATCACGTAACTCCAAGGAGTCCATCAACAAAAGTGACTGAGAAGCTCCGGTATCCCTTAGGATATATATGGGGACAGGAGTAGTATGCTCATTCAGAGCCACAAATCCCTCTGACACAAATGGAAGAAATTCCTCCCTCACCAAGTCAGCTGTATCAGGCTTTTTAGCCCCACAAGAAGCAGGCAATTTAGCAGATTGGTTATCTACTACAGGGGTTTCTAACCTTGTTTTCACAAAGGCATTTGGTTTGGTATCCTTTTCTTTTTCTTTCTTAGCTTTAAGGAACCAACAGTTTGTTGTAACATGACCAGATTTCTTGCAATAACTGCAAACTAGACCACTTTTGTCACTGTCAGCTTTCACACTTTGATCAGACCTGTTACTGGATTTCTGAGCACCATCACCTGATTTGTCTTTGTCTTTGGGTGAGGAATCTTGGGTATCACCATAACCCTTTTTCTGAAATTGGGACCATCTATTATTACTGCTAGACTGAAATTTGGACTTATGTGTGAGAACATATTCATCTGCAAATTTGGCAGCTGATTGCAAATTTAGTGCTTGCTTCTCATTAAGGTAGGTCTTAACATCATTTTTAACACAGTTCTTGAATTCGTCAACTAACACCATCTCTTTTAGTGAGTTGAAATCATCCTTGACCTCCAAAGAAGTACACCAGCGCTCAAAGCAAACCTGCTTTTCATTAGCAAATTCAACATAAGTCTGATTTTCAGATTTCTTCAGACCTCTGAATTTCTGTCGGTAAGCCTCTGGAACCAACTCATAAGCTCTCAAAATAACCTTTTTGACAACCTCATAATCAGAGGAATCATCTGCAGACAAAGCCGAATAGGCTTGTTGAGCTTTACCCTTGAGGACAGTTTGCAACATCAGAGGCCAGTGTTCCTTTGGCCACTGGCAACTCTTTGCTACCTTTTCTAAACACTGGAAATAGTTGTCAACATCCTTTTCCGAAAATGGAGGCACCAGTTTTACCTCCTGACTGGCACAAAATTTATTTTTAGTTTCAATTTTAATTTTTAGTTGCTCCATTTGGAGTCTTTCTTCTCTATCGAATTTCTCTAATTCAAAATTTCTCTGTCTTGCAAATTTTTCTAACTCAAATTCTCTTTGTTTTTCTTTTTCCTCCCTTTCTATTTTCTCTTCTCTTGCTAATTTTTCTAACTCAAACTGCCTTTGTTTTTCTTTTTCTTCCCTTTCTTTCTCTCTTTCTTCCCTCTCAAATTCTCTTTGCTTTTCTTTTTCCTCCCTTTCTTTTTCTCTTTCCTCCCTTTCAATCTCTAGCATTTTTAATTTAAGTTCCATTTCTATATTTGGATTTTCCACTGGAAACTGTTCCAGATCTCCGGGTGCAAACACATTTTCATCAATTTAATATTCAACTATCTCTCGAGCCAGTCTTGCTTTTCGCATGGCTGGTTTCACCTCTGTCAGCTCTAAATGTCAGCAAATTTCTAGCAGTTCTGTCTTTTTAAAAGACTTCAAAACCCCTACGGTTGGTGATGCCAAGAAATCATCCATTGCTGTTGTCAATATATATGTATTCAATTAAAAAAAATCAATTTTACAATTTGAAATGTTAGATTTTCAATAAATTACTCACAAAATGGTCTATCCCGGTCGAGCCCCCAATTTGTTATGGCCCCAATTTGTAATTAGATTTACAACGCAACAGCAACAGCAAGGGATGACAGACACAGCTCTAACAACTAAAACACATTCAATTTTTAAAACAAAGACAATAACGACTAAGCAACTAACAACTAAGACCAAGATTGAATTATGTACAAAACATAAATATTTACAATCCCTTTTCGTGGGGGTGGCTTGGTGCTGTCCTGGATGATGAAAATGCTCAAACACAGGCAAAGAAATCCACAAAAGAAACGTCACAGGTCTTGAACAGAATGGCAGGTCTGGTCATCTTCTTGCAATTTCTCCTACTACTTTACTGTCTCAATTCTTTTCCCTATATACTCTTTTGCAGACCCCATCCACATTTAGACCTCTTTTTTTTGATTTTCTGAGACTTGCCCCAGACACATCCAGGACATGTCTAAACATGACTCCAGTCTGAGCTTCACAAAAAAAGGTAAATAGGCCATCTAGTGGCCTAAATTCACATTACACTATATGCCAACATCTATTCAGTGCATGTCCTCTCCTAATATTAGGTCATTAAGTACACTGATCTGCCAGAGCATTAAAAACCACCTGGCTTCCCAGACCCAGGGTTTTCCTGCAAAACATGCCCAGTGCATCTCTCTCCCAAATGATCAGAATTTCATTTGGCTTGTGTTTTCATAGTAAACATTCCATAAGGTGGCGCCATATCCCCATGCTTTGACAGTGAGATCACCATTTTGAATTTTCCCTCACCTAAAAAACTTGGTGGCACAATAAAAACTATGCAGGCTAAAGATAACTTCCATGCAAAACAACTTTACTGTGAAATTTTCCAAGGACATTTTAACAATACAGAAAAAATATAAACATAGGAAATAAGAATAACAAATATTTATATGTTTATAAATAAAACCAAATTAAAAATTGGGACATAATAAAAATGTGAATGCAAAATTGTCCTACTCTACCTGGTGTTTGTACACCTGAACTACCTTACAAACAGGAGCTGAGCTCCTTGACTGGAATCCACATCAGAACAGATACAGCGGCAACTGTCCTCAGTCCAGTCGGGCAGCGCTTACTAATATTCTCCTCCCCTAAGTTAGCTGCACATATATAGCTGTGTTCACGTGAATGGAGCGTGCTGTGGACAACTCAAACTCGGAGATGTCATTAGTTGTTCACGTGAAGACAGTGCGGACAACTCAGACTCATGGGGCACACAGATGACACATGAAGGCAGCGTAGACAATTTGCAAATAAGAATGGCTCGCAAACGAGTGGCTCGCAACTGCGAATCGGTTCTCATCGTTCACTTAAAAGAGCCGTTCCAAAGACTTGACTCGTTCGCGAACGTCACATCTCTAGGGGGCTGCAAAAGAGTATATAAGGAGAAAAATTGAGAGAGTAAAGTAGTAGGAGAAATTGTGGAAGGATACATTTGACCAGACCTGTCACTCTTTTTAAGACCTGTGAAGCTCTTTTTGTGGATATTTGCCTGTGTTGGAGCATTTTCCTGTCCCAGGACATCGCAAAAAAAGCAACCCCATCAAGGGACCGTACATATCTTTTTTTTATCATTTCAATCTTGGTCAGAGTTGGTTTTATTAAATCTGTTTAAGTTTTAAAATTTTGTCTGTCATCCATTGTTGTCCGATTGGTCATAACAAATTGGGACCGTAACAAATTGGGGGCAAGTCCGGGATAGACCATTGTCTGAGTCATTAATTGAAAATCTAGCATTTCAAATTGTGAATTTTTAATGGAATTTTCCTAGATATATTTTGACAGATCAACAGCAATGGATGATTTCTTGGCATCACCAACCGCAGAAGTTTTGAAGTCTCTTAAGAAGACAGAACTGCTAGAAATATGCAGACAGTTAGAGCTGACAGAGGTAAAACCAGCCATACGAAAAGCAAGACTGGCTAGAGAGATTGTTGAATATTGCATTGATGAAAATGTGTTTGCGCCAGGAGATCTGGAAAAGTTTCCAGTGGAAAATCCAAATGTAGAAATGGAACTTAAAATAAAAATGCTAGAAATTAAAAGGGAGGAAAAAGAAAAACAATGAGAATTAGGGAGAGAGAAAGAGGAAAGAGCAGAAAGAGAGAGACAGAGACAGAGATTTCGAGTTACAGAAATTCGATAGAGAAGAAAGACTCCAAATGGAGCTACAAAAAATCAAAATGGTAGCTGAAAATAAATTTTGTGCTAGCCAGGAGGTAAAACTGGTCCCTCCATTTTCGGAGAAGGAGGTTGATTAGTATTTCCAGCGCTTTGAGAAGGTAGCTACGAGTTGTCAGTGGCCAAAGGAACACTGGCCTCTGATGTTGCAAACTGTCCTCAAGGGTAGAGCTCAAAAAGCCTATTCAGCTTTGTCTGCAGATGATTCCTCTGATTATAAGGTTGTCAAAAAGGTTATTTTGACAGCGTACGAGTTGCCTCCAGAGGCTTAGCGACAGAAATTCAGAGGTCTGAAGAAATCTGACAATCAGACTTATGTGGAATTTGCTAACGAGAAGAAGGTTTGCTTTGAGTGCTGGTGTACTTCTACGGAGGTCAAGGATGATTTCAACTTACTAAAAGAAATGGTGTTAGTTGAAGAATTCAAGAACTGTGTTAAGGATGATATTAAGACCTACCTTAATGAGAAGCAAGCACTGAATTTGCAATCAGCTGCCAAATTTGCAGACGAATTTGTTCTCACACATAAGTCTAAATTTCAGTCTAGCAGTAACAATAGATGGTCCCAATTTCTGAAGCAAGGCAACGGTGATACCCAAGATTCCTCGCCGACAGACAAAAACAAATCTGGTGATGGTGCTCAGAAATCCAGTCACAGGTCTGATCAAAGTGTGAAAGCTGACAGAACCCTCACAGAAAGATCAGTTTGAGAGGTTGATCAAGAAATATAAAGATCTATTTCCTGATGTTCCAAAGAGAGTTTCTATAGCCTCTCATGATGTAGATGTGGGTGATGCCAAACCAATAAAACAGCATCCGCACCGGATGAATCCTGAAAAGAGAAAGATTGCTGAAAAAGAGGTTGAGTACATGTTAGAACATGATATTATCAGACCCTCTAACTCAGATTGGGGTTCACCCTGTGTGCTAGTTCCAAAACCTGATGGAAGTACTAGATTTATTTTTATTTTATTTTATTTTTATTTACTTTTCCACATAGGAAAAAAAAGAAAATACATGATACCAAAGATTAGAACTTTACAAAAGTAAAATAACAAAAGGGGGAAAAAAAAAACAAAAAAAAGAAATGCAGGAAAAGCCAAAAGAAAAAATCCCATCAGGGCTTATCGAGTTGCTTTCCTAAAATAGAGCAAGCAACGGGGGGGGGGGGGAGACAAACAAGTAACTAAATAAATAAATACATTACATTAAATAAATTAAACTCACAACAGAGAAATGCAGACAAATACAAAGAAAAGTTGACCAAAGACCAAACAGAGAAATTATGTAGATGTGTTTTTTAATTGATCCAATAAAAAGAATTTAGTTAAATTCTTAAATGAATAAAAGCTGGAAGAGTTTCTAATTTGATGTGATAACTGGTTCCAGAAGACAGGACCTCTGTATCTGACTGAAAAACTGGAAAAGGTTGTTCTAGGAAGGGATGGGTGGAGATTGTTAGCTGACCTTGTATTGTAATTGTGAATTTGAAAGTTGAAGTTAAATACATTTTGAAAACTTAGTGGAAGCAGATTGTGTATGGATTGGAAAACAAAACAACATATTAAAAAATTGTTTAAATCAAATATTGGAAGAATCCTAAGGCATTTGAATAATGGAGTGGAACAAGCAAATCTATCAGAGAAAGTTATCATTTTCACAAAATGTTTTTGTAAAGTGAAAATACCATTAAGGTTGCTCTTAAAGGTATTTGCCCAAACAATATTGCAATATGACCATAACAATTCAGTTCCGCATAGGCCATAAATTGAAAGTTTCTGCAATAGTATAACATGGTCAACTGTATCAAATGCCTTTGATAAATCAACAAGTACTCCAATAGCAATTTCCTTATTGTCTCGGGCTTCAGTGATGTTATCCATAAGTTGAGTGAGAGCCAATGATGTAGAATGTTTCTCTCTGAATCCATATTGATGGGGATAAAGGACATTATTATCGTTAAAATATTTAAACAAACGATTATAGACAATTCTTTCCAAAATTTTGGAAAAACAGGGTAATATGGATATTGGTCTATAACTGGAAAATAAAAAGGGGTCGTCAGCTTTAAAAAGATGGATTACTTTAGCCCGTTTGAATTGATCAGGAAATTCACCTGTTTCCAAAGATAGATTCAAAACATGTAGGAGATGTATGGAAGGCATTTTTTAAGTATTGAAGATTTCAGTTCATCATAACCTGGCGCCGCTGATTTGAGGTTGTTAACAACAGCAGAGAGCTCAGTCTCAGAGATGGGATGAAAAACAAAGGCAGAGGGAGGACTCTTGATCCCAGAGACGGAGAGTGGGACTTTGTGGAATTTTATCTGCTAGTAAAGGACCAATGTTCACAAAGAAATTGTTGAATTCATTTGCTATTTCACCAGAATCAGAAATTGATTTACCCACTCCTTTGAATTCCCTTTGAAAGTTGACATTTTTGTTGTTTTTATTCATAATCTCATCCATGATCTTCCATGTATTTTTTATATCTTTCTGAGATTTAGTAAATTTAACCTTATAAAACTTACATTTAGCTGATCTCAGCAAGTGATTTAATTTGTTTCTATATGTTGTATATCTATTTTAAAATAGTGGAGTGGGATTAGTAAGATAGTCTCTATATAGTTTATGCTTTTTTGCAATTGAATGTTTCAATCCAGCAGTTAACCATGATTTGCCCAGGTTCGATTAAAGATTTTAGTAAAATAAAAAATATAGTATGAAAGATATCACAAGCAAGTAGACAATCGTGCTCATCTTCAACAGCAGCCCACGTAACTGAGGATAATTTATCAATAAAAATTTGTTAATCTTACCATTGCTGAAGTTTTGGAAAAAAAACCTCATCAACAGTATTCTTTTTAACCGTTTGTGGTGCAAGATAAAACACTGGTTGATGATCAGATAAATCACAATATAAAATGCCAGAAATATCAGAAATACAAGAAAAATTTGTAAATATATTATCAATTAGTGTTTCCTTTGTGGCTGTGAATCTAGTTGCCCCTGTTATAAGACGATAAAAAGATGACGCATTGATGTGGTCCATAAATTGTAGTGATTGATTGTTAAGCAGATTGATGTTGAAATCACCCATGATGTAGCACGTTTTGTTCTCATTTGTGATTTTACTTAGAGTGGCATAAAAACAGTCAGTAAAAAAGTTTATATTTGAATTAGGAGGCCAATAAATACATCCAACAATAATCTTTTTTTTGGTGAAAGGATCAAACAACTCTACAAATACAGCCTCAGCTTCATCACCTACTAAAGCAACAAGATCCTCACGAGGGGAGGTTGGCATATCATCTTTAAGGAAGAGGATACACCACCTCCACCTCGGTTTGACCTGAAGCAGGAATAGTGAATGTAGCCACTGATAGTTAACATAGATACTTTCTCACTGTTTAGCCATGTTTCACTCAAATCAATTACTGAAAAATTAATAGGGAGCATAGGAAGATAATCTATAAAATTTCCATATTGGTGAGGTAGACTGCAGACATTGAGATGAAGCAAGGAAAAACAATTATCCTTGGAAAGTTTGTTATCACATTGAGATTTTAGGGAGGTTTCAGAAAAATAAGAACAGGGTCTGTCGTCCTGTTTTGTAACTGTAGAATTTATGTCAGGGTCAGCATCACAGAATGGCAGGAAATATTCATCATCTTGAGTAGAGATGTTACCTGTAGACCAGGGTAAACAGAAAGAGTCCAAAACCATAAAAAAGAAAATGAATAAAAACGCAAAAAGCTCAAGAATATTCAGAGAAAATTCAGAGAGAAGCAGTGTTACTTCTCAGATAAAGCAGTGCGGGAGGGGAGAACAATCAACTGGTCATATTTGAGATATGCCAGTTTCCCTTGTTTATGAGCATCTCTGAGCTGTGAGAGAAGTTCCTTCCTTTTTTGACAAACTTTTTCAGAATAGTCCTCATTAATACAGAGCTTGATGCCCTTCAGGTTTTTTGCTTTTTAAAGAATTTATTCTTTGTCTTTGTATCCGAGGAGCTTCATCACCTCAGATCTTGGTCTTCCTTCAGCATTAAATTTTCCAACCCCGTGGGCCCTCTCCAACTCAATGAGAGCAGGGTCCAATTTTAAGTGATCAGATATTATTTTTTTCACCTTGATCTCAGTTTCATGCCACGATTCAGCTTTGGTGTCTGGGATATCATCAATCAGAAGATTATTCCGTTTAGATTGGTCTTCTAGGTACTCCATTTTTGAGGTCAAGGAGGCTAAAGATGAATGAATGACAGCCATTTCACTGTTAAGTGATTTGCAGGAATCCCGAGAGATATTGCCTTGAGACTGTAGTTCTTCAATTTCTGCCTGAGAAAATTCCAGGCTCTGAATAATCTTGCCAACTTCACTGCTGGGACTGTCAATACGCTTGTTAGTGAAATCCAAAATCATCTGTACAAATGATTTAAAGGACTTTTCTTGTTGCTCTAATAAATCTTCATAGAAAATCTTTTGTTGCTCAAGCACTTCATGAAGTACAGAGAGAGAGAGACAGAGATGTTCACAAGTCTTTTTATGCAAGTCCAAGTCAAGTCTCAAGTCTTTGGTCACGAGTCCAAGTCAAGTCTCAAGTCTCTAAAAAATAAAAGTCTCGTGTCTCTTCTTGTTGTAATGAGTCTTCCATCATCTGCTGCTATTCGGTCTACTAAGAATACTGCACAGCTATATCTAAGAAATTCAGAGCATTTACTGTATTATTATCAGTCCTTTATCTATGAGCAATAAAGAATCAGTAATGATTAGTTGTTTGTTATATGATCACTTTAAACTGGGTACTGCGATGCAATATGAAGAAAACACAATTATTTCGTTTCAAGGAAACTGTATTCTTCCAACATGAACATACAGTTACAATATATCTTGCCCCCTATTGTGCAGGCTCAGTGGGACCATAATAAGATCAAATATAAAAAATATTAAAGTCAAAGGCATTATAGGCTGACTAACATCCTTCTAATTAGTGCAAAACATCACACTTTAGCTAAATGTAACTTGTAAACAAAACACTTAAAAGTACTTTAAACACTTGTATATCTCAGTCTAGTGCCATTTGCAATTAAAAATTTGTTCACAAAAAAAAGCAAAACTATTGCTGCCATATTATCTGAAAAATACTGTAAGTCTATAAACTGGTGATATTAAAACATGACCAGTTTTGTTCCAAAAACATGACAAAAATGATTCCTTGCATAAAAGTAAAGCTCAAAAAGGAATATCATTGGAGTTATTGGCCATCTTGACCTGTTTACTAATGAAACAGTAACCCTTTTGTGGAAACAATCAATGGTGTTGTTTTGCCTAGAATGAAATATTTAACAATAATAAACCAACAGTTTATGTTATTTTTCTCTTAATACACTGGATAAACATTAACAGGCTTGTAGGTGTCTTCCAGTGGCCTACTGTAAGACCTAGAAAAGTATTAGGCAACAGAATGCGCATTCACCGCGCTATAAAATAATTATGTATAATTACGAGACAGAGTTAAGGCAAATACAGAACCGGAACTACATTCCAGACATACCGGCTGGGCGAAGTGATTTCAAAAGCGTATGTTTACTGCAGCTGCTCCGGAACTCAAAACAGAACTTTGTTCCGAATCAGGAAGTAGTTCCGAGTATTTGCTTCATTTGTCGTTATTTTACGAAATTATACATTATTATTTCCTAGCGTGGTGAAAGTGCAGGTCACAAGCGGTGCACGTGAGCGTTTTGGAGCTGCTTGATTGCGTATTTGATGAGTTTTGAAAGAGCGAGGGACCTGTACAGTTCATTTTCATTATGTTCGCGAAGCAGCTCACGTCTCACGCCTAATGTAAGTTACCTATTCATATGACTATACGAATTATGGCAATAGGCCAATTTGCCAACATGTTGAAATATCCCTTTAACGTTAGCCAGCAGATGGTGGCAAGGGAATGTAGATGAATAACGCTGCCGAACTTTTTTTTTAAATGTCGTGTTAGCGTCACTCCATGCAAACAAGTGTGACAAGCAAACTAACATTCACTTATCTATTCAAATATTCAGTTACAAAGCTGGTGGCAAGCTAAGTTAAACATAGCTGACGCTGAGCTAAACATGTTTGCACACCGTCCATAGGCGTTAATGTGACTGACCTATCCGGGTGAGTTTTCAGGTGCGTGCTAAAATTGGATGTAATTGATCCAGCGTCCTTAATCTTGGTACTGCAGACTTTGCAGTCAGAGCTTCTTTTGTTGGTGCCGTATTGTGAGAAAATTGTATAACCAAACGTAATTACAAAGGGTACAGCAGCTGCTGCAGGTGTGTCGGTCGCCATAGTGTCATCCGAGTTGCAAGTGCGTGGGGCCGCGAGGCGCATCCGATGTGTGATATGGTTACCATATAAAAAGGGAAGGAATGACATTAAGCTCGGCAGACGTTTCAGAGTTTCCCCAACGTTAATACGCCCCCCTCCGAAAAAAAGGAAAAAAGAAAAAATAATGATTGTTCACGAGTCCCAAAACACGAGTCCGAGTCGAGTCTGAAGTCTTTGGAGCACGAGTCCAAGTCAAGTCTGAAGTCTCCGTGCGTGTGACTTAAGTGCGACTCGAGTCCGAGTCGCAAACTCGAGTCCCCATCTCTGGAGAGAGATGAATTCCTCCTGTAAATGTACTTTTTTGGGTGGCATGGTTGAGGGCAGTCACGTTAAATGTAGCAAACACAACAGACTAAACACTATATGATATTATAAGTAAATAAAGTGGACTTTAGATCCCCAATCTGAATGTAGTTCACATCGACTTGAGCAGCTTAAGGATCCTGGGCCTGGCCTGATCGCTGGCTGGCTGCTGGAGGATCCTGGGCATGGTCTGATGGATGGCTGGCTGCTGGAGGATCCTGGGCATGGTCTGATGGGTGGCTGGCTGCTGGAGGATCCTGGGCCTGGTCTGATGGCTGGCTGGCTACTGGAGTATCCTGGGCCGGCCTGATGGATGGCTGGCTGCTGGATGATCCTGGGCCTGGCCTGATGGCTGGCTGGCTGGCTGCTGGAGGATCCTGGGCCTGGCCTGATGGATGGCTGCAGTAGTTGCTGCTGTTTGGTTTGCACTTAATCCAATTGTATTTGCCAAAAATAAAACCATCTCTTGCAAGGTGTGAGAGGACAATTCTTCAATTTCTTTTTTGTATGAGATGATGCATAGAATTGAGAAGATCTGTGACAGATTAGCTGTTGCTTCTGCTGATGCTTTTTTCAGAGAAGATCTTCCTTCAATCACACACTCATAAGAAATGTAATGTATCTGCAACATAGGATTTCGAGATGGTTGCTGTGGAGGCATTAAACAAGAGTGGGATCAAATTCCAATGGCTTAACTGAAGAAACTTGTCTCCTCAATGCCCAGACATCTCCACTCTGTGTTAAAAAGAAGAGGGGTTGCTACACTAGATTCTGTACAGATTATCGCAAAGTCAGTGCTGTAACTAGATGTGTTTCCAATACCTAGGATTGATGTTTGTATCAATATTGTACATATATATATGATGATATGATGATTGTACAATATTGTATTGTATGCCCCTCCTTGAATCGCCACCTTATAGTGGTGGGGGGTTTGAGCACCTGGATGGTCCTAGGAGCTATGTTGTCTGGGGCTTATTAGCCCCTGGTAGGGTCTCCCAGGGCAAACAGGTCCTAGGTGACAGGTCAGACAAAGAGCGATTCGAAAACCCCGAATGAATGTCAAAAAATCAAGGAAGCTTACGTCGCCCGGATTGGCGTCACCGGGACCCCACCCTGGAGCCAGGCCTGGGGTTGGGGTTGGTAGGCGAGTGCCTGGTGGTCGGGCCTCTGCTCACGGGACCCGCCCGGGCATAGCCCGAACGAGCGACGTGGGCCCGCTTTCCCGTAGGCCCATCCCCCGCGGGAGGGTTCAGAAGGGGCTGATGCCTTGTGTTTTGGGTGGCAGTCGTGGGCAGGGGCCCGGCGACCCAATCCTCGGACTCTGAATCTGGTTCTGGGGACATGGAATGTCACCTCACTGGGGGGGAAGGAGCCTGAGCTTGTGCGGGAGGCCGAGTGATACCGGCTAGAGATAGTCGGGCTCACATCCACGCACAGTCTGGGCTCTGGAACCCAACTCCTTGAGAGAGGCTGGACTCTCTTCTACTCTGGAGTTGCCCGTGGTGAGAGGCGGCGGGCTGATGTGGGTTTACTTATAGTCCCCCAGCTCAGCCGTCAGGTGTTGGAGTTTTCCCCGGTGAACGAGAGGGTCGCTGCCCTGTCGGGGACAGGTGCCTCACTGTCATTTCGGCTTATGGGCCGAATAGCAGTGCAGAGTACCAGACCTTCTTGGAATCTGTAGGAAGGGTACTGGAAAGTGCTCCGACTGGGGACTCCATCATTCTACTGGGGGACTTCAACGCCCACGTGGGTAGCGACAGTGTTACCTGGAGGGGCGTGATTGGGAGGAACGGCCTCCCCGATCTGAACCCGAGTGGTGCTCTGTTTTTGGACTTCTGTGCTAGTCACGGTTTGTCCATAACGAACACCATGTTCAAGCATAAGGGTGTCCATCAGTGCACGTGGCACGAGGACACCCGAGGTCGGAGGTCAACGATCGACTTTGTGGTCGTGTCATCTGACCTCCGGCCGTATGTCTTGGACACTCGGGTGAAGAGAGGGGCTGAGCTGTCCACTGATCACCACCTGGTGGTGAGTTGGATCCGCTGGCGGAGGAGGAAGCTGGACAGACTTGGCAAGCCCAAACGTGTTGTGAGGGTTTAATGGGAACGTCTAGCGGAACCCTCTGTCAGAGGTGTTTTCAACTCTCACCTCCGGGAGAGCTTTGACCAGATCCCAAGGGAGGCTGGAGACATTGAGTCTGAATGGACCATGTTCTCTACCTCCATTGTTGACGCGGCTGTTCGGAGCTGTGGCCGTAAGATTTTTGGTGCCTGTCGTGGCGGCAATCCCCGAACCCGGTGGTGGACACCGGAAGTAAGGGATGCCATCAAGCTGAAGAAGGAGTCTTACCGAGCTTGGCTAGCTTGCAGGACGCCTGAGGCAGCTGACTTGTACCGGCAGGCTAAGCGTGCTGCGGCCCGGGCGGTGGCGGAAGCAAAAACTTGGGTATGGGAAAAGTTCGGGGAGGCCAAGGAGGAGGACTATCGGTCGGCCCCGAAGAAATTTTGGCAAACCGTTTGGCGCCTCAGGAGGGGAAAGCAGTACCCTGCCAACACTGTTTACAGTGGAGGTGGGGAACTGTTGACTTCGACTGGGGATATTGTCGGCCGGTGGAAGGAATACTTCGAGGACCTCCTCAATCCCGCTGTTACGCCTTCCGTAGAGGAAGCAGAGGCTGGGGACTCAGAGGCTGACTCATCCATCACTCGGGCTGAAGTCACTGAGGTAGTTCGGCAGCTCCTTTGTGGCAAGGCACCGGGGGTGGATGAGATCCGCCCTGAGTACCTCAAGTCTCTGGATGTAGTAGGGCTGTCTTGGTTGACACGCCTCTGCAGCATCGCGTGGCAGTCGGGAACAGTGCCTCTGGATTGGCCGACCGGGGTGGTGGTTCCTCTATTTAAAAAGGGGGAAGCTGTCGGGTGGCTCACATGGTTAAGGCACTGCTCTGCAGTGCCGAGGTGATCACCACGTCGCAGGTTCGAGCCTCGGCGTACCCACCGGCAGGGGTCGGCAGCCTTTTCGGAGTAGCGCACAATTGGCTATCGCGCTGCAGGGTTTTAAATTGGGAAGGGACTGCCGGATTTGGGTGTTCAGCGACAGCTTTGTTCGTTGCTCCAGCGCCTCCTGTTGGCCAGACGGGCGCTCGTCAGGAAGACTCTGGGTTTGTTCACGTCCGGGTATCCTCCGCCCTCGTTCGTAACTTACGAAGATTCGACCAATGAGTGTATAAGAATCAGTGGCTGACGGACACGTGCTTCGGAGGAGAGTCGTGAACTGTCTTCACTATCCTGAGTTGGCAGCAAGGGGTCGCATATGAGCAAGCTTTGTACATAGTTCACTAATTGGGCATTCCAGATTCGGGTTGGATTGGAGATGCCAAATTTAAAAAAAAAAAAAAAAAAAAAAAGGGGGACCGGAGGGTGTGCTCCAACTATAGGGGGATCACACTTCTCAGCCTCCCGGGTAAAGTCTATTCCAGGGTGCTGGAGAGGAGAATCTGGCCGATAGTCGAACCTCGGATTCAGGAGGAACAATGCGGTTTTCGTCCTGGTCGTGGAACACTGGACCAGCTCTATACCTTCCGCAGGGTGCTTGAGGGTGCATGGGAGTTTGCCCAACCTGTTCACATGTGTTTTGTGGACTTGGAGAAGGCATTCAACCGTGTCCCTCGTGGCATTCTGTGGGAGGTGCTTCGGGAGTATGGAGTCCGGGGCCCTCTACTAAGGGCCGTGCGGTCTCTGTATGACCGGAGCAGGAGCTTGGTTCGCATTGCCGGCAGTAAGTCAGACCTGTTCCCGGTGCATGTTGGACTCCAGCAGGGCTGCCCTTTGTCACCGGTTCTGTTCATTATTTTTATGGACAGAATTTCTAGGCGCAGCCAGGGGGCGGAGGGAGTCTGGTTTGGGGACCACTGGATCTCATCTGTGCTTTTTGCGGATGATGTTGTCCTGTTGGCTCCTTCGAATCAGGACCTTCAGCATGCACTGGGGTGGTTTGCAGCCGAGTGTGAAGCGGCTGGGATGAGAATCAGTACCTCCAAGTCCGAGGCCATGGTTCTCGACCGGAAAAAGGTGATATGTTCCCTCTGGGTTAGAGGAGAGTTCTTGCCTCAAGTGGAGGAGTTCAAGTATCTTGGGGTCTTGTTCATGAGTGAGGGAATGATGGAGCGTGAGATTGACAGACGGATCGGTGCAGCGGCAGCAGTAATGCGGTCCTTGTACCGATCTGTCGTGGTGAAGAAGGAGCTAAGCCGAAAGGCAAAGCTCTCGATTTACCAGTCAATCTACGTTCCTACTCTCACCTATGGCCATGAACTCTGGGTCATGACCGAAAGAACGAGATCTCGGATACAAGCGGCTGAAATGGGTTTCCTCCGCAGGGTGGCGGGCCGCTTCCTTAGAGATAGGGTGAGGAGCTCTGTCACCCGGGAGGAGTTCAGAGTAGAGCCGCTGCTCCTCCACGTCGAGAGGGGCCAGCTGAGCTGGCTCGGGCATCTTTATCGGATGCCCCCTGGACGCCTTTTTGGGAAGGTGTTCCGGGCATGCCCCACCGGGAGGAGGCCTCGGGAAGACCCAGGACACGTTGGAGGGACTATGTCTCTCGGCTGGCCTGGGAACGCCTCGGGATACCCCCGGAAGAACTAGAGGAAGTGTCCGGGGAGAGGGAAGTCTGGGCATCCCTACTTAGACTGCTGCCCCCGCGACCCAGCCCAGATAAGCGGTTGAAAATGGATGGATGGATGGATGATTGTATCGATAGAATAGGGCAAGCAAAGTTTCTGACCAAGATTGATTTATTGAAGGGTTATTGGTGTGTGCCTTTAACTGAGCGGGCTAAGAGCATCTCTGCTTTTGCCTCACCATCTGGGTTATACCATTATGAAGTCCTACCCTTTGGCATGATAAATGCCCCAGCCACGTTCCAAAGGATGATACAGTCTTCAATCACTGGATTGCCACACACGGGTGCGTACATCAAGGACCTGATCACATGGAGTGACTCCTGGGAAGAACATCTGAAAGATGTAGAGACGTTGTTCCAGAGCCTGACCCAGGCTAACCTGACTGTTAACCTGAACAAGAATGACCTTGGTTGTGCTACTGTCACATATCTTGGCTACATAATAGGCTAAGGTAAGGTGGCACCCATAAATGCTAAAGTCCAAGCCATCATGGACTTTCCTGGTCCTGACAACAAAAAAGCTTTGCACCGCTTCCTTGGAATGATCAGGTACTACCGCAAGTTCTGCAAGAACTCACCAACCAACTGAAGAAAGGCGTAAAGTACACTTTGGATGAAGCATGCCAAAGAGCTTTTGATCGCCTGAAGTGTCTGCTGTGTGACTTCCCCGTGCTCAAATCTCCTGACTTCAACAAACCGTTCTCCGTCGCGGTCGATGCTAGTGACTAAGCTTGTGGATCTGTGCTCTTACAGAGAAGTGACTCTGATGACATTGAGAATCCCGTGGCATACATCTCCAGGAAGTTCAATCGCCACCAAAAGAACTATTCCACAATTGAGGAGTCCGTCCGTCGTCCGTAAACTTTTTGTTTCCGTGGGATAACTATAGAATACCTCATCCGATTGATGCCATTTCTTGATGGCGTATTGGGAGTGGCTAGAGAAAGGTTCCTTTTGAAAACCAGCATCGTGCAATATTCAATATGGCCGCCACCGCAGCCATCTTGATTTTTGTTTCTGCCCGATAACTAAAGAATGCCTCGTCCGATTGATGCCATTTCATGGTGGTGTATTGGGGGTGGTTGGAGGAAGGTTCCTTTCGAAAACCAGCGTCCTGCGATATCTAATATGGTTGCCAGAGCAGCCATCTTGATTTTTGTTTCCGCCCAATAACTATAGAATGCCTCATCCGATTGATGCCATTTCATGGTGGTGTATTGGGGGTGGCTGGAGGAGGGTTCCTTTCGAAAACCAGCGTCGTGCAATATCTAATCTGGCCGCCACAGCATATGGCGATATGCCCTTGATCAACATACAGGCGGGGGGCATACAAGTGCAGGTCAACGAATTAGAATAATTTGAAATAGCGCAATCGTTAAATTTTCTTGATGCATTTTTTGTGCAGAAAGCAAATCAGGTGTTCACCGCGCCTGTCCTACTTGTATTCACAGAACTCGCTACCTGTAAAAAATTTGCTCAGCTGAGCTTTCCAAAAGGCCCATTTAGGCCATTTAACTGTGACAATGTTGTTTTATTGAATTAGAATAATTGAGAAACCGTTTCACTGAATTAGAATAATTTTTATTATAATTAGAATCATCACTTTCTCAGTATTTTGTGGCTGCCCCCTTGGCTTGTATGACTGCCTGAAGTCTCCGCGGCATCGATTTGACCAGCTTATCACAAGTTTCCGCACTCACAGCTTCCCAGGCAGTGGTGATGTTCTGCTTCAGTTGGTCCAGCGTAGTCGGCTTTCTGTCGTGAATTTTCCGCTTGACGATGGCCCAAAGGTTTTCAATAACATTGTGGTCAGGCGAGTTGGCCGGCCATGCCAAAACATAAAGCTGTTTTTCAGCGAACCAATCTTTGGTCGACTTCGGCGCATGAGCCGGTGCAAGATCCAGTTGAAATATGAGGTCTTCTTCGCCAAACTGTCCCTCAACAGTCGGAATCAGGAACGTTTCCAGAACATCTTGGTATACGGCAGCCTTGACAGTCTTCTTGAGGAAGCAGAGTTTCCCTACACCCCGAGCGGACATGCATTCCCAGACCATAACGCTTTGGGGAGACTTGGTGCATCTTTTTACGCACTCGTGATTGTAGGTTTCGCCACCACAACGCTAGACACGAGGACCTTGGTCACCAAAGGAGATGCAAAAGCGTGATTCGTCACTGAAGACCACTTTCTGCCAGTCTTCAGCAGTCCAATCGCCGTGTTTCTCCACTTGTTTCTTGTTCAGCATCGGTTTTACTGCTGGAACGCGAGATTTGAAGCCGAGTTCGCGCAGACAACGGTAAGTGGTTGATTTCGAGACGTTAGTGCTGGTCTGCTCGTTCCTCAAGTCGCTGAGCTCAGAACTGGACTTGAACCGGTTGCTGACTGCGATCTTTCTCAGCTGCTTGTTGTCACGAGCAGAAGTTTTTCGGATGCCGGAACAGTTGGTGCGCTTGCTGCAGTCTTTCTTTAGAGCTTTGCAGATGGAAGACTGGCTGATGCCGAGCTGCTCAGCAATTTTAGTTTGGGTCAAGCCTTGTTAGCGAAGGGCTTGAATTTGAGTCACTATTCCCGTTGAGAGGTTGCGCTGCTTATCCATGATTGATTTTACAACTTAGAAATTCTACTCAACCCTGACTTTATACTGCACAGTGAACACTCTTCACAGAAAACAAAAATTCGAGCACTTATTCTAATTCAATGAAACAACAGTGTCACAGATAAATGGCCTAAATGGGCCTTTTGGAAAGCTCAGCTGAGCAAATTTTTTACAGGTAGCGAGTTCTGTGAATACTCTAACAAGTAGGACAGGCGCGGTGAACACCTGATTTCCTTTCTGCACAAAAAATGCATCAAGAAAATTTCACGATTGCGCTATTTCAAATTATTCTAATTCATTGACCAGCACTTGTATGCCACGCTCTGCGTTGCTCTTGTTGAGTAACAACAAGAATCGGAGATTGTTGAATTGGAGTTTCACTTTACAGGAGTTTGACTTGGAAATTAAGCATGTAAAGGGTACTGACAATGTAATTGCTGATTGCTTATCCCGTGTTTGAGTATGTGTATATAGCTTGTGTTGATTAGCATATTGTATTATATGTGTATTGTTATGGCCCCAATATGTTATTACATTTACGACAGCAAGGGATGACAGACACAATTTTAAAGCTTAAACACCTTTAATTAAACAAAGACTTTTAACTAATCTACTATCTACTCTACTGACCAAGATTGATATATACAAGAAAAAAAATATTTACAGTCCCTTTGGTTGGGATGCTTGGTGATGTTCCCGGTGAGGAAAATGCTCCAACACAGGCAAAAATCCACAAAAAGCTTCACAGGTCTTGAATAGAGTGACAGGTCTGGTCAAATGTATCCTTCTCCTTGCAATTTCTCCTACTACTTTACTCTCTCAATTTTCCTCTTTATATACTCTTTTGCAGACCCCTCCCACCTTTTAGACTTTTTTTTAATTCTCTGGGACTTTCCATCTCAGACATGCCCAGGACATGTCCAAACCTAGCTCCAGTCTGGGCTTAACAAAAGAAAAGGTCAATGCTGCCATCTATAGTACCATTTTTGTATTGAAAAGAAAAATGTTGCTTTTATGAGTCAAAACTTTTCCCTTTGGGAATGGAGGTGTGGGGGGGAAAAAAGCCACTAGATGGCAGTATTGACTTTTTGTTAAGCCCAGTCTAGAGCTTGGTTTGGGCATGTCCTGGGCATGTCTGAGAGGGGAAAGTCCCAGAGAATAAAAAAAAGTCTAAAGGTGGGAGGGGGCTCCAAAAAAAAGTATATAAGGTGAAAAATTGAGAGAGTAAAGTAGTAGGAGAAATTGCAAAGAGAAGGATACATTTGACCACACCTGTCACTCTTTTCAAGACCTGTGAAGCTCTTTTTGTGGATTTTTGCCTGTGATGGAGCATTTCCCCGTCCCAGGACATCGCAAAAAAAAGCAACCCCATCAAGGGACTGTACATATCTTTTTTTTATCATTTCAATCTTGGTCAGAGTTGGTTTTATTGAATCTGTTTAAGTTTTAAAATTTTGTCTGTCATCCATTGCTGTCCGATTGGTTGTAACAAATTGCGGCCATAACACAAGGCAGTAGGTCCTTATCATGTTCTTCAGGGTTTGATGGAACCTCTCCAAAGCACCTTGACTCTCTGGATGGTAAGCTGATGACCTGTATTGTTTAATACCAAGCTCATGCATAACTTGTTGAAATATGCCAGACATGAAATTTGACCCTTGATCAGACTGAATAGACTTAGGAAGACTTGATGATTGTCTTCGCCTTGATATTACAAAGTGTAATTGCCTCAGGAAACCGGGTGGAAGCACACATGATAGTCAGTAGGTACTCACAACCAGACCTAGTCTTCGGCAATGGTCCAACACAGTCAGTGATGATCCGACTGAAAGGGTCTTCAAAAGCGGGAATGGGCTTAAGTCGAGCCTTTGGAATATTCTGGTTCGGCTTCCCAACCATTTGACAAGTATGACAGGATTTGCAGTACTCCTGTACATCAGACCTCATGGAAGGCCAGAAGAAGTGATTCCTGACACGTTGAAGGGTCTTCTTGATACCCAAATGACCTCACAGGATTGTCATGGGCCGGACTAAGAGTTAATTAATGATAAAACTTTGGAAGAACAATTTGATGGGTGATCATCCACTCTTCATCTGCAGAAACATCAGGTGGACGCCACTTTCTCATAAGCACACCATTTTTGTAGTGATAACAGACAAAAACTCGAGTAGCCTCTTGTTCACTTGCAGTCTGTGGTAGAAGATGTGCTAGATTACGAGCTTGTTCTTGCTCCTGAATAAATTGTTTCCGAGACAGAATGTTATTAGAATGACCTGACAAGGACAAGTCTGAAGATTTCCCAGAAATCTCAGGACTGGACGGTTCCTGATGAAAAGACTGCCCAATGAAGATGTCAGCCAGGTTGAAGTCCAGGTCAGCATCATCTTGAATAGCCTTTTTGGCCATAGTACGAGTAACTACACATGAGGGATAGAGGTCTGGAATTTCCTCCTCTATAGAGTCAGATTCTTGATTAATCAAAGGAGTGTCAGTTATAACAGGGTAGGGCATCACCTTATCCCTAGGAAGATCATTACCAAGAAGCAAATGAACAACTTTGAAAGGAAGAGAAGACCTAGCACCAACAGTTACAGGCCCAGAGACCAAGTCTGATTTGAGATAAACATAATGGAGAGGTACACTTGTAAAATCACATTCAACTCCTTGAATAAAGACATTAGCCTGAGTAGACGATTAGTCCGAAAAAGGCAGAATATCTGCAAGAATAAGAGATTGGGATGACCCAGTATCCCTTAGAATTTGAACAGGAGCAGATGAGGAAAAATCATGTGAAAGTGAGACCAAACCATCGGTGATGAATGGCTCAAAACCCTCCATAACAGAATCAGACACAGAAGGTAGAAGATCAGGTGAACTGATCTTTGATACAAGAGATTCTCTCTTAGTGAAAGCAGTTGGCTTGGTTTCTTCTCGTTGTTGTTTTTTCTTGAGAGCATAACACTCAGAAATAAGGTGACCTTGCTTTTTGCAGTATTGGCAAGACTCAGAAGGTATCAGAGGATTGCTTCTCACTAGAACGTTTCCTCTCAGAAGTGGGCTTAGAATCATTAGAAGTGTTATTAGAAGAAGCCTTGGACTGAGACTTGCCTTGAAATTCAGAAAAAGTAGATTTTTGGATAAAAAAAGACTTATGCATAACTATCAGCCAGGGTGGGAACATCTTGCAAAGTAGTGGCTCGTTTCCCCTCAAGGAAAGTCTTGATATGAGGCTGGATACACCTTTTCAATTCCTCAACCAGAATAAGTTGCCTCATTCTGTCAAAATCGCTCTCAACTTTCATGGAATTACACCACTGATCAAACAACTGTTCCTTCAACCTGCCAAATTCAACATGAGTTTGACTGGCTTCCTTGCGAGAATTCCTAAATTTTTGCCTGTAAGCCTCGGGGACCAATTTATAACCCTTCTGAATGGCAGATTTGACAAAATCATAATCAGAACACTGTTGGGCAGATAACTGGTTATTGATTTTCCTAGCTTTACCAGTAAGAACACTTGGTAACATCATTGTCCAATGCTCTTTTGGCCATTTCAAATTTTCAGCAATTTTTTCAAAATGGGTAAAGTATTGGTCCACATCATTTTCTAAGAAAGGAAGAACAAGTCTGATGTGTTTAACCACATCAAAATGATCAGAATGTCCTAAAGATTTTGGAACAGTACTTGCATCTATTTTCTTCATTTCCAATTTATACTGCATCCTTTTTTCTTCTAGTTCTTTCTCTATCTCCAAACATCTTTCTTCCTTCTCCATCCTTCTTTCCTCCAGTTCTCTCTCCTTCTCCAACCTTCTTTCTTCCAGCTCTAGTTGTTTTCGGCGTAGCGGAATCTCAAGTCTTTGCAGCTCCGTAGCAGGCACTTCCACAGCTTTAATCAATTCTGCTGCTTCTTCCCCAAATATATCTTCATCGATGAAATGTTGCACCAAAATGTTGAATATTTCTTGTTTCTTCATTGATGACTTCACATCAGATAATCCAAGGGTTGAGGCTATTTGCAGCAAGTCTTTCTTCTTTGCCAGCACAATTAATTCCTGGGTTGGAGTTTTCAAAAAACTTTCCACATCAAAAGTCATGATTGCTGGTTTTTCAAATAGTCACAAGATTTAAAATAATAATTCAGCTTTAATCTTTGGTGAATCCAATCGTTGATCCAATGAATGGTTTATCTCGGTGGAACCTTCAATTTGTTATGACTTAAAAAATTACAACAAAGAAAACCAGCAATAACAACTTAAACTAGAAAAGCACTCGGAGAGCACAGACCTCCGCCAAGCACAACATTTCCCTCCGTATTGCGACTTCCACCATAGATATTAGTCTTACATTTATTTTATTTTCAATTTTAGATTCCTTGACCATGAAAACATGGCAATTTGATTCATGATGCTATATCAATATTAGTTCCACAGCGTCTTAGCTGTTTAAAGATGTCTATTGCATGTTTCTGGCTTCATTGTCCCCCGCCGCGGTGGGACATAGCGTTCACGACCGTTCGTTTGTACGTCCATACGTACGTCCCAAATCCTTGTCAGCGAGATATCTCAAGAACGAATTGACGGATTTCCTTCAAATTTCATGTCAACATGTATTAGGGTGGTGCCCCGCCGCCAGTCGATTTAGGTGACCTTCACGTCACTCTCAAGGTTACATGAAGATACTGTTCGTTTTGACCCGATTTGCCATTTCCTGGCGGGGGACTAAGTTAGTGTTAGTGCACGTTAGTGGCAAATACTTGTTTGTTTTTTTTTCTTATGATGCAACATTTCCCCTCATGTTGTGATTTACACATAAATATTAGTCCTACATTTATTTTATCAATTTTTTCAGATTCCCTGACCAAGAAAGCATACCATTAGAAACTGAATGCATGATGATATCAATATTAGTTCAGTATTTATTCACGAAAATCAAATTTTCCGTAATGGTGGTTTTCTTCTGGATCTAATTCCCTGGCTTTTGAAGATACAGTAAATCCGGTGACATCTTCCTAATTCTGCAATATCTTGGCTATATAATGGTGTTTGTGGCATTTTTGTAGCTTCATTTGTTCTCTTTCTATAATGAAAGTTCCGAAGGTCCCCTACTTTCGTATTCTGGACCATAGTATCATAGTATCCGGAATTATTCTATTTTCAGGATCAGTCTTTGATATATTGTAGAACATGTTCGAAACTTGTCCTGTATTTTTTTTCCAAGTGCCGTGACCATTTTTTGTGGAGTTATATGCATAAATGTCGAAAATGGCCCTATCTCCCTATGTTAAAGAATCCTTTAAAAAATTCCTGGATCCAGACGGAGATTCGGATCACTTCCAAAATCTAATCATTTCATTCTTATACCAATCTGTACAATCCCTGGAAATTTCATCAAAATCTGTCCATAACTTTTTGAGTTATTTTGGAAACCAACAGACAAACAAACAAACAAACAAACAAACCCAGGCAAAAACATAACCTCCTTGGCGGAGGTAACAAATTTATTCTTCACTATATGAAAAAAAAAAACCAGTACAAACAATCCACGGTTCAGTCCTCTAATAACATTCTAATGCCACTATTTAACTCTGTTGCCGAAACAAAAACTCTGCTCTGCTCTTCTCTGACTAAAATCACAGCATGTATACAGACTAGCAACATTCTGGAAAGATCTACATGATTCTTGGGTAATCCCGCCCCCTCCAGGCAGGAAGACACCAGAAGCTTCTAGACAGCACTAGTCTATTTCAAATGATATTACATCAGATCATGTTTTGCTATAGACACACCACCAGAGGGTGCTGAAAAACAAAATAAATAGCTGACCAGCAAGGCAGCAAAAACAGCATGTAGCAAATCTCCATTTACAAATGATATACAGTGCTTATACAATACTCATAAATAACAATGTCAAAGTCGCTCGGGACCCATTTCTCATGCACGTCTACTTTGGAGAACTGACCGCTCATTGCCACTGTCCCAGCTCTTTTGGAACTTGTTACAGGCATCAAATTTAAAATGACTATTTCCAAAAAAAAAAAAAAAAAAGACACAAAAAACAATAAAGCTTATCAGCTTGAACAAGAAATGCCTTGTCTTTGTAGGGTACTCAATTGAATATAGGTCCAAAAGGATTTGCAAATCATTGTATTGTTTTCATTCACGTTATGCACAGCGCGCAACTTCAGTGAAATTGGGGTTTGTCCTCCCACACGCAAAGTGGATCGTCCGTGTTACATGATGTTATATAAAGCCTGAGTTCCCCGCTTCTCTACTGAGGCTGCACGACAGCCACATTTTGGGTCAAAGAGTTTTGTTACAAACAGACAACAGATCAACACAAATAATATATTTACTTATGTTTTTCGTTCACCTTTCTACACGAGACTGGCCGTACGGAGTCTACACGATTCAGTACGAAGCATTCAGAAGAAAGCTGATTTGTGCGGTGTGAAACTATGGAGTTGAAAAGCGAACGCCTTGCGCTTAGGCGCAGGCTGTATTGAATTGCCAACCTTCCCACAATAGCGTTTTGTGCGCTGCCGAGGATCCACTCAGCACGAATAATTCACAACAACTGTTGGCTGTTCGTGATGATCATTCCTGCATTGGTCTAAAACAGAGAGGGTTGGCTTGGCAACGCTGAGGCGACCCAAAACCCCGTTTACCGATGGTCGTTCCGCTCCCTCTGATTGTACCGCTTTATTCATTTTATAGAGGCGATTAAGTGCACTGTCTCAAAACATATTCACTCAAACCATCGTCGAGGGGAATTACAGCCCCCTAAAAGACCAAAAAGCACGAGCACTACTGGAAGCACGAAACCTTGAGGGCGCCCAATATGCTTGGAAAAAGTGAGTCCACCTGCCCTCCACTTTCACGTGTCTGAAAGTAAAGAACAGAAGGATGCGTTGAGCGTCAGCGCGCACCATCGCTACGGCTGTTGGGCCCGTAAAACCTGTACATTTCACGCCACAACAAAAATGCAATTTTCACGCTATTGCAGAAATAGGCAGCACAAGATCAGTTCATGCGGAATGTTTTGGGGGGACATGGAAGAATTGTGAGATGAGAAGTAAAAAAGGGGGCAATACAGACCGACTGATCACCTTTTCAGTTCGTCCGCCTAAAAATAAACATTAGCGATGCCAATCTAAGCTGACGCCCACGTGGACAGAGTGAGTAACCTTGATCTGAACTTCAGCGGAGTGTGCAGGAACTTACTCGGAACTTTGAAAGTTCGTTATCAAACACCGCGAAAAAAGGTAAGAAAATTGGTTGTACTTCATAATCTGGAAAGACTCCTTGGTATTTCAGGTGGTTTCTTTCTGAAATGAACTTATTGATGTGCTCTTTATGTCAGTGGTCTGCTTTGCTTGTGACAAGAACAGAATGAGCTCACGCTGTACGGGTTCCTCACTGCGAGCATGTATCCAGTGCGATATTCCCAAGTTTGCGCTTAAATCGCCGAACTTAATATCCACTTGACAAAGTGGAATTTAGCTGTGTTTCATAGTGCTCGTTTTAGATTGTTGACGTAATCTATTATGTAGAATATGACTGCATATCGAAATCGGGGTTAGATTATAGTTAGCTATTATTGGATGATTCTGCTTTTCTGGTGTTGATCGAGACTTAGTCGATCTTAAGTAGGCTAATGTAAATTATTATATTGTCCATCAGATCGACACTAAAGCACTAATAAGAAACCAACACTGTAAAAAAAAGTTGTCTCAACTGAAAAAAGATAACGTTAGTGTCCAGGCTGCCTCAAAATTTCAAGTTAACTGAATTTAAGATTATAAGTTGAATATTCCCTCAACTTGTCATCTCAAGTTCAATGAGCTTAACATTTTAAGGCAGCCCGGACACTAACTTTTTTCAGTTGAGACAACTTTAGTTTTTTTACATTGAATGTATATGAGATTGCATGAGTGAGTACGTGTAGGCTATGCCAAGTGCGTGTGTCAGTATAGGTCTTTGGGGGGGGGCGGCAGTTGATCTTGAGACAACGATCCCTCCATTGAGAAAAAAATTACAGTGATGTCACCAGGTTGTTGTAAAGACTGCATTGGACTAAACATAATTATTTTAGTACTATGACTGCAACGGTGACAATTACAGATATCATTTTAATCAATTGGGCTTTTCAGGCAGCTTTTGAGTGAATATGTGCGCGTGTAGGCGTACGTATGTGGGAGTGCGCTTGAGCACTTGCAGGTGTGAGTGCATATGAGTGAAAGACGCTTCTGCATGACAAGGTGCCTGTTTGATTGACTGCGACACACTGCAACTGTGCATGCCTGAATGATGAGGGTTTGTTTATGAGTGGGTATTCTTGCAAGCATGTTGGAACGTGTATGAGAGTGTGTCTGAGTGTCAGTTTAGCCGTGCGTGAGAGCTTTTATCCATTCGTTGCCTTTGACCGACTCGGCATTCGCCTCCGCAGCTGCTGAATTGCTATGCCTGCGGCTACTACACACCTGGGGTATACTCCGCCGGACGGCGGGTGGGGATGGGCGGTGGTGTTCGGATCGTTCATCTGCATCGGCTTCTCCTACGCATTTCCTAAAGCACTCACCATCTACTTTAAGGAGATCCAGGAGTTCTTCTCCATCTCCTACAGCGAGATCGCCTGGGTTTCCTCAATAATGCTGGCTACTATGTATGCTGGGGGTGAGTGCAAATGCAATAATGCGACTTTCATCCATTGAAGCCTACAAACATTTGGTCTGGGACACTATTTTAAAGTGCTTTGACTGCTCAAGGGTTCAGTGGCGGGCAAGTTGACGCGCTCTGTCTGAACTTCGTGCAGCTGTGAAAATACTCGCCAGAATATGATTATGTTTTCATACTTCTTCTTTCTCCGAAGCAGAATGGGAATACTCTGAGATGGCCATGGTTCACTCTCGGAAATAAACTAACAAAAAGTTCATGAAAAGGTAAAAGGCGCGATGAGGTACTCAATATTTATACAGCGCTGTGAAAAATAATTTACTCCTTCCTGGGTTCTTCTGTTTCTTCATATGCAACCCACTTTCAGATCTTCAAAAAACAACACAACCTAAGCGAACACAATTACTTTTTCCCTTGGGTGATATCATTTATGTTGGATAATCTGTTTGTAAGAAATGAAAAGATCTTTCAAAATGTTTTTTTTTTTTTTTTTGGTCTCCTCCTATTTGTTTCACAGTCTGACACCATTTATGCAACAAATATGCGTAAATAGAGGGAATCAGGAGAGGGCAAATACCTTTTCATGTTACTGTACAAAATTTTGGTCAAGTAATAGTGCTTTATTACTTTTTTGTAAGAGGTAGGGGAGATCGGGGCTTGTTGTCAACCGGGTCAGTTGTCACACTGCAATTATCTTCTCCACTAGAGGGCGCAAATAAAAAGTGGAATACTAGTTTCCTTCCTTTACATGGTCAGGTCTCATATCCTGTGTCAGAGGAGAACAACACATTGTAAGTTGAGAAGAGCACCAATTAACCATTTTCCACAACCCAAAGTAAAAAATATTAACTTTATATATTTTAAAATAAGCTTCTTTCAGATAAAAATCCCTAGCAGTGATACATGTGGACTTGTTAGAGAAGATATTAAGGCATCCTGTCATATCTCAGTCATTGTTCTGTTTTAAGCTAACTTTAAGCTAGAACTAGCATTAGCAAACCTGGTAATTTGGGGCAACTTGTCTGTCATTTGGTGGTTAATTGTCACACGTGAAGAAAACAAGTTAACCAGCAGAGAAAGAAGAGAAAAACTGCTATTCTCACCGACACACCTGTGAAGGAGGCACTTGAAGCTGAAAGGCAGGCACAAGGGGAAAAAGGCCATTCAAAAAGAAAGGCAAGGCAACCGAATGTAAAGTATCAAAGAGGCAAAACACAGGTAAGAAACAGAGGGCAGGTACAAAAAGAAAAACTCCAGATGACTCCTCATTGGAAGAAGATGAGTCCCTGTGCCTGGTCTGTGTAGAGCCATTTAGAAACAGCTGCCCAGGAGAAACCGGGGTGCAGAGCATAATATGCAAAGGATGGGCCCATGAAGAATGCACCCCTGACAAATCAATGTACGTTTGCCAGCCCTGCGACTCAGATGAGGAGTCTGACGACTGAGGTCAAGTTTTGTTTGAGATTTTCTGACTGGATGTTCCAGAACTCACTAGTGAGGTCAGGTTTTGTTTGAGTTTTTTTAATAGATCTTCCAGGGCTAGTTTAAGTTTCATAATGCATGTTGCATAATATTTTATGTTAGGATTTATTCACTTTCAAGTAAAAAAAACAACAAAAATTATTTTGTCCTTGTTTTATTAGTTGCAAAATCCAGTGTTACATCTTACCCCATATAGTGTGACATCTCACCCGTTGGTGGGGCAACATGTCACATGATGCCAATGTCTATTTGACTGCTTATAACTCTGCACTGACAAAAGATATGAAAATGACATAAATGCAAAATATATACCTGAGTCTTTGGTCTTTCATCTGTTACACATTTTTTAGATATGATGTATTGATTCCAAGAAATATATTAGAGTGTAAAAAGTGTGACAACGAGCCCCGGTCTCCCCTGCCTATTTGTTGCAAAAGGTAATTATTGTATCAGTCAGACTACTGTTGAGAAATTCTTGCCTTAAAGAGCAAATGATCGCAAAAACAGTCATGTGCTCTGTAAAATCAAATGTTTAAGTTCTAAACACATCTTTGTAACACTTTAAATATTTCACAGTGTTTACGTTCAATTTTAGAGTGTATTCAACAAATCTGAAAAATCGCGATCGCAACATCCAATAAATATCAGTGTTTTGAATGAGAACACCCATTTACAAAAACAATCACCAGGCATTTAGCTTTTACACAGTGGTGTTTAGATTATGAACTTGTCACATGTTCCACAGTTTTACAGTGTGCATTCTGATTTGATTTAGTTTCCTAAATCATGTGTTTTTTTTTTTTTTTTTTAATTTAAGACCCCAGTGCTAAAAGAACTTAAGTCACAAAAATGTCCATTCTGAGAAATGTGAGAATATTAACTTGGGTAACTACAAAAGACATTTTCCCATTCTTACCACATGGTGTGTGAAAATGTGACCTAAATTCTTTTAGCACTGGGCTCTTAAATTGTGCACTCAGGGAATATCAGTAAAATTAGTGTTGGGCTATTTCAGTAAGATATCTAAAATATTTTTACTTTCCAAAGTGGTGCTTTGAGTCGTTAAAGGAATATTCATCAAACAGCTGTTGGTTTATACATTTTAAGAATGGCCTTTATCTGTTTTTGCAAACTCTTCAAATGCTCTGAGTGTACCTTCACCATTAAAGCTGTTCTGTGAAGTTAAATTCATGTGCATGTTGAGAGAATACAGAGAAAAAATGTGAACCGTTCTTTTCGATATTCAGCTTCCCGGCTTGTGCTGTGCTAAATTTGCTGGAACGATGTGCTTGCGTTCAGGCCTATGGGCCTGTTCATGCTGCCAGCAATTACCCTGATTCAAGCAGCTGATTCATCTAACTGTGTAGAAGCTTTATATTGGGACAGGACATCCCTTTAAAACAGCAATTATTAGTCCTGACCTGCTCTCACTCATTTTCATAATTAACAATAAATTCACTCCGAGAGCACTCCACACTGTCAGGTGCTGCTAGTGCTCCCCGTTTAGGGAAGACGAAAATCAATCATTTGGACGCGTATTTGCTGCATTTAAATCGGCGTTATTCAAAATTGCATACCTGTCAACTCTAGCGTATATGGCTTGGGTCACATGCTTTTTATATTTAGTTGTCGAGCCCCACTCAACCTAAGCTGTATCGAGAGTGAAAGGCGATATTTCATAGGAACACGGATCAGTCATTATTCAATCATGCATGGGGTAGAGTGGGGTAAGATGCCCCCCTTAAGCAGGCATTTTCATAACTGAAGGTAAACAACTTGAATTAATAATTTTTTTTTTGCTTGAATGGATTGTATGCGAAGTTGGCTACCACATCTCAAAAGATTTATGACACAGCCACTTTAGAAATTTTTTTTATGTTGACTTTTTTTAAAAAAGGTCTTCTTACCCCACCCCTGGGGTAAGATGCCCTTCTGGATAGAGTAAGTAAGGCTCCGGGTTTGGATTATTGCACAATTCAAGGCTGGAATTAAAGATAACTTCTGAAGATTTCACAAAACAAGGGGACTTTAGAAATATGCAGACATCTTGTCCATCAGGTCGGGATGACACAACAAACGAATAAACTGCAGTGTTATTACACCCATGTCTGTGCTGAAACAAGGTAAATGAACCCGGAAAGGCTGGTTAATAAACCCGAGCCGATCTCTCTCTCTCTCTCTCTCTCTCTCTCTCTCTCTCTCTCTCTCTCTCCCCTCCCCTATTTTCTTTCAGGTCCCATCAGCAGTATTCTGGTGAATCGCTATGGCAGCCGGCCTGTGGTCATAGCTGGTGGTCTGATGTGTGGGACAGCAATGGTAATTGCTTCTTTTGGCAATACCATTATGCATTTGTATATATGCATTGGCGTCTTTGGAGGTATTGTCATTATTATTTCTATTCACATACACTGTATAAAAATGGACGTGTTATGTGTTTTTCAGACATCAATATTTATGCTTAGGTTCCTGCTGTTGGATTTGTAATTACAGATGAAGAGGTAGCTTAGCGATGTTGTTATGAAACTGCTTGCCGAATTAATTCAAGGGCACAACAGAGACCTTCTCTGTTTGTGATGTACGGCCTTGCCTTGGTGTCCTGGTGAGAGCTAATCCTCGAGCTCTTGGACGCAGACTCCATGTAGTTTTGGCAGGATTGAGACAAGGTAAAAGGGCAGATGAGGACACAGTCCAAGGGTCCCCCGCCTGCAACCCCACGAAAAAAAAGCATTTGAGGGGCTGAGGGGGATGTTCTCCTGTTCGATGACCTTCCTTTCTTTGCACTGCAGGATTACTGCATCTCCTGTTCATTAAAGTGGCAAGCCATGATTTTTATATTAAATATCATACGAGTTGCAGTCAATGCATTGTGTTTGCATACTGAAATATCATCTCTCTATGCCATTTTCAACTATTTTGGGTTTGGTGCAAAAATCCCACATGGTAATTACATCAGACACATTTAATGAGCCACCGCTGAAGTTTAATAAAGGAGATTCATCCCACTGCTTACTAGTCAAATCAACTTGTCAGCTTTTGGGAAATCTTGTCAAATTATTTTGCATCATTATTTTCAAATGAAAATAAATTATCTTCTTAGAAGCTGTCAATTTCAAACAAAGCCAACATGACGTCAACATTAAACTGTGTTTTGCGTCCCTCTAGTTTTCTAAATATAAAAATTTGATGATCTGAAACACTGAAGTGTGGCAAATATGCAAAAATGCATGAAATTTTGAAGGGGGCAAATACTTTCTTACAGCGCCGTATGGCGCCCTATACTGTATTGCATTATGTTTGCTGTATTATAATCTGGTTGCAGTAAGTCTTGCAGCGCACAAGCTACGGGCGTTGATTTAGCTAACCTGCCTGCATTGTGAAACTGTATTTTCTAGAACATTTTACCTTTGAGTAGGGGTTTCTCTAATGTGGCTCACCATGTTAATAGATGCGTCTGCCCTATTTTATTTCATTAATGAAAGGAAAGATGTGTCTGCCCGTTTGTGAGGGTATAATTTATTGAAGATGTCAAATCGTATTAGGTTTTAAAAAGTGGTGATGACAATTTTAAAATTTTATGTCGCATAATCATGGGAATTGCTATTGTGTAGCCATGGGAGGGTCGCGAAGGTGGAACATGGTAATATTGGCCATGCTGATTCAGGTTAAGGCCTTATTTTGTTGTTTTTAATCAGAATATGGTGTTCATATAGCGTGTTCACGTGTTATTCAGGAAGATACTGAAAATACAGTATGCATGAAAACATACCCTTTCAATGTCTCTTGTAGGACATGTTTCCTCTGAAGCTTTTTATTAATATCAAAAATACTGGGTTAACTTAAAACAGATTCTTTCTATTTTATATGTGGTGTTTGAAATGTGATGATGCCAGTTCATCTTTAGCTTTATTTGGCAGGGTTGGGTCTCGCCTTCAACCTCCAGCCTGCCCTTACCATAATCGGGAAGTACTTCCTGGTCAAGAGGCCATTAGCAAACGGCCTGACCATGGCAGGAAGTCCAGTCTTTCTCTTCATCTTGGCGCCACTGAACCAGTTCCTCCTGGACACTTTTGGATGGCGGGGTGCGTTCTTCATCCTGGGAGCGATACTGCTGAACAGCTGCGTGGCGGGGTCTCTCATGAGACCTATCGGACCCAAGCAAAAGCTGAACGGAGGTCAATCTGTGCTGGAGGATGGTGGCGGCTCTCCGGACGTGGGATTGCTGGACGGAGAAGAGCGGCATCAGAAGGCGGGATGTGCAGACAGGGTCAACAAGCTTATCGATCTCTCTCTCTTCAAACACAGAGGCTTCCTCATCTACCTGGTGGGGAACGTCATCTTGTTCTTCGGCATATTCGCCCCCATTGTCTTCTTCGCCCAGTACGCCAAACACATGGGCATCGAGGAGTATAAGGCCGCCTTCCTGCTCTCCATCCTAGCCCTCGTGGACATGTTTGCAAGGCCGGGATCGGGGCTAGTGGCTAACTCCAGGTGGATCAGGCCGAAGATCCAGTACTTCTTCAGCTTGTCCGTGGCCTACAATGGCGTGTGCCACATGTTGTGTCCCCTTGCAACAAGTTATACAGGGCTGGTGGTCTATGCCATCTTCTTTGGCTCGGCATTCGGAATGGTGTGCGCCCTGCTGTTTGAAGTCCTGATGGACATGGTTGGGGCACAGCGTTTCTCCAGTGCAGTGGGGCTTGTAACCATCATTGAATGCGCACCTGTGCTATTAGGACCACCAATGGCCGGTGAGTGAGCGGTATTACAGCACTGACTCCATGTGCTGAAACAGTGACAACCAATCCTGTTCCTAATGATCAACCATCTCATTGGGTGAACCATCCTGTAGTTTTTTTTATTTGTGCCCTGACTCGGCTAGGGCCTCTTTCATCAAAGCTGGAACTGACAAGCCGAAGGCAATAGAGTTGTGTTTCGAAGTACATGGCTACTGGGGTGCGAGTATGGCTCTGGGGTGCGTTTTCTGATATCGCAGATGTTAACTTACATTGTGGGAACCATTGACTGTGAATGATGATCTATGTAAGTTGCTAACTTACATAGCAACTACGCTTTTGGGAAATGCACCCCTGTTCAGGTAGCCACCTCCCCATCGAAAAGAGCTTTCTTCAGTAAATCCAAACTGACAAGGGGCGGGCATGCTAACCTAAGTCAGAAATACTCTGTTCAATTCGAACCTTCGACCCTCTTTATGTTTGGTGTTAGTTCTGTCCTCTGCGCTACTGTGCTGCTCATAATATGCCATTGAATAAATGCATGCGGGCAGAGTTGGGGAGGCGGAGGGGTTTTACTTTAGCAGCAGCAAGTTTGTATTCAGGACGAGCAGGTTTGGGCAGCTTACTACACGTGCACGAGGGTACAGCATTATTGTTCAGCGGTTGGCCGTGTGAGTTGCCGCCCTGTTATGCAAAGGGACTGATAACCAAATTGCCACTCAGGTGATCTGTTCAGCGATACTACCAGAACACCGGAATCTCACAGCCTGCTCGATCTAGCCGCTGCTCCATTGTGATGCATTTCACACAAACTATTAGCCGAACATTTGCAGCCATTGAACAAGGTTCAGTGAATTCAGTATTTGGTGAAAACCAATGAAAAAAGTGGTAAATCTCCAAGAACAGGACTGGTTGTCATTGTACCATGAAGTCACTGCGTGTCCATTTCAGCATTTGGTGCCCACTACATATACACTGCCCGGCCAAAAAAAAGTCACCGTTTGGAAATTAATGAGCAAATTCCATATTTGGATCATTTTTGAGGTTATTAATATGTTTCAGCTGGCAATAATCATTTTAACCCTGACTGATGAAGCGCATCACTGCTCATTTCTTTAAAAATCATGTCGGAAGACACATCCCTTGATGGTGGAAAAGATATCAATGTATTTCAGAACAGGCAAGTTATTGACCTGTATTTAGCAAAGAAAAGTATGAGGAATCATTTTCACAAACAAATTTGCCTCCACAAATGTGACCTTAAACACATTAAAAGTTATTGGGATGTGCTCAAGAAAGACCACAGTGTGGTTCAACCATTATGTAGAGAAGACAAGATCTCGGCCAAAAATTATGGCATTTCTGATCGAAACTATATGTTCTGGCATTGCATATAGTTGTCAAAACAATGACAAGAAGAATGTGCACTGTAATCAAAGCTACAGGGGTTCCAAATAAATATTTTAGTGTGCGACTTTTTTTTTGGCCTGGCAGTGTATGTACACAATCTTATCCGCTTACAAGGATCTGTATAAAACAGCTGATGAAGTGCTACTTTCCCAAGTTATATCATTTTTATTTAATTAATTATGGACAAAATTATAGGGCCAGATTCACAGATGCAGTTTAAACCTTGCACTTGACTGAATTTAGTTTTGATTTTGAATAGAGATTCACCAGACAGAGGTCAGTTTCGTTCTGGTCCAAGCTTAAGTGTTAAACCAATATAGTGATTCTTAAGTTTTCACATCTTTTTTGGGTCTCCACTAATTTCTGTTGTTGGGAACATAGTGATTAATAGTGGAGAACTAATACTCTCTGCACATAATCTCATAAGCACTCAGAGGTGTAACTCCACAAGACCCTCAAACCTTTGTGAAAACGTGGTACAGTACGTAAAGCATTCGACCTTTCGTATTTTCTGCCGCTCGCGGAAATATGCTTGATGTGAACATCTTCTCCTGCAGGGGCGCTGGTGGACATCTTCATGGACTATAAATACATGTACTATGCCTGTGGGGCAATTATGGTGGCTGCCGGAATATTCCTTTTCATCATGAACGTCTACAACTACAGGCGACTGGAGCAGGAAGAGAAGGAGAGGCTTGCGGTAGCCGCCGGGGACGAGCAGCCTGCAGGGATCACAGCGGAAGAGAAGAAGTCACCGGAGATTGTGGAAGAGAGAGAACAGAGATACACTTCTGAGACGGAAACATAAACTGCTGGATGTTACAAAATGGTTTGCCAGCAGTTAAGGTAGCAAACTTCCCTCGAATGTGAAGTTACTCCGTTAATGAAAAGAACATATGGACTTGCCATTAAGACTGTGTTCGTAAGGATTTTAGTCCATGTTTGTCCTCTCTTGAAGAAAATTTTAGCCTCTATTAACCCTTCGGGCGCTAAATGCAGTTATGGTCACTCAATGATGAAAGATATCAAAATCAACTGTCAAAAACCCCCCCTGCGGGAGCTTTTTTAAACAAGTCACCACATGATAGGTTTTCAACGGCACAAGATATCAATCCATCCATTTTCTATACCCGCTTATTCCTCACTAGGGTCTTGGGGGCACAAGATAATTAAATTTAAATATAAATCTTTATTTATTTCAGCACTCTTAGGGTTAATTTGAGAAGTGAAAGCTTCTTATCTAATTGGCAATAAGTAGTATTGCATAATTCGGTAAAAATAGGCACAGGAAGATTTTAAATCTTAATGTAAGACCAGAATACTAATTGAGATTTTAAAAAGTTAGCCTGGAACTATATCTTTTCTGACATTTTTGATTTTTTGAAATCTTTAAATTCCAAGATTTAATGAAGGAGTCCATTTCAGTATGAATTTATTCAATATAACAAAAGATAGTCTGATGACTGATCTGACCAGTTTTCTCAGAGTTGGAACCTGCCACCAGAGGTGGAAACTCAAGTTCAGAAGTTTATCCTCTCCAGAATTTCGTTCTAGTCGCCTGGATTCGCAATTTTGCACAGTTTCTTGGCCAGGAGGTGGAACTTATCAGCTGGATGAGTCAGTTGATGGAAGAAAAACATGACAAACAGGAAGTTTCCTGACAGAAGAGGGTCATAATGTTTGTGACCAGTGACGGCAAAATGAGTTTTATGTCACGCCTGTGCATTTCCAGTAAATGCCATTATGTGCCCGGAGGCATAAATTTAAAAAAAATTTTAAAATAGTTTTTGTCCATTTTCAGCCACTGGATCATGTTAAAATTCCGCCTGGTACATTTTTCTGGTGAGAAAGCATCAATCAAGGGTAGTAAATAGGTTATTTGTAAACAGTAGTTCACTTCATCATGGAAAAGTTACCTGAAACAAAGCCGTAAAGTGACCAATTTCATTGATAAGTTTGTCTGTTTTTGCTGGGGAATCGATATACTGCGGTATACTGCTGGGGTATCGATATACCCTCCGCTTTCCATATTGGGTTCATTGCATGCCGCAAGCAGCCAATAGGAGCCGTTTAAAGTTGTAAACAAATTCCCAATTTAAAAATTTAACATCTTGGTGATGGATTAAGATAGAGCAGTGATCTAAGCACCATTGCAAAGCTTATTGTGTCATCTATACGATGGTGTAGAGAACTCAGTCTTGAATTTTGGTGATTATAAGGCAGATTTTGCAATCACTGGTCAGATTTATGCTGAGTCCAAATGTCCGCATTCTGGACTTGCCGACACTGCTCACTCGGACTTTGACGCAACATAGTGGGTCAAGCCATGAAGAATCAATTGGTGCCCCCCATGATACCCTTACAATCTGATTTCTTTTGTTAAATAACTTGAGTATATTTTATGAAGCCATGCAAAATTTTACCGTCATACTATGTATATTTTTCGACTTTGGAGGCCCTCGAAGCACATTGGGGTGAAAATTTGCACATTTTAATTAGTGTTATTTGTATACTGTGACATTGACTGACATGCTCTGTGTCATTCCATGAAGTCTATGAGAGCACAGGGCTGCGAAGTTGAATGAGCGAATGGGACCGGACGTGGGTACAAAACTAAAGAGTAACTGTCTGGAATTATCTATGACCTTTGGATCTATACATTTGGATCCCTTATTTGTAGATTTTCTCATCACACTTCAGTGAATATTTTTTCCTTGTTTTTGATATCGCCTCTGTGGAACCATGTCTGTGGGCACATATTAATTTCTGTGAATACTGTATAATCCCAGTGGCTTAGTCCAGTGATGTCTGCACCCTATGCGGACTCTCTGAATGTCTGCAGAAATTCTGCTTAAGGCCCGTTGTGGACTGGATGAATTGTGTATTTTTTTCAATTCAATTCAAACCTTTATTTATTCTCGAAAGGACATTGAGGTTTCCCTCATTTCCAATGCCGTTCGAGATTTAAAACCACAGCACAATTAAAGTAGTATAATATAGGATAATCATTGTGAGCAACAATTTTGTCAGTGACAGGTAGAATGCAATAAATAAATAAAATAAAATAAAATCAATTAAAACAGTTGCAATGTGAAACACAATAGCGAGAGACTGAAGTCTTGAACTTTGAAAGAGAGGGAAGAACATCAATTTTTAGAGACTCTTGGAGGATGTTCCATGAGCTTGGGGCATCAAAGGAAGAAGCTGTTTTACCAAGCTCAGTACGTGCTCGAGGAACTTTCAAAAGTAACAGTTCAGTAGAGCGGGTTGTATAGCTACCAACCTTCCACTCTTACAAGGTTGAGATATAAGGTGGTAATTTTCAAACGAGGGCCTTAAAGATATATAAAAACCAATGTTTGTTGCGCCTCTCTTCCAGGGAAGGCCAACCAACCTTCTCGTACAGAACACAATGATGAGTTCTGTATCCATCACCAGTGTTGGTACAGCCCTCAGCACATGTGGACTTCCCACAAATGCACCTGCAAAGTTTTAACCTAGAAATCTAGTCTAGATAGTTTTGCTCAGCCGGTACGTCTAACCATGAGCCATGGGGCCCCAGTGCTACCAAGTGATTAGTCCGACCAAGGTTTGGTTGGACCAATGACAACACTATATGTTTGTAGAGAGTCGTTGGGCGGGCTTAGCACGATGACGACAATGCTGCGACGGTGGAATACAACTGAAATGGCTGTGGCAGAGAAACATCGCCGGTGTTCTGACAATTTGTGCCGTCTTGTCAAAAAATGCAATCGTAATGCAATGCGATCGTAAAGTCTTTGTTTTCGCCATAATATTGCTATATGAATCAATGTAATTTGTTATATTATTATAACATAAGCAGATGTTAAAATGAGTTGGATAAGTTTGTTTAAAGATATATGCTGTATGCCATTATGATTCAATCTCTGCTTTTTCAGGAAAACCCAGCGTGTAAATGCAAATATATATATGCTAAAAGGTTGAAAGGCGCACTGAAAAAAGATGTGTAGGCCATTTATGACATTTGAAGATACTTGATATTGAGTGAAGAAATAAAGCCAAAGATTTTAGGTTTGAGCAAGCGCAGAACCAAGAGGCAGCATATTTTGATAGGTACTAGGTAGTAAAAATTGACACAACACCAGTCGACTCGTTTGAATCGGCTTTGGCACTGACTTCGGAAGAGTTAGACTTGGGCTTTTCTTTGAAAGACGAGGAGAAAAAGGCACTCAAGTCATTAGTTTCAAAGACTGATGTACATGCCGTTTTGCCGACTGGATACGGCAAAAGTTTAATTTACTAGCTGGCTCCTCTGGTAGCGAAACGAATGGGAGTCAGTGAAAACCCACTGGTGGTTGAGGTCTCACCATTGATCGCCCTTATACCCCGTTTCCTCAGAGGCTACAAATCCTCACGAATGGGAAATTTAAGCAATTTGTGGTTGAAATGTAATCAGTTCGGGAAGTTCTTAACTGAATCATATTTAATTCTTATTAATACTAGCAAATCCTGAGTGGAGGGGAATTCGTGGCAAAAGTTTTGAATTGTTCAAAAAATTTCCTGGAGAGGTTCCCGAATAGAAAATTCGTGGTTGAAATTTAACAAACTCTAATTCTATTCTTAGTCTCCGTAACTGATGCGTACTCAGTTCTTATGCATCCGTGCGTATTCTTAACTCATTCGTCAATCCATGAGTTCTAGGCTCGACCACGAATACACACAGAAGCATGTTCGTGCAGTATTTGTAATGGATTCTTGTAATTCTTGCTCAATTCTTCACAATATTAGTGCAATGTAAGTCGAATCCCACGAACATCCGTAACTCTATCGTATACCTGCATTGTAATTGCTTCGTACAGCATCACAAATTGGACCATAAATTGGAATTGAAACATTCCAGGAATCGGAAAAGTTATCCATTCGTGATAATTTGTGGGATTCGTGGTCGTAGTGGAAACAAGGCATTATGGAGGACCAGGTCACAGAGGCGACCAAATTTGGACTCTGCGATGTTGAATGATTGCCATATTGATGTAGTCATTAATGTTGTCACAGTGGTTATCTTTCGACATTAAAATGTACGCTGTCATCATCAAAATCTTCTCCAAAACTAGCGGTGTATCCCCTCTAAGCTTACTCCCCCGTTGACTCGTTTCTGTCACTATGAATACGTCACCTTGTTCGTTGCTCTGATTGGTCATAGCACTATCCTATTGCGTGCAGAGGCAGTTTGAAAGACAACAGCTGATTCCGCCCCTAAGATTGAGCCCGGTCCATCGGTCGTGGCCACACTATACATTTCGAGGTTATAGTCTGGCTTGTCAGGCTAGCAAAGTTTGCGAGTCTGCAAGAACGGCGAAATACGGACATTTGGATTCAATCTATGATTTCTGTAGAAAATGGCTGATGCCTTTAGTTGTGTTTCAGAGTAAGGCAATTATAAACGTATTTTAGAGTATATCTTGTGTAATCATGACCTTGGGAAGGTCTTTGGTTTGCAAACTCAGTTTTACAATCTTTTTCGCAGCCAGCCTCATATTATAACAAGAGCACTCAGAGAGCGCAGCACCTCCGCCACTCTCGTTGGCTTATGTAGGGTATTGTTGCATTCCACCGCCAGGTGGCAGAAAAACTCAAAAGCACGCCGATTAGAAATCCGACCCGTTGCAAAGACCTAAAATCTCTGCCAGGATAGGTGGATTTGAACTTTGGTCTATATCTCAGCTGTACTTTGCCTAGATATGCCAAAATTGAATCACTTGTTCCTCTTGTGCTACTTTAACATGCAGTTTGGTTAAAATCTATCCGGCCATTTTTGAGATATCCTGCTAACAGGTGGACAAACAAACCAACCAGCGCCGGAAAAACATACACCCCCCTGGCGGAGGTGAATAATGGTTCCTGAAAATGTGTTGAAACTGTTGCAAAATATTTACCATGAAATTGTTCCGATGGAATTCACTTTTGTATCATTGCCATTTGTTCTGTTATTAAACTAATCTCACAACCACACAGGTATTCTACAAAAGTTAAATGCTCAATATTGATTTAATCCAGGCCCACGTGTCACATTTGAATTAATATTAAACCAAGTGACACACTTGTTTGAAACCCTCATTTTTTTAAATTATTAATGAGCCATAAAGCAGAACCATGAAAATAAACTTGTATTTCACATGACTGCATAAAAACTCTTTGTGTATTGATAATTTTATAAATATATTCTTTTGCATGCACAACTGTTTTTGATGAAATGTGGCTTTAGTGGATCCCTCAGTAGATGTTTCAGTAGACGATTAGCAGCTAGCTACAATTCAAGGTTGCTGTTATGGTTGGAATTGAAATACAAAGGGGTTTTAACAGAACACAAAGGGCACTGTGAACAGGGCTTTTGTTATTTTTACAAGATTCTTTCAATTTATTTTTATTTACTTAAAATGATTATGCAACCACGCAACATTATACTTATCATCTTTAATAAAAAAAAAACAACATACATACAGCAGATTTTTGTGTGAAAGTGTCTCTCAGTCAAGCATGCAACATTTCGTTCTTACATTACACCCAGTCGCACCTACTGCAGCCGTTTCCTCACTATGAAGATTCAATAGCAGTTTGGAAACACAGCTCTATTTCTCGAAGACCGCTTGGCTTCAAGAGGTGTGGATCCACACAACCCAATAGTTTGACATTCTTAAAGTGACACTTTGCTTTTCGGTTTGTTTAGGGTTATTTGTTGAATTGAAGCGTTCATGCATATTCATGTGGACAACAGTGAGGAACACAGCAGGGGATGTGATTCTAAATATAATTTTACACATTAAACAGTTTATAAAAGTTCAAGTGTTTGCGTGGTGTGAAATAACGAATAGCGATTGCGAAAACAGGTGGTGCGCTGATTAATTTTAAACAGCTGTTCTTGCCACCCAGGCAGTTGAGTGACTGGTGACCTTGCTGATATTTGTTGGGTCCCTGGACTCTGCCAGGGCTGAGGTCCTTCAACACTGTCCCCAAACACAGTGCGAGTGGCCTGGCCACAAGGGGATTAACATCTTCATCTACTGTTGGTGCTGGGTCAAGAGGGGATTTACTGATTTTTCAACTACTGCACATGCTAGGTTATGAGGGGATCGACTCATTGACTTCTACAGGTGCCTGGTCGAGAGGGCATTTACTTATTATTCAACTACTGAAGATGTTGGGTCAAGGGTGGATGTACTAATTCTTCACTTACTGCAGGTGCTGGGTCAAGAGGGGTATTAGTCTTTCTTCAACTTCACCTGGTGCTGGGACATTAGAGGAGAAACTCCTTGCTGTACTAATGCATGTGTTGGGTTATGAGGGTATTGACTCGACAATTACAGCAGGTGCTGGGTTAAGAAGGAATTTACTCATTCTATCAACTACTGCAGGTGCTGGATCAAAGGGGATTTACTCATCAACTGCAGCAGGTGCTGCGTGATGAGGGGATTAACTCATTATTCAACTACTGCGGATGCTGGGTCAAGAGGAGATTAACTTAATGTTGAACTACTGCATGTGTTGGGTTATGAGACTATTGACTCATCAGCTACTGCAGGTTCGGGGTCAAGTGGGATTTACCCACTTACTTTAGATGCTGTGTGGGGAGGGGATTTAATCATTATACAACTACTGCAGCTGTTGGGTCAAAAGGGAAGCTCATTCTTCAGCAAGTAGAGGTGCTAGGTCAAATTGGTATTTAATCATTGTTCAAGTAATGCATGTGCTTGTTTATATGATATTTATTTCTCCATGAAGACACATGCTGGGTTGTGGGGGAACTATTTTTGCTCAAACAACTGCAGGCTTTAGGTCACAATGGATTTCCTTGTTAATTAATTAAGGCACTTGGTTACATGAGATTAATCAGCTACATTAGGTCCTGAGTCACAGGGGACATAGTCATTCTACTACTGTAGATGCTTATACTGAGTCACAAGGGATGCATTCATTTTTCAACTACGGCAAAAGCTGGGACGTAGGATTTACTGTTTTTGCACCAACAGAAAGCGGTGGGTCACCAGTTGTTGCATCATTCTCCAACTGCAGCAGGTGGCGGGTGGCTTCAGGCCTAGGTGTCAATCACTCTGAATATGTCCTTGCATTCAATGGCGATCCTTCAGAAGAGGTCTGTTTCACTGGACTCCAGTTCCTTAGGCAGCGGTACCTGATTGGATCAGAGAATGTGTACCATGGTGAGGGATTTTGAAAGTGCAACACATTTCAGGTTCTAAATGATTTATTGCTTAATTATCCCTCCACAAAAAATATGAAAGGAAACTGAGCATGATCTTTAAATGGTAAATAAACTGCATTCATATGGAGCTTTTCTAGTCACATGACACAAAGCGCTTTACAGTTATGCCTGTCATTCACTCTGATAGCAGGGGCTGCCGTGCAAGGTGCCAGCCTGCACATCAGGAGCAGTGTGAGGCTCTGTGAGGGGCTCAGAGTGGGGCTCAGTGTGAGGCTCTGTGAGGGGTTTAGAGTGGGGTTCAGAGTGGGGCTCAGTGTGAGGCTCTGTGAGGGGTTCAGAGTGGGGCTCAGTGTGAGGCTCTGTGAGGGGTTCAGAGTGGGGCTCAGTGTGAGGCTCTGTAAGGGGTTCAGAGTGGGGCTCAGAGTGAGGCTCTGTGAGGGGTTCAGAGTGGGGCTCAGTGTGGGGCTCTGTGCGGGGTTCAAAGAGGGGCTCAGTGCGGGGCTGAGTGTGGTGTTCAGTGTGGGGTTCAGGGTCTTGCTCAAGGACACTTCGACACGCTCTCTGGAGGAGCCGGGGATCGAATCATAAACTTTCGGACTCCTAGAGGAGAGGGGGTGCCTTCACACATTTAAATAAGGTAGAGCAAAATCTATTCGTGAGTACGACACCACTCAAAAGTTTGGAATCTGTAGTGATTTCTGCATGGATTAAATGGAAGATTCAGCCCAAAATATGAATCCAAGCTCAGCGGGGGATGGGAAAACAATCTGGTGCAATTTCAAACCCCATGGAAGCTGTTTACGGGATAACCAGAATCATTAAGTTCGTGATGCGAGTCCATGTTTAAGGGCACAATACTGGGAAATATTCCTGTCTGCATGGAAAGCCCTTGAAAATAATACCTTGGTAAAATGACAGTTTTTCTCAGTTGCTCTTGTACAGTTCTCAGTTTAGAACTGAATTTCTCAAAACTACTTCAATCTCCACATCATTTCATCACCTGGGCACATCATAAAAACAGTTTTTTATTTATTCGAGCTGTTTGCAAATGCTTTGGCCCATTCATGTAAATGATCTGGTACAATCATCTGCTGCTTTCTTCTTTGTTAAACGATTATGTCATCTTGATCAAAACAATTTGTACCGTTTCCTTTTGAATAGTTTTATCCCCAAAACATCCTGGCATTATTTCATGATAGAAGTCAATACATGCGAAATGAATGAACTAGTTGTCATAATCTTTTGTCAGACATACAGTACAGGCCAAAATACTATAAACACCCTGAATTTTTCAGAAGTCGGCAGGTTTTTGTCATCTTAAAGTTAATTTTGAGAAACCAAGGCGCACAACATGCCAAAGGGACACTTGTATTACAGTTTTTGGTGCATTTCTCACATCACTATTAACATTTGCACAACAGTCAGTGCATTTCTCAAAATTAGTGCGAACTGCAAAACCTAGTTGATAACCTGCAAAAGCGTGTCACTTGCCCAAAATGCATAGTTCATTCCTCAAAAGCAAGTATTCATGTCAAAGAAACTATCAGTGTTGTCAAATTGATAAGTCCTGACACCATGAACAAGATAATGAAAACATCCATCCATCCATTTTCTATACCCGCTTATTCCTCACTCGGGTCACGAGGCGAGCTGGAGCCTATCCCTGCTGACTACGGGCAAAGGCAGGGACCCACCCTGAACAGCTTGCCAATCCATCGCAGGGCGCACACGCCATTCACACACCATTCACTCTCACACTCATACCTATGGGCAATTTCATGTCTCCAGTTAGCCTGATATGCATGTTTTTGGACTGTGGGAGGAAACCGGAGTACCCGGCGAAAACCCACGCAACACGGGGAGAACATGCACACACAGAGAGGCCCCAGGCCGGATTCGAACCCACAACCTTCTTGCTGTGCCACCGTGCCGCCCATAATGAAAACATGACAAAGCCATTGGACTATGACAGCTCACTCTGTGTTCCAATGCAAAAAAGTCAAATCTTGGTGACACAACCTGAAAATGCTCAAGACAGCGCTATACAATATTTGTATAGCGATTTCAAAACTACAGTAAAGTTACACATTACTGTATTTAGAGAGGGAATTGAGTACAAGACACTGATTACGTATGTTTCACACTTTTACTGTACATGCTCTTTGCAATTTTAACTTGTTCATGGCATTTTGCAGAAGAAAAATAACGTATTACAGTTTTTCTCAATTGCTTTAGTACGTTTCTCAGATCAGAATTAAAATTGTCAAAACAGTTTGAGCATTTCTCAAAACACGTCGCACAAGTAGCAAAACACCATTGATTACCTGCAAAAGCCAGTTTTTTGTTCAAAATCCTTTGTCCATTGCTCAAAATTAAATTTCTGCGTCAATGAACATGTCAGTGCTATCAGAATGACAAGTCCTTTTTAGCTCGCCGGGACGAATAATGTCCGGAGAGCTATTGTCGTACCCCCAGCGTCCGCGTCCACGTCCGCGTCCGTCCGCGTGCAGAAAAACTTTAACCTTGCCCCGGCGAGCTTTGTTGTCTTTCTGACAACTCTTGTTTCATTGTGTACAGACATGACAGTCAAATTGCTTCGTCATGTTCTCAATATAACAGTTACTCTGGCGGAAGGCTCTGATGCTAAAGATGGTTTACGTAAGTTTTGATGAAAATTGTAAGTTATACCTTTGTGTGTGGGAGATTGATTGCAAGAGACTGGACAAGAGTCAGTTTACGCTTTTACTGTTTATACAATTTGTTGACAGACCATGTCATTGCGATACAGAAAGCAAAATACAGCACTATCACAAAGAAAAAAAATAAAAGCAAAATTAGAAATGTGAACATAAAACAATTGGCAAAAATAAACTTAGAGAAAGTCAAGATTCACCTGGGAGCAATTTACCAATTCAGGACAGATTTTGAAAATAAGTAATGAAAATGATTAGAAATAAGCACACACATTTTGACATATTCTGACAACATGTTCAGCCATTTTGCATGTAAAGACTTATGCAATGAACTAATGACTACACGTTGTGGGCGGTGAGACTATTTAATAGAGACCCATGATAATCCATTTTGATCAACATGACAGAAGCAATTGATAATGTAGGAAACAGCAGAAAATTGTACAAAATCATTTGCAGGGATGTACCATCTGCAACTTGTTCAAAAAAAATGAGAAACTGCTTTTTTGATGTGCACTAGTGACACAATGTTGTGAGGATTGAACAAGTAGTTTTGAGAATTTCAATTCTGATCTGAGAAACGTACAAAAGCAATTGAGAAAAACTGTAACAACAAACCTAAGAAACACTCTTTGGGTAGAGCTCTGCACAACTGTAAACAACATTGCAGTGCATATTGTACCTGGACATACAGAGGACTGTAAATCATTCCTGCACATCCAGACCTTCCTGTCTATCTGGCCACATATTTTTATCTAGATCACAGCAAATATCATCCCCTGCAATGTGACTGCTTGATTTTGACAGCTAGTTCAACATTTTTGCTAGTAATGACTCAAGCAATGAAATGAGGACTATTAGTTTTAAAGGGAGTCACTATTCAGCATTCGTAAGTATAGGTCATTTTGACTGACATGAGCAAATGATAATGTTATAAAACAGCAGAGAATTGTATGAAAGCAAGTGATGCATGTCCAAAGGCATTCGTAATTTGTTCAAAGGAATGAGAAATAGCTACTGTGATGTGCACAAGTGACTAAATGTTGTGAAGGTTGAACTAATAGTTATGAGAATTTTAATTCTGATCAGAGAAATGCACCAAAGCAACTGAGAAAAACTAACTAAAAAGGTTGCTTGCTAACAACTGTACATCTTGAAATTCAGCTTGAGTTGCTGTGGGATAAACCTGACGGGAGGTGCGCCCATCAAGTTCAAAAGAGCTCATGAAGGAACTCTTGAAAGCCTGGAGCGAGTTACCAGGAACCTCTCTCCTTAAACTGCCGTAGAGGATGCCTACAATATGTCAGGCTGTAATCAAGGCTAAGGGAACATACTTTGTAGAAAGTCAAATTTGAATATGTGTATCTCTTAGCAAATTATTTTGCAAATTTCTTGTTGAGATGCACGTTTCTATGTCATTCTGTTTTTTATTGTTGCTGGGACACTTATGCTTTAAGTTAAGAAAAACCAGCCAAATTCTAAAAAAAATGCAGGGTCTTCATCATATTCTGTCCTGTGGTGTATTTTATGTACATTTCATACAGACCTTTTCTGTCAATATCTCCCCCCTTGATGAAATGTCTCTCACATGAATCACGCCTTTCACTAAAGCCAAGGGAAGGTTTGAAGTGTCAGATCGACCCATGATCAACCAGTTTTCTAAATGTCTCAGAGATGCATCAGATAAACCTCAAACTGAAAGCCCAATTATATACTCCGAGCACAAAACAGTGTTACTGTGCGGAAAGAAGAACATGAATTTCAACAGTTTGAGCGGCAGGAAGCCGTAGAAGAGAAGGAGGGCAGTGCGGAGGGGGCCTGAAGGACAGGGTGGCGAAACATTAGCAGAGGGTGGAGGGAACGTTCCCGATGGAATAAGGGCCGCACTCCAAGAAGGTTGTAAATCATGGCCTAACCACGGCTGGCGCTGGTCGAAGGCTGCAGCCGAATGTTGGGAGACAACCGTGTCCTTTTGTATAGTGAACAAGCATGTCAACCAACAATGTGCAATGTACCATAATACTGTATTCTTACTGTAATGCTCCTTCGTGTGTATTTTTAGAATATGGTAAATGTACCTCATACAGACATATGCTGTACATGTATGATATAAAAGGATTCTTTCCATGCTGTGTTATAAGGGAATAAACACTGTGACGTGGAAGAGAGTCTGTTGCTTAACAGGCTGAAATATCAACAGGAGGTCTAGAAACACCACACCGCAGCTCTTGCTTACAGTAAAGGATGTCATCGAAGTTTAGATTTCTGATTTCGTATTTCTTTCAAGTGATTTTTGTAATTCTGTAATGTGTGTGTTTTTTTTTTTCATTTCAATGAGCTCTCAGTGAAAACGGTAAAAAAATCCCGTCCTATCTCCCCCAATATTCCCTATAACTCTGCGAAGTTGAAATTTATATTTATACCGAGAAGAAGAAGTGCAACTTTTTGCATTTCCAGTCATTCCCATCAGAAAGAGCCACAAGTTATATCACAAACTCCACCGTTAGACTGACAAAAGGATGAAGCCATTTGAGCATCTTGTTCATGGACAATGAAAAAAAGGACCTATTCTTTTGGCACTGACATGTTCATTGACATAAATATTTCTTTTTGAGAAGTACACAAAGGATTTTGAAAAAACTTCGAGCTTTTGCAGGCAGTCCACCATGTTGTACAGTTTTGCAAACATTTGTTTTGCAAACAGTTTTGCAAATGATGCAGATGATTCAAGAAATGTGCCAAAACAACTGAAAAAAACCTAAATAGGCAGAATGAAAATTTGCGAGGAGGTGATTAATTTTCACGATAGGGAACTGTGCTCGTCATTATCATTTTAAGATGGTTTTGCCACCAAACACTTGAAAATTTGTATTTTTTAAAATATACTTGGCTCCATTAAAAACGCACAGGTGAGGTATGTACTGTATTTGCGGCAAATTGAAGGATCGATTGATTTTTATTGCTTTTCCAGTGAGGCACGAGAGTAAATAAAGAAAAGCGTGTGGTATTGTAATCCTGACGCGCGCCACGTGCACACGCCAAACACTTCAGTAATAACAAACATTGAGCTGTTTGTGATGTGTACAGTGACACTTGACTTGTTCTTTATTGGTGTGGTCAAGAGCCTACATAAAGCCAACAAAAAAAACAAAAAATGCTTCTGCATCAAGAAAATGCAACAGCTTGTGACAGAGAGAGAAAAAGAGCCACCATGTCACAGGCAGGTCTCAGCCAATGAGAGGCGGTGCGTCATTTGCACTGTCACCGTTCAACAATTAGTCAGCTGTCTATCCGAGAATAGAACACAGGCACTGTCACTGACCAACCCCGCTTAGGACAGCCTGTGCGTGACAGATTCCGGACAGCAACCAAAACTGATCATGAGATGAGGGGTCCGAGACGATTGAGGATGAGCGCAAGTATCGTTTGACGCTGTCTATGTGAGCAAAACATGCAAAACCGTGCGTGCACACGAGCCCTACAGAAAACCCAGTTTCTGCCCATTTACGCATGGCTGCCCTTACCGTGGTCGGTCAGCGACAGTCCCCGTTTTCCATTCTCAGACAGAAACAGGGAAATAAAGTGCCAAAAAATGACACAGAGGCAGGTGCTCACAGTCAGAAGCGAAGAGTCCTACTCCTGTTGATGGGCAAAAAATGGCTAGTATATTGCAGACCTCTTGCATGTTTACACCCTGTCCCGGTCTTTGGGGTCTGCTGATCAGCTATGTCTGGTCGTCCCAAAAACCAGCGAACGCGCCTTCTCAGTGATAGCCCCCAGGCTGTGGAGTGAGCTACTTCCTCCATATCAAAGTGGTCAGCACCTAACAAAATTTTGAATCCAGACTTAAAATTTCTTTTTATTCCTTGGCTTTTAACCCAGCATGAGAGTTGTGTGGTCACTGTTTTTGTTTTTAACTCCTGTTTATCTTGTTTCTGAGCCACTTTCTCTTTCTTTTGTATGTATGTGTTATATGCATTTTATAAAGCTTTTTACTTTGAGTATCTTATGTGTTCTATTTATTTATTTTATTTATTCATTTGTTTTGTGCAGCACTTTGGCAACCGTTGTGTTTTTCAAATGTGCTATATAAATAAAGTGGATTGGATTGGATTAATATTCCTTTCATGAAATTTACTATTACACAACCACCTTTTTAAAAATGACATGGCTAGAACTAAAATAAACTACACTTTCAGAAATAGGGGTACAGCAGGAGTCCATTTCCGTTCCCCAAGGTATTATGTGCCCTTTAGGTCTAATTATAGGACCTCAAGGTACCTGTGTGAACCTTTTAAGGGTCTAAAAGGTACTTTTATGTTCCAAAACAAATAAAAACCCACTTCTAAGGTACAACAGCAGTACCTTTGAGGGTACTGCCCCAGTGTCAACCAAGGCTTGTCACCGGGCAAAGGTACTGCTGTTGTACCTTAGAAGTGGGTTTTCATTTGTTTTTTCGAACATAAAAGTGCCTTTTAGACTCTAAAAGGTTCACACAGGTACCTCAAGGTCCTATAATTAGCCGTAAAGGATACATAAGTGCTGAATGTACCTTGGGACAAGACAAAAGATTCATATTTTTCCTTATCAGCTTTATGAGTTTTTTTTTTTTTTTTTTGGAATTACACACTCATTTTGAATTTGATGCTTGCAACACCTTCCAGAGAAGTTCGGGCAGTTGTAATATTAGACTTAGAAAGCACTGGAAGCACTGGATGATTCACAAATCACTTTATTTTCATTTGCATTTTCCACATTGTCTTGATTTTTTCCGAAACGAGGTTGCGTGATTCATTCTCATTAAAGAGAAATTGTTAATTTATGTGCTGTAAATGTTGCAAAATAATCTGATTTAAGCATAAAGCAGTGTTTGAAAGTGAGTATGTGAATGCAGTCCTGACTACCAATTCACGTGTAGAACTTCAGTTACATCATTAACAAATCCATACAATGAGGGCATCTAGGCACTGACCCTGACACACCCTGTGGCCTCATGAGCTCGCAGAGAAGAGAGCAGGGCTGTCAGGATATTCCCCCAGGGGAGGGATGTTAACTGGCAGCAGGCAAAGGCAAGGCAGCAGCAAAGAGCAATGCAACACTGAAGCAGGCAGAGGTATGTTTTACTGTGGAGGCGGAACAGGAGACCAGCTTACATATCCAACCCACCAGAGGGCAAAGCAGTGCCTGGTCTGAATGGGAGTGTCCATGGATATGTGAGCATGTCTTGAGTTGTCTGCCAGAAATAGCTTTGCAAGCTGTGAGTGCTAATGATCAGGATTGCAAGGTGGTAATCTCCAGTTCAAAAAATGCCAATCAAAATGGTCCATTTCCCAAAATACTGAGCTGTTTCACTTCGGAAACTAATGAATGAATTGTTACATTTCAGCTGGATCCCTTGGGTATCATGAAGCGTAATATTCCATGAGAAAACATTAACAAAGCATTCACATTCACATACCCATGATGCACATTAAAAGCACAATCTTCACTCAACGTCCATAGTATTGACATAAAATCGTGTTTTATTGGGTCGTATGTTTTATCAAAGGTCAAAGGGTCATTCCCAATCTTGTGAAAAATTTCTTCAGTCTGCAACTCTCTTTGAACTATCCTGATTACATATACTTATTATTTCAATCCACTTCATATTCTTGGCACAAATAAAAACATTAGGTGTCGTGATAAAGTGCTCGAAGAATGTTTTTAATTCCAGCAAGGCATCCTGTTGCTCTCCTGGCGTGCTCTCACCACCCCTGTCAATAATTCTTACCTATCAGCTTTTTATTTTTACCTGTCATTCAATTGGGTGCAGTACCGAAAATAACAAATTCTGCCTTGCTAATCTTGTAACAACTCTCAATCAATTATTCCCCAACAAAGATTTTAAGGGGTCAAGCCTGGGTTCACTCAATTTAAGTACTTCTAAACAATAAAAAACACATAAAAATTTTATCAACTGAGAAAAGCTCAGAATGGAATTTAATTTTAATCAAATTTAATAAGTTTATTACCATGAAAACCATACATTATTGGCAAAAAATTGAAATCTTGTGGCAAAAATATCTCAGAATCTATGCCATATTTTTCGTAATTCTTTTTTTTTTTGACGCTAATATGACTCAATGACATACACATTCTGGGTATTTTCAAGGGAAAATAGTTTGAAAAATTATTTGGTCACAGAATTTTATAAATGGGTGGCAGAACCTGCCTGGCAGATGGATCATAAATACACCATGTAACTACCTACCCAAAAATAGCTATGTCATTGTATAGAACATAAACTGATGCTGTGGTGAAAATTTCAGAGCAATACCTTGAAAAATGTGGATTTTACGCCCGCCACAAGCCTGATAAACTATGAAATTTTGCGATGTGAGAAAATTGAGCTTTTGTCGCAATACGAATGCACTGGAGGCGTTCGCATGATAAAAATCCACTTAAAAGATAGTTTTTTGGTCTTAAAATCACCTTTTATGAATGTTTTGATTTTTTACAAAATGAAAAAAACATTTTTTTCAAGTCTGAACCTAGTCTTGACTCTGTAAAAATGGTAAAAGTTTTCATCATAGACAGTCACGACATTGATAATATATCAATTTTATGTCAAGGCATCACCTCAATGCTGTTTTGATTCTGATAATTGATTATTATGGATATGAACGCCAATTTCTCACATTGACAACTGGTTGTGCCACAACACGGAGCTTTATGCCTGCAATGCAGGTCGTCAAATAAATTTTGGGTGGGGCAACGTAGTGGAAACTTCACATAAAGGGCGGTTCTCACCGATTTCAGGTAGGCGATGTTACTCTGACGGATCTCGCTGAGCAGCTGGTCTCGTGGCGTGAGCTCGACCTTGGGTGGCTGTCGTCTGCGGGGAACTGGCTTTAGGGTTTTGATCACGTCCGTCAGGGCCACTCTCTCCTCCATAGGCGCTGTGTCTGCAGCCGGTCTCCGTCTGGCGGTCCTCCTGAGCTGGACGTTCTTCATGTCATCTGTTCGGCTCCTCCTGGGGTTCAGCTCCAGGAGCGGGTCCGGTCGCTTAGGAGTCTTCTTCAGCTGGACGCCCCTGAAAGGGGGCGAAGGTTCCCGTTCAGGACTCCTTGGCTGCGTGTTGCGTTGTCTGCAGGATGTGGACGAAGCCCCCTGTTTGGGAGGCTCCTGGGCATTGCAGGGTACAAACGCCATTGGTGGCAGGTACTCTCCGAGCATCTTTAGCAGTGATGCAGGGAGCGACTTCAGCGACTTCTCGTACGACTTTAATGAGTTCTCGTACATCTCCATCAGTTCCCGCTGCTCCCTCTCCTGCTGTTGCCTCTGTTCCTCTTGCCTCTGCTGTCTCTGCCGGTCCAGGTTCCTGGTCAGCAGGTTAGTCACCACCATCCTGGGCCCCGGCTGCTCAAAATGGTAGCCAATCTTCAGGAGCGTGTTGTTGGCCTTCAGTAGTCGGGAGACCTCCATCTCGGCTTGGTGGCCCAGCATGTGTCGTTGGTTGTGGAAGCGCAGCTCGGTCAGGGTCTCGTTGAATTGCAAGCAGCGCATGATGGCAATGATGCCCTTACCCGTGATGAAGTTGGACTCAATGTTCAGCGTGGTGATGCTCCGATTCTCCCTCAGCATGTTAGCTAGTGTGAAAGCAATGTTCTCATCAGCACCGGTGTTGGCGATGCTAAAGACTGTTACGTGCTTGTTCTTCCTCAGGGCATTCACGTAGTCCACCAGCATTTCCTTGGGAATGTTCTCTATGTTGTTCAGGTTGACTTCCTTGACGGAGGGGTCGTTGTTGCGGATCTTGTCCAAGGTGCTCTCCAAGTTCGTCTCGTTCCCGGATGGCCTGGAGGTTAGCTTGATGAAGTTGTTGCCGAGTGCTAACTTTTTTGGAATTTTTAAAGGAGATATTTTATTCTCCTCTTTCTCGGTATTTTGTTTTTGAAATTCCTCAGTTTTCAGGTTCTTCGGGGCCAATTCTGGTTGACCATTTTCCACAACGGGTTCAGTACTGCTCGTCAGGGCATTGCAACTTTGTTCAGGTCCAGTGCCATTTTGTTCTAAATCCTTTTCTCTTTCTTCCTCTGTTACATCAGCAAATTCTGGTGGGGGAGGTATTGCGCCCGTGACAGGGGTAGTTTCAGGAAGAACCTGCTTTGTAGATGTTGGTAGACACTCAGAGGCATAGTTTTGATCCATTTTGACAGTTTCCTCTTGACTCTCTCCATTTGTATGGGCTACCTTCACCTTTTCCACTGCTACTTCTTCTTCTTCTTCTTCTTCTTCTTCATCCGTCTCTTCATACTGACGCTTCTCTTCCTTCTTTCTGCTATCATACTCAATTTCCTCGTCTATTTGTTTCTGGAAAGACACATAAGAAGTAAGTGTGAGTATTGTATGCACGCATTACACGACATGTAAAATTTCTGTTTCATGACTGGGGTCAAAATACAAATGAATATCTTTCATTCACGTTCAATCTAAAAATGTGGTGCCAAGTCCACGTGTGCATCTATTTCTGAGTCAAAACCAGTCTGATAGATTCAAGCTAACGGTTTTTTTTAACCTTCTGCCTGCTGTCGACAAAATTTAACAACTATGGCAGAAATTACACACTTGCACTGGCCCTTTGTACCCCAGGATACCCAACAAGTAAATTGCAACTGCCTTATGGTGCATTCAATTTGAAGTCTGAGATCAGAAATTGGAAAATGGGACAAAACGTCATTTACGTCACTTCTAACTTAAAACTGTGACTTGGTGAGAGTCCTCCAAACATTTTCCTCTGAGAAAGAAGAGCATGGACTTGCATCATCAAGTGGCTTTATTATCAAGGTAACAAAACGAAAATTGCTTTCTCGATATGTTGATAATTCAGGAGCTTTCATGGCTAAAATTGTAAACTTCTCCAAAGAACCATTTCTGATTGATAATCTGCTTCCAGTGCATCTTTAACTGAAGCCTCAAGATACTGAAGACAAGTTTTGCAGTTTTATTATCAGCATTTATTTTTTTGTATCATTCACAATGTGCTCTGACTGCTATTACACCATCCAGGAAAGTTGGAGAAGCGAGAAGAGGTCCGAATTCACCATCTCGGAGTTCCCACTTAAGGGGTGTTTTTTTATATTTTTTCACACGAGAAGTCAAAATCCCTACTTTCTGCATTTTAAACTTCAAATCGAAAGCAGGATTGTACCGCAGCTCTGATGAATACTCTATTGTGATTGGCTGAAGAATGCTCGAAGGGGTTACATCATTTCCCTATTACCACACACTATGAAGTAGGCGCAAACATGCAATTGTTTTGACACTTAGTGCCAATTCCCTATGTTCGAATTCCAGGCTAAATTAAACGGTTTAATTGTGCTACAAAGTTGAAAACATCCAAAGTGAAGGCTTAAAATGAATATAGCCAACATGTTTATTTTTTCTGATATAGCCCCTTTGGCGAGTATCGGCTGCTATAGTATGAGAAGATTAGTACTTTCCCCTAAATAGATTTACAGATCCAAAGATTTTCCCTTATCAGAGGCTGGATTTCAACTGAGCTCGAACGTTTTCATCCCAAGGTGATGTCATATCGTCCTCAAGTAATCCATCTAATTCATCAGCTAGGTACTCAATTAATCAGTGTTAATATAGATCTTAGCCCCCCGCAACCACCGCTAAACATTCAAAGCTCTGATGAGCCCATTCATGGATTACTTAATGCATTTTATCATACAGAACGAATATTATTTTTTCCCCATTGAAACTTCGATGGATGCATTAAGTGTGAGGTACTGTCCTGGAACCAATGCGAGACCAGGAAGTTTCAGCAAAAATTAGTTTTATTGAAGTTGGGGGGTAAACCCCCACAGGGCAGAATGCAGCGGTACAGAGTCCACAATCCAAAATCAGAATCCCAGGGACGTAATCCAAACTGTACACAGGGCAGCAAACACTAAACTCAGAGTCGAGCAAAACAGGTACAGTACATGGACAGAGAAGTATCAAAGAAAAAGCCAAAATCAGAATCCGAGACCTTCCAGTCAGAAGTATAACACTAAGAGCACAAGGCATCAACAATCGCAGCACAGAAACGTTCTGACAAGAGCTGTGAGTGAAATGACTGCTTAAATACACATAGGGGAAGTCACATTCTATGATAGGGAACAGGCTAGTTGGATCAGACTAATTACAAAGGAATGAACATGAGGAAGTTCCTGATTACAAGAAATTGGCAAAAGCCAAATGGACAGGGATCACAGAGACAGCCTACTGACAAACATACGGCTCCGGTTAGGGAGTTCTACCGTGCACAGAGTGAGAGGCAGAACAGCGATTAGCCAGGTGCAGAAAATCTGCTGAAACGCAGCAAAGTAAACTGAGTGAAGGCAAGGGGGCGGAGACTAGAGCAGAGCGAGTGCTGAGAGCTTGTTAGTCAATTAGTAATGTGCAGCTATACAATCCCTAGTGCTTGTTAGTAAGTTTGTATTATAAACAATGCTAGTCTTAGTTAGTAAGTTTAACTAAAACAACAAACTGTTAGTATTGTTAGTAAAACAGAAAAGCAAGGTGAAGGAAGTAGACGAGATTGGAAGGAATAGTTGAAATCCCAGAAACCATTAAATCACCCGAAATTGTAGCACCCAATACTGGGGCAGTGAGCGATCACATGACAAAAGACCAGACGGGGGGAGAGAAAGTGCAGTGCATGGTATGAGACATAACATGGACCAGAATATAACTGCAATGGTGGAATATGGCAAACAGACAAAGACAAGGCAAAAACAATACGTGGCATGGAATCTGAACCACACTACAAATCATAGTCAGGCAAAGCAGAACATGGCAGACAAGGCAGAATCATAACAAAAACATGGTCAGGCAGATCAGGATCATAACATTAAGACAAAGTCAGTTTTGGAGTATGACATTCATTTTGAAGATTGGAGTCAATTTTAAATATTATCCTTCTGTTACATTAGACATAATAACTCTGTTGTTTCAAACCCAGATAGTCTTGGGTTCCACTCCCAGCCTGGTGCTTTTTGTGTGCAGTTTGAATTCTAGCACTCTGTCCTCATGGGCCTCTTCCATTTCTTCCCACAGTGGTGCAGACTAGGCTTAGTGAAGACTGGACATTACCCGTGGGTATGAATGGGTGAGCGTGCGAGTGAATCGAGCGTGATAGATCTGAGACCCCAGCAGGGTGAATACCAGCCTCTTGCCAAATGCTCGTTGAGTTCCTCCCCAGTCCCCATGTGACCCCGGCCAGGAATAAATGGGCTTTATGACGGATGGATAATATGAACGTCAGCAAGATTCTGCGGAGGGGACCTCTTTTTCTTTCAGTTTACATTTAAATAGGGTGGATCCATAAGATGGAGAAATGTATATTTTAACATTCATAATAAATATCCAGCTTAGGCAATGGATGTACACTCATATTAATTCTGCATAGTTTTACTAATTCTGTTCTATGTTACATTGAAAACCTTATTTCTCTCATGGTGTCAAATATGGCTGTTTTAATTTGTTGCTTGGACAGAGTGTTATGCTACAAAAAGCGGCAGCTTTGCGTAATTGTTGTGAAAACCTCTTAGCAGCTGACTGAAGGGCAGCTGTGCAACTATTAGTAAACTACTGTGTTGGGGACGGGCCTGCAGCCAATCGCTCATGAGGTCACAAGGCAAAAATAAACCTGATACCCTGTCCAATCAGGCTACACCATTTGGTTTCAACCAGACGCCCAGTCCAATCAGGGTACACCATCAGGTCTAAACCCGATACCCTGTCCAATCAGGACACACCATCAGGTCACATTGGGTTAGAGTCAGCATATAGGCCTCTTGCCTTTAAAAATTAATTTCACATCATAGCTTTAAAATTCTGTACTGTACTGTACATCTGTACTTTTAAAGTCCATCAGGATGCAAAAACACCCCAATAATACACTCAAAGCACACTACAAAAAACAGATTGTTGTCATCCATCTAAAACTTCTAAACTTAAAAAAAATAACAATGTGAAGATTCTTAAAATTCAGAATAGTCAACGTTAAAAAAATAATAATAATAATAAACACCACAGAATTAAAACATAGCATACGTACTTATATGAAAATGTAATATTTGACTAGAGGGAGGATTTTTTAGAATATACTGTACATCATGAAATGACTACAGAAAGCCAAATATTTTTGTGGTGTAAATTTCTCTTTAACTCCAGTTAAAAAGTTTTTTACCCTATTCCCAATTTTTGCATATTTCTCATATTCAAATATTTCAAATCATCCAACTAATTTTAATATAAGACAAAGACCACTGGAATATACACAAAATACAGCTTATTTAAAACCTATATCTCCAAAAATTGCCACCTTAAATGTAATAATTGGTTGTGCCAACCTTGGTGGCAACAACTGCAATTGAATGTTTGTGATAAGTGGCAATGATTTTTTACATGGCTGTGGAGGAATTTTGTTCATTCTTCTTTGCAGAATTGTTTTAATTCAGCGATATTGCAGGGTTTTTTATGTGCATGTACTGGCCATTACAGGCCATGCTACTGCAACACAAATGGACTCAAGTCAGGATCCACTGAGAGGCAGACTTGCTTGTGTGCGTTGGATCATTGTCATGCTGCATAACCCAACTGTGCTTGAGTGTCGTTGCAAATTGATGGGCTGACATTCTGTCAGGATAATCTGGAATAGAACAGAATTCAGGGTTCCATCAGTTCTAAAAAGTCACCCTGGTCCTGAAGCAGCAAAGCAGTCCCAGACCATCACACTACCACCCATCACACTACCACCACCATGACTGCTGGTGTGATATTTGTATTACAATGTTGTGTTAATTGTGTTGGCCAGATGTCACAGGACCCATGTCCTTCCTTCAGGTTCCATTTTTCACTAATTAGTTCACAGAATATTACCCAAAAGTCTTGGGGGTGACCAAGATGTTGTCTGGCAAATGAGAGAAGAGCCTTTGTATTCACGCTGGTCAGCAGTGGTTTTGTCTTGCAGCTCTCCTATGAATGCTATTTTGGCACAGTTCTCTTTTTTTATTGTGGAATTGTGAATACAAGACCTGAACTGAGGCAAATGAGGCCTACAGTGCTTTAGGTGTTAGCCTGGGTTCTTTTGTGACCTCATGCATTAGTTGTTGATCAGCTCTTGGAGGAATATGGCTGGCCGATCACTTCTAGGAAGGTTCACCACTGTTCCAAATTTTCTCTATTAATAGATAATGGCTCTCCCCAGGCTTGCTGGGCTCCAGTGCCTTTCAAATGGCTTTGTTACCCTTTACGGACTGATAGATGCCAACAACTTTGTTGCTCATCTGCTCTTGAATTTGCGTAGTTAGTGGCATCATGTGCTGCTGTTCGTTTTCTCCACACTGCCTGACAGGTTCTATCTAAGTTATGTCTACATTCAACAGGACAGCAGTGGCGTCTCTGGAAGTGATAATTGGTGGAGCCCGGACAATGCCTTTACGTCAGAGATTGTTCCTGGCTTGTGCTGTTATTTTCCGTTATTAACACGTTTTCCAATTTTGACAATAATCCCCTGGCAATCGAAGTTACGGTTTCTCTCTCCATGAGATCTATTGACGACTAAATTATGGGATAAATTCAGATCCGAAAAATTATTTAGGCCACTCAAAAATTGTTCAACGCTTTATGAAAGACAAACTGCTCTCAAACGTCTGCGCTACCTTTTCCACACATCAAGTGATGTAACTGGCACGTTTTGTTTAAATAAAATAAAAGACCATTTGAAACATCTGTGTGCAATTCTGAATAACGCTGATTTAAATGCACAAAATTACGCATCCAGATTAATGATTGTCGCTGTACCGAAATGTACCGCACCGTACCGGCGCGTTCTCGGAGTGAATCTATTGCTCACTCCCTCAAGGAAGCTGCATGTTGCGATTGCAACTATCAAAGCAAATTCAACCAACCCACGTAAATTTCTCCCAGACAAAAAAATAAATCGCCAAGACATTCCAACTTTCATTGCCAGTTTTTGAAAAAGTTACCGCAAAAAAAAAAAAAAAAACAATAAAAAGCCAGGAAAACCCGGGAAGGATTGTTTGTCAATTACGCGAATGATTGCGTGCAAGTCAGGGTTAGTAATTGTTTTAAAGGGGAGCTCTGGGCCCCACCAATCTCTAGTCCTATAGACGCCCCAAATTGAAAGTAATCATACCCGGTGTCTAGTGAAACTAAACCCAATTATCAATTAAATTTGTTAAATCGATTGTTTTAGTAACTAAGGGGCAATTACTTTTCACACAGGGTCAGTTATTTATATCGATGAATGAAATCATGATTTAAAAACTGATTTGTGTTTACTAGGGTTATCTTTTTCTAATATAAAAACTAAAGACCAGCTAAGATCGTACCAGCCCCTGCATGAGCGAAGAGAGCAGTGTTTACAGTATCGCGCAGAACACGCCCATCCTCACACTCAGCCTTCCTTCGCATCATCACTATTCACCTGTGAAGTTTGAAGGCTGCACTTTAAACGGTAGTGATGCAATCACGTTCTCAAGAATTGTCCACGAACAGACAAACACTTGCAAAAATGCGAAAAAAAAAGCTTTCCTAACAGTTTTAGAAAATGTTTGACAGTGATTTTGCTGTGGTTTAGCCTGATGATCACAGATCAACTGAAAACAATACCAGCTTCACTATCACACCTGGGAATTGGTTTAAAGATCTGAAAGATTCACGAGAAATATGCAAAAATAGGAGAAATTGGAAATGGGCTAATTTTTTTTTCCAATGCATTGTACTGTATCTAAGCTTACTTCTGAGTGAGTTGTAATTCTATTAACAATAACTGGTTGCCTGAAGCATTACTCCATTCGTCAAAAATTGTCAAATATAACTGCTTATATCAGGTCCTTATCTTTAACGCACCTGCATCTTTGGACTCACCAGAAACACTGCTCTGAACACCAGCTTTAGGAAGCTCACAACAAGCTGTTTTTTGAGACCGGCTCACATATGGATTGATTCTGTTCTGCAGTGATATTTACTGCTGTATTTAAGATAACCCTTTATTGATCCCTCAAAGAGGGAACATATAGTTTGTTAAAGCAACACACAGTAAAAAAAAAAAAAAACACACAAGATGAGGAAGTTGACTCCTGTCTTCACTACTGCAGCAATACAAGCTGGGCAGTACAAGGATTTGGAATTTCCATCGGAGTAAACCTAGCCAGCTAATTATGCAAACAAACTACTTCTGAACAGAGTTTGCATGACGTCACATTGGGCCCTCCTAATGAATGACTATCACTTGTTAGCTCCACTGAATGACAACATTCCACTTCACTTCCAGAAATCACAGATGAAGCCAGTGACTTCACTCCGCTATATGAGCTAATTTCCTTCTATAATTCCTGTAGTATGTCAGCATTTCATAAATTCAAAGCCTTTTGACAACATTTCAAAACTATAACTACTTCTGAAACCAATATAGAGTATAATCATCTGAAAATGTGAAACCAATTGCGTGATACACATTAAATAAACACAATGACTGACTTTTTATTGGTCACCTATATGGACACACAGACCAGGACTCTCAAAATGGACCTGCATGAGCTTACATATTTATTTATTTATTCATTTATTTAAATTCTTGTTGTCTTAACTCAATACATCTGATCTTGTTTATTATCGCAGTCAATAAGTCCAGGGTCAGTAATTGAGCTCAAGCTGGTGTTGTAGTGTTTGGTGTTTGTAACAGAAAAATATGCACCAAGCTTCAGCACCGACTCGTGGTCATGAGGTCCAAGGTTTGTAATTTTGCTGAGGCTGGTGCTGTGGTGTTGGGCCACAAGAAGAACTTTCTCCAAGCTCCAACACTGACCCTTTATCGTACAGCTCGGGACATCGTTATCCTAACAGACAGAGCAGTATCGGCCTTTTACCTGACTGGGCAGCAGGGTAGTGGGAACCCTCTCCTCCTCCAGCATGCGCTTGGACTCTTTCTCCCAGTACAAATAGTCCACCAGGGACCTGTGATCAAAGGAGCCAGAAGGCGGCTTCTCCGTCTGGTCCTGCTGCCTCATGCCAACAGGCACTGCCTCGTCCGGGGCCAGCACTTCCATCTCCCTCTGAAGCTCTTTAAGCTCCTCGGGAGAGAGGTTGGCCAGGATCTCATCCTCGTCGAAGTCCTCCTCCACACTGGAGTCCAGCTCGTCGCGATCCGACATCTCCCCCCGCCGACAACCAGCCTCTCTTTTCCGAGCCTTGCTCCTGAAGCGGGAAGGAAGGAATGAGGAGAACGCTTTGCCCACGACAACAAGCGGCAACCGGCAATCCTGGCGCGCTTACAGACACGGACCTGCTTGCCCAACAGCCCTCCCGAGTTCGATCGACCGACTTCAATGGGACTATCAGCTTGTTTGTGCCTCGGTCCTGCCTCTAAATTTAGGCCCCATTTGGTGGCGTGGAAGGTATTTATGGATCGAGAAAGAAACATTCTTTTTTCGGGAGCTTGAGTCAGCCCCTGATATATCTGCAGCGAGAGCCGGGGGAGTGGCGGCAGCAGGTGGGCATTTCTCTGTCCCTGGCCGGGGTTCCAGAGGCTTGGATTCACAGAAGCTGACTTCAACCCCCCCCCTCTTCGAGAGAGCTCAGGGGTGTAACTGTACCCCACCCAGGGGTACCACCGCCCGCACAATAAAACGCATGCCGACAGTGAAGGACGGATTAGCGGTTCCAGAACATACCGCAGTGACGGAAGCATGGAAACAGAATGTGGAGCAGGATCATTGTTCTTCAATGTCCACAGGGAAAAAACAGCCACTGGAAAATTAGAGCTGCCAAAGAAGAATATTTTGGAAGGAAGTACGAGGTTTAATCCATGGGTTTTTATACATGAAAATGCAATTTTGAATTATATGCACTCAATACTTTTTTACATAAAATCAGGTAATCACATATACTGCTAGTCAATCATTTACTGTGCAAGTACGATTTGGAAGAAATTAGTTATCTGAAAAAAACAAATATTGCGGGTCAATATTGTGCAGTGAAATTTCACCTCTTGTCCTGGCTCAGGTTATAATAGGGGAGCTACTGATACAAACAAGACAGCTGCTTTTTAAAGAGCCACTATAACAAAAAAAAAAAAAATTCACTTTCATTTTTTCAAATGAATACAAAATTTCAAGACTTTTTACCCTCAGTCGCCGCTTCAGCGTGTAAAATGCATGTTCTGCTGCACTCAGCTTCGGCAATTAACCTGGCAAATACTAATATTAATAAAAAAACTAATATTAAAAAAAAAAAGGTCACTGTCCAATGACTGGACAATGCTCTCTATACATATGTATTTACCGCACATAAACTGCTTCATTTTTGCACTTTCCTCCATGCAAATGTGCTGCAGCTTTGCCAAATTAGAGGGAAAATTTTCACGTTGTACACGTACCTCTTTAGATCACTGCCCTTCGGTTTTAACGCCTCCTGACTCCCCGAAGCTAAACTCTTGTGGAAGGAAACGGGTTCTGCTTGAAAATTTGACAGGACACAACTCTTATCATCTTCTTAATCAGAAAAATGCTCCTCATTCTTTTAACCAAAAAAGCAAGCCCATAATGAAGCTGTCATAGCCAAGGATATTAGTACAGTGTCAGGCAGAAGGCTGTGCAAAAGTATTTGCCCCCATCCTGATTTAATCTATTTTTGCATATTTCTCTGTGGATGGTGTTAAATCCTCATACAAAAATTTCCAGCATAAATGTTCATTTCCTTGTCCGTTTGCTCACATTTGTATGTTTTTTATGGCCAAAAAGCACATAGTTACAGCTGTACAGGCTGTGTGTGGAGCACCTCAGGCTCACTCAGCCAGAAGTAGGCTGTTTTGGCTCCTGTCTCTTTAAGACCCCCTCCATTAAAGACTGCCCTTTTTTAGCCAACCACAGTTCAGGAAGCAGGCCTCAGTAAAATAAAGCGAACACAATCAAAAGTTGGGGTAGTGATGCTGGGGGAAAGTGATGAGTGAATTTTAACCACTGATTCTTCCCTTCATGCTCCTTTAGAAGTCCAGACAAAGGGCATTTGCTTTCATGCTGAATAAAACAGCACCTTCTCAACATGGCGATATGCAGCAATCAAACTCTTCCCCGCCTCCACTACACTCAGCCTTGTCTGAGGGCGTAACAAAAACTAGCTGCTAGTTGGGCATTATACTAATGTGTTATGATATAACACAGGCAAGTTGAAAAAAAAAAAGCTGGACAACAAACGAGGCGTCTCAGGCTGTTCTGCAGCTGTTTTCTGTCGGAAAGCATGACTTCCTTTGGCATGGACTTTGGGCATTATAAGATTGAAGGTGCTCTACCAGCACAAAATTCTGCCCACAAAAGGAGAGGGAAACACCCGAACAGCATAATATGACCCCTTTAATATAAAACAGGGCGAACATGAAAAGTTTTTTTTTTTGTCAAAATGATCATGTCATTTATTAAAGGAAAAAAGGCCATCCAACACCAATATCATCCATCTGAAAATGCAATTGCCCCCCATTAACTTCATGAACATACATTTGACAATAAGTGCCAAAGGCCTCTATTAACTGGAGACCAGTTTTTCACATTGCTGTGGAGGAGTATTGGCTCTCTCTTATTTGAGGAAAATTAATTTCCGCTATATTGGATGGTTTCAAAGAACGTATTGCCCGTTTAAGGTTCTGCCATCACAACTCAGTCGGGCTCAATTCAGGACAGAGATTTGGCCATTCAAATCTTAATCTTGAATGTTGTCTGCTGTTCACAGGTGAACTTTTGTACTTCAGATCACTGTCTTGCCGCATAACCCAATTCCACTTGAGCTTCAGATCGCGGACTGATGAAGAAACTTCAAGATTTCCAGAAGGTGCTGTCAATTTTAGCAAGTTTCCCAGACACTGGAGTAGCAAAGCATCCCAACACCATCACACTACCACCACATTTATCTATTATACTCACGTTTTTATTACGAAATGCTGCTTTATCTGCATGGTAATTTTAACATAACTCATATCTTCTAAAAAGTTCCACTTCTGTGAGAGAGAGGAGTCTTCATGTTCCTCTCGGTTAACGCTGGTCTTCACTCAACACCTCACCGATGGATTCCATTTTTGCTAATTTTTTCATCAATAAATGATCACTTAAAATATTGTATTTTGTATTTAGTCAGCCTGTCTTGGTCTTATATACAACTGCTTTAAAATCTAAAACAGTTAGGCATGACAGATGTAAACATTGCACATATATGGAAGGAAACAAACCCTTTCACTGCATTGTCAGTACTGGATCGTGAACCTACACCGATGAGCCAAAACATTGAAACCATTCAATGATGAAGTGAGGAACGATTATCTTGTGACAACAGCACATCTAAAGGTCTGCAGAGAGATCTTGTATGGTAAGCAAACGATCAGTTCTTATAGTTGAAATGTTGGATTTGGAAAAAAAATGGAAAAAACTCCGATAAGGGCCAAATTATTAGGGCCAGGGGAGTGGGTTCTAGCACATCAGAGGGGCCAAGGATGCTGGGGTGGTCCCAGTCAGTAATGGTGAGTACCTACTGACAGAGGTATTAGGATGGACAAAGCATGAATCAACAACAGGTTGTTGGGCACCTAGGCCTCATTGATGCCCAAGGGTAACAATGGCTGTCCCGTCTCGTCTGAACCGACAAAAGGGCCACTGTGGCGCAAGTTGCTGAGGATTTTGAAGATACTTACATGAGGAATGCGTCACAGCACACAGCTAAAGCATCACACCCGGCTGCGTGTTGCGCTTTGTAGCTGCAAACCATTTGGTGTGCCCGTCCCGACCTCGATCTGACCCAGAAAGCGCCTTCAGTGGGCACGAGAGCCAAAATTGGAAATGTTGGGCAACCAAAGAAGGTTGTCTAGTCCAGAGAGACCCTTTTTTCTTTACATCATGGGCACTGGCTGGGCACATCGTTCCTTTCGGGAAGAGATGGCACTCGGATGCACTGTGGGATGAAGGAGAGCTGGTGGAGGAAAGTGATGCTCTGGAATATTTTCTACCGGAAAACCCTGGGTCTGCAAATTCGAGTTGACATCAGTCTAATGGAACTGTGTAGGCAGCACGACGGGGACCTACACAATACTAAACAGTTGGTTTTAATGTTGCGGCTGATCAATGTACACTTACTCAACGCATATACGGGTTCGGCATTACTTCAAACTTTTTTTTTGCAGCAAATACTCCTCTAATATATGTCTTTGCTGAAAGAGAAACAAAATGTGTTGTGCTTGCCTAAAAATGGAGGCGTATAGAAAAAAACCCTCCATGTTGTTTCCAGCACATATGTTTTGAATGCGTAGTGCCTTGATTTCAGTTCAATACGCTGAACCTCAGTCTGATGAGGTAAGAGCTCCTTGGGCCTGAGAGTCTGTCACATGGCTTTTGGCAAGCCCCAGGCGTGACAGGCCTTTCTCAGAAGTGCTTTCACCTCAGCTACTCCCCCAAAGAGGCCAAATCTGGGAAGTGCTGAAATGATTGCAGCCTCCTGACAGTCTTCCCCCTGTCAGCCAAAGCACCCCTACTAATTCATTGTCATTCTGCAGGGTGAGCAATGATTTTAATCAGGGCATGTGAATTTCAACACATTGAACCTTCATCGCTCCAATGTTACAATCTATTTTTTTTTTACTTTCCATGATATGTTAATTGTTAGTAACTTAAAACGAGTCAGAAATTTATCTCCCACTGAACAAATGCCTGGCCAGCTTGCCTTTGCCAGGGTTTTAACACCAGGACTGTGTCGTAACTTTGAATGTTATGAACGGGTTCAACCTCATTTTTTTCTTTACCTGCCTCCTCCACGAACAGTGTTGTTTAGCTTCTACTCGGAGTTCGTTCTGACCACAGCCCCCTTCACGGCACCCCCCACAATGTTACTCTCAAGACACTTCAGCAACAGCCCACAAGTAACCTTAAACTATTATAATTACGTACTATTCTGAGGAACAAGTACACTAATTACATTATTTATTTCACCAAGTTAATCCTGAATTCATGTGTTAACACATTAACAGCTCTAATTAAAATCCTTGCCCCAGTTACCACCTCCAGAAATCTCACCGGAGCATTTTGGAATAAATAGTAACACGATTGCCTTTCTTTTGACACCTTCTAAATGTTCCTGCATGGCCAACATCCTTCGCTTGAGAGTACAGTTTCATCTAAAGCAACATGTCGAAGGGTAGTTCACGTAATAGACCAGGGCTGCCCAAGTCTGGGCTGCAAATCTAAGTCTAGCTCTGGGTCTCCCTCCTTCCTAGTTAGTAAAGGCCAAACAAACACCTTCTCAGCTCTTACCCAATAAAAGTACACAGCCCCTACTATTCAAAAGTCGTTTTAGGTAATTTTAGAGCTTTTTTAAAATGACTAATCAGCTTGAGAAGATCGGATTTATAAGTTGTTGGCGATGTGCCATGTTATTGGAATCGGAGTCCATTGCCATATCACCCAGACACCAGAACTCTTGAGCGGGCAGAGGTTTAAAATGAAATAAAACATAGCCACTGTAAGCAAGAGTTTGTCCGAGAATTACAGTACTTCTCAATCGGTATAACTACCGCGACCAATTATCAGCTGACATAACATTTGGAAAGCCTACCTGTTCTATCTGTACCTGCTGCTGTCATTTCTCCAGCCGAGCTAAAGTTGACAGGCGGGTTCGGGGGCCTGCCGATGACTGAATTCCATTGACACAGCTTCATCTTTCAAAATCTTCCGATATTTACTGGGCGATTCAATTTCACACTTCGCGTCAACGTGCTCCCTGAAACAACAAGGTAAAAAGTGTGCAGCGCATAACCGAGGACTCTTTGTTGAATCCGATGTTGTGCAACCACTGGTGTAACAAGTCAGCTTCGCCAAGGGAAATTTGTGAAAGCTTCTGCCCACGGGTAAGTCCAAGTCTCTCATTCTGTTGGAGCCATCAACAGCTGCACACAGCAGCATTATGACTGATATTGTCGCTCAGGTTCAAATAATGATTGATAACATCGGACCTTGATCATTTGGTGTAAAATTAAGCTGCAGTATGAGTGATAATCAAGCCTAATTTGTATACACTTTAACTTCTTCCACTAGGGACTTGTTATCGGAGGGATTATTGCTCGGCTTTCAACTCGCCATAAAGCTTATTACTTCTCCAAACCCGTACCCATGAACGGCTCCTAATTAGCAATTAAGTGTTCAGTTGTGAGGATTAATCAGTCAAATTATTGTCCGTTTACCCTGAGCTTACATTACTGTTCATTGCAATAGTAATCAAGTATTTTCATATCCACATTAATGATGACAAAAAAGGTCAATGTATTTTGAAGCTAATGAATTCCCATAGCTCACAAAACAATGTATATTTTTTCAGCGACAGTGTCTGATCCACTTAATATGCCCAAGAAAAAGTTTTCAAAAATACAGTTTTGCTGATTCAGGCCCACATGTTAAGTTTACTTATGTAAAAACAAAACTCTTAACAACCAGAGACATTACCATATAATGCAAGTCACCTCTCAAACAGTTTCCCATTAAGAATCTGACAATTAACTGAATTAATTTACTAAGCCAACGGGAAACCAATAAGCTAGGTTGCCAGTAATTATTAAGACAGATACCTTTGCGTCAAAGAGGAAGGCTACAGTATGAGATTGCATGAACAGCAATAACTGAAATTTCCAAAATTTCATCTTGAAGTGGAATGTTATGTTGTCACAGCTGTTGAAGATCGTATTTAGATAATATTTACATGTAGTTTCTTATTAATTCATTAGATAATTGCCATTCTCAGAATCTCATTTTGCGGCCTTCCTACGACTTTCCTAGAAGCTAAACAGTAAAGTCCTCATCAATGAATCTGCAACCATGAAAGTTTGATGCATGACATGCATTTTAAGTGATTTTAAATGCATGCCATGGGTTGTCCTTTCACAATGTACTAATAACCAATTTACTGAATTATAAAATTTCGATATAAGAAGCATTGCTAATTTAATTAATTCATTATTATCACACTGGTAAGGAGTGTACAACTGCTCTTATCTGTAAATGGCACCAGTTCTTTAGAACGCTGAAAGCATTTTGATTTAGTGCAATCTTGAAATAAATTAGGTTGCACTGCTGAAAAAATAGCTGAAACAGGAGATGGAATTCCGCAAAAGTGTTGGATTTATTATTATTATTATTACAATCCCTGCAATATCACTATTAAGTGCATTGTCAATGTTGCCCACCAGTGATCTGTGTCTTTGCTTTAAAATTTCTTAATAATTAAAGGCTTATATATTGGTCTTGATCATACTGTAAACAAATTTTGTGATTATAACTCAGGTGATCACTAACAGGAACAGCTTGAAAGCAACTATGTGATTAAGGGTCATAGGCTCACAGCAGGCCATTGAAAATCCAGTAATGCTGGAGTTAAACAGATCAGCCGATTTCCTCGCGTCCAAGCGCGACATAACATCTGAGACATTGTTAAACAAAGTGTTTTTTGATTGGCTAAAATGTATGGAATGGCGGCATTCATTAACTTGTGCTAATTAGTTGTATTTCCAAGGTTTGAGGTTTGATTACACGGCACATAAAAATCGCAAAAACTATTTATGGAAAGAGAAGAACATGTATTTTTTGGGTAAGAGCTTAAAAAAGTTTTCTCTTTGCCTTTAAGTTAACAATTATTGCCACTGATTGGCTAGCCGCCAGGCTGTCATCACTTTTGACTCCAAGGTGACGGGAGGGTGGATAACCAGCAGTTTTCGGCCTTCAGAGACTGTGAAAAGGGGAGCCGTAGAACAGACCTTCATTCCGTTGTTAACCATTTGAAAGACTGGAAGGCAACGGGAATGAGCGCAAATTTAAAGTGACATGACATCGCAGGGTGTAGCTAGAAGTCGCCAAGTTCCATGCCTTCCTGTCATTGACTGTCCTAATGTGTTATTGTTCAATAATAGTTGAATTGCCCCCACTGGTGTTCCATGACTCTTCAATGTCTGAAAATTAAAACTTTGCATAACTTGCCCGGTTTCTGTTTAGTGTTGGTTTCTGTCTCGACAGCAGAAATCATCAGGCTGCTTCATCTCGCCAAAAACCCGCCGAGAAAAAAAATTCAGGAAATGCTGTTCGCCTTTGCCACCTTATCTGAACGGGGCTCGAAGTCTCAAAGCAAGGTTACTAAAATTGCTGAGCAATTGTGCACCTATGCCCAGCAAGATATTCAAAGAGAAGTGACTTTTCACTCAGAAACTGTTGCGAGCATCAAAGCATATTTTCAATACACAATTGCTTCGTTAGTTACAGCATGAAATTACGCGAGATGGGTCTGGCTGCAGCAACATGGGTTACCTCTACTGTGAGACCTCCTCTGTGGGGGCCAGGAAGCCATGCCTGCGTCCGCAAAGTCTTTTTTGCTCAGGAAAGTTCCTAATCCCTAAAAATTGATCCGGAAATAATTACGTGGCAGCCATGATAAATGGATTTGAATTCTTCAAATGTGAAAGCAATTTTTACCTTTCTGCCATTTTGACACTTTTCATTTGTAATCTTAAAATGCTCCTAATAAGCGTATGGCATACTAAAATGTAAAAGAAATCCACCAGGTGTTGAAACTCTTAAATATTCAATTCTCAGATATATCTGATAAAAGTATGACCAATCATTTCCTTCGGTCCGAATAAAATAATTTGCCGAGCTTTCTGTCGGTCATCCGTCGCAGCGCCCCTCCCAGTTACTTATAGCTGTCACCGCTTGCGAGCAACGCGCCTCTCTGCCTGAAAAACTATGCATTTGACTAAACAAACAGGTGCTGAAATTCTATAACATTAATGGTAGTTTGTCAGACTACCAAGGTAACTAAATGTTACGAGGGCATTTTATTTTATACCACATACAGAATGGAATATAATGTCATTACAGTTGGTTAGTTTTCACCATCCGATGCCTCTGAATCTGATTCCATTGACCTGTTTCATTCTCCTACGAAAAAAAAATATAAAGCATTCGGCGCGAGTGACACGTGTCAATGGAGTCAGATTCAGGGGCACCGGTAAGTGAAAACTATCCAACAGTAATTTAATAATATTCAATTCCATATGTGGTATAAAATAAAATGCCCTCATGACGTTTAGTTACCTTTGTATTCTGACGAACTACCAGTTATATTTTTATTCATAGGAGAAGTCTGGTAATTGGGGGAAGAGGGCGGGACTTTGGAGGGAGGCGGAGTTGCTCATGTTCAAATTTTTACTGAGCGCTGTGACATCCCAGAAAGGTAAGACTTTCTTTAAGGAAGGCTAAGGAAATTGCTTCCTAATTTAACACCTTTAGCATAGGGTACACAGAACCATCCTTTTTGTTAAGAAAGGAGATAAAGCTATCCCACAATTCTGCGCAGCAGCAATATTCAAAGCGGCGACCACTCATCCGACCAATCGCGTAAAGAAACGGGCTGGGGGATTCCTTTCCCCATTCTTCTGAGGCTTATGCCCGTGAAGGAAAATTGACATTTTATTAACTTAGTTCTAGGCCGCGTGTGGAATGAAGGTGCGTCCGAATTCTCGAAGGAGCAAGGAACCTTTCTTGAGTGGATATGACCCAGAAATAGGAAGGCAGTCATGAAGAGGAACGTCCAAATGGTCTGTTGTGCGAAGGAAAGAAGGCGATGGATTCCTTTGTTGTGTTCCTCGGACAACACTGGACCAATCTTGGAAATATGGAATGATTGATTATGGACCGCGTTTTTCGCAGCTGGAGCGACTGGTGCGCGAATCGTTGTTGTATTTCTGATTGAATAATCATTTCATTCACAATCATCATCGAGCTAATGACACATTGAAGTGAAAGATCGACATCCATGTCCAAAGGTGACTTAAAATCACCCCTGTAACTTTCCCTTAAACTGTGTGATATTTTTTGATGCAGTCAATTGGAAAAGTGGAGAGGACAGGGAAAAGGCCACCTGTGTAGGGACAATTTGTGTCCATTCCAATTCTTTCCACAAGATGGAGACATTTCACTGGGAGACTACATTTACTCCAATCCTGTTTCCAAACTCCAAGCTGTTTTCCTCAGCCGAGGCTGAACCTCGAAAGTGCAGTGAAAATTTGTCATTGATGGGGAGACAGCGTAAAAGCAGCAGTTTTCTTAATGCGATTTTCTCATTGTGGAGGCAAATTCTACCCCCAAAAAAAAAAAAAAAAAATAGTTTCAACTAATTACCTCAGATTCATTGTTTTACCATCAAATAAGCTTTTATTGGACAAAAGTACAAATTGTATCACTGTCATGGTGCATATTGTAAATCACACATGATACTGAAAACACTAAGGAATTCACTCACCCAATCTCTGCTCCGGTGGTACAACCATCAGCTTCAGGAAAATCAAACGCACTGATTTCAAAAGTTATATCTATAGGAAGGCTTTTCTACAGTATAATAATCTGTTGCCTATTTATACTCAGCAACAAAAGTTTCTGTGACACCAATATTGTTAATTATTTTTCATTACGCAATTATGAAATTGTCATACATGGTGATGTCAGACTGAAACAGTACACGTAAACACAACATTGAAATGGAAATCATGAAAATGCGAGAAAATGACTTTGCACGTGAAAATGTGCGTAAATCATGCTTGTGGATGGCAATAAAAGAGGAGAATTTTTGGAATGTTCACATTGTGCCTGATGAACGACGGAAGCATCACTTATCGAAAACACAGCCATTTCGGATCAGGAACTCTACCCTCTAAATGCCAAGACTGTCTGAAAATGATCGGTGGAGGGCCATTGGGATGATTGAATCTGGAACCTCGCAGAGGGAAGTTGCTCATCGCCTGAATGTCCACCGAAACACCATTTGGAACTTATGGCAGCGTCATCAGCAGACAAGACATGTCAGAGACCGTCCTCGCAGCGGCCGTCCACGAGTAACCACTCCCAGACAGGACAACTGGATTCGAACAACCCATCTCCGAAATCGATTCCAACCTGCAACCATAACTGCAAGAACGATACCTGGTTTGAGGCGACTGTCTGCACAGACAAACCGTCGCTGTCTCCGTCATTTTGGCATTGTCCCGCGTCGGCCAGCAAGACGTCCAATACTCACAGTACAACACCGACGACTGCGTCTACAGTGGGCACAACAACATTGACGGTGGATCCAACGTCAGTGGGATCTTGTACTCTTCACTGATGAATCAAGATTCATGCTTAACCGATGTGATGGTCGTTTACGTGTATACCGTCGACGTGGAGAACGTTATGCCAACAACTGTGTTCAGGAATTTGATCGTTTTGGAGGTGGTAGTGTCATGATTTGGGGAGGGATCACGGCTAGAAACAGAACAGATTCGCTTGTTATTGATGGAAATCTGACAGGTCAAAGATATCGCGATGAAGTGCTACGGCCATTGGTGGTACCGTTTTTGATGCAACATGGTCCCGGAATAACGCTGCAACATGATAACGCCAGACCACACGTTGCAAGGATTGTACAGCAGTATCTGATGCAACAACATGTCAATGTCCTGCCATGGCCAGCCAGATCCCCAGACATGTCCCCAATCGAGCATCTTTGGGACGAGATGGATCGACGTTTGCGGCGGTTGGATAACCCGCCAGCTACACTCCAGGAATTGCGACAACGTCTACGTCAGATTTGGAATGACATCCCACGGCAATTTCTGGCACATCTGATTCGGTCCATGCGCCGGAGATGCGTTGCTTGCATCATGGCACGAGGAAGTCACACCCGGTATTGAAGTGTGAAGGTCACAATTGGTTAGACGTCAGACAAGTGCTTCATGACGCATGAAAATGACATTTTTCGTTTTGAGTGACGTTGGCACTGAAAAGTCAGTGTTTCTCCTGTTAAATAAACATATTGATTGCATTGAGATCTTTGCGTGTCATTTATAACATACACATAAATGGTGTCACAGAAACTTTTGTTGCTGAGTATATTTAGTTGGCTTTAACAATCTTTTTCATTAGTACCTCGGTTCGATGCTTTCATTGATGTTCTTAATTGTCTCTGCAGTGTTTGTTAGTTAGTTGTTAATTGTCCATTTGTCCATGCTTTTTAGTTATTACTCTTATAGTCAATTTTACCTTCTCCAGTAAAGCACTTTTTTACAATGTTCTGAAAGGTGCTATACAAGTAAATACATAGATTAATTAAGTTAAACAATTTTTGATCAGGCACTATAATCTATAAACTCAGCCATCTTTGACTACATCTTTATTCCAATGGAGATGTAATGGTAGCAAAACTTACGAGGGCTGAGAAGTGAAATTAGGCCAGCATTCATTGTCCACAGGGTGCACACAGAACCTCAGCAACAAATATTGTTTTGCCAAGATTACTGGAAACCACATTGTCTGAAAAATATCTTACAGGACACGAGAGGGAACACAGCATAGCACAGCGTCTGCAATTATTCAGTTTTTTCCTCCTTCACCCAGGGGCACAAACTATAAAAATTAAAAAAAAAAAAAACAATTTCATCGATTCAAGCAATCACAGCAAACCAGTTTAAAAGGGCAACACTCCACCATTGAATTATCCCTCAGAGCTCTGAAATAAATTGAATATATATACAACCACAATTCCGAAATAGTTGGGACGAAGTGTAAATTATGAATAAAATCAAAATGCAATGACTTTGACATCACATGCGCCGATATGTTATTTACAAAAGAACATACATAACATTTCAAATGTTGAAAATGAGCTCATTACAAATTTTCTGGCTGCAACAGGTCTCAAAAAAGTTGGGACAAAGGCAAATAAAGCCTGGAACAGCATTTAATATACAAAACCCAAAACCAGTGAAGTTGGCACGTTGCGTAAATCGTAAATAAAAACAGAATACAATGATTTGCAAATCCTTTTCAACATATATTCAATTGAATACACTGCAAAGACAAGTTACTTAATGTTCGAACAGGTAAAATTTGTAATTTTTTGCAAATATTAGCTCATTTGGAATTTGATGCCTGCAACATGTTTCAAAAAAGCTGGCACAAGTGGCAAAAAAGACAGAGAGTTGAGGAATGCTCATCAAACACATATTTGGAACATCCCACAGGTGAACGGGCTAATTGTGAACAGGGGGGTGCCATGATTGGGTATAAAAGCAGCTTCCCTGAAATGCTCAGTCATTCACAAACAAGGATGGGGCGAGGGTCACCACTTAGTGAACAAATGCGTGAGCTGATTGTCGAACAGTTTAAAAAAAACATTCCTCAACGAGCTATTGCAAGAAATTTAGGGATTTCATCATCTACGGTCCGTAATATTGTCAAAAGGTTCAGAAAATCTGGAGAAATCACTGCACGTAAGCGACAAGGCCGAAAACCAACATTCAATGCCCGTGACCTTCGATCCATAAGGCGGTACCGTATCAAAAACCGACATCAGTGTGTAAAGGACATCACCACATGGGCTCAGGAACACTTCAGAAAACCACTGTCAGTAACTACAGTTCGTCGCTACATCTGCAAGTGCAAGTTAAAACTCTACAATGCAAAGTGAAAGCCATTTATCAACAGCACTCAGAAACACCGCCGGCTTCACTGGGCCCAAGCTCATCTAAGATGGACTGATGCAAAGTGGAAAAGTGTTCTGTGGTCTGACGAGTCCACATTTCAAATTGTTTTTGGAAACTGTGGACGTCGTGTCCTCCAGACCAAAGAGGAAAAGAACCATCTGGACTGTTATAGGCGCAAAGTTCAAAAGCCAGCAACTTTGATGGTATGGAGGTGTATTAGTGCCCAAGGCATGGGCAACTTACACATATGTGAAGGCACCATTAATGCTGAAAGGTGCATACAGGTTTTGGAGGAACATATGTTGCCATCCAAGCAATGTCTTTTTCATGGCCGCCCCTGCTTATTTCAGCGAGACAATATCAAGCCACATTCTGCACGTGTTCTGCATGGCTCCGTAGTAAAAGAGTGCGAGTACTAGACTGGCCTGCCTGTAGTCCAGACCTGTCTCCCATTGAAAATGTGTGGCGCATTATGAAGCGTAAAATACGGCAACGGAGACCCCGGACTGTTGAACAACTTAAGCTGTACATCAAGCAAGAATGGGAAAGAGTTCCACCTGAAAAGCTTCAAAACTTGGTCTCCTCAGTTCCCAAACATTTACTGAGTGTCATGAAAAGGAAAGGCGATGTAACACAGTGGTAAAAAGGCCCCTGTGCCAACTTTTTTGCAATGTGTTGCTGCCTTTAAATTCTAAGTTAATGATTATTTGCAAAAAAAAAAAGAAAAGTTTTTCAGTTTGAACATTAAACATCTCGTCTTTGCAGTGTATTCAATTGAATATAACTTGAAAAGGATTTGCAAATCATTGTATTCTGTTTTTATCTACGATTTACATAACGTGCCAACTTCACTGGTTTTGGGTTTTGTAGTTCTATTGTTTTACAAAATGTACAAGACTGTATAGAGCACATAAGATACTTCGTAGTAATTTATTTTCTCTTGTCTGTCTTTGTTCTTTTTTGGTATTAAAGTAATCCAGAAGTAATGGAAAGTAATCAGCTACATTACTTTTTTATAGTGGTATTTGTGTTACGTGACTGATTACATTTTATTGCAGGTAATTAGTAACTATATTGGAATACATTTTTAAAGTAGCTCTCCCAAGCCTGGTGGCTGGCCAATCAATGGACCAAGGAACCATATATGTCTACAAAAAAGGTAACTTAAACAGACTGTGTACAGCTTTGTTGCACTGAACACAACATGATAAGAGGCCAGTAGATGTTAAGTTCCATAATTGAGTACCATAAAAGGAACAGTAGTAACTTGTAAAAAGCTTACATCAAACAGATGGTAATTCACCAAAATCACCAACCAGTTTATTCCCTGAACCACTGAATATGCACATCTTAAGATCAGTCATTTGAATCAGTGTGATTAATTTTAATAATGTCACCTAGATGTCAAAGTAGATCTGCCCATTGAATCAAACAGCCATTGAGAAGAGCCCCATCATCATTTGTGACAGGAGATCCACATTCAATGCCTAGAAAACTGTGTAACATTGTATGCAGCAGCAAGTTTTTCACAAATATCCGACATGTCATTGAGAACCTGAAGTGCTGGACAATGGAGCTAAAACACTGCCATGACACGAAACTGAAAGAAAAAAGTTTGAAAGCCTGTGTTTGAAAGCGTACAAAAGATTTGAAACTTTGGAACTAAGTTTGGAATATATACAGTGTTTTGATAGGCTGAAAAAAATCAAATCTCTGAAAACATTATTTCGTATTTGAATTTTCATTCCAAATGTCTGCAACTTTTCTTTGTTTTTTTTTCTTCTTCTTCACAGCTACAGCACGGTTTTTACAGAGTTTCAACAACACATTTTCAGAGTTTCAAATTTGGCTTTGTTCTCCCACAGTATTATTCTATTAACCATTTTTGAAACCTTGTAAATTGAGATCTGAAAACTGGTGTGAATATATTTAGAAAAAAAACTGTTGAAATGTTGAAACGTTAGTTTCGAAAGGGCGAATCTCTGTTTTGAAAAATTTGAAGGTGTATGTAGTGTTTTGGCAGCCTGGAAAAAAATCAAATCTCTTATTCTCTCACAGTTTTGTTATCCAGTTTTGAAACCTTGTAAATGGTGATCTGATTAAAAAAAAACCCTCTGAAAAAAAAAATTTCCAAGAGGCGGCAGACGGAATGAAAATTTTTTTTTTTTCTTTTCAAAATTCCAATGTTGGAATTTTTCTGAGCGGCGGGCCTGAGGACATGCAAACAATACATATATATATATATATTTTTTTTTTTTTTTTTTCCGGCAATTTCCATGGTAGAGGGCCTGAGAACCAAGGGATAACAAAAAAGTCTGGCCTAGAAAAGAAAAAGAAAAAAAAGACTGGACTTGGGTGGAAAATTACAATTTGGCCATAAAAGTGTAGCTCACTAGTTCTATAGACTATATTTTGTATTCCTTTTTTGGCCTTGGTAACAGCTTGTATTCTTGCATTCAACCACAAAAACTAATTTTTATGTTCAGGAATGCAAGACAATAACTGTTATTTGGCATCTAAATCAAAAAATAATGTGCTAAACTATTTTTTCTGCTTTATTGTAAAACGGTAAATTTGAAAATTCATGGATTTTTTTGCTTTAAAAATATCATTTTAGAATAAGAGCTTGCACATACTGGTGGACTAACCATTACAGAAACATAAAAATTATTTTGGTTATTAACAACACTGTTAATTCAGGGCTGCTGTGGCATAAACCTTACATTGATTGGTGGTGTAATAAATTTGTTCAGCACTGTACTCTTCTTTAGGGAAAGAACGTTTTGTAACTTGTCAAAAGAGGCAGAATTTCACCCAGTTGCTCCTCAGGTAGAAAAGGGCAAGCTATGATATTGCATTTTGCAGCCATACTAATAATAGCATATCCACCGAGAGGTGGAACTGATGAGGGGAATCTGCTGTTTTAGTAGACTTTGCGGTCGTATGAAATACTTGGCAGGAGCCTTACTTTATGCCCACAAGCATAGACTGTATAAAAAAATGGACGAAGCAACCATGACGTCACCCACTGGTTTCAGCATACCATTTAGGAAGCCTCGATTTTGCCTATTTGAATAACGGCATTTTGTCATTTTGAAACCGGATGTGATTCCTATTGGACGAGAGCTAGAATTGAATATCCCAGGAGTAGCGAGGGGTGGATCTGACTGTATCAGACAAGGACCAGAGGATAGAATATGCTTTAGGGGCGTGGCTATCTTTATCCTTAATTCTAGTCTATTTGGGACCATAATTTACAAAAATAAACATCATGATATATCGAAGGAGACTTGAAACATGCGATAGATACAATGAAGTAATGTGGAAAATCATTTTTAAATAATAAATCAATTGGGAATGTATGGTCATTTTCTCATAGACTTCTATAGGATTGAACTTCTTCCTGCAACCACTGATGTCGCCATCTGCTGACCAATAAATAGAATGCTAATTTTGGAGATTTTCGCATCGGCCTCAGTTTTCAGACCGGAGTGCTGCGTCCATCTTTTTATACAGTCTATGCCCTCAATCCAGACATTACCATTGTCAATAGACTAATAAGTCCCCCCCCCCCCCCCCATTTATTGCAAATCATCAATATCATGCATATTCTCCAGTAATACAATGGTACAAATTACAAAATAGAAATAGAATATACTACAAAGGTTTTACGACAATTTTCTTGTTTAAAGTCCTCATAGCTTTCTTTTTTGTTAGTCCTTTTAGTGTTTCAAAATATGCTTTAATTTCAAGACTAATCAGCCCCATTGGAATTACCCACAGAAGCTGCGCGACGTCACCATGTCAAAGGCCATTTGTACAGAAAGCCGATCAGAGCTGCACGCCTTGTTTTTGTTTGCCCTGAAAATTAATTAAATCTACCCACGTGATCGTCGAAATACACGAGGAGCAGGAAATATCCATGGACGAGATTCGTTTGCAGACCGTGCCTCGTCCTCAGGTCTTTCTAAGCATATGTGAACTGAAAGTTTCTGGGCTAAAGATGAACTTATCATTAAAGGGAGGGTATATTTAATTAAGGAGACAATCCAGTTGGAAGCATTTTTACGGAACAAAAAAAGGCCTGCACAGGTGCGAAGTGTTTCTTGCATGCAGCCTGCGACAGACAAAGGCAAAGTGCTAATTGTTGTTATTGAAATTCTATTGAGGTAAAATTGAAAATTCTTATGGTGTAATGTGAAAAGAAGCCACTAGATTGGCAGTATTGACTTTTTTGTTAAGCCCAGTCTGGAACTAGGTTTGGGCATGTCCTGGGCATGTCAGAGTGGGGAAAGTCCCCGAGAATAAGAAGTTACTGTTGCGAACAGTCGACTGGCCAACAAACCGGCGTGTCGTTAGGCCTGAAAATTCCGGGGTGTTCCGTGCCGAAAAACCTTGTGCTGGAAAACCTCGAGGTATATGGGCACGCACAATGTCCCGTGCCCAAAAGCTTTGCATGCCAAAAAGCCTTGTTTGCCCAGACGTCTCATAATTGGACGAGGCTTCTCGGCACGGCAAGGTTTTTCGGCACTGAATACCGGGGCTAATATCCCTCCTTTTATTGAAAACAAGTGTTTGCCACTAACATGGCAATATCCCCCGCCACCTCAATTTTATGTGTCCGTACGGACGGAGCCCAAATATCCCCCGCTTTGCACTAATCGTGCGGCGAGGGATGATAATTGAAGCACTGATTACTAAAAGCCCACAAGTCAAGTCAAGGGTGACTTGTGGAGTTTTAGTAATAGGTGCTTCCATTAGTCCTGGTAAATTCTAAGTTAGATGGTTTTCCTTCATTCACACGTTTTCCAATTCAAGAATAATCAAGTGGCAGTTGAATTAGCCAGGATTAATTATTTAAAAAAAGGAGGGATATTAGCCCCGGATTTTTCAGGTCCAACGACAGCCTGCCAACAAACGAGCAGAAATAAATCATGTCGACATGAAAAGTAATCTACAGCAGTACGCATTCATTAAAAACCCAGCGCACACTTATTTCAGTAATTTACCCGTTTTTTGAGTACAAAAACTGTTGTGAATCCAGCTGAATGGCCAGTAAGTCATGTATATCAGCATTTAGCTGTGAGAACACAGAAACGTTACACATATTTATAAGGACAACAACACAACTGATCTGACTGCCAGGTCACTTCATTAAGAGATTTTCTGCTGCTTTCTAGTAAAACAACGCCAGTAACGTTAGCCCCAGCATCTGAAACAAGCCAACGTTAGTTCGACAGTAACATCACAGTAACATCACATGCACTGCGGAGTAATGTAACAATTACAAGACTCTGGCTATTCGAACAGCGACTGTGCTTGTAAGCGACGTTCACTCGCTTATTTGCAGAGCGAAAATGAATTGATGCTGGTTAGGGCTGGGGTTAGTTTGGTGATCATGTCAGGGCCACCAACTCGCTTATTTGCAGAGCAAAAATGAACCAACAAATAAAGCAGGGGTTTACCTGTCATGGAGAAAAGTCGCAAACTCTGTGTCAGTTTTTAATCCTTCCAGATCACGGAGTTCCTTCCACCTCTAAAAATCCACTCCGATGTTCACTCTGGTTTTATCCTGGGTTTTGTTAAATTCTTTCTTTTGTGCTTTTTTTCTTCTGGCTTCCTTCTTACTAGTCTGAGCCATGTGTGCTGTTTCTGGTAACTGAGGTATCGGTATTTTTCTCCTCACTGATGGTTCTAAGTTTCTGAACGCGCTCTCTGAGATTTGAACTTGACTGAGCACTGGCGTGAACTGAGGAGGAAGGGGGAGGGGCTGTCTGCAGGGCGTGCATGTGCACTGTTTGACGGCTGTCAGACACCATCCTGGCTCTAATTGGTTCTTTTTAGTCGGTCCGAACAATTCTTTTAAATTGCAGTAGGAACATTAGGTGGGTGTAAAGGAGTCTTTTTTAATTACAATGTACTAGTTTTATGTAATACTGTCTGTACACAGTGACAGTTTTCGCAAAAATGACAAAAAGTTACTCTTCTAAAACTTACCAACTGCAGCTTTAAGGAGGAATTATGAATAATATGCGCTTATAATGAGGGGAGGAATAAACAACTATAGGGGAAAATTTGCCGCAGGGGCATACATTTAGGGCGTTGCGCTCAGACAAATATCCAAGCAAAGGAGGAATTCCTTTGTCCTTGTTCCTGAATGTAACTATGGCCTTATAATGCAGAGTAAAGACTGGGTCCTATTTACTATCTCTGTCTCAGTGTCTTTCTTACAGGAATAAGATATCAAAATTTCTACAACACACCTGTTCATACAGTTTCAAATTAACCAGCTTAAATTACTCAGTTTGCTTTACCAGTGGCTGACAAATACAACTTGATCTTAATATTCGCTTACAAATCAATGCTTGTCGGTGTTAAGGAATACGTTGTAATGCAAACTGACTTAATGAAAATGCTTCCAACTTGATTGTCTCCTCGCTGAAATAACTATACCTTAACACTTCGAGTACTGAATTGCTAACTAAAATAATAAAATTGAATTACCTACATTAATTAAGGACAGTTACAGCCACTCCACCGCTCAAGATGCAAGCATCAAAATGTACACATCTAATCCACTTAATTATTGAAAACCTTACATTATACTTTACCAGAATTAAATTCTGGACAAATTCTCGTGAATGATGATCTAGGAAGGAGCTAAGCTCATGTGCAGCAAAATTTTCAACCTCGATATTGTAATTCAACGTGGGCTCACCATAACAATCAATAGCTGTAAAAGCTTTTCGATTTGCGTTAATGTACAAAAACACAGGGAAATTGCGCAAGTGCAGAGTGTTATTATGAAGGGGCTTATTCGGCATCTCACTGCGCGCAAAGAATGCTGGTCTTGGTCAGAGTTAAGGACTACCCAGGGGTGCGTTTCCCAAAAGCGTAGTCGCTAACCAAGTTAGCAACTTACATAGTTCGTCCATTCATAGTCAATGAGCCCAACTACATAAGTTAGCATCTGTGATTTTGGGAAAAGAACCCCAGATGGCCGAATATGATACAGATATTGAACTTTGAGCTTTGTAAAGTCGATGTTTTGAAAGATTTTTGTAAGAAACGGGGCTATGCTGTTAGCGGGAAGAGAAAAAAAAAAAAAAAAACTTGTGGCCCTCGATTGGGCTTTGTCATTGCAAAAGGCCCCCACAGTGTTAACGAAACAGGAACAGGGGGTTGTCAGACTAGACTATAAATCCTTCCTTGTGAAAGCCGGGATGGCTCAACGGATGCCTATAAACACAATGAGATCTCATCCATTTTCAGTGATTTTCGTTGATTAAAGATTTGCTGACTCGTTGAGCACTCAGCTATTTCACGTGTGGCTCACTCGCTTCTTTGACGTAGCAGAACGAAAGAAACAAAACACTTCACTGGGATGTGAAATAAATTTTCTAAATTGATCATGAAGCGCAGATTTGATAAATTGCTTTGCAGGACATGCCAAATTAACGAGCATAATCCATAGTAGTTTTGGCTATTTCATTTCATATAGACTAACCTATTTTGGCAAATAAACTGTCAATGGATTATTGATATCATGGGGCATACACATTATAGGAGAAGTACTGTTTTTACAGTTTTGACATTATTTGTGGCATAAAATACAATCATTTACTCAACTTTTGTGTCACTATAAGACCTATGGAAGATATTTAGATCCAAAGAGAGCCGGGTATATCCGTATAATGGGAGTGAATGAGGCACAGAAAGTGCAGCCTCTAACGCCACGTTGTCTGTAACAAAACTCATTCATTTCACCAATATTTTATTATGTTTCGCTAATGTTTTCTCCCCTTTAGAGTCCTGGGCTGCCCGTTATTGTTCCACTGAGTTCGCTAGGCTTTATCGGTCTTGTTGACATCATAGGTAGTCTTGAACTCTGACCGGAAATTTTTCACACATGCGTAGTGATGATGCCAATTTAGTCCATTATGCATTAAATCAGAGTGCATGACAATTCTCAAAAAAATGATCATCCATTATCCACTTGGCTCCTCCATATGTTCAGGTAGAAGATGAGGTGACAGTGGAGGAAAGGTAGATTCATTTTTTTGAGTATTAGGACAGCCCTCTTAGGACTCTCCCATGGAGTTAGCATAGCATCACTGCAGTTTGACTTTCCTAGTCTTGCTGAGATTGTAAATCAGAAACCTGCAGGTGGCGCCAATGAGCAACAGAAGAGCAGCAGCAGAGCCCAGCAGCAAGGTCAGCACATCCAGGCTGTGGTAGGCATACCAGGGCATCTTGTAAGACTCAGTGCGCAGGTGTGCCGCTCCTCCATGCCTCATCACAAATTCTATGTGGAAGAGGGCACTGTCTAGGGGTTCTAGGGGCCGGTCACGATGCAGTTGGGATAGCCAGTGCATGTTCTCCTTGTAGGGGTTCTGCTTGTCCAGGATGTCTCGCAGGGCCTGGGTCAGGGAGTCCACCTCCAGTGACAACACGTCCAATACTAACCCTGCGCCCCGTGCCTCGACACGCACCATGTTGTCCATCTGGTCAAAGAGGAGTGGAAGGCCCAACACAGGGACACCATGGTAGATAGCCTCATACAAGCTATTGGTGCCCCCATGTGTGACGATCGCACGGGTCTTGGGGTGGCCCAGCAGGTCGTTTTGCGGCAGCCAGTTTAGCAGCATGGTGTTGTTCCCCAGGGTAGAGGGCCGGGTCCCCAAGTGCTTCCACAGCACCTTCTGAGGCAGGCGGGCAAAGGCTGAGGCTATGACCTCCGAAATGTCGGGGTCAAGGTCACTGAGAAAGGAGCCCAGTGACATGAGCAACACCCCATGCTCCCCGGAGCTCTGCACAAAATCCTCCAGCTCTGGGGGCAGCGGCTGGGCGGGGCTACAGTGAAATCCGCCCACATACACCACGTTGGGCATGGTGGGACGCGGAAACTCAAAAACAAAATCCACCCTCATCAGCCAAAGATCAGCTCCTTGTATGAGTGAGTAGGTGTCGACTCCTGGGGGGAAAAATTCATCACATACAGCCTGGTATGGCGGATCAGCGACAAAATTGTATGTGTAGAGTCTAATGCCATGGTACAAGAGGTTGGAGACCCTCTGCCAGAAGTTCATCCTGTCGGAGTTTTGGGAAAACAACATTGGGACGTAGGAGAGGGGCGAGGGGGCGATGGCAAAGTGACCTTGACCGTTATATATCCACCGCACATTTAAGACCAGGGGCAGCTTCAGATAATGTGCAAGCAGGACCCCAGTGGGGAAAGCTGGGTCAGTCAGGACCAGGTCGAAATTGGACTCGTGCAGCCTCTGCATCAGTGCCTTGTCCTTGAACATAGTACGAGCAACGTGGGCCACCACCAAGTTGTTCTCACGTGTGAACTGAAAGAGGTTTGAGTAAAATTTAAGGAAACCCAGGAGTGAACCCTCTTGTTTGCGTAGCTCCAGGGATCTGTTCAGAAAACCAGCCATGAAGTCCTCACTCTCAAAATTCTGTACAGTTTCCTGCTCCACAGTGATGGAGGTGTAGTGAGGGGAATCTTTGGCGACGTACCAGCTGGTGGAAGACCGCAGAACCGTGACCTGATGCCTCCGGGAGTGCAGTGCCTTCACCAGGACTTGCATGTTCAGCCAGTGGCTCCCGTCGAGCGGGTACACCAGCACCCGCCCACCCTCACACCCTGGCTCCACCCATAACAGCAGGACAAGCACAATAAAGAGAGCTGTCATGGTGTATGAGGAGTTGTCGCAGCTGCAAATGATGAGAGAAACCACAAAAAGCTGAGTCAATGCAGCTCCCCGTAAATCATGACATTCAGAGCCGAGTCATCTCAGTCGCTGGGGAACAGGACGCACCAGGATTTTCAATGGTGGATGGCAAATCATAGACACCGGGCTGCAACACAAGTAAAAAAGTACTCTAAGTGTCACATGATCAGCTAGACAAGATGGCAGTCAAGATTTTCTGGGCTCAGCTATGCCAAGGTTTTTTTAACGCCACTGGCTTTCATTTCGCCTTGTCTTGGGTTGATTAACCCTCTATTAACCAGCAGAGCATATCTGCTACATGAAGTAAAAGGGTTACAGCCTGGACACCCTGTCGGTTTTGTTTCTTATTGCCAAATAAACATTTGAGAATAACTTGAATGGTGTGTCACTTTAATTTTTTTCATTAGCATTATTACCCAATGTAGCAGATTTGCTACAATTTGAAAAGGTGGGCCAAATGTGTCAAAAATTTTTTGTCTAGCGTTTTTCAAATAATGGCCCAAAATAAACATTTTTCCATAGGAAAATAATTTTAACACAATTGGAAATGGGTTTGGTTAATAGAGGGTTAAAAGTCGCTATTGACAATGTCTTCAACAAGCAAGAACCACCTGTGAGGTTTTACGAAATGAACCAAGTGCAACAACCAGTAAAATACAAAAAGGAGGATTTATTTCTGAAGGGGGAAACCCCCCCAACAGAGCTGGCGACAGTACAAAGTCCACAATCCAAAGTAAAAATCCAAAGGGCGTAATCCAGGTTTGTAAACAGGGCACCAATCACAAAAATCTTAGTCAGACAAAGATGGGTCAATTAACAAGAATGCGGTGAAGTACATGGTCATTCGGTTTTGCACAAAACCCACAAATACATTCTCTCCGAAAAACATTAAAGATATATGTCCATCATCCTGAGGTCTCAGATCGGTCACCATTAAAAGAAAAAAAAATTGTTTTGTCATGCTATTTCCCTGCAGGCTTGCCTATTCTTATCCAAGTTGTCTTCCGAATGCATGGCGGCTTGGTGGCGTCTTTAAATCATAGTAACTTTCTTACCTTACAGTAAATGCCCGGTATATGTTCCCCGAGTCAGTATTAGCTCAGAAAATAAGATTGGAGCAATAGAAAAAGTGAACAAGAATGCCTTTGTCAGAGTGGAACAGCCCTGCTGGAAACCGCACACTTCCTATTTGGCATCAACTCAGTTGGTTTCAATTCACATACCCCCATTTCCAAAATATTTTATCAAATATGTCCATCTTCGCTTAAAGCGTCTGGACACAGCGTTCAGAGATGTTACGAACCCTCCCTGCTCTTCTAGGATCGCCATATTAAGGGACCTAGACAAGAGGCATAGAACTCAAAGGTAAAGTTTATCAAATGAACAGAGGAAAACCGCGTCTCGGAGTGAATGGTACTTAATCTGAGTCGAAAAAATAAACAGAAGGGTGCGTGTGCATAAATGAGTGCAAGTGGTTACAAATCTGAGATCCTTTTATAAGCAGATGGCCTACTCCCTTAAGTGACCCTGCACTGCCGTAATACGGGTAAGATGGAGACGTCCTGGCGCCAAAAATTGTGACTAACAAAATAATTAAAAATGTACAATGAAGCCAGTGAGAGAATAAGAACAAATGAATCATTCAGTGATTTGCGCTGCTGATTGATAGCACTGTGAAATTTAGTGTTGAATTGACTCTTCCAGGGTACCTGTCCCTGTTGAATTAATGTGTTCTCTGTTAGGGTTTAATAAGCACTGAACTCCCCAGAGCAAAATCTCTGGTATACTGTGGTACTCTGCACTCTGGTATACTCACCTCAGCAGTATGAAGTTTAGGTTCAAATTGTGAGAAATCAATTGTGCAGTTTGGAATGTTCCATATTTAGATACACTTACAGTGAGCACCGTGATTCATTGGACTGCGACACATATTTTTATCATTTTGAATGTGTTTTCGGAGTCAGTCACAGGATCTGAAAAAAATTTAAGATACATTTTAATTGCTAAAGGGGACCCAAAAGGCCAAATGTCCCCAAAACAAGCATTAACTCAGTGGTTCCCAAAGTGGGGGGCGCACCCCCCAGGTGTGGCGCAGAGCTATTGCAGGTTGAGGTTTATAGTAATTACAATGCGTGAAATAAACTGCAATGGACTCTGAAAACAAAATGTGCGTATGTATTACCTTTTTTTTGGGGGGGCGTAAAAATTTTCTTATGTACCAAAGGGGGGCCCAGCAGAAAAAGTTTGGGAACCACTGCATTAACTGAAGATTGGTTGAATCGTGTACTAAGCCTACGATTAAGAATTTGGCGCAATTATTTCAGTGGCATAGATTACTTGCTAAATCTTAGATGTCTATACTTCAATCTGTACAACTTATTCTAGTCTGTCGCTGCTGATTTCCTGAACTGACCTTGGTGGAAAAATGGACATTTCTGGTGTTTACATCTGAAACTCAGTCGCATAACACATAGCAATGTGCAAAGAAATTCTAAACATGGCAAAATGTTTTAAATCTGTGGCTGAAAAAGCCATGGTTTGTGTGCAAATATGTCTGTTTAATTTTAAATGGGAGCCCTGGCCTTTTACCATAATCAGTCTTCCAGGGTTAATATATTTTTATACGTGAAAGTGCATTCAGAGATTTCAAACAAAGTTTGAAGTTCATGCCCTCATTCCCTTGTCCCTCCATCTCAACCTCCACCCCTCCCAAGAATCACAAATGCACACTCCTGCAGTACTGTACAGATTACGGAGAGCTCCAACTCGTAATGTCCCTCACAAGAAATAGCTTTGTGGAACTGGCAATTAACATTTTACTGTACTGTTGCTACACACAGTTTTTAAGTTGATTTTGGCTTCAGTGTAGTGAGGTTGCTCTAATAATTTGTACAATATTAGTAAATGGATTTCCAAACTGGCTAACGTCAGCTACCATTTTATTTTTCAACTTAACAGCTGAATGTTATGCATCTGACTATTGATGTGTTGACTGGAAGAGTGTAGACTTGGAGAGCTCCCATTGTTTGAAAATATTGCTGAATGCACCTTTCAATACACAGCAAGGAGCTGAGGTGAGGAAATGGCAGCGATTAAGAGGGCCCCCTCGCTGAGAGGCACGAAGAATGCCGTTCCACGAGGCAAGCGGAGGGGGAGGCATGGAGGGCGAGGCCGTGTCTCCACTACAGGTTAACATCACTCCCTAAGAAATGCATTGAAATTGGGAAGCCTTGTGGCCCAGTTAAATGTGTGTGCCTTTGCATTATACCATATACTTGCGTGGTTAAGATTTAAATCTGGACCTTGACTAGTCTTGAGTGTCTCGCTCCTTATCTCCTTCCACATTTCACACAGTAGGACTTGTCCAATACGATACAAAATGTATCCTTCATTAACAACTGGTTGCAGCCTTGGCATAATAACTATATTTAAGAGTTTCGCCCTACGTAGCTTGTCACCAGGCTCATTTCACTCAACTTTTTTATCCATCACGTTTGCAGCTTTGCAAATTCTTTGTATTGTCTTTTAAGCATCATAAAGTGATATTTATCTTTTCGTTTATGGGGAAAGAACTTGTCCTCCAAGAAAATCCTCTCCATGTCTTAACCTGTTGATTCACCTCATTCTAACGTTCTGGGCACATTTTCCTCCTCAAACCATTTAGCATTGTGTAATGTTCTGTTGTTACCGAGGTGCTAATGCTTCACTGTTGATCGTCAGTTGATAAATGATTACAAAATGCAGCCTAAAGCACTGCAAAGTAAACAGCTCAAATTTGCAGTGGACTGTGTTTAATTTTAACCCTGGTAAATATGTAATTTCCCCTCGTACCTATTGACTTAAATTGATGATGACTTGTTGATGGAGGGGTGAAAAGTAGGAGGGGGTGATATGGGTCTTTGTGTACAAATCCAGAGGCAGTTGTGGCCCCTACTAGAAAAAATATGTCACTTAATGCCCCTTTAATGAGTGCTGTCTAGGATATCTTTCCCTCTGAAATGTTTTTATTTCAGAGAAAAACACAGAAAGACTAAATTAGATCGTGGAGCAGTGGCGGTTTGTCCATTCAAAATTCGACAGAGGAAGTCCACTTAAACGTACCAAAATTTGTCATTAAATTATAAAAAATAACTGATAAAATTATTTTTTTTTCCACACAATGATAGCTTGACGGCACCCATAAATAAAAGGGGTTTCCACACAATTCATTAATCAATAGATATGTTGTGAATACCTAATTTATTCACGCAGGGGCGCCGGTCTAATGGGAGTCAATGCAAGTCCTTCAACTTTTGCCCAGCATGTGACCTGCGGCTTCTTTATGATTGGCCGTTTCAACTTTACCTGCGGGGCGCAGAGAAAAGAAATGCACCCCGGACACTCCCATTTTGATTGGCAGCGAATTAGTATTGTTTTTGTGACTCTTCTCCCTATGTGACTGGACAAGGACAGCCTCCAATCATATCAAAACTTCACCGCAGCAGATGTGATTTACTCATGCGCAAACATACACGGCCATTCTCTGCCCGATAGAGATTCAAAATGGCAGCTTCCAGTGGATCCGCTGAAAACTCCGTTATTTCATTACAGAATAACCCGTTCTCAAGGCGTAACGTTACAGTGGAAGAGAAAAGGAGGATAAAGGAGCTTGGACCTGATCGACCCAATTTAAAGATTCAGCAGCAGGAAAGTGATCGTGGACGAGCTGACACCCGGGGCTTCTCCCGCACTTGTTACGACAGAGTTGGCTCACTGGATGTGGCGTTAGCAGTGCCGTTTATTGCTTTCCCAGTTAGCTGTTCCAGTTTGACAGATTCAACAGAGCCACTGTGAATAGAACAGTACATCTACTACTGAGGGTCTGGCCAGGAATATGTTCCCCATTCTTTATTTTACCATGCTAGATGCCATTTTGAAATATCCTGAGCCCTATTTCATACTGTGAAGCCAGTTTTTGCCGCAAACGTAATTTCTGTCCGATGTGGGGTCTTAACGTTCGCGCCGCATTGAAGTCCCTATTTTATAACAACCGGTAGTGTGAAAGCGGGGTAAAGTGCATGCGCTAACGGATGTTTACTTCCTGGCCTTCTAGAATTTTCACCAACTCGCGTTTGTGTCCCTCATTAAAAAGGTAAAAATTTCCGTCCACATTAGTAACGTCAGCAACAACCTGTAATCTCAGTACAGCACCGCTGTGAATGAGATTTGGCGGCTGCTGGCAGGGTATTTAAACCCTTTTGTGCAGATGTGTCCGCCAGCGGACAGTGAGCTGCAGATCTATGCACGCAGTTACAATATTCTATCACTCGGTGGCAAACCCTGATAAAATCTATGGGTTTGTAAAATCTATCTACATTTTTCTTCTTAATAACTGACTGTGTCGACATCAAAGCAGCTGTCAGGTGTGCTGCGCCAAGGTATACAGGCTGAATGCAAGATATGGCCACTTCTGTGTAGTACAACGAGCTTTCAGAGAAAGAATTAACAGATGGCCAAAAATTGGTTCAAAAGAGTTTGTGAAGTTAACAAAGCCTAGCGACTTCTTGCTGTAATGTACTGATGCTATGCCTGATGTGAAGGGCCCCAACAAGAAACCTCACAGGTCTTGAACAGAATGACAGGTCTGGTCACATGTATCCTTCTCCTTGCAATTTCTCCTACTACTTTACTCTCTCAATTTTCCTCATTATATACTCTTTTGCAGACCCCTCCCACCTTTTAGACTTTTTTTTTTCCTCTGGCCCAAGACATGCCCAAACCTAGCTCCAGTCTGGGCTTAACATAAGAAAGGTCAATACTGCCATCTAGTGGCTACTATTCGCATTACACCTCCATTCCAAAAGGGAAAAATTTTGACTCAAAAAGGCAAAAATTTTCTTTTCAATACAAAAATGGTTATATATATATATATATATATATATACATATAACTCAATATGCTAATAAACATGTGATATATACACATACTCAAACACGGGATAAGCAATCAGGAATTACATTGTCAGTATCCTTTACATGCTTAATTTCCAAGTCAAACTCCTGTAAAATCAAACTCCAATTCAACAATCTCCGATTCTTGTTTTTCATCTTACTCAAAAACATTAACCGATTGTGGTCAGTGTACACAACCATTGGCTTTTGCCCTGTACAAACATAAACCTCAAAGTGTTGTAAAGATAGAACCAGAGCCAACAGCTCCTTCTCTATCGTGGAATAGTTCTTTTGGTGGCGATTGAACTTCCTGGAGAAGTATGCCACAGGATGCTCAATGTCATCAGAGTCACTTCTCTGTAGGAGCACAGATCCACAAGCTTGGTCGCTAGCGTCGACTGCGATGGAGAATGGTTTGTTGAAGTCAGGAGATTTGAGCACGGGGAAGTGACACAGCAGAGACTTCAGGCGATCGAAGGCTCTCTGGCATGCATCATCCTTTCTTCAGTTGGTTGGTGAGACTGAGAGCAATCTCAGCAAAGTTCTTGCAGAACTTGCGGTAGTACCCGATCATTCCAAGGAAGCAGCGCAAAGCTTCTTTTGTTGTCAGGAACTGGAAAGTCCATGATGGCTTAGACTTTAGCATTTATGGGTGCCACCTTACCCTGGCCTATGACGTAGCCAAGATACGTGACAGTAGCACAACCAAAGTCACTCTTGTTCAGGTTAACAGTCAGGTTAGCCTGGGTCAGGCGCTGGAACAACGTCTCTACATCTTTTAGATGTTCTTCCCAGGAGTAACTCCATGTGATCAGGTCGTCGATGTACGCATCCGTGTGTGGCGATCTGGCTATTGTAGACCGTATCATCCTTTGGAACGTGGCTGGGGAATTTTTCATGCCAAAGGATAGGACTTCATACTGGTATAACCCAGATGGTGTGGCAAAAGCAGAGATGCTCTTGGCCCTCTCAGTTAAAGGCACACACCAATAACCCTTCAATAAATCAATCTTGGTCAGAAACTTTGCTTGCCCTACTTTATTGATACAATCATCAAACCTAGGTATTGGAAACACATCAGTTCTAGTTACAGCATTTACTTTGCGATAATCTGTACAGAATCTAGTATTTCCATCAGGTGTTGGAACTAGCACACAGGGTGAACTCCAATCTGAGTCGGAGGGCCTGATAATATCATGTTCTAACATGTACTCAACCTCTTTCTCAGCAATCTTTCTCTTTTCAGGATTCATCTGGTACGGATGCTGTTTTATTGGTTTGGCATCACCAACATCTACATTATGAGAGGCTACAGAACTCTCTTTGGAACATCAGGAAACAGATCTTTATATTTCTTGATCAACCTGTCAAACTGATCTTTCTGTGAGGGTTCTAAGTGCTGGAGTTTTACATCAAGATTTTGCAACACTTCAGAATTTTACTATTTACATGAAAGAACTTCAGCTTTCATTCTAGGTTCATCATCTTGAAACTCCCCCTCATCTTCACACATTTCGACCATAGGAGAATCTGAAGTGACAGCTGCAACCCTAGCATTTCTGTCATGATAAGGCTTCAGCATGTTAATGTGACACAACTGTCTTGGCTTTCTCCTATCTGGAGTCTTCACAATGTAATTGAGATCATTGAGTTTAGTTAGAATTTCATACGGACCATGAAATCTAGCCTGCAATGGATTGGACTGCAAGGGAAACACAAGAACCTTGTCTCCTGGTTTAAACTCGCGGCTTCTAGCCTTATGATCATACCAAGTTTTCATTTTTCCCTGACTTCATTTCAAGTTCTCTTTGGCTAGGTCACAAGCTGCACGCAATCTTTCCTTGAACTTGCTGACATAGTCTAACAGACTAATATGCGGCTCTTTCTCTTGCCATTGTTCCCTCAATAATAACAAAGGTCCTCTCACTTCACTTCCAAACACTAGCTCAAATGGACTGAATCCAGTGGACTCCTGCACTGCTTCTCTAGCTGCAAACAACAGCAAATGAACACCTTAATCCTAGTCTTTCTCATGGTCATAACAATAAGTCCTCATCATTGTCTTGAGAGTGGAATGAAACCGCTCTAAGGCACCCTGACTCTCTGGATGATAGGCACTGGAAAGAATCTGCTTCGCACCTAGTTCATACAGAACCTGCTGAAACAATCTGGAAGTGAATTTGCTGCCTTAGTCTGACTGAATTTCCCTGGGAAGGCCAAACAACGTGAAAAACTTTATCAAAACCTTTGAGATTGCAGTTGTCTTGATGTTGCATAGAGGTATGGCTTCAGGGAATCTGGTAGATGCACACATGATTGTCAACAAGTACTGATTTCCAGATCTAGTCTTGGGTAATGGACCAACAAAATCAACAATGACTTGGAGAAGGGCTCCCCAAATGCTGGGATAGGCTGCAATGGAGCTACAAGTGAGTCTAACTGGTGTTTTCCAACTACCTGACCAGTGTGACAGGTTTTGGAAAAGTTGGAAACATCTTTCCGAAGCCCAGGCCTGAAGAAGTGTTTCATGATCTTATCAACAGTCTAGTTAACACCAAGATGACCTCCTAAAGGTAAACTATGAGCCATTGTTAAGATCTCATTCCTGTAGACCTTCGGAACAACAATTTGCCTAAATACTGCCCAATCTGCATTGGCAGGGATATCAAGAGGGCGCCACTTCCGCATCAACACACCATCCTTGAGATAATAACCGACTGAAACTGCGTCTATTTCTTTATCAGGAAGGGCTCTCCTCTTTAGTACACAAATTTCAGGATCATTAGTTTGCTCCTCAATCAACCGCTTTCTGGACAGAGACAAGTCTCCAGACGCATCAGAATCACCAAACCTATCTGGCTGACTGAACAGAGAACTGATAAAAGGATCTGATAAGTCCTCAAATGGAGAAACCATAGTAGGCCAAACAGAGTCATGAGGCGAACCATCTGAGTCCTGGCTATTCAATGTGCTGGACGGCACCTCATCATCTTCTTCTTTAGCCTTCTTAGCCACAGCACGAGTCACTGCACAGGAAGGATACCGAGATGGGTCTTCATTACCATCTTCAGTGCTCAGCTGTGAAGTAAGATGAACAGGGGGAACTACATTGCCCCCAGCAAGGTCATTGCTTAGCAACAGAGAAACACCCTTGATAGGTAGACTTGACATAAGTCCCACCTTTACCTGTCCTGTAACTAAATCTGACTTCAAGAATACAGAGCGCATGGGTACAGATACAGTCCTCCCTTCAATACCTTGTACAAGTATGAAATCCCCAGAAGCGGTCTCATCACGTAACTCCAAGGAGTCCATAAACAAAAGTGACTGAGAAGCTCCGGTATCCCTTAGGATATATATGGGAACAGGAGGAGAATGCTCATTCAGAGCCACAAACCCCTCTGACACAAATGGAAGAAATTCCTCCCTCACAGTTAGCAGTATCAGGCTTCTTAGCCCCACATGAAGCAGGCAATTTAGCAGATCGATCATCTACTACAGGGCTTTCTAACCTTGTTTTCACAAAGGCATTTGGTTTGGTATCCTTTTCTTTTTCTTTCTTAGCTTTAAGGAGCCAACAGTTAGTTGTAGCATGATGCAATAATCGCAAACTAGACCACTTTTGTCCCTGTCAGCTTTTACACTTTCATCAGACCTGTGACTGGATTTCTGAGCACCATCACCAGATTAGTCTTTAGTTTTGGGTGAGGAATCTTGGGTATCACCATTATCTTTTTTCTGAAATTGGGACCATCTATTGTTACTGCTAGACTGAAATTTGGACTTATGTGTGAGAACAAATTCGTCTGCAAATTTGGCAGCTGATTGCAAATTCAGTGCTTGCTTCTCATTAAGGTAGGTCTAAATATCAAAGTTCTACCAAAGAGAACTTGAAATCAAGTCATAAAAAATGAAAACTTGGTATGATCATAAGGCTAGAAGCCGTGATTTTATACCAGGAGAAAAGGTTCTTGTGATGTTTCCTTTGCAGTCCAATCCATTGCAGGCTAGATTTCATGGTCCTTATGAAATTCTGACAAAACTCAATGATCTCAATTACATTGTAAAGACTCCAGATAGGAGAAAGCCAAAACAGTTGTGACATGCTGAAGGCTTATCATGATAGAAATGCTAGGGTTGCAGCTGTCACTTCAGATTCTCCTATGGTCGAAATGTGTGAAGATGAGGGGGAGTTAAGATGATGAACCCTGAATTAAAGCTGAAGTTATTTCATGTAAATTGTCAAATTCTGAAGTGTTGCAAAATCTTGATGTAAAACTCCAGCACTTAGAACCCTCACAGAGAGATCAGTTTGAGAGGTTGATCAAGAAAAATGAGGATCTGTTTCCTGATGTTCCAAAGAGAGTTTCTATAGCCTCTCGTGATGTAGATGTTGGTGATGCCAAACCAATAAAACAGCATCCGTACCGGATGGATCCTGAAAAGAGAAAGATTGCTGAGAAAGAGGTTGAGTACATGTTAGAACATGATATTATCAGACCATCCAACTCAGATTGGAGTTTACCCTGTGTGCTTGTTCCAAAACCTGATGGAAGTACTAGATTCTGTACAGATTATCGCAAAGTCAATGCTGTAACTAGAACTGATGTGTTTCAAATACCTAGGATTGATGATTGTATTGATAGAGTAGGGTAAGCAAAGTTTCTGACCAAGATTGAGTTATTGAAGGGTTATTGGTGTGTGCCTTTAACTGAGAGGGCCAAGAGCATCTCTGCTTTTGCCACACCATCTGGGTTATACCAGTATGAAGTCCTTCCCTTTGGCATGAAAAATGCCCCCGCCACGTTCCAAAGGATGATACAGTCAACAATTGCCGGATTGCCACACACGGGTGCGTACATCGACGACCTGATCACACGGAGTGACTCCTGGGAAGAACATCTGAAAGATGTAGATGACGTTGTTCCAGCGCCTGACCCAGGCCAACCTGACTGGTAACCTGAACAAGAGTGACTTTGGTTGTGCTACTGTCACCTATCTTAGCTACGTCATAGGCCAGGGTAAGGTGGCAACCATAAATGCTAAAGTCCATGCCATCATGGACTTTCCAGTTCCTGACAACAAAAAAAGCTTTGCGCCGCTTCCTTGGAATGATCGAGTACTACCGCAAGTTCTGCAAGAACTTTGCTGAGATTGCTCTCAGTCTAACTAACCAACTGAAGAAAGGCGTAAAGTTCACTTGGGATGATGCATGCCAGAGACCCTTCGATTGCCTGAAGTCTCTGCTGTGTCACTTCACCGTAATCAAATCTCCTGACTTCAACAAACCGTTCTCGATTGCGGTCGATGCTAGCGACCAAGCTTGTGGATCTGTGCTCCTACAGAGAAGTGACTCTGATGACATTGAGCATCTCATGGCATACTTCTCCGGGAAGTTCAATTGCCACCAAAGGAGCTATTCCACAATAGAGAAGGAGCTGTTGGCTCTGGTTCTATCTTTACAACACTTTGAGGTTTATGTTTGTACTGGGCAAAAGCCAATGATTGTGTACACTGACCACAATCCGTTCATGTTTTTGAGTAAGATGAAAAACAAGAATCGGAGATTGTTGAATTGGAGTTTGATTTTACAGGAGTTTGACTCAGAAATTAAGCATGTAAAGGGTACTGACAATGTAATTGCTGATTGCTTATCCCGTGTTTGAATATGTATATATATATATATATATATATATATATATATATATATATATATATCACGTGTTTATTTGAATATTGTATGATGTGTAAATATAGACAAGTGTCCACTTAACCATTTTGTATTGAAAAGAAAAATTTTGCCTTTATGAGTCAAAATTTTTCCCTTTTGGAATGGAGGTGTAATGTGAATGTAGGCCACTGGATGACAGTATTTACCTTTTTTTGTTGAGCCCAGACTGGAGCTAGGTTTGGACATGTTCTGGGCATGTCTGGGGCAAGTCCCAGAAAATAAAAAAAAATAGGTCTAAATGTGGGTGGGGTCTGCAAAAGAGTATATAACGAGAAGAATTGAGACAGTAAAGTAGTAGGAGAAATTGCAAGGAGAAGGATACATGTGACCAGACCTGACATTCTGTTTAAGACCTGTGAAGCTTTTTGTGAATTTTTGCCTGTGTTAGAGCATTTTCCTCACCCAGGACATCACCAAGGAACCCAACCAAAAAAAAAGGACTGTAAATATTTCTGGTTTTCTTATTTATCAATCTTGGTCCTTAGTTGTAGATAGTAGATTAGTTGGTTGTAAGTTGTTCAATTAAAAGTGTTTTAAAATTGTGTCTGTCATCCCATGCTGTTGTAAATGTACGTAATAAAAAATTGGGGCCATAACATTATCAAATGATTTTACATCAGATCATGTTTTACAGACACACCACCAGAGGGTGCCAAATGAACAAAATAAATAGCTGACCAGCAAGGCAGCAAAAACAGCATGTAACAAATCTTCATTTACAAATGATATACAATGCTGTACATAAAATACGCATACATAACAGCAGTCAAAAACAAAAATTTTCAATTTTAGGCAAGCAAACTGACAGGATGCGCTCATACCGAAGTGAAATAAAATGGGAGACACTCCTGGACTGTGAGTAAATGAGATGTGGGAAAGATTTAAGGGGGTTTTACTCAAATCACAATGCAAATTCATTCCAAAGTAAGTTGAAAAAGCAGAATCCTCAGTGGATGACCCAAAGTATTTGTGGGATTTTGAGGGAAAAAGAGGAATTTTTATAAGATGTATATTTAGGATAACAATGAGAACACTAAGGCTGAATACTGTAAAATGCGGGCTGTGGTCAAAAAAGAGCTGAGGAATGCTAGAAGACTGTATGAAAGACAAATTGCAGAGGGGGCAAAAACTAACCCTAAGTGCTTCTTTCAGTACAGTAGCAGAAAAAGGAAAAGTTAAAGAGCAGGTTAAGTGCATAAAGAATAAAAATGGATCGCTGCTATATGATAACAAGGATATTGCGGATGCCTTAAACAGTTACTTTGTTGGGAATTTTACCTCAGAGGGGGTCTTTATTTGGCCAGAGGGCATGTTAAATGCTCAAGATTATTTAGCGAAAAATTGAGGTTAGGGATAACGAAGTATTAGAAAAGTTGCAAAAACAAAGGGCAGATAAGGCGGCGGGTCCTAATGGCTTATATCCTGGAGTGCTCGGGGAAGTTGGTGAGATCATCTGTAAGCCGCTATCCGCCATCTTCAGGCAGTCTGTAGCAACTGGAGAAATACCAAATGATTGGAAACAGGGCAATATAATACTAATATATAAGAAAGGGGACCGTACCGAGCCAGGAAATTACAGGCCAGTCAGTTAACTTGCATTGCGTGCAAAATATTGGAATCTATCATAAAAGATGAGCTGGACTTATTTCTTGAACGTAACAGTATCTTGAGGGATAGCCAACATGGTTTCCGTTTGGGAAGGTCATGCCTGACAAACCCTCTGGAATTTTTTGAAGAGGGCACCAAGACTTATGACCAGAGCAGGGCTTATTACATCATATACTTGGATTTTCAGAAAGCATTTGATACAGTACCGAATAAGAAACAAATTTTTAAAATGAGCTCCATTGGAGTTACAGGAGGTATTCTGGAGTTGATTCAAAACTGGTTACAGGACAGGACACAGAGTGGTGGTCAGTGGTATCTCATCGGAGGTAGGTATGGTGGGGACTGGCGTCCCCCAGGGATAGGTGTTGGGACCCCTGCTGTTCCTCATCTACATTAATGACCTTGGTAGGAATATTGAGAGCAGATTGGTTAAATTTGCAGATGATACTAAATTTGGGTGTTTGGCAAATAGTTTAGGGTTCACTAAAGTGATTCAGGATGATTTGGACAGAATCCAGAATTGGGCAGAAACGTGGCAAATGAAATTTAATGTAGCAAAATGTAAAGGTATACATGTAGGTAATAAAAACATTAGACGGTGATCGAATTGAGCTATTGGATTAAGGTTTTTCTCTCAGCACACACAGATCCACACACGCACCCATTCTCATCCCCTTCCCCTCGCTTACCCCCCCACACACACACACACACACACACACACACATACACTCACTCGTTCCCAGCACCTTCCCCTTGCTTACCCCAGCCCCCCCCCAATACACACACACGCACTCATCTCAATTTCCTCCCACAGTGGTGGGCGCCTGGCACCTGGTCACACTTGGTAATTGCTGTATTGTACTCAGAAGGAAGGTACATAATCAAAGGTAATAGCAACATCCTGTAAGTTTGGCTGGATGTCTATGGGAAGGTGTTACATCCACCACTTGCTCTACCACGGATCTTGTACTTAAACCCCGAGATGTGAACAGTGTGTCAGGATTCTCTGCGAAGGCTACGGCGGGCGCTAGGATCCTCCCTTGCGCATTGTAATAAAAGCCTTTTCAATTGGAAAGTGGTCATTAGTGTGTCATTTCATCGGTCCCAACTTGACTCCATGGCAGGAAATATTCTTAACAGATGGCGACGAGGATGGGATAGGAAACATCTCCTGGTTGGACCAACGATAATCAACTTGGGGGTGAGTATTTTTTATTTTACCATCCTCATTAGGTGTTGATTGTCCTTGAGCCAATTATTAGAGTGACTCCTATTATTTTGATAAAAAAATAGTGTGGAATGGGACGGTGTTGTGATTGAATCACTGATGATCTTTTGGCATATTGACGTCGTTACCACTGAACTTTATGGAGTTGGGTTGTACTCCCTGTAAGAGGACACAGCGGTGTCATTAGTCAGTGGCCCTAGTGGAGTTGGGTTGGACTCCCCATAAGAGGACGTGTTATGCATTTGGAGGTCTGGAGACCTTGATAGCATTGATAGAGAGATTGATAGCATTGCCGGGCATTTGATGATAGGACGCGGAAGTGTCACTTCCATTGGGTTTTTGAGTCGGGTTGGACTCTCGCAAGAGGACTTTGTCGTTACCACTGACATTTTGTGGAGTTGGGTTGTACTCCCCGTAAGTGGACACAGCGGTGTCATTAGTCAGTGGCCCCAGTGGAGTTGGGTTGGACTCCCCATAAGAGGACATTGTCGTTACCATTGGCATTTGCATGGCCTGCTGTTAGCGAGTGCTGACGAGCCTCGCTGCGGTAGTTTTAGGAAAATAGAGTTGTTCGAGGAACTGTTTGGACCGTTTTGCCATTGTTTTAAAAGGGGAGTTTGCTTTGGTAAACTTTTGAATTGTGTGAAACTGGGCTGTGTGGCGAGCGGGAATGCTTAAGTAGAAACCTTGGTTATTTGCCAATGTCATTGAATGCATGAAAGTGCACTGATTGTTGTTTGTTTTGCTATTTATACATAATACATACATAATATACTCTGCATTGTTCATTTTAGTGATATACAGTATATATAGATAGAAAATGATATAAATTGCGTATGTACTATAATGAACTTGTCGAGGTTCCGGTTCCATAGGATAAGGACCGCGAACAGTACATGAGCCCAAATACTCTTGATAGTCCATGAGCCCAAAATAAGGGACTTTATATAGTCAATGAATCCGAGATAAAGGGGTAATGATAAAATAAACCTAATAATTACTTAAATTTTAAATACACACTGCCCTACTATTCCATTTTGACTTGATAAAGTACAAGCACATAGTTTACTTTTTACCCTTTGAACACACCTACACATGGGGACGTAGCTACCGACAAGTATAAATAATTTGCATAAGTGTCTGTAGTTGATAATAATAGATAATATTATTATGATATGGTCCTGATTCCCTAATAGATAAGAGTTTTAACTGTCTGAACAAAGAATTGAGAGGGAGATATTGGCCGAAGCGGTTTAGAAGGCCGCTCTGGAAGCAATTGTACTGAGATATAAAAGTAATTAAAGCTAATCCCTATTTCCTTTGAAAGCAAACGCAGATTAAACTTCATCTGAGGCTGAGAATGAATGGTGGAACAGTCGTAAAGAGGGCAGTGAGGAAAACAAGGAATTTGTGATGTGTTTTGTCTTGTGCTATGAGAGCACTGTTCTAATGTGGCAATAATGTGGGTTGTTTTTTAAGTGTTCGCTGTATTCCTCTGTATTTTTTTTAAGTAGAAAAATAAATGCAGGCACATCTTAGTTGCAGAATGGATGGTTTGGTAGAGTGGAGGAACTGGTGTGTCTGTCCCCCAAGTGCTGATGAGCGGGAGACGACAACTGAGGGAAGGTGTGATCATTTATAGCTTGAATTTCAAAGGATGCTGAGGAACAAAAGGGTAATTTGCCTAGAATGATAGGAGGCTGGAGGGTGATGAGGTTAACACACAGGGCTGAGGGGTTACTGAGGCCTTGTAAATATGCCTGTGACGGAGGAAATGGTATGTAGCACCAGAGGGATTGCAAATGGGATTTAGATTGAACTAACGGATGGAAATGTTAAATAGAGAAGAGGGGTTCTGACGCCAGGTGCTGGGATACGGTACAGTGGAGGATGTAGGGCCTTGCTCAGAAACGAGGGAAGTGGCGTACTGCTCATAAGCCAGTGAGACTGAAAGCAAAATGTAAGTAGGAAAGTGGTGAAATGGAGCTGGAAGTAGTTCCGTGTGAATAAGAGAGGAAAGAAGCGTGAGGTTATTACTGTAAACTACAATAATTTCTGAGAGACTGCAGAGAACCATGGTGTTCATTGTTGGCATTAGATGTGTTGTAAAAATGTCAGAATAATGATCCATGTAAGATTAAAAAAAAAAAGGAACAGACGAGGCAATTAAAATATCGGGAGGTTGTTTCTGAGCAATCCCACAGCTTTCTTTCGGTAGAATGTACTATAGCATGGCAATCTCCTCAAATTGCTGAATTATATGCTTTTGCTGAAGCCTGTGAAACAATGACTGACTATAATGTGAGTATCTATACGGACTCCAGATTTGCCTTTTGGGTTGTACATGATTATTTGAGTTTGTCGGAAAATAGGGGGCTCAAGACCAGCATATCAGGCCCAATACAAAATGGGGGGGGTAGTGAACAAACTACACAAGTCTTTACAGAGACCAAAACTGGTAGAAGTATTGAAAGTAAAAGCCCACAGCAATGGGAGCGATCCTCACTCTGAGGGTAACAGGTAGGCATGATGGAGTGAAGCGAATGCGGCACAGGATGGCACAAACATGATGGATTCCTAAATTGAGTGTTAACATTTACAATTATGTTCGCAGGGTGCATGACGTGTGCGTGATGCAATCCAGGACCCACCATTAAGGCTAGGATGAGACAACAGACCTGACCCACCCAACCTTTTCAGGGAAAGACTGGGTGACACAGCTACCATCGGTTCCCCTCTCTAGGAGAGCAGGACCAACTGACCCTAACTCACTTTCTCCCTTTGAAATGCTTACAGGCCGACCCACGAGGACTCCTGGAGATCTGTGCATTGGTGGTGGTGATTTGCATGCAATGAGAGACTGTCTTGTTGAATACTGCAGAAATTTGTCCGAGTATGTCTCACAGGATCACATGACAGAACCAGACGCAGGACAGGACAACGTGGAAACGTGCCAAGTAAAACATAGATCAGAAGACATTTGATCCTACCTGGTCCGGACCACACACTGTCCTGCTCACAACCCCATCGGCTGCTCGGGTGACTGGGATTCCAGTGTGGATCCATATCACACGGCACAATAACCCCCGTCTCCTCCTCTGGCTCCTGGGAGCCAGTTCTTTTCGTTTCGTGTCTAAAGGCAGACACACGTTTCTGCAGTACGAAATATGCACCAACTCAGCAGGCTGCAGCTGGACCTGGGACAACCTCAGGAGGACATTTGGAAGATGACAGATTGTTATTTTTGGGGTATAAGGAACCCTGGTAAATTAGTACAAACCTAGGTCTATGTTGTTGTGTTGTTGAATGTAATGGATCTGATGTATTAATCTGGAAGGATCTGAGAGTGTGGGTTGACACAAGATTAGGTTGGGAAGAGGCTATTAGAGTGGATGAAATGTTTAATATCAATCGGTATAAACGGCAGCGGGACTGGAGGAAGATGGTTGCCCCACTCCGAAGGCCATACATGAGTATGCCCTTAAATTGAGAGGTGAGGCCCATGCTACATGCAGCCCTCCAGGGAAGCCCGGCACAAGCCCTGTATTGTATCCTGGACCAAAAATTGGATTAGCTGCTGAAGGAGAGCCTCTGCCTGCTCTGGTTGGTGTGTCAACCCGACATTCTCATTTAATTATTAAGGTGAAACATATTATCTGGCCTAGGAATTGTACACTTTTTACAGAATTAGAACAATCTATCCAAACCCTGCTCAATTTTATGTTACAACGGTTGCCAAAATGTTATAAAAATGATGTACATAGGAAACGTAGAGATCTGCTATCAGATATTGCAGGATGGGTAGGAGCCACTGGCTCAACAGTGAATACCATTTCAATGGCTATACAATCTAATAACCGTGATTGGGCTGACAATCTGTTAGCAACAGGCACAATATCGGTAGCAAAGTGAGGACTACTTTCTAACCAAACTACTCGCTATCTTGCTTCCGCTATGCATGAGACTGGGGAGGTGATCACTGTTTTGCTCCAGCATTTACTTGAAAATACTAAAACTTACAAAAAGATTCTAGTGGTAGACCATGTGCATAGGAGGATGGAGGAGGTGGGTTACAGATCTGGCATTCAGCATGGAGGTGGCAGCTCTGATAGGCGACCTGCTCGCGTCACGTGTACCAGGGTGGGTAAGGTCTGCAGTCCTTCTGGAGGCTGAGTCAGCTCCCTGGGTAGTGGCCGGGGAGGGGTCCCTATCGATAGTTGGGGCATGTCATGATGGCCAGGACATCTGTGGTGGTGTTCTAACTCCAGTCGGGCGGAAACCCATACTGAAAGCACAACCCATACACCCGCTTCCATTCCCATGTAACGGACGTGTGTGTCGAGTGCACAATGTCAAATACATCATCACTGACAACAACAGAAACATTCCCTTTTCGGAACACCAATGCTCTACTGTCAGAGGCTGGGTACTATGCACAGCCTCAATTGAGTCAGGACAAGCCCTATCAACATTCAGTGGGACCTGAACTACAAATACATTTATTACCTGAATCTACTGGAGCAACAGCAGTGAAAATCAACACTACCACTTGGTCCAGGTTTTGGGCCTTTATACTCTGGTCCAAAGCTGAGTAACATTTCCTACTGCATTAACCCTACTGGCACTTCTATCACTATCGGCTCCATTCTAGTTGCTCCCGATGTCACCACTAACATTTCTGTTCCAGCCTTGGAGCTCTGTGTTCTGGACCACACCAATTATTTTGAGACAGTTCTCATGGCGGTCTCTGACAGAATTGACAGGATATCATACTGTAGCAAAAAAGGCAACAACAGTGACCCACTGACTAAAAGGTACAAACATTTCTGGGAGTAGTGTCCCCTGAAGACGACTTTGGGTGGTACTATCCCAGGGTGTCTGGGGACTTAGAATTTTAAGTTTTGTTTTAGTTATTTATATGCATTATAAATATAATTGGCTAATCAGGAATGTACAGCTAATTTGCTAGTCTGACCCATTATCTTGCAAATGGTGGCCTAACCAGTATCTAAATCATGGTGGGTGAGACCTTAGCTCACCACCTATACAAAATGAGGGAATGATAGAATTGAGCTATTGGATTAAGGTTTTTCTCTCAGCACACACAGATCCACACACGCACCCATTCTCATCCCCTTCCCCTCGCTTACCCCCCCCACACACACACACACACACACACACACACATACACACACTCATTCCCAGCACCTTCCCCTTGCTTACCCCCCCCACACACACACACACACACACACACACACATACACACACTCATTCCCAGCACCTTCCCCTTGCTTACCCCAGCCCCCCCCCCCCCCCCCCAATACACACACACACGCACTCACATCAATATCCTCCCACAGTGGGGGGCGCCTGGCACCTGGTCACACTTGGTAATTGCTGTATTGTACTCAGAAGGAAGGTACATAATCAAAGGTAATAGCAACATCCTGTAAGTTTGGCTGGATATATATGGGAAGGTGTTACATCCACCACTTGCTCTACCACGGATCTTGTGCTTAAACCCCGAGATGTGAACAGTGTGTCAGGATTCTCTGCGAAGGCTACGGCGGAGGCTAGGATCCTCCCTTGGGCATTGTAATAAAAGCCTTTTCAATTGGAAAGTGGTCATTGGTGTGTCACTTCATCGGTCCCAACTTGACTCCACGGCAGGAAATATTCTTAACAACGGGATTACTTCATGGGAGGTTTAAAACTGGAATGTGCTCCACACGAGAAACATCTGGGAGTGATTGTTGACCAAACCCTCACAGGCTCTAGCCATTGTGCCGTAGCAGTATAAAAAATAGGCGTGCAATGCACGGAATACCCTTCAGCCCGAGGTCGAAGTTTTTGGAGACGCCCGCCCGCCGCCCACCCGCCGCCGCCCGCCCGCCGGCCCAACCGCACGAAGGATAGCAATACCGTCAGCCTAGAGGGCTGAGGGGTAAAAAAAAAAAAAAGCCAATCGGATGCTAAGATACATTGGCAAAAGTATTGAGTACAAATCTAAGGAGGTGATGCTTCTTTTGTATAACACGTTCGTTAGACTACATCTGGAGTATTGTGTACAGTTCTGGGGACCGTACTTTAAGAAAGATATAGAGGCTCAAGAAAAAGTTCAGAGAAGAGCCACTAAGCTAATTCCAGGTATAAAAGATTCAAGCTATGAGAAAAGGCTGAAGATCCTTAATCTCTTTAGTCTTAGGAAAAGGAGACTAAGGGGTGATTTGATTGAGGTCTTTAAATATGTTAAAGGGATTAACAAAGTGAATTATGTAGGATTCCTTCAACCAAGTGTTATGAGTAGAACTCGGGGTCACAAATGGAAGTTGATCAAAGGTAAATTTAGCACTGATATTCAGAAATATTTCTTCACCCAAAGAGTAATTTCACTGTGGAATACGTAGCTTGCCTGACCATATTGTTGGGGCAGAGACCTTGGGGGTTTTCAAGAGCAGGCTTGACTTAACGCTAGATACCATTGAGTCAATGAGTATCTGAAGGGATATATTCACAACAGTATAAAGAAACTTGCTAGCGTAGTTAGGCTGAATGGCCTGTTCTCGCCATTCATGTTATGTTGGTTTAATTACCCACTTTAATTAAGGACACTTACAGCCACTCCACTGCTCAAGATGCAAGCCTCAACATTTATACATCTAATCCACTTAATTATTGAAAACCATACATTATACTTTACCCGTACTTTAAGCAAATTCTCAAGAATGATAATCTAGGAAGCGTAATTTTCAATCGCAATATTGTAATTCAACGTGGGCTCACCGTAACAATTGACAGCTGAAAAAGCTTTTCGACTCGTGTTTCTGTACAAATGACTTTTCATGACATGTCAACACAGGGAAATTGTGTATGTACAGTGTTATTATCAAGGGGCTTATTCGGCATCTCCCTGCACGCAAAGAATGCTGGTCCCGGTCAGAGTTCAGGACTACCCAGGGGTGCGTTTCCCAAAAGCGTAGTTGCAAACTAAGTTAGCAACTTACATACACTGCCCGGCCAAAAAAAAAGTCACTATTTGGAAATGAACAAACAAATTCTATAATTGGATCATTATTGTGGTTATTAATATGTTTCAGCTGGCAATAATCATTTTACCCTGACTGATGAAGCGCGTCGCTACTCATTTCTTAAAAAATCATGTTGGAAGACACATCCCCTGATGGTGGAAAAGATGTTACAATATTTCAGAACGGGCAAATTATTGGCCTGTATTTAGCAAAGAAAACCATGAATGACAAAAACAAGTATGAGGAATCATTTTCACAAACAAATTTGCCACCACAAAATCCTGACCTTAAACACATTAAAAGTTATTGGGATGTGCTCAAGAAAGACCACAGTGGTTCAACCATTATGTCGAGAAGACAAGATCTCGGCCAAAAATTATGGCATTTCCGATCTAAAATAAATGTTCTGGCATTGCATATAGATGTTAAAACAATGACAAAAAGAATATGCACTGTAATCAAAGCTACAGGGGTTCCAACTAAATATTTCAGTGTACGACTTTTTTTTGGCCGGGCAGTGTAGTTTGTCCATTCACAGTCAATGAACTACGTAAGTTAGCATCTGTGAATTTGGGAAACGCACCCCAGATTGTGTCCGACTCACAACAGTAAATATGGCCCAATATGATACATATATTGAGTGCCTTGAGCGTTGTAAAGTTGATGCTTTGAAATTTTTTTGCAAGAAACGGGGCTACGCTGTTACTGGGAAGAGAAAAAAATAAAAACTTGTGGCCCTCGCTTGGGCTTTGTCATTGTAAAAGGCCCCCACAGTGTTAACGAAACAACAGGAACTAGACTATAAATGCTTGCTTGCGAAAGCCAGGAGGGCAGAACGCATGCCTATAAACAACGATCTCATGCGATTTCAATTACTTAAATTGATTAAAGATTTGGTGACTCTTCGAGCATTCAGCTATTTCATGTGTAGCTAAAACCTAATTTGTAGTCGTCCAACTCAGTCAATGCGCAGACACGCAGTTGTAACGACGGAGATGGGGACCTTTCAGACTTCTCCGTTGCTTAATGGGTGTCTCAAAGCAATTCACCGCTTGGACAATAGGGGGCGTAGCGTTTTTTTAGGAGACCCGCCAACTATTTCATGATGTCTGAGCGGCGTTCCGGGAATGATGTAGTTAGGTTAAGTTTTTATTCAGTCACACAATAAACAACAAATGTGTTCAGTACAAACACAACATTATAACATGACTGAAAAGGCACAGGCTGAAGCATAATGTTTATATTAAAGCCTGTCCTAATTAGTTAGATGACCAATCACAGTACAGATGTCCTAAATCACAGCTTAGCCCATTTACGTATTTACATCAAGCATGCATACATACAGCAGTACAGGCTAGAGATTTATATATGGGTCACTGACACGTATAGCACAGCGGACTACAGGCTTAGGAAATAGCACAGGTGATACATGTGGACGTTATTAATATCCGTTATAAATTGCATTCCTGATTCGCAAAATAAAAGATTAAGTCTAACGTACTAATATAACCCATTCTACTCATCTTTCTAGATCTTTTCTTTCAGCAGGAAAAGGGATGAATACATATGATGGGTCACATATACAGTGTGTTGTTCCTTTATTGCACTGGTGAACAGAGCAAAATTCTTCCATCCACTTCTTAAGCCCGCGTGTACCGCTAGGACAATCATAGACTGAATGTGATGTGAACCCGGCACATTGTCTTATAACAACCTTAGGCAATGTAAAATTAATTAAATAATTACGATAAGTAGTCAGCTGTTCCACTGAGATTGCTAGGCTTTATCGGTTTAGTTGACATTGTGGGTAGTCTTGAACTCTGACTGGAAATTTTTCACACATGCGTAGTGATAATGCTGATTTAGTCCATGATGCATTAAATCAGAGTCCATCACAATTCTCAAAAAACTGATCATCCATTATCCACTAGGCTCCTCCATATGCTCAGGTAGAAGATGAAAGGAAGATTAATTTTTGGAGTATTAGGACACTACCCCTCTATCTACCATGGAGTTAGCAAAGCATCACTGCAGTTTGACTTTCCTAGTCTTGCTGAGATTGTAAATCAGAAACCTGCAGGTGGCGCCAATGAGCAACAGAAGAGCAGCAGCAGAGCCCAGCAGCAAGGTCAGCACATCCAGGCTGTGGTAGGCATACCAGGGCATCTTGTAAGACTCAGTGCGCAGGTGTGCCGCTCCTCCATGCCTCATCACAAATTCTATGTGGAAGAGGGCACTGTCTAGGGGTTCTAGGGGCCGGTCACGATGCAGTCGGGATAGCCTGTGCATGTTCTCCTTGTAGGGGTTCTGCTTGTCCAGGATGTCTCGCAGGGCCTGGGTCAGGGAGTCCACCTCCAGTGACAACACGTCCAATGCTAACCCTGCACCCCGTGCTTCGACACGCACCATGTTGTCCATCTGGTCAAAGATGAGTGGTAGGCCCAACACAGGTACACTGTGGTAGATGGCCTCATACAAGCTATTGGTGCCCCCATGCGTGACAAAAGCACGGGTCTTGGGGTGGCCAAGCAGATCATTTTGCGGCAGCCAGTCCAGCAGCATGGTGTTGTTCCCCAGGGTAGAGGGCCGGGTCCCCAAGTGCTTCCACAGCACCTTCTGAGGCAGGCGGGCAAAGGCTGAGGCGATGACCTCCGAAATTTCGGGTTCAAGGTCGCTGAGAAGGGAGCCCAGGGACATGAGCACCACCCCATGCTCCCCGGAGCTCTGCACAAAATCCTCCAGCTCTGGGGGCAGCGGCTGGGCGGGGCTACAGTGAAATCCGCCCACATACACCACATTGGGCATGGTGGGGCGCGGAAACTCAAAAACAAAATCCACCCTCATCAGCCAAAGATCAGCTCCTTGTATGAGTGAGTAGGTGTCGACTCCTGGGGGGAAAAATTCATCACATACAGCCTGGTATGGCGGATCAGTGACAAAATAGTATGTGTAGAGTCTAATGCTATGGTACAAGAGGTTGGAGACCCTCTGCCAGAAGTCCATCCTGTCTGAGTTTTGGGAAAACAATATTGGGACGTAGGAAGGGGGCGAGGGGGCGATGCCTAAGTGGCCTTCACCGTCATATATCCAGCGCACGTTTAAGACTAGGGGTAGTTCTAGATAGCGTGCAAGCAGGACCCCAGTGGGGAAAACTGGGTCAGTCAGGACCAGGTCAAAATTGGACTCGTGCAGCCTCTGCATCAGTGCCTTGTCCTTGAACATGGAGCGAGCAATGTGGGCCACCACCAAGTTGTTCTCACGTGCCATCTGAAAGAGGTTTGAGTAGAATTTAAGGAAACCCAGGAATGAACCCTCTTGTTTGCGTAGCTCCAGGGATCTGTTCAGAAAACCAGCCATGAAGTCCTCACTCTCAAAATTCTGTACAGTTTCCTGCTCCACAGTGATGGAGGTGTAGTGAGGGGAATCTTTGGCGACGTACCAGCTGGTGGAAGACCGCAGAACCGTGACCTGATGCCCCCGGGAGTGCAGTGCCTTCACCAGGACTTGCATGTTCAGCCAGTGGCTCCCGTCGACCGGGTACACCAGCACCCGCCCACCCTCACACCCTGGCTCCACCCATAACAGCAGGACAAGCACAATAAAGAGAGCTGTCATGGTGTATGAGGAGTTGTCGCAGCTGCAAATGATGAGAGAAACCACAAAAAGCTGAGTCAATGCAGCTCCCCGTAAATCATGACATTCAGAGCAGAGTCATCTCAGTCGCTGGGGAACAGGACGCAACAGAATTTTCAATGGTGGATGGCAAATCATAGACACCGGGCTGCAACACAAGTAAAAAAGTACTCTAAGTGTCACATGATCAGCTAGACAAGATGGCAGTCAAGATTTTCTGGGCTCAGCTATGCCAAGGTTTTTTTAACGCCACTGGCTTTCATTTCGCCTTGTCTTGGGTTGATTAACCCTCTATTAACCAGCAGAGCATATCTGCTACATGAAGTAAAAGGGTTACAGCCTGGACACCCTGTCGGTTTTGTTTCTTATTGCCAAATAAACATTTGAGAATAACTTGAATGGTGTGTCACTTTAATTTTTTTCATTAGCATTATTACCCAATGTAGCAGATTTGCTACAATTTGAAAAGGTGGGCCAAATGTGTCAAAATTTTTTTGTCTAGCGTTTTTCAAATAATGGCCCAAAATAAACATTTTTCCATAGGAAAATAATTTTAACACAATTGGAAATGGGTTTGGTTAATAGAGGGTTAAAAGTCGCTATTGACAATGTCTTCAACAAGCAAGAACCACCTGTGAGGTTTTACGAAATGAACCAAGTGCAACAACCAGTAAAATACAAAAAGGAGGATTTATTTCTGAATAAACCCCCCCAACAGAGCTGGCGACAGTACAAAGTCCACAATCCAAAGTAAAAATCCAAAGGGCATAATCCAGGTTTGTAAACAGGGCACCAATCACAAAAATCTTAGTCAGACAAAGATGGGTCAATTAACAAGAATGCGGTGAAGTACATGGTCATTCGGTTTTGCACAAAACCCACAAATACATTCTCTCTGAAAAACATTAAAGATATATGTCCATCATCCTGAGGTCTCAGATCGGTCACCATTAAAAGAAAAAAAAATTGTTTTGTCATGCTATTTCCCTGCAGGCTTGCCTATTCTTATCCAAGTTGTCTTCCGAATGCATGGCGGCTTGGTGGCGTCTTTAAATCATAGTAACTTTCTTACCTTACAGTAAATGCCCGAATATATGTTCCTCGAGTCAGTATTAGCTCAGAAAATAAGATTGGAGCAATAGAAAAAGTGAACAAGAATGCCTTTGTCAGAGTGGAACAGCCCTGCTGGAAACCGCACACTTCCTATTTGGCATCAACTCAGTTGGTTTCAATTCACATACCCCCATTTCCAAAATATTTTATCAAATATGTCCATCTTCGCTTAAAGCGTCTGGACACAGCGTTCAGAGATGTTACGAACCCTCCCTGCTCTTCTAGGATCGCCATATTAAGGGACCTAGACAAGAGGCATAGAACTCAAAGGTAAAGTTTATCAAATGAACAGAGGAAAACTGCGTCTCGGGGTGAATGGTACTTAATCTGAGTCGAAAAAATAAACAGAAGGGTGCGTGTACATAAATGAGTGCAAGTGGTTACAAATCGGAGATCCTTTAATAAGCAGATGGCCTACTCCCTTAAGTGACCCTGCACTGCCGTAATACGGGTAAGATGGAGACGTCCTGGCGCCAAAAATTGTGACTAACAAAATAATTAAAAATGTACAATGAAGCCAGTGAGAGAACAAGAACAAATTAATCATTCAGTGATTTGCGCTGCTGATTGATAGCACTGTGAAATTTAGTGTTGAATTGACTCTTCCAGGGTACCTGTCCCTGTTGAATTAATGTGTTCTCTGTTAGGGTTTAATAAGCACTGAACTCCCCAGAGCAAAATCTCTGGTATACTGTGGTACTCTGCACTCTGGTATACTCACCTCAGCAGTATGAAGTTTAGGTTCAAATTGTGAGAAATCAATTGTGCAGTTTGGAATGTTCCATATTTAGATACACTTACAGTGAGCACCGTGATTCATTGGACTGCGACACATATTTTTATCATTTTGAATGTGTTTTCGGAGTCAGTCACAGGATCTGAAAAAAATTTAAGATACATTTTAATTGCTAAAGGGGACCCAAAAGGCCAAATGTCCCCAAAACAAGCATTAACTCAGTGGTTCCCAAAGTGGGGGGCGCACCCCCCAGGTGTGGCGCAGAGCTATTGCAGGTTGAGGTTTATAGTAATTACAATGCGTGAAATAAACTGCAATGGACTCTGAAAACAAAATGTGCGTATGTATTACCTTTTTTTTGGGGGGGCGTAAAAATTTTCTTATGTACCAAAGGGGGGCCCAGCAGAAAAAGTTTGGGAACCACTGCATTAACATTTCACTGTACAGCACTGTGGCTACGCACAGTTTTTAATTTGATTTTGGCTTCAGTCTAGTGAGGTTGCTCTAATAATTTGTACAATATTATTTTGGCTAACATCAGCTATCATTTTATTTTTTAGCTTAACAGGACCCAGAGGTGGTCTAATGCAATGTTATGCATCTGACTATTGATGTGTTGACTGGCAGAGTGTAGACTTGGAGAGCTCCCATTGTTTGAAAATATTGCTGAATGCACCTTTCAATACACAGCAAGGAGCTGAGGTGAGGAAATGGCAGCGATTAAGAGGGCCCCCTCGCTGAGAGGCACGAAGAATGCCGTTCCACGAGGCAAGCGGAGGGGGAGGCATGGAGGGCGAGGCCGTGTCTCCGCTACAGGTTAACATCACTCCCAAAGAAATGCATTGAAATTGGGAAGCCTTGCGGCCCAGTTAAATGTGTGTGCCTTTGCATTATACCATATACTTGCGTGGTTGAGATTTGAATCTGGACCTTGACTAGTCTTGAGTGTCTCGCTCCTTATCTCCTTCCACATTTCACACAGTAGGACTTGTCGAATACGATACAAAAAATGCATCCTTCATCAGCACCTAGTGGCAGCCTTGGTATAATCACTATATTTAAGAATTTTGCCTTACATGGCTTGTCACCAGGCTCATTTCACCAAACTTTTACATCCATCACGTTTGCAGCTTTGCAAATTCTTTGTATTGTCTTTCAAGCATCATAAAATGATATTTATCTTTTCGTTTATGGGGAAAGAACTTGTTCAACAAGAAAATCCTCTCCATGTCTTTGTTGGAAAACATGGGTGCCAATAGCAGCGGGTCTGAAGTTTTGCACATTGTGGAGGGCCAATACACAACCTTGTCTGGCCCCAGTGCTTCTTATATATAATTCCTTGATCATTCCCTTTGCGTGTTAACCTCACCACCCTTCAGCCCTGTGTGTTAACCACATCACACCTCAGCCCACACCCCAATTTCCCCTCACCTTGACTGTCTCTCCCTCCACCTCCTCTCACTTTAGGCAAATTACCATTTGTTCCTTTGCATCCTTTGAACTTTCATGTTGTGATTTACGAAATGAACCAAGAGCGACAACCAGTAGAATGCAAAAAGGAGGCTTTATTTCTGAAGGGGGAAACCCCCCAACAGAGCTGGCAACGGTACAAAGTCCACAATCCAAAAACAGTATCCAATGGGCGTAATCCAGAATCGTAACCAGGGCACCAATAACAAAGTTCGTGGTCAGACAAAAAGGGTTCGGTACACAGGCGTAGGTTTGGAGGAGAAACAAACTCATAAGCCAAAGACAGTCCGAATCCAAAACCAGGGCAGTAATCACAAAATCAAGGTCGGGCAGAAAAAGGTCAAAACTCTCAGATGCAACAATATCCAAAAAGGGCAAACCAAAATCAATAGTCGAGCAATCCAATCAGAAAGATAAACACTGAGCAATCAAGGCGAGAAACGTGGCACGAGAAAACTAGGGAGAACGATCTGACAAGAGTGTGAAGCAAACAGACATCTTATATACACATCCAGGAAAACACATGACCAGGGAGAACAGGTGCAATCAATGGTGACAATGATTAGGGAGAGACACATGAGGGATAAACTAATTACATGAATTTGGCTGTAGCCAAAACGCAGACAGGGATCACAAGACAAACCTAAGTACAAACAACAGCTCCGGTTAAGGAGTACTAAAAGTGCATAGTCTAAAGACAAGGAATGCATGAGATATAAGTGGAAAACTGCAGCAGAGATAATTAGGGATAGGCAAGGAGGCGGAGACTAGAATTGGGCGACAGCTGAGAGATCATTAGTCAATTAGTAAGTGCAGCTATACAATCCCAAGTGCTTGTTAGTAAGTTAGTCCAAATATACAAGGTTAGTGTGGATTAGTATTTAGCAAAAACAATAAACTGTTAGTATGTGTTAGTAAGACAGTAAAAGAGAGAGGAAGGAAGAACACGAGATAATGAAAGAAGATTGAAACCCAGAAACCAATAAATCACCCGAATGAGTGTCACACAAGACAAGGGACCGTGAGCAAAGATACACACCTGACAAGACAGGGGAGACAAAGTGCAAAGCATGAAAATGAAAACATGGCTAGGCCAGGCACAGAACTTAACATGACAGCAGAATCCAGAATCCCAACAGAACCCCCCTCCCAACGAACGACTCCTGGCGTTCAACCTGAAAGTCTCTGGTGACTAGCATGAAAGTCTTTGATGAGGTTTTTATCCAATATGTGCCTTGCTGGCACCCAACTGCGATGTTCAGGTCCGTAACCCTCCCAGTCGACGAGGTACTGCAGTCCTCTGCCTCGTCGACGAGAGTCCAGGAGGGCACGGACCGTGTAGGCTTCGCCTCCATTGATGATCCGGGCGGGTGGTGGGGGATCAGGTCCAGAGGACAGGGGGTGGGTTACTGCAGGTTTTAACTGGGACACATGGAAAGTGGGGTGTATGCGTCGCATGGACAGGGGGAGACGGAGGCGAACGGCAGTGGGACTTAGGACCCTTTCAATGGTGAAAGGGCCCAGGAATTTGGGGAAAAGCTTACCCTCGTTACCTCTGAGGGGAATGTCCCTTGAAGACAACCAGACCCGCTGCCCAGGTCGGTACATGGGCGCCGCGGTGCGTCTCTTGTCGGCCTGTTCTTTCATCCGAGCGACCGACCTGAGCAGGGCCTGGCGGGTGGCAGTCCAGGTGCGTCTGCACCTACGGACGAATTCGCGGACTGAGGGGACAGCTACCTCCTCCTCCTGGGACGGGAACAAAGGGGGCTGGTAGCCCAGGCAGGCTTTGAAGGGGGAGACGCCGGAGGCAGCAGAGGTGTGGCTGTTCAACGCGTATTCCACCCACGGTAACTGATAGCTCCAGGAGGAGGGGTTCCTAATACAGAGACATCGTAAAACACTTTCCACACACTGGTTAGCTCGCTCGGTCTGGCCATTAGTCTGGGGGTGGAAACCTGATGACAAACTGACTGAAGTGCCTAAAGCTTTAAAGAATGTTCTCCAAAAAAGTGCAGTGAACTGGGGGCCGCGATCGGAAGTGATATCAGTGGGTATGCCGTGGAGTCTAATGACATGTTGGATTACTAGGTTGGCAGTGTCTTGAGCAGAAGGGAGTTTAGTGAGGGGAACTAAGTGAACTGCTTTGGAGAATCTATCAACAATTGTGAGAATGGTGGTGTGGTGATTGGATGAGGGAAGGCCTGTGATAAAATCAAGAGCAATATGGGACCAGGGGCGGTGTGGTGTAGGAAGGGGCTGCAATAAACCTTGAGGTGGTTGGTGAGAAGTCTTAGCCTGGGCACAGACCGAGCAAGCAGCAACGAAGCCCTGGACATCTTGAGTGAGTTCTGGCCACCAAAACCTCTGAAGAATAAAGTTCTTAGTGCGGCGGATACCAGGGTGGCAGGACAGTCTGGATGCGTGTCCCCATTCCAGGACTTGGGAGCGTAAGGTAGCTGGCACATATAAACAATTGGTGGGACACGCACTGGGAGTAGCAGCATTGTTTTGGGCATTTCTGACTTCTCTCTCAATATCAAGACATAATGCATTAATGAACGCTTCTTTAGGGAGGATGGTATCTCTGTTAATTTCCTCTTCCTGGATTTCAAAACAACGGGAGAGGGCATCAGGCTTGACATTCTTACTTCCAGGTCGATAGGCAATATGAAAGTTAAATCGTGAAAAGAAAAGTGCCCACCTGGCTTGTCGCGGATTGAGTCTTTTGGCCGTTTGTAGATATTCCAGGTTCTTGTGGTCTGTCCAGACAATGAAGGGTACCTTGGAGCCCTCCAGCCATTGTCTCCACTCTTCTAAGGCCAACTTTACCGCCAACAGCTCCCGATTCCCAATGTCGTAGTTTCTTTCTGCAGAGCTGAGGCGGCGAGAAAAGAAGGCACAAGGATGGACCTTACCATCTTCTGTGGACCTCTGCGACAGGATGGCTCCAGCACCGATATTGGAGGCGTCCACTTCAACAATAAACTGGAGTTCTGGATTGGGAATGGTTAGGATAGGTGCAGAGGTGAAACGAGCTTTTAAGTCATTGAAGGCCTCTTCAGCCTTTTCGGACCACAGAAACTTGGATTTAGAAGAGGTGAGAGCAGTAAGAGGAGCGGCAACAGAACTATAATTCCGGATGAACCGGCGGTAAAAGTTAGCGAAGCCCAAAAATCGCTGGAGAGACTTACGGTCCTCTGGTCTGGGCCAATTAGTGACAGCTTCCACCTTTAGAGGGTCCATCCGGATGGTGTCTGGGGAGATGATGTAACCCAAAAACGTAGTGGTTTCCACATTAAATTCACATTTTTCAGCTTTAACAAAGAGGCGGTTCTCCAGGAGGCGACGGAGCACTTGGCGAACATGTTTGACATGGGCCTCCTGGGACTCTGAAAAAATCAGGATATCGTCAAGATACACAAACACAAACTTATTTATCATGTCTCTTAAAACATCGTTGACAAGGTTTTGAAACACTGCTGGAGCGTTAGTAAGCCCGAAAGGAAGAACTAAATACTCCCAGTGTCCCGTGGGAGTGTTAAAGGCAGTCTTCCATTCGTCCCCCTCTCTGATGCGTACCAGGTGATAGGCATTACGGAGGTCGAGCTTAGTAAAAATCTTAGCTCCTTGCAGGAGATCGAAAGCAGTGTTCATTAGAGGAAGTGGATAGCGATTCTTGACAGTTATTTCGTTAAGTCCACGGTAATCTATACAGGGTCTTAATGATCCGTCCTTCTTAGACACGAAGAAGAATCCGGCACCAGCAGGTGATGATGACGGGCGTATAATGCCAGCAGCAAGAGACTCTGAGAGATACTTCTCCATGGCTTGGGTTTCTGGTCTGGAGAGTGAATAGAGTCGGCCTCTAGGGGGCATAGTACCTGGCTTCAGGTCTATGGTGCAGTCATAAGGTCGGTGAGGTGGTAAGCTGGTGGCCCGGGACTTAGAGAACACTTCCTTGAGATCATGAAACTCTAGGGGGACCTTCTCAAGATCTGGTATTTCTTCTTGGGATGGGCTGTGTTGAGGTTCGCGGGCGTTGTGGAGGCATGCCAGGGAGCAGTTGGGGCTCCAACCCTTAACCTCATTCTTCCGCCAATCAATATTTGGGAGGTGTTTGGCCATCCATGGATGGCCCAAAACAATGGGAGCATGGGGAGAATGTAAGAGGAGGAGCTGAATGGTTTCGTGGTGGTTTCCTGAGGTTTTGAGTTTGATGGGGCTGGTAGCGTGAGTTATCTGGGCTATTTTCTGGCCACTGAGTGAATTGGCCACCCGGTCAGGAAAGATCCTCTCGGTAGGGATTCCCCATTCTTGAGCCAGCTCCACATCGATGAGGTTCTCCTCAGCGCCGGTATCAATGAGGGCTAGGGTGGACTTACTCCCTCCTCCCCACTCCAGGATAACTGGGAGGCACGTACGGTTCTTAGTCTCCTGCACTGGCGTCACTCCAATCACTACTCTTCTCTGTGCACCAGGGGAACTTCTCTTGTTGGGACACTGAGCAATGTGGTGTCCCCCCTTGCCACAGTAGAAGCAGGCCCCTTCTCTGCGACGGCGGTTCTTCTCCTCCACAGGGATGCGAGTACGGCCCAGTTGCATGGGTTCTGGCTCAGGAGGACTGTCGCCAGTAGGGGATGGTAGAGGCAGAGTGCTCTGGAGGAGTGGGTTAGGTCGTCTGCGGGAGGCGAAGCGTCTGCGTTCTTCCAATCGGGAATCCACGCGAATAGCCAAGTCGACCAAGTCATCCAAATCCTCCGGTAACTCCCGGGAAACCAGCTCATCCTTTAACGCTTCAGAAAGCCCGTTAAAAAAGGCATCGAACAAAGCTCTATGTCCCCACCTGCTGTTGGTAGCCAGTGTCTGGAAATCAATGGCGTAGTCGGCCACGGAACGGCTCCCCTGTCGAATGCGCAGAATTTCTCGTCCCGCCTCGTGACCCAGCTTCGTGCGGTCAAAGATGCGCCTCATCTCCTCACCCAGCAGACCAGATGTCTGCACGCAGGGTAGATCTGCTTCCCATGCAGCCGTAGCCCACTGCTTGGCCCTTCCAGTCAGTTGCGTGATGATGAAAGCAACCCGAGCTCTTTCGGTGGGGAATGACGAGGGCTGTAGGCTGAAAATGAGCTTGCACTGGGTGAGAAAAGCCCGACATGCTCCCGGGTTCCCGTCGTACCTCTCAGGCGGTGGCAGGCGTGGCTCGCAGACTGGCAGTGGCGGAGCAGACGCAGGAGCAGGAGTGGCATGGACGGCAGGCTGGGGAGACTGTAGCCGCTGAGCGTCTTGCACAGAGCGAGTGAGATCCGCCATCTGAAGACTCATGGTTTGCATATGTTGCATAAGAGCCCGAAGCTGACGCTCTTGGAATTCTAACTGAGCGCCCTGTTGGTGCACTGCCTCCTGCAGAGACTGGTCTGACGCTGGCTCCGTCATGGTCAGATCGTAGCCAGGGCACCAATAACAAAGTTCGTGGTCAGACAAAAAGGGTTCGGTACACAGGCGTAGGTTTGGAGGAGAAACAAACTCATAAGCCAAAGACAGTCCGAATCCAAAACCAGGGCAGTAATCACAAAATCAAGGTCGGGCAGAAAAAGGTCAAAACTCACAGATGCAACAATATCCAAAAAGGGCAAACCAAAATCAATAGTCGAGCAATCCAATCAGAAAGATAAACACTGAGCAATCAAGGCGAGAAACGTGGCACGAGAAAACTAGGGAGAACGATCTGACAAGAGTGTGAAGCAAACAGACATCTTATATACACATCCAGGAAAACACATGACCAGGGAGAACAGGTGCAATCAATGGTGACAATGATTAGGGAGAGACACATGAGGGATAAACTAATTACATGAATTTGGCTGTAGCCAAAACGCAGACAGGGATCACAAGACAAACCTAAGTACAAACAACAGCTCCGGTTAAGGAGTACTAAAAGTGCATAGTCTAAAGACAAGGAATGCATGAGATATAAGTGGAAAACTGCAGCAGAGATAATTAGGGATAGGCAAGGAGGCGGAGACTAGAATTGGGCGACAGCTGAGAGATCATTAGTCAATTAGTAAGTGCAGCTATACAATCCCAAGTGCTTGTTAGTAAGTTAGTCCAAATATACAAGGTTAGTGTGGATTAGTATTTAGCAAAAACAATAAACTGTTAGTATGTGTTAGTAAGACAGTAAAAGAGAGAGGAAGGAAGAACACGAGATAATGAAAGAAGATTGAAACCCAGAAACCAATAAATCACCCGAATGAGTGTCACACAAGACAAGGGACCGTGAGCAAAGATACACACCTGACAAGACAGGGGAGACAAAGTGCAAAGCATGAAAATGAAAACATGGCTAGGCCAGGCACAGAACTTAACATGACAGCAGAATCCAGAATCCCAACATTTCAGCTATAAGTGTTCATAGTTTCCCTCAGTTGTTGGTTCTTGTTCATCTGTACTTGGGGAACAGACCCACTAGTTTCTCTACTCTATTAAACGATCTAATTTGCAACTAAGACGTGCCTGCATTGATTTTTCTACTTACAAAAGTACGGAGGAATACAGCAAACTCTCTGTAAAAAAATCCCACAGTCTTAACCTGTTGATTCACCTCATTCTAACGTTCTGGGCACATTTTCCTCCTCAGACCATTTAGCATTGTGTAATGTTCTGTTGTTACCGAGGTGCTAATGCCCCACTGTTGATCGTCAGTTGATAAATGATTACAAAATGCAGCATAAAGCACTGCAAAGTCAACAGCTCAAATTTGCAGTGGACTGTGTTAAAGTTTAACCCTGGTAAATATGCAATTTCCACTCGTACCTATTGACTTTAATTGATGATGACTTGTTGATGGAGGGGTGAAAAGTAGGAGGGGGTGATATGGGTCTTTGTTTACAAATCCAGAGGCAGTTGTGGCCCCTACTAGAAAAAATATGTCACTTAATGCCCCTTTAATGAGTGCTGTCTAGGATATCTTTGCCACTGAAATGTTTTTATTTCAGAGAAAAACACTGAAAGACTAAATCAGATCTTGGAGTCCTGTCCTTCTGTTGAGCCTGCGAGAAGCTCTGCGAATTTATGGTCTGTTCGACAGCAGAAAGCATCAGAGTGCTGGAGAGAGGCCAGATCAAACCATCTTAAATGTCCTCTGGTGACAGAGGTTACTGGCCACCTCCTCTGTTCCCTCTGCTACCAGCCAGCTGTTATCAGGTTAGATCTTCATGAACATTTACTCTGGTTACGGAGCAAGAATGCTCTAAGCTAGAAGGAATGCGCATGACTTCTATAACAGGCCATTGCAAGTCGAGAGATAACCGCAACTAATGGGCAACTTATCATAATTATTTTTTTCCTTTTGGCAGCATGCATTCTACCCACAGTTCGAGTTCCAGTCGGCCCTTGTGAAGGCACAACATTCCTCTCCCAAAACTCCAATAGGCCTCCTCCCGCCCAGACGTTTACAGACAGTTGTTTAAAGAAGAGGGGGTTGCTACGCAATGGTAGACATAACCCTGTTTCAACTTTTTTAAGATGTGTTGCTGCCATCAAATTCAAAACGAGCTAATATGTTTCATGAAATGGTAAAATGTCTCTCATACAACATCTGATATGTTGTCTGTGTTATATTGTAAATAAAATGTGGTGTCACTACTCTCTGGCTCTACAATGACTCAACGTTTTCAATTGTACACTCTCATTGAAATAACTTTATATCACACCAGTTCTAATGTCAACAATGGCTGAATAAATAGCAGAATTCGAGAATAGAGAATCTCAGAAACCAAGATAAAAAGATTAAGCACCAGATGGTGCACAGACAGAGGAAAACAGAGAGAAAGATTCCCTTACCAACTACCACTTTCCTCTTTTGCGACTAATTCCTCACCAACTTTATAGCTGGAGAACTTACGGGCTACAGTACAAACAAAACACTGACACTCAAGGTGGCGAGGTGGAACTGGGGCTTAAATAGAGTCTGGGCGCCGCCCACAATTAATGCCAAAAAATCTGGCCAAAAAATCTGATGTGAGCAAAACGATATCGTCCCGGAAGAGAGTAAGAAAGAAAGCTCCCAAACAAACGCCAACCTCCAAAACCATGACATTCATGGTCAGCAGGTGGTTGGGGGTTTTGCGGCTCTAAGCCTTTGGGGTCACTAAGGCCATCTACAGAGCGGGGATGGCTATTGACTAGGGACTTAGCTTCGTAGAAGAACGTACGAAAGGAAGCATCATTGACAGTTGACTTCATTTTTCATTTTAGTAATTGGGGGGATTAAAATAAAAAGAATGTGTAAAATGACTTTGATTTGCCAGATGGTGGAGCTATAAAGAAGCTCAACAAATTTGATTATTTAGCCAATATATGGTGCTGCCACAATATAAACAATGTTAAATTGCATATTTGTTTTTGACCATTTGACTCCAATTTGATCTATTTGGTTCTAATTTTGCATATTACATTTCTGTGTGAGGATCAAATAGTTTTTTCAATGAGTAAAAATAAATTATTAGAAGGAAGCATCATTCAGTCTGCCAGCACTCCTCACCGTTCTGATGTGCTGCTCCCAAATGCCCCCGGCATGGCTCTAACAAGGTGCGTTAAAGCAGAAGTCACGCCGCACAGTAGCGAGATAGGCAGTCACTCTCTCTCCGTATTGAGTTCCTTTAGGGCCCTCTCAAGTTCGCATTTTGCTCCCACAAAGTTGGTTCCCTGATCTGATCTAGTGTGCGTGACAGCACTATGGATAGCTATAAAGCACCCCAAGGCATTTATAAAGGCATCTGTTGTCAGGTCTTCCAACATTTCAATGTGGATAGCTCAGGAGCAAAGACAAGTGAAAAGGAGACCATAACGCTTGTGCTCTTTGCGACCATGCTTAGTATTGAATGGGCCAAAGGAATCCATGCCACAGGAAGTACAACCTCGATTCCGAAACAGTTGGGACAAAGTGTAAATTGTGAATAAAATAAAATCAAAACGGAATGACTTTCAAATCACACCAGCCTGTATTTTATTCACAATAGAACATAGATAACATAGCAAATGTTGAAACAGAAATTTTACAAAATTTTTTTTTTTTTTTCCCACAAAATGAGCTAATTTCAAATCTGATGGCTGCTGCAGGTCTCAAAAAAGTTGGGTTAGGGGCCTGTTCACCATGGTGTAGCAGCCCCTCTTCTTTTTAACACAGAGTGGAGGCGTCTGAGCATTGAGGAGACAAGTTTCTAGAGTTTATCCATTGGAATTTGATCCCACTCTTGCTTAATACAGGCTTCCAGCTGCTGGAGAGTTTGGGGTCTCCTTTGACGGACTTTACGATTAATTATGCACTAAATGTTCTCAATTGGTGAAAGATCAGGACTGGAGGCAGGCTAGTTCAGCACATGGAGTCTTCTACTAAGAAGCCATGCTGTTGGCGGTGGCACTTCTGGATCATGCTCAACAATGACATCTTTTTTGCATGATAGAGTTTCAGGAAGCATCTGTGGATGACACAGCGACTGTGTTAACTGACAGTGGTTTCCTGAACAATTCCTGGGCCCATTTAGTAATGTCAATGACAGAATCATGCCGGTGAATGATGCAGTGGGGTTTGAGGGCCCAAAGATCATGGGCATCCAGTTAAGGTCTTCGGCCTTGTCCCTTACCCACAGAGATTTTTCCACGTTCTCTGAATCTTTTGATGATGTTATGGACTGTCAATGATGAGACCTTCAAAGCCTTTGCAATTTGATATACAGGAACATCGTTTTCAAAATATTCCACAAATATTCCACAAAGTCTTCACAGGTTGGAGAGCCTCTGGCCATCTTTACTTCTGAGAGACTCAGCCTCTCTAAAGCATGCCTTTTACAGCTAATCATGTTACACACCTGATGCCAGTTACTGTAATTACTTGCTAAATGTCCTTTCAGCTGATTCTTTTCCATATGAATTGCTTTTTTAGCCCTTTTTTGCCTGTGTCCAAACTTTTTTGAGGCATGTTGCAGTAAGCAAATTTGAAATATGTTACATTTTTATCCACTAAATGAGCTTGTCTCAGTTTCAACATTTGAGATGTTATCTATGTTCTATTGTGAATAACATATTGCCTCGTGATCTGAAAGTCATTGCATTTTGATTTTATTCACAATTTACAACTATTGCAGAATTGGGGTTGTAAATGGAGGGGAAGGATCAGTGGGATCGACAGGAAGGGCAGCCATACATTGCTCTTCGGTTAGCCGACAAGCTCTCCCACAGGGAACACACTGCCTCAATTGCTGGGCCACTGCCTTACTGCCACCGATTATCCAGTAGCCATTAGCTCTTACTTAATTCAGTGTCAGCTCTCTGCCTTCGTGTTGGGTCTTTTTGTAAAAGTGGGCAAGAATGAGGTGAGTAACAACACCGCCCTTAGGGAGAATTGCTGAATGTCTTGGCTTAAAAGGAGTAGATGCTTTCCTCAGTCGACCTCCCAACCTCATTATTCCATCTTGAAGGAAAGGGTCAAGCTGGTGCAGTTGGTGATGGCAAGGGAGCTTACCATGTACATGGCTGAGCGCAAGCAACTCTTCCTTGAAGGCATTGTGCTGAGCGAGTCGAACAAGTATGAGTGAAGCCTTCCTTCTTTCTTCCTCACCTGAAGACTCTCGTATCCTTATTCTCTTTGCCAACCGTTGAATCCGGGCAATCACACTCACAGCCATATTCCATTTGGAGAACCTAGATAGTTGCTTTTGAACATCCACTTGTGCTGTGGTACCAGTCATTAATACCTGGACTACCTTGACCTCAGGATCTCCCACAAGCAGTTCTACTCTTCTTTAGTCAAGAACAACTTCTCTCTCCCAGAGGAATGGAGGCTGTGTGAGCCAGTTTGACTGAATGAGTTCTCCCACCGTTAATCCCCTTGAGGTAAGGTCAGCAGGGTTCTCCCCTGTATTGATGTAGTACTAGTGCCTTGGGTCAGTAATGTCCCGAATTCTCTGCACACGGTTAGCGAAGTAGACTTCGAATCTTCTGGCTTTGTTGTTAATATAGCTGAGGACTGCTCGTGAGTCTATCCAAAAGTATTCTCTGTCAACCGTCAACTCCAACTCTTCCTTAGCTTACTGCTAATGCAGCAGAAATCACAGCTGCAGTCAACTCCAGTCTGGGAATAGTGACCTGCCTTTGCTGGTGCAACTCTTGCTTTCCCAGTAATCAGGCCACAGCAAATGTTGTTCTCTCTCACCAGTTTAATACATGAACACTGACCGTATCCGCAACTGCTTGCATCTGCAAAGTGATGTAAGTCGACTTCCAGGATCTTTCCAGAGTTTTGAGGCCTGAAGCATCTTAGGATATGGACCTGTTCCAAATTAGGCAGATCATTCAGCCAACTCTCCCACCTTAGCCTCAACTCACAGGGCAATGGATCATCCTAGCCAACACCCTTGAGACACATTTCTTGCAGCACCCTCTTCCCTGATAGAGCAAATGGGAAAAGAAACCCAGTGGCTCATAGATAGAAGCCGTAATTGAGAGAAAGCCGCATTGTGTGGCTGGTTTCTCAGTGGGTGAAAAGGAGAAGAAATCAGTTTCCACATCCCACCTCACCCCCAAAACACTCTGTACTGAAAGGTCATTATGGCTGAAGTCAACGTTCTTAACTTCCGTAACACTGTCTGATGAAGAGACAGACTCAAGTACCTTCCCGTTGTTGGAGATGAATTTGTGGAGATGCAACTTCCCTTTTTCACACACAGCTTGGGCTTTTTCCACCAGCTTATTTACCATTGCAACAGATTCCACACGTGCAAGGCCATCATCCACATAGAATTTTTTTCTAATGAAAGTGGCAGCCAAGGGATTCTCTCTTTCATACTAACTGGCAAGGTGCTTCATGGCATAATTGGCACAACCTGGAGATGAGGAAGCTCCAAAGAGGTGCACCCTCATGCGATATTCTTTGGATTCCGTGTTAGTGTCTGCATTTTCCCACATGAAGCGCAAATAATCACAATCTTCTGGGATTACATGAAATCCGTGGAACATTTTCTCAACATTACATATGATTGCTATTGGGAGTTGACAAAACCGGCAAAGTACTCCAGTTGTTCCATTAGTGAGGTCTGGCCCAGATAACAGATGATCATTTCAGGCTACTTTGCAGTCAAACACCACTCTGATTTTTTGAGGCTTCATAGGGTGATAAACAACTTGGTGAGGGATGTACCACACATGTCCTTGTTCTGGTTGCAGATCACACATTTATTCATCACCATCTTTGAAGACACCTTCCATAAACTGGATGTAGTCCCACATAAAGTTAAGATTTCTGTCCAGCTTCCTTTTAAGGTGTTTAAGTCGAATCACTGCCAACTTCTTATTATCTGGGGTGGGCTTTGAAAGGAAGGGACCTTTCAAAGTGCCCACAATCATTTTGACGGATACCTCCCTTCAACTTTTCTAGGAACTGGATGTCTTCCTGGTATATGCTTCTATCCCCTGGTCGGGTATCAGCAAAGTCAAAATCGAGTGCTTTAATGACACCAGATGACGCCAGAGGAGGAAGTTCCTTGTCACATATATGTTGGCATAATCCAGTAACATCTGTGAAGTTCATGCATGGGGATTGCACTCCCAACAATACACCAGCCACGATCAGTTTTGATGGCATAAGGCTCATTGTCACCACCAGTAATGACTTGCCGTAGTACCAGGGCTCTGGAATAATCGTACCCAATCAGAAGTCGTACACTGCAATCCATTATTTTTGGCATTTCATCAGCTATGGCAGCAATGTGGGTCCACTTTCTAGCTGTATCATGGGTCAGAATATAGGAACGTTCAAGAGAAATGAAATCCCTTGTGTAAACCGGAGGCAAGCAGACGACTTCATTGGAAAAGAACCCTCTAACCATAAGTCCATTCACTCTCTAGCTTGTGTCACGTCCACCCTGAGCAGATATATCGCAAGCCTATCCATATTAAACAAACTATTGTAATACGTGCAGCAATAGCTAAGGTTGTCCAGGGGAGTTACGCACAAACTTGCGTGCAGCTAATACACTTTCGGCTTGCTTAAAACACAACAGCGAAACCGAAGAAAGATTGATGCTACGTTCAACTTCTTCGGTCAAATGCCGACGCTCTCCGCAGTCCGTGGCCAGCTCGCACCGGTCGCCCAATGAGGAACAGCTCGGCCCTGGGAATCGCGCAAGAAGGGGCATCTGTTGGCTCTCTTGCGATCCGTTTGTTCAGTTTGTGCATTATAAAAGGACCCTAAAACATTCCGCGGATCTTCGCTTGCCTGTAGTATACGGTTGATGTCCTTTTAGAGATTTGACAAAAGGAAAAAGAAACTGCGTAAAACTCCCTGTCTGTGAACGGTTTTAAGTTGCCGGCCAGCAAACTTGAATCTTCCTCCAAGACCAGCCTTCAAACTCTGGCGGGTCTAGTGGCAGCCACGAGTGTGCGCACCAACCCCAAAGGAAATGGCCTCGTTCCCCATACAGCACCGGGTCACAAGGTCAATCCATTCTCTTTAATTAAACAAACAATCCTTAAACAAACAATCAATCCTCCTTTCATATTGTATTTCAGGAAGCCAAAGTATCTTAGAGACCCAGTAATTCTATCAGTAAAATTTAATAATGTAAATCAAACTAAATGTATACATAGGCTCATTTGAGGACTAATAAGATCTCCTGACACTCACGTGATTACATCAGACCTTGCAAAAATGGCCAGTCTGTAACACTTGTTCCGATTGCAACTTCTCCCATCAAGGTAGAAAGCTTTAATTTTACAGGCTCTTCTTCTACGTGCAGTTTCTCACACATTTCCTGGTCAACAAATGTGGGACTGCTCTGCTAGTCTAATAAAGCATTATTCAGGATTTAAGGCTCCATATTGGGAGATGAGAGCCAAACAGGGACAATCATAGATGTACTGCCATCTTCTCCACCATTCACACAGCATGATAAACAAGAAGTACTCTCTTCCGCTTGCACCACTTGTTGCGAGGATAACCTGTCTGTTACAGGGCGGCCTACGTGCAATTTTGGAAGGCGTCTCTTGCATAATGCACATTTGGCTCGATTCATGCAGTCCTCAGAATGGTGACTCTCCCTTAAGCAGGCAAAACACAATTTGTTATTTACAACAAACCTTTTCTTTTCATCTACATCCTGTCCTTTAAGTTTTTTTTAATTCATGTATAGAGTGGCTTTCTCCACAGCAAATGCATTTGACTGACAAAGAACCACCATGCTCCTCAGCAATCTTGGGTTCACTAGGATCCTCAAACTGATAGTCATCTGCATCACTAGATGGCACTGTGGCAAGTGTGGTGTCTGAAGGTTTAAAGAGGAACTATGCAAGTTGGTCGGAAACATGGAAGTAATACAATAAAACTGGAGAGACCGAGGAAGTACCACCCCTATTACTTTCAATGGGAGATGCTAGGCTAGCTACTTCAGCCAAGGAAGTACAGAATTGACTGACGCCATCTATAAAAATGGCATTCCAGGGTGCTTATTTCCGGCAACATTTCAGAAGATTGCCAATCTGATTACATGGCACAAATGGCTTAGAAAATGTGTCGTCTGTGCGGATTGGCGAATGTGTTCGAGGGGAAATGACGAGCAACGCCGTTAATCCAGAACGTGAACGCACTATACACTCTGGCTGAACTGCTGCAGGCAGAGCAACAGTTGGACAACCAAACTGGTGCACGAGCTGTCATCAAGCTCTAAGTAGCTGTTCTTATTTTACAGGCCCCCTTGAAAACATTGAACACTCGCGTCAGACAAACAGCAAAATAATGAAGGATTACCAAATACATTTTCTTTTGTTTTCGCTTTATTTGGCAAGAAAAAAATGTGCTCTTTTCAATTGGTGTCTATGGAGCTTCAGCGTCTTTGGCCACAAAATGGCATCCTTGGGAAACGCGGAAGCAGGAAGCCAACAAGCTAACTGGCTGAAGCAAAGGTACTTCCTCATTCTCTCTGGGACTATTGTATATCTCTATGGTGGGAATTTGCTCGCTTCTTCGTTGGTTTGATGCTTTTTTCCCCTCTTCTGTTAGTTCTGGTGTGCAAACTTCACACAAATGTCATAAAAATCTCACTGCAACCCCCACCCCCCCACCCCCCCGTCCATGTGCATTTGTTCACAAAGAAGCTGGCGAGAAGGAAGTCCTGAAACGACGTCTACCGTGGTCTGTAACCATATATATCACTAGTTTTACGTTGTATATCTGTCATGAAAAAAGCAATTACAGGAAAAAGTAAAAGGCCAAGTAATACTGCGGCTTTTTTTAAAATGTTTTCTGAGTTTTTTTTCCTCAGCACCGATATTTATCAGACGTAATGTTTTTGTAACACACTCTTCTTGTGGCTCTTCTAACAAATCGTGACCTACACAATGTAAATAGCGAACTGCACAAAACTCACAAAACCTAGATTCGGCTTACAAAGTTATGTGGTTCATAGTAAAATTGCACTCCAAGGGCAGAAACAGGACGATGTTGTAAAATAAACAGTTATGTGACAAAAAAACGTGTTTACTGGTAACTATAACAACATCTCAGCTAGCTAACAAGCATCAAGCACCACTCATACAATAATCGCACGAAGTCCTATACAAACCACAGCAAACATGAAGAGTGGGCAACGACATATGATTACAAGGAATATATAGATTTTTTCACAACGCCAGGTTGGCATCTGATTTGCATGCTTCTTTCTCCATGAGCTCTCGCCATTCTGAAAAAGCTCGACCAAGATTGACTCGTGTCTGATGTCTCGCTCAGTCAGACGCTTGTTTTCTCTTCCTCACCTCCTCTGACAATGGCCACCGACAATGGCTCCGCCATCGTAACACCAGTGAAGAGAAGCTGTCTTCCTTTTATTACGAGCTGGGGAGTGTTTTTGTCCTGTACTGTAAAGCAGTTTGTTTCTTGTGAAAACCCCATCCAGCGACAAGATTTGGGACACCAGGGCAGTGAACCTGATCTTGCAAGGTCGGTCTTCAGCCAAGATATGCTAGAGAGCGGGCAGATAAGCCCCATTCTCCCCATAAGAAGTCGCTTAACCATCACAGTGACTCCGAGGCACAATAATTTTGGCCGAAATCCTGCATAGTTCTCCATTAACATTGGTAGCAAATGTATTTGCTCGTGATTGTTTTGAGTCTTGAAATGATCTTTCATTCAAGCTTTTCAATACATAAAGAGATGACGCTGGGTTATATGCAATGCGTGCTTCCCTTGAGAGAAATGAGGCAAATTCACTGAAGCCTGGATAATCTTTGCCTTAGTCTAATTGTTCAGTCACATGACGGTTCCATCTACTCGTCACCCACTCCGGGAGTTCAACCAGCATCTTTTGATTTTCATCACAGTCATTTAATACCTAGAGGCCCTTAACATGAGGCATAGCATCACTACATTACAGCATGAAGTCGCTAGGCTCTGTTAACGTCACAAACTCTTTTGCACCAATTTTTGGTCATCTGTTAAGTCTTTCTCTGAAAGCTCGTTGTACTACACAGGAGTGGCCATATCTTGCATTCAGCTCTTCCCCTGCTTGCTGGTAGGCCTGTTCATCTCTTCTATAGAAACTGAGGGGGGGGGGGCAATTTACCTTGGCGCAGCACACCTGACAGCTGCTTTGATGTCGACAAAGTCAGTTATTAAGAAGGAAAATGTAGCCCATAGATTTTATCAGGGTTTGTACCCTTTTTTATTATGAATTGTAGATGTATCCCCCATGTCCACAGATCACTGTATCTGTCCTTACATTACTTACAGATCACTGTACCTGTCCTTACATTACTTACAGATCACTGTACCTGTCCTTATATTACTTACAGATCACTGTATTTGTCCTTATATTACTTACAGATCACTGTACCTGTCCTTATATTACTTACAGATCACTGTACCTGTCCTTACATTACTTACAGATCACTGTATCTCTCCTTACATTACTTACAGATCACTGTACCTGTCCTTACATTACTTACAGATCACTGTACCTGTCCTTACATTACTTACAGATCACTGTACCTGTCCTTACATTACTTACAGATCACTGTACCTGTCCTTACATTACTTACAGATCACTGTATCTGTCCTTACCTTACCTACAGATCACCGTATCTGTCCTTACATTACTAACAGATCACTGTATCTGTCCTTATATTACTTACAGATCACTGTATCTGTCCTTACATTACTTACAGATCACTGTACCTGTCCTTACATTACTAACAGATCACTGTATCTGTCCTTATATTACTTACAGATCACTGTATCTGTCCTTACATTACTTACAGATCACTGTACCTGTCCTTACGTTACTTACAGATCACTGTACCTGTCCTTACGTTACTTACAGATCACTGTATCTGTCCTTACATTACCTACAGATCACTGTATCTGTCCTTACATTACTTACAGATCACTGTATCTGTCCTTACATTACTTACAGATCACTGTATCTGTCCTTACATTACTTACAGATCACTGTACCTGTCCTTACATTACTTACAGATCACTGTATCTGTCCTTACATTACTTACAGATCACTGTACCTGTCCTTACATTACTGACAGATCACTGTATCTGTCCTTACATTACTTACAGATCACTGTACCTGTCCTTACATTACTTACAGATCACTGTATCTGGCCTTACATTACTGACAGATCACTGTATCTGTCCTTACATTACTTACAGATCACTGAACCTGTCCTTACATTACTTACAGATCACTGTATCTGGCCTTACATTACTGACAGATCACTGTATCTGTCCTTACATTACTTACAGATCACTGAACCTGTCCTTACATTACTTACAGATCACTGTATCTGTCCTTACATTACTTACAGATCACTGTACCTGTCCTTACATTACTTACAGATCACTGTATCTGTCCTTACATTACTTACAGATCACTGTACCCGTCCTTACATTACTTACAGATCACTGTACCTGTCCTTATATTACTTACAGATCACTGTATTTGTCCTTATATTACTTACAGATCACTGTACCTGTCCTTATATTACTTACAGATCACTGTACCTGTCCTTACATTACTTACAGATCACTGTACCTGTCCTTACATTACTTACAGATCACTGTACCTGTCCTTACATTACTTACAGATCACTGTACCTGTCCTTACATTACTTACAGATCACTGTATCTGTCCTTACCTTACCTACAGATCACCGTATCTGTCCTTACATTACTTACAGATCACTGTATCTGTCCTTACATTACTTACAGATCACTGTATCTGTCCTTACATTACTTACAGATCACTGTATCTGTCCTTACATTACTTACAGTTCACTGTATCTGTCCTTATATTACTTACAGATCACTGTATCTGTCCTTACATTACTTACAGATCACTGTACCTGTCCTTACGTTACTTACAGATCACTGTACCTGTCCTTACGTTACTTACAGATCACTGTATCTGTCCTTACATTACCTACAGATCACTGTATCTGTCCTTACATTACTTACAGATCACTGTATCTGTCCTTACATTACTTACAGATCACTGTATCTGTCCTTACATTACTTACAGATCACTGTACCTGTCCTTACATTACTTACAGATCACTGTATCTGGCCTTACATTACTGACAGATCACTGTATCTGTCCTTACATTACTTACAGATCACTGAACCTGTCCTTACATTACTTACAGATCACTGTATCTGTCCTTACATTACTTACAGATCACTGTACCTGTCCTTACATTACTTACAGATCACTGTATCTGTCCTTACATTACTAACAGATCACTGTATCTGTCCTTACATTACTTACAGATCACTGTATCTGTCCTTACATTACTTACAGATCACTGTATCTGTCCTTACATTACTTACAGATTGATTGTAAAAGCAGTCGTGTTAAAGATAATCCACCAACTAACTGGGATTGTGATGTTTTGTAAAGATGCAAGCAATAAGTGGAACAAAGTTAAATAAAAAAACTAAAAAACAAAACACAAATCTAAAAACACAGCACTGTAATGCTGTCTACAGGCTTTGTGCACCTTTTCCAAAGTGAAATTCGAGGCACTTTTCAAGGATTTTCAAGGTGCATTTTCATGCTTTTCCAGCACCTTACAGCTGTGGTAAATTACATATTTATATACATAAATGACAGACTCCTTGACCAACAGGTCCCACTGAACTTAATAGGATGACATTATAAAGTTAAAAACTCAAACGGTGACAAGACTGTCTGAGCCAACGCCAATTATGGCTCGATGAGCAGAGAAAAGGGAAGGCACACCAGTGACCAACCCGCTAATCCACAATAAGCAGGGCTTTGTTAAAGCCTGAATATCTACTCTTGAACAGTGACCTGAAATTCAGTTTTTACTCGGGATTATTTTGTGGCAATAAAATTCATACACTGGATAATGAGTCAATCCTGCCCACTCATGTCCATGTTCCTCAACCACCCTGGAGCTCTGAGAGGAGGGAGAGACGCTTTTTTGGGCCACCCTGTAGTATGGATGTGCCAACCCCTTTAAGTCAAACCAAGGTTGGCTTGATCCACCCAGGGATTGGAGTGAACTCGTCCGTTTAACAAACCGTGTTCGAACTCGACTTGCCAGTGAAATTCAATAACTGATCCGGGTGTTCTATCTAGTGATAGAAAATTGTAACTGCGTGCATAAATCTGCAGCTCCGTGTCCACTGACGAATACATCAACACAAAGGGGTTTAAATACCCTGCCAGCAGCCGCCAAAATCTCATTCACAGCGGTGCTGTACTGAGATTACAGGTTGTTGCTAACGTTATTACTGTGGACGGAAATTTTTACCATTTTGATGAGCGACACAAACGCGAGTTGGTGAAAATTCTTGAAGGCCAGGAAGTAAACATCCGCTCGTGCATGCATACAGAGATAGAACATTTTATATTGGTTCAAAAATAAAAGTTGTCAATTGGTCACACTTTCTGTGGAATCTGCCAAATTGGAGCAATAAACTTGGAAAGCAATAAACGGCACTGCTAACACCACATCCAGCTAGCCAACTCCGTTTGTTGTAACAAGTGCGGGAGAAGCCCCGGATATCAGCTCGTCCACGATCACTTGCCTGCTGCTGAATCTTTAAATCGGGTCGGTCTGGGCCGAGCTCCTCCATCTCACTCAGCTACCAGTTTGAAAGGTCGGTGAATGATTCGACAGTCGAGACGAAGCGTTGCAGTGAGTGTGAACATGATTGACAGCCACGAGAATTGTCCAATCACATTAGATTAAGTAACATTAAAACAATACGAATTCGCTGCCAATAAAAGTGGGAGGGTCTGGGACGCACAGAACTGCGCCCCGTAAGAAAATCTAAAGAAATAACTGAAACAGCAGCCTTGGGTCACGTGTTCACCAAAACTTGGAGAGCTTACATTAGGTACTAGTGATGCGCGGGTCGAGGTTTTTTAACACCCGCACCAACCCGACCCGACGTGACAGCTAACCCGACCGGCCCGCCCCGCTAAAACTCGCACTGATCTTCAACCCAAGCCCAACCCAACCCGACACAAAAAGGAGGCAAAAGAAAAAGAATACAGTGGGTCTGTGACATGATTTACAATGGAAAAAAAAAAAAACGATTCCTCTGTCACGCTATGGATTTGAGTGGAGCACAACATACATTTGGCTTTTGGCTGGAATTCTTAATAGGCCTACAACGTTTAGGCGCTGTCTATTAATTGAACCTTACCGTGATTTCTGATCTTTGCAACTAAACGAAATGGCATCAGGCAAAATATTGCAAACAGGCTGTTTTATTGGAACAAAATTAACATGACAGTGGCGCACTGGCGCTATCGCCTACTCTCCCATTCCGTGTTGCGATATCCTGTCTACGAGGAAATTTTATTTTCCTTGTATATTTATTTCAAGATTGTTTTGGGGGGGGCTTTTAGGGTATTTTTTCAACACAGCTTATGTAGGCCTAGGCGTATTTTTTCCCAAACTATGCAAAAATAAAATCGCGTCAACAGTCCCAGGGTTCAAGCGATTACGGCGCGCTTCCTGGACACGGCCAGCCGAACTGAAGGTTCGCTCGCTTGTTGCGCTAGTTGCTGGGACGCAGAGAACTGCTTTGGCCACCATGGAGTTTTACACGATTATTCTTTGTCTTATGGTATGGTAATTAATGACAGCAAGACTAAGTTTATGACCATACATGCTCCAGTAATGATAAGTTACCTCTTCGTTTGGGTGATATGTGTATAGAATGGTGTTATAGAAATGTATATCTAAGAAGTGTCTTAACCGCCGATGGCAGCACACGCTGGGCTGTCAGAGAACATGTAGCTGATAAACGGAAGCACCTCAACAAGTTGATTTTATTTTTGAATAAGAATCGTGATATGCCTTTCACTGTAAAGTGGCGAAAAAAATGTTTTGTCTATGTGCTGTTTGGGCCCAAAATTACTACTACTATATAGTATTTCGGTGCTGACTGCAGAATGATTTATAAGATGAGCTACAATTCAACCTTTAGATCCTTAGTCTAACCGTGAAGGATTTAGCCGCACACCAGTGAGTGCGTGTACATCGAGAGTAGAAAGAGGGAGAGGTACAATTGGCATTCTATCCTGCTTAAGGTAGCGTTACATCGTTTGACAAGAGCATATTATCTAGGCTGTATGTCTAGCCTATTATACTTTTTATTTGCAATTTCGTGGGAATTAGATGTCACCACTGTTTGGCCCAACCCGCCCGCACCCGCTAAATGTTATTAAAATATTGACCCGCCTCGCCCGACCCGCGGGTCAACCCGCGGGACCCACGGGTTCCGGGCCGACCCGCGCATCAATAGTACATACTAATTGAATGATCCCTTTACACATTGAGATCTCATGGAGTTGACACCCTGGTATAGCTTATTTGAAAGGACTTAAAATGGTTAGTCCATGTCTCAGTGTTCACATTTTATTCCTCTCCCGTGTTAGTCCAGTCCACGTTTTACCATGTACTGTCTTTGCTTTCTCCCCGGTCGCGTCATTGTTTGTAGCAGTTTCTGTCTTAATTGATTGTGACACTATTTCGGGTGATTTAATGGATTCTGGGTTTCATCCTTCCTTCTGTTCTCGTTTGCTATTTTCCCCTTGCATTCCTATATGTACTAACATTACTAACAGTTTGTTGTTTTCCTAAAATTACTAACCAAACTAACTTTGTATATTAGAAAAACCTACTAATGAGCACCCGGGATTGTATTGCTGCACTTACTAATTGACTAATGATCTCTCAGCAGTCGCCCTGTTCTAGTCTCCGCCTCTTGCTTTTCTATTCACTGGCTTTGCTAAGTTTTCTTGCAGAACCTCTGCATTCTCATTATCTATTCTGGCTCTTATTCTGTACACTTAGGAGTCTTTTTATTCAGTTTATTTATCCCATCTTTGGGATTGTCTTGTGATCCTCGTCTGTGTGTTAATGTTTATCTGTTTCATGTAATTGGTTTCCCTCGTGTTCCACCCCTTGTTAATTATATTAAGTTCCTGCACCTGTGTCTGCCCGTGCCCCCTGCCTATATCTGCTCTCCCTGCAGCAAGCCAGTGAGATCTGACTTCGCTCCCGCCTGCTTCACACCACTCCCTGCCCGGGGCACTTTCCTCTGGTCCCCTCATCTCTCTGTGTGTTCTTCAGCCGCATTCCCAGCCCAGCCTTCCCTTCCTGCTGCCTTCAGCCCCTGGTGCCCCCTGTCTTCCGAGCCCTGTGTGCCACCTGTCCTGTGCCCAGTGTGCCAGTCCCCTTCGCCGTCTCCAAAGCCCTGTGTGCCACCTGTCCTGTGCCCAGTGTGCCAGTTCCCTTCGCCGTCTCCAGTGCCCAGTGTGCCAGTCGCCTTCGCCGTCTCCAGTGCCCCAGTGCGTCAGCCGCCTTCGCCGGCTTCCGAGCCCAGCATCCCTGCCATCCTGTCTGCCCCCCTCTTGATATTCTCCCTGACCCTTCTCCCGGCCAGCTGTGCTTCCCGAGTTAGCCATCTGCCAGCTGTGCCCACTGTCTCGTCTTGTGCCTGCCCTCTGCCTGTTCCGAGTGTCCCCTAGGCCCCAGTTTCCAAGTTATCCTGAGTCTGCCCTTGTGTTCTGGTTTTTGGATTCCTGAGTTCTCCCCTGTTCAGTGCAGTTGCACGGTGTTTCCGTTGGCCAGAGTGCCCCGTTTTTTTTTCCCCCTGTCTGGTTCTGAGTTTATTTAATAAATTATTATTTTGGATCCCCGCACCTGGCGTCTCTCTCCCCTTTTGTCTCTCCAGTTTCCCAGTGTTCAGAGTTCCCAGTGTTTCCTAGTGTTTTCCTTCCCTAATCTTAACAGTGTTGAATATCTTTTGTGCAATATACTGTAATATTTGCGGATTCTATCTTCATTGATTTTAGTGAGTGTCGTAGTTCTGTTAATTAGCAATCTTAAATATTTGTACACACTGATATTTTCTGACTTTTCTTCACCTATGTTAAAAACATCTTCTTTGACCTTTCCTTTGTTCACTAGCATTACCTTAGTCGGGTAATGCCACCAGGGTGAAACCTGCATATGAAGTGTACTGATACGAAACCTACATTTTGCTCTATTTTTATATGGGATCATTCAAATGGTACACATGTAAAATTTTGGTCTTCAAGTGGATTAATCACCAAAATGATATTTGATATTTATTCAAATTCTTTGCTTAACTCACGCCGACATTTTCGTTTCTTCTCATCTACATGTTTTTATTTTTTCACAGGTTGTTCTACAAAGAATTCAAGCAGCACTATGGGGACCTTGGGGGGGATAATATGATGGGATTCCTGAATCCGAAAATCCAGCAGTATAATGAGGAGCAGGAGTGCATGAAGAGTGCAGTGTTAGATAATGGTCAGGTTGCTGTAGCTACCTGCACTCCATTAATGAGGCGGGTGCATGAAATGTGGGAATACAGTAAGGAGATGGTCTCTGTAGATTCTTCAGGCAATATGGATCATCAGAACAGCAGGGGTTTTTGTTTTTCTGACCCATTCCCCTATTGGCGCGCTTCCCCTGGGAGTAGTTATTACCTCTTCTGAATCTGAGAGTACACTGACGGAAGCTTTCCAGCTCCTCAGAACAATACTCCCAGAAAAAGCTTTCTTCAACAGCTCAGAAGGGCTAGGGATATTCATGACTGATGACTGCAGTGCCTTGCGTAATGCTCTGAATGTTGTCTATCCCAATGCACAGTGATTGCGGTGTACATTCCATCTGCTACAGGCCATGTGGCGGTGGCTTTGGGATGGACAACATAACATTGCTAAAGCCGATAGACCCCATCTCTTGAATCTTTTCTAGAGTATGGTGTTTGCCGACACCAAAGCTGACCTGCAGGCTAGACTGAAGACAGCAACTGAAAGTGATTCAGTTGCCCTGAGATACCCTCAGTATACAACGCGAGTGAGGGAAATCTATCGAAGGAAAGCTTGCTGGGCGGTGTCGATGAGCCAAGCTTTGAGAATCCGTGGTAATAACACCACTGCCTATTGCGAGGCAACCATGCGCATCCTCAAAGATAAGATTTTGCATCGCCTGAAGGCATATAACACCTGCCAGTTAGCAGACTTTATCATCACGCGCTACGAGAACTATAACATCCAAAAGCTTGTAGATGTTGCTAATAATCGCATGAGCAGTACCATGCTGGCCTCCCGGTTCAATGTATCTGCAAAAGATGTAGACCCAACCAACATTTCCCAAAGTAGTGAGGTGGAATACGTTGTGGAAAAAAAATGACTCCATTTCCTACGAAGTCAATATAGAAGTTGGGATGTGTTCTTGTGGGGTGGGTAAGACTGGTGCACCATGCAAGCACCAGGCTGCAGTAATGCAGACGTTTGGACTGGATGCTAAGAATTTTTTGCCAGTCCAATCTACAGCCCTGCGACAAAACTATTACAGGCTGGCCACAGGATGCAAAGCCGATGACGATTGGTTTCAGCCGCTTCACAACACCAATGCGGTGGCTTTCAAACGTACCCATCACTCTGACAATGATCCAGACTCATCTGTGTCTGACGCACCAAGTGCTGGCCCGTCTGCAGCCGATGGTTTTGCTGGCGACGCATCAAGTGCGTTTGCCCCCTGGCTGTTATCATCTGCGATGGAGGTTGCAGATCAATTCCATGCCTATTTGGTATCAAAATTGAACAGTGCTGATGAAGAAGAAATTAAAGCAGCACTATCGTTTACAAAATCATTCAAAAACATGTCAACTGAGAGCCATAAATTGAGTGCTCTTCATACCTTTCGGTCGGTATAATGGAGCTACACTTGCTGTGGGGCGAAAGCTGAAGGCCAAAGCACTCCTAACTTCGGCAAAAATTGGAGTGCAGCCTACAGCGGTTGCTAGGAGGAAAGGACCTCCAGGCGGGAGCAGACGTTTAACTGCTGGCCGTCCGGCAAAAGCCTCCTTTACATCGGAGCACGGCTACAGCAAACGGAAGGCAACGTCTGCGCTCATGCTGCAGCATCGGGAAAAGGCGCGAGTGACTGCACCACATTCGTTGTCAGAGTGCATTGCAAGGATGCTGGGTAGCAACCACAGTGCGAAATAATGAAAAGAGTAGAATCAAAATTCAAAATTTCAGGATATGCCATACATTATCAAAATATTTTGGATTAACCTTCTTGTAAAATTGGGCATTCAATGCAGTCATTCATTGTTTCCTTCGTCTAAATTGGGCAAATTACTTATTTTGGCTTAGGCTAGGGGTATCAGGAGGTGAGTGACGCGGTAGTTGCTGACCACTTTATCCCTAGAAATTAGTCTTAATTGGGCACATTACTTATTTTGGCTTAGGCTAGAATATTACTGACTCACACAAAAACCTTCACACCAATATATCTGTGAATAGTTTCACCCTGCATGTTTGGAGGAGGGAGGATATAACTTTTACTTTTCAGGTTGATAAGTTAGTGTAAGTCAGTTTCACCTGGACCAGAGGTCTGGGGGAATCGCGAACATAAACACAAACATACACACACACACTGAGTTAGGGATTGCACCCGCTCTGTAGGGATGGTGGCAGTCGGCTTTGGTAGATAGGGAATAGGAATAGTGTAGGTACGTAGGTGACATACAACATTTCTGTCTCTGTAAATAGTTTCACCCTGTCTGTTTCGCATGGGAAGTTTGGAGGAAACTTAGTCAGACAGGGGACCATATTGTATTTTAGTTTTTTCCGATTTCTGGCGATGTATGTTATGTTTGTTGCAGGTTAGCGTAATTAATTACTGTAAATCTTTGCTGCATTACGTATTCCCAGAATCACAAATGTAGTGGATTATTTTGAAATTTGATAACAAGCATAAAAAAAATCAAGATATTCATGTAACATTGTCAGTTTGTATTGTAATTGTAATTCCAAATATATTTGTAGTTGCAGCTATTATGTAATCTATCCAACTCTGCTGTGGTTCTCTTTGTGATTCAACTGTCCTGAGGTCTATGGAAAAAAACACCATTTGTACACTGTTCCAAATTTATGCATCTGTATTATACATCAGTTAGTTCATTTCACCTTGGATGCACGCAGTCATTTAGTACTGTAGTGTAGATACTGACAAAATTCCCTCTTCTGTCAGTGTTTAGGAGTCATACTCAGGCCCACATTTCATAGTAGCGAACTGCAGTTATGTTCTCATCTGCACACACACTGCATAAGAGAAAAGGCTGTCGGCCTGCACTCCTGGGGCACCACTCACACACACACACACACACACAATACAGCCCCTACTATTTCCCATGTGCCACTGTGTATCACTATGAAAATCTAGTGGTCTTCAGAACTGGAAGGGGGCAGACAGTAGCTGCTTGTCCAGGTGATGCATCAACTAATCTTTGGGTCACTGGAGTTGGAGTTGGGAGGCCATAATACGAGGAGTCGCATTCAAAGGTTTCATGTACCAATTCGACAGCCCTGCATGGCTGTAAAATTTTTATATTGTTTCATCATTGATTTTTCCAATAATTAAATGTTGGAATCGGAAGTTGCAAATATTTCTGCAAAATAATCTGCTTAATCACATTTCTTGTAGACCCTCAAAAAGGTGTATGTTATCATTCTAGTCTCCTTCAGAATATGTGATTGATTTTCCCAGTTAAAAATCAAGTGTGAGCTTTTACCTAGGACCGTGCCAAATTTTCAAAGTTGGATGTGCATATGGCCAAGGTACAGGTGGGGGGAGGGGGGTATAATGAGGTACGTATGATATACGTACTGGGGGGCGGTGTCCAAAAAAGCCAAAATTTTCCATATGTACTGTATTAATGATAATTTTTAGCGCCGCGTAATTTCTTGATATCAGTTAACGTATCATTCAGTTCGTATGTCCAGAAAGAGGGTGTGTGAGATTGCGCGTACCCTGCACGCAGCAGGGAGAGGGTTTTAGGAACTCACTTAGCAAAAAATATCCTGATAAAAGCGAAAACAGTATACCTTTTTATACAACATTTTATTACTATAAACAATAGGCATGTATGAAATGCCGAAAATACTGACATACTCCTACAAAAGAACTTGACATCGAATCAAATGCAAAACAAATAGTTACCCTGGATGTAACTCCAATTCTATGAGTACGTGCGTAGCCCTCTAACGGGCTTCGCTATTGGTTTACCCCTCCGAGGCTCCACCTTGGCGCCTGAAAAGAAAATTGAACTCACTCGCTCCGTAGGAGTGGGTAGCATACTCACCCCCTATAAAGCCCCGCCGCTGTCAGTGCTCGTCTCCCTTTGAAACTTAGCATCTCACATCCGGGGGCCAGCTGGGCAGGCAGTTAGAGGGCTACGCACGTACTCATAGAACTGGAGTTACATCCAGGGTAACTATTTGTTCTATTTCGTACGTGCTACGCCCTCTAACGGGCTTCGCTATTGGTTTACACCTACGGCGAAGGCCGTTAGGGATGAATGTACTCCCAGGTGGCCCCGCACCCTAGAGTTCCATATAGAAACCTACGAAGCTGTGTCCCTCCCTGGGTGGCATCGCCCGACTGCGTACCCCGACCCAGGTCGTGACACACCAAACAACACCAGACCCAGGCTGGTGTCAGACGGGGCCCCTTCCAATAAGGCCCCTTTTTAGAACGAAAGTACGAAGGAATGAGGAGGGGGTCGGGCTTGTAACCGTCATATTCCGTGTAGCGCCCCTCCCCCCACACCTGCAGGCGAGGCGCCCCCAGAGCGCATCGCCCCAGGGTGTGGTAACATACTAGTTAGTGTTGGAGGGGGACCCTGCTGGTAGGGTTCCCAGGACTGAGTGCGCGACCAAACTGGCGGTCATGTCCCTCAGATATGACCGCGCAAAGGTTGACGCGGAAGACCACGAGGCCGCCTTGCAAATTTCCTCCACAGACACGCCCCTAAACAGTGCTGTGGAGGATGCGATTCCCCGGGTAGAATGTGCGGTCAGCCCCGTCGGGGCGGTGAGGCCCACCGCCGAATAGGCTTTGCCGATAGCCTCACAGATCCAGTGGGCGAGGCGCTGCGATGACAGTGGGGCCCCTTGAGCACGCCCACCATACCTCACAAACAGCTGATCCGCCTTCCTAAGGCCTGCTGTGCGTCTCATGTAAAGGATGAGCGCTCGCACTGGGCACAGTCTATGCAACCGTTCCTGCTCGCTGGTGGCATGGGGCGGAGGGCAGAAAGCCCTTAGCCGAATCACCGAAGGCTAAAGTGATGACCTTAGGTCGGAAGGACGGATTAGGCCGAAGTTCCACTGATCCACTATCCTCGCTTACGGTCAGGCATGACGGGTGCACGGAGAGGGCCCCCAATTCGCTCACCCTCCTGGTCGATGCCAAGGCTAAAAGGAGGGCCGTCTTGATCGATAGGGTATGCAGATCCGCCTGGTCCAAGGGCTCAAATGGTGGTCCCGCCAGGCCATCCAGCACCGTCTGCAGATCCCACTGTGGAACCACGCGCTGCATCGGGGGTTTCAGCCTGCGGACTCCCTTCAAAAACCGCTTTACCAGGGGGTGATTTCTAGCTGAGAAGCGGTCAAACCCATCATGGCCCACTGCAATGGCCGCCGCGAACACGCCCAAGGTGGATGCTGCACGGCCCCTCTCGAAGAGCCCCTGAAGGAACTCTAGCACCCCCTGAAGGGGGCATGAGCACGGGTTCAGGCCTCTCACCTGACACCAGCCCACGAGAATCCGCCAACGAGTCGCATAAGCCTTGGACGTGGCCGGGGCACGCGCACACTGAATTGTGGACACCACCGCTTCGGGTAGGCCCGATTCAGTTAACCTTACCCTTTCAGCTTCCAGGCCAGGAGGGGGCTGGTGCGGACGGCGTTCGGTATCCGAGTCCCGGTAAGGGGAGGGTCCGGAATTTCCCATGGGCTCCCCAACGCCAGCTGGGTAAGGTCCGGAAACCATCTGGCGCTCGGGCACAGCGGTGCCACCACAATTATGGACAAGTGCTGCTCCCTCACTCTGCGAATTAGTGGAATTAACAGCCGCCGGGGCGGGAACGCATATAGCAGGCCGGCCAGCCACACTGGATGGGCCAACGCATCCACCCCCAGGGGAGGATTGTCGGTAGGCCTCAGGGAGAACCACAGCGGGCACAGAGCGTTCTCCCTGCTCGCAAACAGATCCACCCTTGGTCGCCCGAACAGCCTCCAGATTCGCTCGGCTGTCGCTGGTGAAAGGCACCAATCCTCCTCGGGCAGCGCCCCCCTGGACAACCCATCTGCCCGAGTGTTGAGGATGCCAGGAACATGCTGGGCCTTCAGGGAGCGCAAGTGGCGGTCTGCCCACACCAGGATGGAAGCCGCCACCTTGTGTAGGGCCGCTGATCTGACTCCCCCCTGTCTGTTGAGATAGGCTACCGCCGTCGTGTTGTCTGACCTCACCAGGACGTGCCTCCCCTCCAACTGTGGGGAAAAATGGTGCAGCACCCTCTGAACTGCCAAGAGTTCTAGTAGGTTGATGTGCTGCCGGGGCCCCTGCCATGTACCAGCGACAGAAGTAGGGCCACAAGTTCCTCCCCACCCTGTGAGGGAGGCATCCACAAATACATGGGCATAGTGAGCCACGCACTCCAACCGGAGTCCCTCGCGGAGCCGCCTGCGTGAGGCCCAAGACGCTAAGGTCCGCCGTGCTTGCAATGGTATGCGAAGCATGCGCTGCTGGTCTCGCCTCGGATCCAGCCGAAGGCGTATAAACCAGCGCTGTAGATCCCTCATGTGCAACAGCCCTAAGCGGACTACTAGATGGGCAGCAGCCATCATCCCCAGTAGCGACATGACTGCTATAGCCCGCACTGAGACTGCGTCCCGTAACTGTTGAGCACAAGCCAGGATCGCTCCCGCTCTCTCCACCGATAAGCGTGCGGTCATGGTCCGAGAGTCTAGCTGCATTCCCAAATATCGCGCCGTCTGGCTGGGCTGCAGGGTGCTCTTCTCGTAGTTGATGGCCCAGCCCAGCTGCGCAATATGCCACATCACCAACCTCGTATGAGTGATTGCCATCTGCTTGGAAGGGGCCAGGATCAGCCAATCGTCCAGATAGGTTAGAATCCGCACCCCCTTGCGCCGAAGCGGAGCAAGGGCTGTCTCCACACACTTGGAAAATGTCTGTGGTGCTAGGGAGTATCCGAATGGAAGACGGCAAAACTGAAAGATCCGGTCCTGTAGCGCAAAGCGAAGGAACTTCTGGTGGTGCGGCAGAATTGGGACATGAAAATGGGCATCTGTCAGATCTATTGATGTCATCCAATCTCCCGGCCTGACACATTCCAGCAATGCCTTCATTGTCAGCATTCGGAACGGTCTGCGCACAATGTGCTTGTTCAGCTCTCGGAGATCCAAAATGGGCCTCAGGCCTCCCGATTTTTTGGGGATCAGGAAATACGGGGAATAAAATCCCGCTCGAGCTTCTGACAGAGGAACCGGTCTTACGGCCCTTTTCCGTAGAAGCGAGCTTACCTTTTCCTCTAAAAGCGTTCTTTGCGCGGAATTGGGGAACTTCGTCCGTACGACGCCTTTGAATGGGGGAGGGCGGCAGCGAAACTGCAATGCATATCCCTTCCGCAACGTTCTGTCTAACCACCTCGGAAGGGGGGCGCACAACCTCACCCACGACTGATAGTGGTTCGTCAGTGGTGAAGTAGTTGACTCTATGGTCTCCGATTGCCAAGGCCCTCCCGCGACGCCCCGCCCCTTGTGGGAGGGTTCGTCCAGGGGGCCCTGCCTGAAAGGGCTGAGAGGCTAATGGCAACAATGTATTCGCTGCAACCCGAAGCACGTCACCTGGTGACTCGCTCACCAAGGATAGTGGGGGCGCAGTTGTCTCTGAGTCAAGCGGGAGCTCCCCCTGACGCTTATTCTCAGAAACATTGGTCCTTAAATACGTCATGAGCTGTGGGGCTGAACGAGTGACACCTTCCTCCACGGGTTTTGAAGCCCCAGTACCAGATTTACGCCCACATACACGACCCGTCCTTTGCCACTGGAATGTGTAGAGGGACTTTTGAGAAACTTCTTTAGAAATGGAGCCAGAATGGCGGTCAAGGCTGCCTCCGTGTGACCCGGAAGCGGAAGTCAGCTGACGTGACCCGCGCGAGCAAACCGCGCTGGAAACATGTTGGCTTTTAGTCTGTGCCCGTTTCTTCGCTGGTGGCATGCCTGGGCAAAGTAAGTTGCTTGCACACGGAGACTTGTTAGTCATCCCAGGGCTAAAAATTAGGGGGTTGCTTTTTAGTTTAGCCAACAAGTGTGGCCGATTACTACCCTGAGTAATTCGACACAAACTGCGCCGGCGGTTAGCTAGCCAGTACTTTGTAAACAGGCTATTAGCCAGTGAAGCCCCCGTTTTAAGAGCAAGATTTGACGGAGGCGGAGAGGAGACACAAGCTTCACGCCCGCCGTCCTCACTAACCATTTTCATGGCAGACAGGGCTACCGCCCTGTCTCCGGCAGATTTTTGACCCAGATTGCCCTGGCTGCAAACACCTGAACCAGCCAGGGTGTCAGTGTGTGCAGTGTGGGAACAAACAGAGTCAGAGGCCAAACACTGAAAACTTCGTTTATTTTCTAGCTTCACCCAGGCTGGCCGCCGAGGACCCCCACCCCTGGCGCGGTTCTGGCGACTCTGCGGCTGCGGTCGGCGCGGCTCCAGGCTTGGCTGGCTGAGGCCAGGGAGCGATCCATCCGATCTACGGCGGCGGCGGCTGGGCGGCGGCTGAGTGTAGCGTGGACCGGAGGCGGACTGCTGCGGGCGTAGGTGGGAGCCAGACCAGACAGCGATGCGGTGGAAATGGGCGCGTTGATAAGCGCCCGCTTCTCCCGCTCCTTTAAAGATGACAGCCCTAGCCACAGGTGGCGGTGCCCCACCTGGGCTGCGCACATGCTCCTCCCTCCGGTGATGGCAAATGCCTGGGACATCCGGAGCATCGCTGCCGCTGAGGTCTGGACCTCCTCGATTTCCTCCGGCGTTAACTCCGACTTCTGGTGCACGAGTCGATCCACAGACCCAGCCAGAAACGCTAGATTGCTAGCCAGCGCGACTCCCTGGGCCGCGTTGGCAGAACAGCGGTCGAACAGGCTCGCCGTCATCCTGTCCCTCTCGGACGGATGCAGCGGCCGACCACCTGGCCACATAGAGGCGGTGGGGACCAAGCACCACCTCACCGCGTCTTCAATGGGCGGGATTCCCGTATCCCACTTCCAACCCTCGACGGTGGAATATGGCGCATATGCCACTGCTGGGGATTTAGCGGGGACCGGATTCTCCCAATTACGCCGGACGTATCCAATTATAGGCGGCATCTGGGGACAGATTACCTTGGGCCGCGGTTTGGCTTTCGGCTGGGCCAATAGGCCTACAGTGAAGTCATCCCCATAGGTGTTTGGTGGCTGCGAGGGCAGGGGCATTTCCATCCGCACCGCCGCCGAATGGAACAATCCAGGCAGGACGTCCAATGGATAGCGGTGCTCGGGGGGAGCCCCCTCATCACAGAAGAGGCCCGCTAGATCCTCCTGATAGACGCGCAGGTCGTCCTCCTCATCATATTCGCTCCACGGTTTGGAGCGGGGGGCCGCCACTGACTCTCGGGCTGGCTCCGAGCCAGCCTGGAGGGTGCGTGCGGCCCTCAGGAACTGCTGGCAGCGCAAGAACCAGACTCCACCTGGTGACGCCAACCCAAACACACGAAACAGTCGTCGTGTTGGTCTTCTGCCACCATTGGAGAGGCGCACTGAAAACAAACTTTCGCCATTTTGATTGTCACGTGGTCCAATCTCTTCAGGCTGAGTGAAAAAGGGAGACGAGCACTGACAGCGGCGGGGCTTTATAGGGGGTGAGTATGCTACCCACTCCTACGGAGCAGGTGAGTTCAATTTTCTTTTCAGGCGTCGAGGTGGAGCCTCGGAGGGGTAAACCAATAGCGAACCCCGTTACAGGGCGGAGCACGTACGAAATAGAACGGCGTATGCAGCTCTCTCGGCGTGGACAGGTTAGATTGGAACTCTCTCCACCCTGGCGTCTCAGTCCTCATTTTCCAAATAAGGCAGGCCGCGCCCGCTTTTTTGGATATACGCTCGCCTCGCTTCAAATGTCACATCACTAGCCCTGAGTGGCTTTGTGAATTACTTTTAAGAATTTACTCCTATAATGTTTTAGCGCGACTTAGGAGTGCTCCTAGCGGTAAGATAAGATGCTTTGTGAATACAGGCCCTGATATTTCATATGTTGTAGCTTATACATGGTGCTTTCCAAAGATTTGAAAGACCTTTGCATAATTTAGCATTAGGCTAATTGAAGCAGACCAAATTGCACTACCGGATGAATGATAATCATCTTACCCGGACGAGGAGGACGTGCAACACCTGATGGAGTGAAGTTTTTGAAGTGAATGTAGGCTATTGTTCGGGAAAAAGATTGGGAACAGATGATTGAGTGATAATTGTCGTTTTTAATGGATTTCTTACGTCTACCCAATTTTCAGTTATGGCTTCGCCAGTGTATACATTGCCTGCAGTGGCGTAAGCGAAACTGACTTGTTGCTCGTCCTGACTTGTTTTCAGCCATTTTTCCTAAGAAACAATGAATTCTCCTCTCTCCGAAAACACGCCACGCTATCAAATGTTGTTAATTCTGGTAAAATAACAATCATTCATTTGTAAGCGCAATTTCGTGCGTTTCAATCAGCCTTATTCAAAATTGTACGTAGGTGTTTCAAATCATTGTCTTTGATGTCATTTAAACAATCATGTAGCACAAGTTATATCGCCTGATGTTCCAAAAAGGTTGCACGGAAGTTCCAGAGCAGTTAACCTCTCGTAAGGTATATAATTAGTAGCCTATATTATCTTTTTTAACTGAATTAGCCAATTATTTGATCCTTCTTGGATGGCATTTAGAAGGAGGCTGTCTTTAATTGCGAATGGATTATTCTTGTCATTGGAAAACATGTTAATGAACAAAAATGGCCAAGAACAAGTTAGCACTAATGATTGTTAAGGGATTTTCTGTGAGAAACCAATTTTCATTTCTGGCTATGCTACTGGAAGTAAATTGAACTGCAAAATTGGATCATATTGCTCAGCTGCTACTGTGTTGGCAAATCGCGCAGTCAGCCAGCAGTGTAGATTCACTCAAAACCATTGGTGTCTCTGCATTTGGGGCCAGTGGGGCCAGGGCCCACCAGATGTCGCTGTGGAGCAATATGCTGCCTTGAAGTAATTTGTAACAGAATCTGCCTTTGTCGCAAATGTAATTATATAACGATCGATTCTCATACAAAGACAATTCTGTTTTATATATCTGTGTGTGTATATAGTCAAAGATACTTGTCAGAATGCTGACAGGCTTAGTAGCCTAAGCCTATTCCTCTCAAACCACCTGAAAATGGGGCCGGCCCTCTGGCTCTTGTTTAAGTAGTTAACCGCTAAAATCTCAGTGCGCATGTCCAACACGGTCTCAATAGATCGCTGTGGGGCACATTCACGACGGCCCCACGCTGAGACCATCCAATTAAAATATTGGGATGACTTGCAGTTAGTACCACAGCAAGCTTGATTGGCTATTTTTGTTAGTTACCAACTTACCAAGATGAAATAATGAACAAAGTAGACTTTTTAATCAAATAAAATTTAGCACTTTGCCACTTCAGCAAAAATTAGAAATAAAAGGTTTAGGACCTCACCAGGCAGCGGATTTTAACATCATCCAAGCTGGAAAGGGCAAACCCGCTCCTTCACCCCCGAGTGCAGTTTTTGCAGTTTTTTTTCCATTGCACACTGCGAAAACGAAACATTAATGCAGCTACCATCAACCGCGCCATGGGGAGCTTCAGAGAAGGTGTGGGCTGATTTAGAGAGAAAGTGGATGACATCGCACAAGTGAGAGAGACGGCTCCAACAAAACGAAGGAAAAAAACACTGCTTTTGTTATGAGAGGCTTGTGATACTGTGTTAGTTCAGGTGGAGGTGAGATTTCACAAGAGTGATCACCTTATAGCAGCAAAGCTTGTGGACTGCACACTTTACAGTAAGTTCAGCGATTCATTTTCAAGTGCTGAATTTCAATGTGCTATCAAAATGTGGTCAATTCGAAATAAAGTTAAGCTCGAAACTTAACTGAAATCCCTGTACAGTAACTCAGAGTTGCACACAGGGAATACTCTGTCACTGCTGCAGTTGATTTATGACAACAACCTCCAGGATGCCTTATCTGAGACTGTGTCACTGCTAGAAATCATCACAACACCAATGACCACTGCTGAGTCAGAGAGAAACTTTTCAAAATTAAAAAGAATCAAAACATTTACAAGAAACACAATGGGGCAGCAGAGGTTAAATGCACTGGCTATGCTGTTCATTGAAAATGAACTCATCCATGTATGATGGGACTTTTACAGAGGGGTCATTGAGAGGTTTTCACTGATGAAAGATCGACGTGCATCTTTTCCTTTCAAGAAATGAGCAACATGGTGAGTGACCATTTTTAGTAACCCATTAATATTTGTTTTGTTATGCAGTAAAAAAGATTGAAACCTTTTACACAAACCCCATTTTATATTTACCCCATTTATGTAAAATTGCATTTCTAGTATGTGGCTCATGTAATATTGAGCAAATATGGGTTGTAGGCAGCGTCACAGAAAAGTGAGAGGGTACGTATAACTGGTCTGTTGTGCCCCACTGGACTTTTCATGCCAGAGACGCCACTGCTCAAAACAGTTGGGCACAAACATGTATGATCATATGGGGTTTGGTGATGATGATGATGATCAGCCCAATCTTTCCCATTGTTGGATGAAGGCCTCTGCTTAATTGCCCCATTTAGATTGATTTTGTGCCATTCTGCTCCAAGCTTCCATGCCCCAGTATTTCTGTAAGTCATCTGTCCATCGCTTTGGCTGTCTACCTCGTGTTCTCTTGTCATGAGGTTGCCACACCGTGATTCTAGAAGTCTGCCGGTCGTCTTATAATCTAGCTACATGCCTGACCCATTTCCTCTCAAGTCGCGCTGCCTCTGTTATGTCGTCTACCCTTGTTTGGTCCATAACCGTTGAGGAATTCGTGCTGGTTGGAATTGACCTTAAATGAAGGACCCAAAACACCGTTTATATTTGCAATTATGTTTTCATCATTTAATCAGAAAGTAAGTCAATTCACAATCAAGAGAAATCATATGCATGTAATCAAATAAAGGCAACAAGCATCAAAGGCGATATGAATCAAACCATCAGATGATACAGAAGGTAAAAACAGTACAGTAAGTTAAATTCATGTGCACAGATACTGACAAATGAAAGATAGGCTTCAAACCATCAGATAATACAGAAACCATATACAACTGATGATCTTTAGCAAAGAATTGGAAAGAGAATACTCAGTGAAAGAAAAGCTTCTGTTAGTACAGAGTCTCTGGTCATAGAGGACCAGAGGGCTGAAAAAAGCAGCCCAGAACTCTTCCAAGTCCCCATCTTTAGGCCTATAGCTCGTTGTCCCTTTGTTGTGAATCTTCCTATTCTCTATGATGTTTTTCCCAGCTGCGCTCTTTTTCAATCAGCTGATATGCATGAGCTCTACCCAACCGGGGATTTCCAAACCCATAAGCCCTGCGGCTGTCACACCAGACGTCATAAGATATTTCATAACCCAACATAACCCAATTTTAATCCTGATGATGTCTGTTTTTTCAAAGAAAGTCTAGGGGCCCTTAGATAAGAACAACAGGAGGATTCATACTTGCTAATCCCCTATCTCTATTGGAATGGGTTGAGAGATCAATAAGCCATTGTTAAGGTCTAGCAAGACACGTTGGATAAATATAGAATTATGGTAGGCCCTCCACTCTCACACCCAAACTTCTGTGTTCTTTCATCAAGAGGAACAGAATGTCTGTGCGACAAGTAGTGGAGATCTCAGAGAAAGAGTGTTATTGCACCATTCATTCAGATATACATTGTACACTCAACAAAAATATAAACACAACACTTTTGTTTTTGCTCCCATTTGTCATGAGATGGACTCAAAGATCTAAAATTCATTCCAGATACACAATATTACCATTTCTCTCAAACATTGTTCACAAATCTGTCTAAATGTGTGATAGTGAGCACTTTTGCTTTGCTGAGACAATCCATCCCACCTCACAGGTGTGCCACATCAAGATACTTATCAGGCACCATGATTAGTGCACAGGTGTACCTTAGACTGTCCACAATAAAAGGCCACCCTGAAATGTGCAGTTTTTGCTTTATTGTGGGTCTGGGGACTCAGAACCAGTCAGTATCTGGTGTGACCACCATTTGCCTCATGCAGTGCAACACATCTTCTTCGCATAGAGTTTATCAGATTGTCAATTGTGGCCTGTGGAATGTTGGTCCACTTGTAAAACCCCAAAAAAGCAATAACCAAAAGGCGGATATTGCCAGGGTGAAGGCCTCACGTATTCTCCAAGTCTAACTTGAATTAGAGCATTCTTCTGGCTGGTGTGAATCACAATATAATGGATATTTTTCACCGTCCGAGGACGGGGCATGAAAGCGCAATGGTTACGATTTATCTGACTCCATATAACAGTTAGAATACAAAATTTAGCTATAATCTCGTTAAAAATCTGACTCCAAATTAGAATTAGAATTGATAATTTTGAAACAGCATGCGTGAATCTCAGGGCAGTTACACACCCGAACTCTATCTGCGAAAACCATTGTCACTAAGCAGAACACCCCCTAGGGTTAAAATAGGCGTCTCTGCCTGGTCTAATTCGACGATAAATCCATTGGATAGAAGAGACTGTCATGGTAGCAACATCAGGCAAATAGCTCTGAGTATGAACGTACCACGAACCTAGGTTTATGTATATCAAAGGGCCCCTTAGAAAGATTAACCAATAGCTAAATCTTAAGAGCCGGTAATTTCATAACCCCTTAATAGGTAGAACCCAATCTCAATCTAACTTAGAAGTATCGCTACCTACACATGTCTTGGTAGGAGTCTCCCCTTAAGTCCCAAGCGCAACAAGGCCAGAAAGAATTTACAATGAGAACACGCAGGCTGGAAAAGGAATAACAATAATTTAATTCACCAGGTAGGCACAACTTGAATCAAACAAATCAATGATAAGCCAATTACCGTTACATATAATTTAGAAGGATTTAGAGTATTTTCATACCTGGAAAAGATGAATGACCACGCGGAGCTGAAGTCGCTCCACGTGGTCGGGGAGAACTCAAATGTCCCCCCGCTCCGGAACAAGGCAACATGTGACCCCTCCCCAACTCACCTAAGCGCGTCAGATGTTGACAGAGAAGGACAGGACAGAATAAGAGCGAAGAAAGAAGAGAAGAGAAGAGAAGCGAAGAGAAGCGCCAAGAAAAGAAGAGAGCACCCCCCTCAGGATCTCATACCTTTAAAGGCTCCAAACCACACCTCCGAACAAGGTAGAGGGAAGGTTGGCCGAATCAGAGTTTTACTGGCCTAGGTGATAAGATTATTTGCACAGGGAGACTAGGGTAGTTGCTTGAATGAATCTTACAAACGAACCATAATTCCAAGGGAAATGAAACATGTTCAATTCAACTCCTTGGACTCCCCCGAGAATAAAGAGACTAAACATGATAGGAATGTGAGCTAAAATGATGCAGTTGTCATGGAAAGCCTTAAAATGGAATATTATAGCCCAATTGCGTTATCAATATATAAGAGGTTCCTTCCTAGGATATTGAACAGAAATATATTATGAATTTGGTAGAGGTTTAAGTTGTTTTAAGCCAATTGAAGTAGCTGCGCTTTAACTTCAATGAAACCAGTGAATTTGAGTTCCAGAGATGCTGGGCCTGCTAGACTTGATGGCTCTCACCCCCTGCCGTGGGGAACGAAGGATGCCACTCTCGCAGGCAGGCAAAAAGACCATTCTAGGGTTATAAAACTTTACTGCTGACTTTTTGAGCTGCACCAGATTAACCAAACATTCAGATTTTACATGCATAATGGGCATGTGTTCCAACAATATGATTTTTGGCATATGTTTTGAGTAAAATCAAGCAAAATGAAAATTTCAGGTTCTACACACTCCTCTTCAATGGCTGTGCGAAGTTGCAGGATATTAGTGGGAACTGGTACGCGCTGTCGTATACGCCGGTCAAGCACATCCCAAACATGCTCAATGGCTGACATGTCCAGTGAGTATGCTGGCCATGCAAGAACTGGGACATTTTCAGCTTCCAAGAATTGTGTACAGATCCTTGCAACATGGGGCCGTGCATTATCTTGCTGAAACATGAGGTGATGTTCATGGATGTATGGCACAACAATGGGCCTCAGGATCTCATCACGTTATCTCTGTGCATTCAAAATGCCATCAATAAAATGCACCTGTGTTCTTCGTCCATAACAGATGCCTGCCCATACCATAACCCCACCACCACGAGCCACTCGATCCACAACATTGACATCAGCAAAGCGCTCTCCCACACGACGCCACACACGGTTTCTGCCATCTGCCCTGAACAATGTAAACCGAGATTCATCCGTGAAGAGAACACCTCTCTAACGTGCCAGACGTCATCGAATGTGAGCATTTGCCCACTCAAGTCTGTTACGGCGACGATCTGGAGTCAGGTTAAGACCTCGATGAGGACGACGAGCATGCAATTGAGCTTCCCTGAGACTGTTTCTGACAATTCTTTGGTTATGCAAACCAATTGTTTCAGCAGCTGTCTGAGTAGCTGGTCTCAGACGATCTTGGAGGTGAACCTGCTGGATGTGGAGGTCCTGGGCTGGTGTGGTTACATGTGGTCTGCGGTTGTGAGGCCGGTTGGATGTGCTGCCATATTCTCTGAAACGCCTTTGGAGACGGCTTATGGTGGAGAAATGAACATTCAATGCCCGAGCAACAGATCTGGTTGACATTCCTGCTGTCAACATGCCAATTGCACGCTCCCTCAATGCTTTCGCCATCTGTGGCATTTTGCTGTGAGACAAAACTGCTCATTTCAGAGTGGCCTTTTATTGTGGGCAGTATAAGGTACACCTGTGCACTAATCATGGTGTCTGATGAGCATCTTGATGTGGCACACCTGTGAGGTGGGATGGATTGTCTCAGCAAAGCAAAAGTGCTCACTATCACACATTTAGACAGATTTGTGAACAATGTTTGAGAGAAATGGTAATATTGTGTATCTGGAATGAATTTTAGATCTTTGAGTCCATCTCATGACAAATGGGAGCAAAAACAAAAGTGTTGCGTCTATATTTTTGTTGAGTGCATATTGTATATTGGTGAATACTTGATTATTAATACATTTTTTCTTTGTCAGTAACAATTAATGCTTAATTATTAATGCATTCAGATATATAATGAATACAATAATTCAGCAATAGATTAATATAGTCATATTTTTCTTAGTTTTAGATTGATAATACATTTGAATGCTCATTCATTTGAAGACACTTTATTACTGAGGTTACATAGATTATTTTTTGTCCCACATAACCTAGTCGTTTGACTTTCTGTCTTTCCAGCAGAGGTTGAGCATGTTTTGCTCCATCTGCTGTTGTGCCATGGCTAGTTTGTTGCTCATTTCCTTAGTAAATATCCAGTTCCAGTTTTCTGCCCCATATGTCATAGATTGGATGACACATTGATTGAATACCTTGCGCTGTTATATGGTAAGTGGTTAGGCATTTCACTCTTGAAGATGTCCTTGTGTTTGGAGTATGCCTGCCAGCCAGCTGCAACACGTCCGTGTATTTCATTGGTGCCATTCTTGTCAATGTGACTGTATCGTTGCCCCAGGTAGATGTAGTGACCAACTTCTATTTGCCTGTTGTTGATGTGAGTAGGTGTTTGGTCTTCTGTTATGACTTTCGTCTTCTTTATGGTAAGTCTGAACCCAACCTCTTTGCTGCGGTTGCTGAGTTCTTGTAGCATGTCATGCAGTTGTTGTGTTGTTGCACGGACGTGGCGCCAGGTTTACAACCCGTGAAACTTCCCCCCACTAGTACAGAAAATATTAGTGGACTTTGAGTTTGCGGAATTAAATTTAGTGGACGCTAATTAGTCCAATAAGGGTTTTCAAAGTTGGTGGAAATGCTAACCCGCTAAAGAAAAGGTTAGCTTCGCTGATTAGTGGTTGGCCGATTAGTGGAACCATCCCCACCACTGTATTTAATGAACCTGATTGGTCTATTTAGGATTTAAAATATTTTTTTCCAAAAATGTCTCGATTTTGTTTGCTATAACAATCTATAAGTCTAAAATTCCCTTGTACTGTGGTAGTTTCTCAAAAAGACACAAAATGAAAACAATATTAAATCAACAATATGGTTGGTTCAAAAAGTTATTTTGATTTTCCTTTTGGCTATACAATTTTTAGCGTTTAATTTGTTGTGTTGAATGAGTGTAACTAGTTCAGGCAGGAAACTCGAGAAGAGCTACGTCAGCTGACAGCAGTCTGGTAAGCTACCAGCCACGTCAGCATCAGCAGGCACACAATTGGAGGAGACACATCACAAGGTCACACAGCGGTCTATTTGAAAGACGTCAAGCTCACTTTCTTCTGCTGCTGTTTGCAACGACATTTCATGCTATGCAACATGCTGTTTGGTTTTTTGCTTGATGTTTTTACTGGCGCTTGCAGCAGTCCCTCGCTACGCAGATTGCTTTGTACCTCATTGTCTTTGTTGGTTATTATGCTGCTATTCTGTTTCTGCTAAGTTTACAATATGTTGTTGCTTGCGCTTCTTCTTGGCTTTTGGAGTGCATTCTCTGTGTTCCAGGATTAATGGGCGCCTGATGAAATTGAATCACTGCTGCCATCATATTTTATCCTGTTAGAGTTGCGACTGGTAAAGGCGCGTGAACGCCCCTCAAACGCTATTTTCAAATCGAAAAACCAAGATAATTCTGATTCAAGTGAGTTTCCTCCTATAAGTCAAAATGACGGTCTATGGACTGATTCAGTTGGAGACCTGGTTCCTGTCTAGACGCGGAACGCCAATTTCTCCAAACCGACGGAGTCCGTTTACCACATCGGCAGCTTCTGTACAACCCTGGAATCCAATTATGCAGGTAATTTAAATTTTGCGATTAATTCTGCTTTATGTGCTACATTGTTGACTGAAGGCTGCTTAATTGTGGATATAAATCTGTTCCTTTTAGTTGCTAAGCATGTCCCGGTCTCTTATAATTTATTTAATTTAATAAAATACAAACACTGGACTTTAATAGCACGAGGGCAGTGCATGGATGCGATCTTTACCTTCAAGATTCATGAATTGTGCGCTGACCTAGTGTTTGTTTTGCCTCAAAGAGAAGGTGGTACTTCACTCATAGCCCTCGTTTTTCTGTGAAGCGTTTTTGTACTGGGATTTAATTCTTCATTTGCGAACTTGAATAGTTTGGCAGTCGCGCTCGGGCTGTAGTTTGCGCACTACGTCAGGGACCTGAAAATCGCTAAATTCAATGCTTTTATGCCTGTTGAAATGGTGTGGTTATATCGTGATGTTCGGATGATCATGATGATCAGTTTGCGTTGTGGTGATTCATTGTTGCAGATGGATGTTTGACAGCAAACATTAACAGGGTATATGGGCAACAATGTTGACTATACTGCCTGGATTGCAGTTATTGTTAACAAGTAACGGGTGGAAACCTTATGAATACTCACTCATACGACTACGCGGCGCGAAGAATTCCTGTTTCCTCAATTCTACAATCTTTCTGGCCAACTGATTTATTAAAAAAATAAATTAATAAATTAAAAGTCATTGCTTCAATTGTATGCAAAATTAGTCCGCATTTATTTTAGCAGTCGAATGCATACATGATTTTTCGAGTTGAGTTAGGTTTTGTCCATTGTAAATGCGCCTAAGACCCAACTGAGCATGAATGGTCGTTTCCGTCTATGGTTTGTTCAGTACCAGAGCATTAAGCTATGTTTCCATTAATACGGCTGAAGTCCGGCTGCTACAGGCACGGGACATCGCATGCGCCCCATGGCGCGTCCTCAGTGTTCCTTCTAAACGGCTGAACTACGCTATTCCTCCGTTTTCGTCCTCATGGCAGGACCCGACACAGCACTACTTAAACAGCACCTCATGGAGGACGAAGAGCTCATCATAATTAAAATCTACACTTTAATACAGAAGAAGAAACTAACTCAAAGAAAGCACCGTTAAAGATAAGATGAAAAAGATGGCTGGAATTATGTTCTGTTGAATGATGGTCTGATTCTGATTCGGCTTCATCTTCTGAATTTTAGGAATTAGATGACATGTTAGTATGTCACATTAAAACCACCAGGCCTAGTCTGTTATCATCTAACAAATTTAAGCGCGTGACACGCATGAACACTTCTGCTTAATAGGAATCACACGGGTATCGTGGCATTACAAAGCTCAGATCCTAATTTAACAGCAGTATGCATTTGGTTCACTGAAGAACGGTAAATACATGTATGTTGCTGCTGAAACTTCGGCTCTGCTCTGAACAGGGCAATAAATAGGCTACACATTGCTTCAAAGGTACTCCTTTGTTAACAAAATAAAGTGGGGTAACCCCTTTGAACTTTAGGAAATTCCTCATGCGATTCTTGTGCGTTGGAGCTGGAATCGCTCCCTTAAGTGGACTCTGTGGGTATTATCAGTGTCTGAGATCCTTGCACATTATAGCCTAACCTTTTTGCAGCGTAAAATGGCGTCATGGTTGGCTCGGTATTCGTTCATTAGTGTTTGCTCGTCGCTCATGTCTGCTGCAGCCGGCCTCTTGTGGTTCAGTATTCTATTAAGACTCGCAATCTTGCAACCTTACATTAGCTGTCGGTATTGTTTTAAATATAAAAAACCAAAGTTCATGGATGGTATTGCGCATTAGAATGCAATATGCAGTTTCGAAGGCGATTAACTGAGCTTTTCCAAAATTTGCGATTGGACTGCTGTCTGAAGCAAAGTAGCACAACTGCGAACTTGCATCCAATAGTTTCTTTCCCTTCATGACTCAGAATTCCAAGGATTTGTAAGATTTATAGTAAAGTAGCTGTTTTTTGGATTTTATTCCTTAGTCTGGGAGAATTGATGGAATTACCTACCATTCAAATGTTGCCGTCAGAAATGTAATGTTTTGCTTTGCTATAGTGTGCATTACCAAATAATCTGTACTAGAGAGCAGCTCACTGGTTACACCAGGAGTAGCAGCTGCTGCTCAATGCTGTTCAGTAGTTTTGACAGGTTAGTTCCTTCATTAACCAGGACATGCAACTAATGTCCTAAAGCTGTGAACATGCGGGGTCTGTAAAATGATGCTGCTGGTACCTTTGACTTTTCATCATGCCTCAGACCAGACCTCCTAATATCAAGGTTCCTTTGGGTGCAAGAAATCCCTGAAAATGCCTCGGTGATGTTAATGTGCTAGGTTTGGATTACTGCTTGAAATTGCACCAAATTAATGTGCACGCATAATCATAGTACATCACATTCCCCTCGGATTGACTATCTTAAAGGGAAAATACTCGTATTTTAGAATTTGGGGAATGAGGCCCATATCTCTCCCAGTTTTTGCTCCCTTTCTGGCCTTAATTAGTTAATTGCCTTATAATTATGAATAAATAATAAACTTGGGCCCTGTGTGAAACATTCTCTCTACTGCATGAGAAAATTTCTTTTTGTATATAACCCTTTTATTCAATTAGTCATCGGAATTGGAAGAAATACAACCTTCATTACACACCGGCCATTCAGGACCAGAATTGTCCTCATGAAACTCGTGGTTTTGGGGGTTTTGAAGTTTGATGAATCATTACTCGCTCTTAACCCCTTTGTGCAGAAGCCAAATTTGGCTATTTTTGGGTTACCCACTTTAATGCTGTATAATTCAAGATTTAAGCTTCATAAAGAGATAAAATGTGGCTCAATTCTGAAAAGACACTTACAGCATTTAGAATTACATAGTATTTCAGTTAATTTTCATGATTATGGTAGAGAAAATGAGCTGCAAACATAAAAAATCTTCATGAGAATTCACCATTGAAATTGCAAAAAAAATAATTCTGAGGATTGAAAAACTGCTGGGGCTTAAAACTATACATTTCTGGGGTCATAAACTCCTTGACCACAAGTACAATTTATCTTCAACATTACATTCTAGATTACCTACATGCTTTTAGCCAAATTATACACCTATCCAAGTGTCTCCCCAAAGTCTCAAAATGAAGTCCTGTCAAATCATAAAAAAATCATGTATATAACACAAATAAAGTTTTAAGGCATGAAATTTAATATGAACAAATGATTTTCTGGTTGAGTTTTGTATGAATTTATCAATCTCAGTGCAGTTAAATATCAATGGTCACCAGCAACCTCTCCAAAGACAAAATATGCCCTTTCTCCTTAATAAAGTTTAGAGTTTTGGCCATTTTACTTCAAAGTGCCCCAAGCCAGCACAAACACGCATTAAATAAACTTCTTATTAAACGGTTAGAACGTTCACCCTGTAATGGAAGCTACCAGTCCCCTCTTCTAAGCTTACAAACTCATTTCAACACTTATAAGGAACAAGTGCAACTCACTAACTCAGTAATATCTGAATTCTGAAATATACCTTATTTTAACAGAACAGACACTCCACTTTCAGGGAACAATCCATTGCCTCCCTGGATTCAAAAGAAACGTGCAATGAACGTACCAGGGGGTCCACCCAAATGCACGGGCAGTTCGCGTTTTTCACAGGAAAAAAACCTCGACATTCGACTTTGTAGAGTACGTATAAATTCCAAAAACAAAACAACAACAACAACAAAAAAATAACAAAGTAGCAGCCTCACCTTTTTCATGAATCCCTTTTTCCAGAGAATGAAGTATCCTGTAGCAGGAACACTCCGGTCCTGTTTCATTCGAAATAATTCCAATTGACCATATCCTTATCTCATTTAAATCCCCTTAATGTAACTGGACACTTCAAGGCCAGTTTTGCGATCGTGTTTTCTATAAATCGCGTCTATTTTAACCGCGTAATGTGCATAACGTAGACAGGATACAACCGAGCCTGCTGATACGCATTGGTTTGTATGCTCTCTGTTTGTCCAATCAATGTGTTTCACTTACTCTAAAATGTTTAAACACTCGGGAATTGGATAAGAAACGAGCCATTCAATACATTGTTATCAGGGAAACTTCAGGAGGCCATGAAGTGTAACTCTACAATTACGCAGAAGAGCTTGAGTGTATTATTGAGTGATTGGCTATCAACGCCAGTACTTGGGTGGATATAAGGAAGCGCTGGATTTGTCAATGAAGGAATCTACGCGTAAATCCACGGTAGGGAACAACAAATTTTTTTGTATGTGACAACTGTAATTAACAGTAGAATGTGAGAGAATCAATACCATGTCGATTTTTTTTGCCTCAGAAAACTGATTTTTCTGAACCATTACTTGGAATACTGTTGGCTCACTGTGGCTTAGCTGGTTGCTACAGAGGATAACGATTTTTTCTGTGTCAAGATATCGTTTTTTTAAACTGCTGGATCGATACTATAGGCAAGGATACTGACCAGTTTGCACATCAGGCTTAGCTGAGGAGTTAAATTCATGCAGCTCTTGAAAAACAGGGCGTGGAGTGAACTTCCCCATATTCAGAACCGCGTTCGAGGTCTGCTTGCTTGTGAACATTCAATAACTGATCCGGGGGTGCCAATTATTGATCGAGCACAGTAACAGCGTGCTTCCAATTTGCAGGTCTATAGATGCGGGCGTCTACATCTGCAGAAAGGGGTTAACTGAGGATTAAAGGTACTTGATGGTTTCTTTCTAGTAGAATTATAATGCAACAAGCGGATGGAGGGGCGTTGACTGTTTATTACCAATTGTTCCTAAATTCTTACTGTCCTGTCTCAAGTGCCAAGTATTTCTATTATATGCAGTAGTCTTATCCAGTGCCTCACCCCCCTTTTCTCTGTGTCTCTTTCTGAGGATCTTTCCCTCCTACGGAGTCCTGGACCATTCAGCCCTGTCCTTCAACATAAGCACTGGCTGCTGCTGTCCTAATATAGGCAGGATCCAGTTCAGCTCCTTCCTCGACATGCCACTTCCTGGAGCTACAGACACCACTGTTTAGATGCCATTTTATTCTATTATTGCTTTAATTAGCTAGCCTGCGGAGGATGGGCTCCCCCACTATGGCCAGGTTCCTCCTGAGATTTCTTCCCGCTGGGGAGTTTTTTCTCACCACTGTTTGAGGATTTTTCTCCCTACTGGGAGTTTTTTGCCTCATTTGCTCTAGTGGGGATTAGGCTGGGCACTGCCCTTTCATTTATTTAATCTCAACGTAAAGCATCTTCGTGACTGTCTTTCTGTGAAAAGCGCTATACAAATAAATTGAATTAAATTTAAATAAATTGCTTTGCACAGGTGGTTGGCTGGGCCATACTTAATGATAGAATGTCCATACTTGATCCAGGTAATCTGTATTGGTGGTAGCAGACGTGCGCTAAAGGCTGGGCAGCCTTTAGCAGCCAATATGTGACCCTGGATATCTCTATGGACTTCCTGGTCATCCAGGAGGCAGTGGGTGCTCCGGCTGTACACAGTTTTTTCTCACTAGGTAGAATGTTTTCCAGGACCAAGATGACGCTTCATCTTGCCTCTTGCATCTGTAGGGGTTGCAGACGTGCACTAGAGGGAGCGGCATGCGCCTATTCTCTAGAGGATCTGGCCAAGTATCCAGACTAACAGTGAGGCCCTGCCCGCAAGTACAGATGTGAGGGCACCAAGCGGTGTGTTCTCTGGAAAACGAGCCTAACGGGTCCCCGCAGTGGAACCAGGCTACACATGGTGAGGTCATGTACATTAATGGTAGAATGTCCATTTTGATCCAGGTAATCTGCATTGGTGGCAGCAGATGTGCGCTAAAGGCTGGGCAGCCTTTAGTAGTCAATGTCTGACCCTGGATATCTCTATGGACTTCCTGGTTATCCAGGAGGCAGTGGGTGCTCCGGCTGTACACATAGTTTAGCCTGACCTGGCGGTGGTTGCTGTTTTGGGGGATTTTGATTTCTGTTCATGGCTATGTTTGAAAGTTTGCTGTGCCTAGGTAGGACATTCCTCCAGAGCAGAATTGCCGCCAAAATACAATGTAATGCTTATACCCATGAATAAATTGTTCTATTTTATTCAGACGTGAGTTTTCCTGACTGAAGTTGTGATTAAATAAAACAGCTGATAATACAGATCACTCCAACAGCGAAACTAAACAAAGGCCTTGTTTTTTTTTTTCAAATTTATTAAAACACCAATCACAATTCAACTGGTAGAAGTATGCTTAAAATTGAACTCTAATGAGTAGATAGTATTAAAAATAAAATGACTTACAAAATTACTAACGAAACGATTGTGATAAAACAAATCCTCGCATAATGCCACAAATCACTGCTTGTAAATTGCTATGCTGAGTGAACAAAAGGTGCTCTCTATTGTAAAACCGTATCCTTCCCTGATACGACTGGCCAATGACCGTTTTTAAGTGCCCTCACATAACAAGCAATTAAATCGCTTGAAAAATGCAATGGGATACGCCTGGTTGATGCTGCACAAAATTTTACTTTATCTGATATAATAGCATTCTGCTAATAAACAGGCAAAAAATTACAGGCTTTCTTTGGAATGCTGGTGTCAAATTTCTCTTGTTGATTAGGCTAGCCAGTCTTCTGCCACGAGCATCAGTTAATATTTTCATAATTTTTAAATCTGAGATGGCAGCGGGCTTCAGCTCCATGTTTATATTTAAACCTGAACTTGCAGCAGGAATGCCTGTGATGTAGTTGGGATGCACTTCAGTTACAAATTCAGTAGCCTCTAAATATCTCTGCACATATTACTAATAGTGAACAAATAACAACTCAATCTTTAATTTTCACCAATGATGCACATAAAACATGTATAAGTGCAGAAAAACTATAAAGTGGGCTGATATATTGACATTTTATCGACCAAATAATCGACCAGCCAAAGAAATGGGGACAGCTAAAGTATTAGGACACGCCCCCACTTTCAGAGTGGCATTATTGTTGTTTGACTTTCCTCGTCCTACAGAATCTGTGACATAAACACCCGCAGGTGGCGCCAATGAACACCAGAAGAGCAGCAGCTGAGCCCAGCAGAAAGGCCAGCACATCCAGTCTGTGGTAGGCATACCAGGGAATCTTGTAAGGCTCAGTGCGCAGGCGCACTGCTCCCCCATGCCTCATGATAAACTCTATCCAGAAGATGGCGCTGTCTAGGGGCTCTAGGGGCCAGTCACGATGCAGTCGGGATAGCCTGCGCATGTTCTCTCTTTAGGGCTTTTGCTCGTCCAGGATGTCCCGCAGGGCTTGGGTCAGGGAGTCCACCTCCAGTGACAACACGTCCAGTGCTAATCCCGCGCCCCATGCCTCAATCCGCACCATATCATCCATCTGGTCAAGGATGAGTGGTAGGCCCAACACAGGGACACTATGGTAGATGGCCTCATACAAGCTGTTGGTGCCCCCATGTGTGACGAACGCGCGGGTCTTATGGTGGCCTAGCAGGTCGTTTTGGGGCAGCCAGTCCAGCAGCATGGTGTTGTTCCCCAGGGTAGAAGGCCGGGTACCCAAGTGCCTCCACAGCACCTTCTGAGGCAGGTGGGCAAAGGCTGAGGCGATGACCTCCGATTTTTGGGGGTCAAGGTCACTGAGCAGGGTGCCCAGTGACATGAGCACCACCCCATGCTCCCCGGAGCTCTGCACAAAATCCTCCAGCTCTGGGGGCAGCGGCTGGGTGGAGCTACACTGGAATCCACCCATGTACACTACGTTAGGCATGATAGGGCGTGGAAACTCGAAAACAAAATCCACCCTCATTAGCCAAAGATCAGCTCCTTGGATGAGTGAGTAGGTGTCGACTCCCGGGGGAAAAAATTCCTCACAAATGGCCTGGTATGGCGGATTAACCACAAAGTGGTACAAGTAGAGTCTAACCAAGTGGTACAGAATGCTGGAGGCCCTCTGCCAGAAGTCCATCCTGTCTGAGTTTTGGGAACACAACACTGGGACAAAGGAGAGGGGCAATGGCATAGTGGCCTTCACCGTTATATATCCAGCGAACGTTTAGGACCAGGGGCAGTTCTAGATAGTGCGCAAGTGGGGAAAACTGGGTCAGTCAGGACCAGGTCAAATTGGGATTCCTGCAGCCTCTTCATCAGTGCCTTGTCCTTGAACATAGTGCGAGCCACATTTGCCAACACCTGGTTGTTCTCATACGCAGCCTGAAAGATGGTAGAGTAGGTTTTTAAGAAACCCAGGGGTGTACCCTGTTGTTTGCGTAGCTCCTGAGACCTGATCATAAATTCAGCCATGAAGTCCTCACTCTCAATATTCTTCTCAGTTTCCTGCTTCACAGTGATGGAGGTGTAGTGAGGGGAATCTTTGGTGACATACCAGCTGGTGGAAGACCGCAGAACCGTGACCTGATGCCCCCGGGAGTGCAGTTCCTTCACTAGGACCTGCATGTTCAGCCAGTGGCTCCCATCGACCGAGTACACCAGCACCTGCCCACCCTCACAGTCTGGCTCCACCCACAAAAGCAGCAAGAGGACCATAAAGAGAGCTGTCATGGCGTATGAGGAGTTTTCGCTGCAGCCAATGATGAGAGAGACCGGTTATAGCCAAGTTAATATAGCCACTAGCAAATCACTGGATAGAGTTGAGCCGTCTCAGCTACAGTTCAGGCCAAAAGTTTGGAAACACCTTCTCATTCAATGCGTTTCCTTTATTTTCATGACTATATACATTGTAGATTCTAAATGAAGGCATCAAAACTATGAATGAACACGTGGAATTATGTACTTAACAACAAAGTATGAAATACCTCTAACTGAACATGTCTTATATTCTAGTTTCTTCAAAGTAGCCACCCTTTGCTCTGATTACTGCTTTGCACACTCTTGGCTTCTCTTGATGAGCTTCAAGAGGTCGTCACTTGAAATGGTTTTCACTTCACAGGTGTGTCTTGTCAGGGTTAATTAGTGGAATCTCTTGCCTTATCAATGGGGTTGGGACCATCAGTTTTCTTGTGCAGAAGTCAGGCTGATACACAGCCGACAGCCCTATTGGACAACTGTTAGATACATACATAATTTCACATGTGTTCATTCATAGTTTTGATGCCTTCAGTGAGAATCTACAATGTTGGGACAGCTTGTTGGGGGAGGTACCGTGTTTATTTCGCTCACATAGTAAACGACTTGTTTATTCGGTCCGTTATAATTTAATTACTTTTATTCTTTTCTCGGTTACCCTTGGTTGTATTTGCGGCTAGCTTGCTAGATAAGTACTGTTTGCATTTTTGGGTGGGGATCTGAGTTTTAATATACTCAGTAACAAAAGTTTCTGTGACACCATTTATGTGTATGTTATAAATGACACGCAAAGATCTCAATGCAATCAATATGTTTATTTAACAGGAGAAACGCTGACTTTTCAGTGCCAACGTCACTCAAAACGAAAAATGTCATTTTCATGCGTCATGAAGTACTTGTCTGACGTCTAACCAATTGTGACCTTCACACTTCAATACTGGGTGTGACTTCCTCGTGCCATGATGCAAGCAACGCATCTCCGGCGCATGGACCGAATCAGATGTGCCAGAAATTGCTGTGGGATGTCATTCCAAATCTGACGTAGACGTTGTCGCAATTCCTGGAGTGTAGCTGGCGGGTTATCCAACCGCCGCAAACGTCGATCCATCTCGTCCCAAAGATGCTCGATTGGGGACATGTCTGGGGATCTGGCTGGCCATGGCAGGACATTGACATGTTGTTGCATCAGATACTGCTGTACAATCCTTGCAACGTGTGGTCTGGCGTTATCATTTTGCAGCGTTATTCCGGGACCATGTTGCATCAAAAACGGTACCACCAATGGCCGTAGCACTTCATCGCGATATCTTTGACCTGTCAGATTTCCATCAATAACAAGCAAATCTGTTCTGTTTCTAGCCGTGATCCCTCCCCAAATCATGACACTACCACCTCCAAAACGATCAAATTCCTGAACACAGTTGTTGGCATAACGTTCTCCACGTAAACGACCATCACATCGGTTAAGCATGAATCTTGATTCATCAGTGAAGAGTACAAGATCCCACTGACGTTGGATCCACCGTCGATGTTGTTGTGCCCACTGTAGACGCAGTCGTCGGTGTTGTACTGTGAGTATTGGACGTCTTGCTGGCCGACGTGGGACAATGCCAAAATGACGGAGACGGCGACGGATTGTCTGTGCAGACAGTCGCCTCAAACCAGGTATCGTTCTTGCAGTTATGGTTGCAGGATGGAATCGATTTCGGAGATGGGTTGTTCGAATCCAGTTGTCCTGTCTGGGAGTGGTTACTCGTGGACGGCCGCTGCGAGGACGGTCTCTGACATGTCTTGTCTGCTGATGACGCTGCCATAAGTTCCAAATGGTGTTTCGGTGGACATTCAGGCGATGAGCAACTTCCCTCTGCGAGGTTCCGGATTCAATCATCCCAATGGCCCTCCGCCGATCATTTTCAGACAGTCTTGGCATTTAGAGGGTAGAGTTCCTGATCCGAAATGGCTGTGTTTTCGATAAGTGATGCTTCCGTCGTTCATCAGGCACAATGTGAACATTCCAAAAATTCTCCTCTTTTATTGCCATCCACAAGCATGATTTATGCACATTTTCACGTGCAAAGTCATTTTCTCGCATTTTCACGATTTCCATTTCATTGTTGTGTTTACGTGTACTGTTTCAGTCTGATATCACCATGTATGACAATTTCATAATTGCGTTATGAAAAATAATTAACAATATTGGTGTCACAGAAACTTTTGTTGCTGAGTATATTTAGTTAGTCGGGCAGCAGTCACTTGACTCGTCCATTCAGTTAGGTTGGAATTTAAACGGTAAGTTTTACCGGAGTGATCAGCCTCCTTCAGTTTCTCCTGGGCGTTGTATCCAGTCTGTTTTATCTGGGTTCTCAGCTAAGCCCTGTGATATTTTTAGGGCAGCATATTAATAGTACTGGGATTAGATAAACTCAAGTTGGCTTATTAGGAGTGCTTATTACATATTGAGTTTGGCTCAATTTGGTATTTCATTTCAGTTAACTGAAACTAAGCCCCCGTTAAAAGAGGCTTATAATCCATTTACATAGTTTCCCCACGGTTTCTATTGTGACTGCTGCTTAGGGCTTCTTAGGATAATAAATTAATAAATTGTGGTTCCTCAGCTTCTGTATCGGCATTAGTAATTTTTTTTATTTAGGGTGAGTGAGGTCATTAGTTAGGGGGTTCAAAATGTGGCCAAAACTATGTGACAGTTGCAGGATGATCGCACTTTTGGACAGAGATTTCCAGGGTGGGTTTGTCTGCCACCTGTGCCAGCTAATTGAGCATCTGGAGAGCAAGATACCTGATCTTGAACGTCACATTACCTTGAGGGATAGCCAACATGGTTTCCGTAAGGGAAGGTCATGCCTGACATACCTTCTGGAATTTTTTGAAGAGGCCACCAAGACTTAAGACCGGAGCAGGGCTTATGACATCATATACTTGGATTTTCAGAAAGCATTTAATACAATACCACTTAAGGGACTAATTTTTAAAATGAGCTACATTGGAGTTACAGGAGGTATTCTGGAGTGGATTCAAAACTGGTTACAGGACAGAACACAAAGATTGGTGGTCAGCGGAATCTCATCTGAGCTAGGTATGGTGGGGAGTGGCGTCCCCCAGGGATCGGTGTTGGGACCTCTGCTGAACCTCATCTACCTTAATGACCTTGATAGGAATATTGGGAGCAGATTAGTTAAGTTTGCAGATGATACTAAATTGGGGGGTTTGGCAAATAGTTTAGAGTCCACTAAAGTGATTCAGGATGATTTGGATAGAATCTAGAATTGGGCAGAAATGTGTCAAATGAAATTGAATGTAGCGAAATGTAAAGTTGTACATGTAGGTAATAAAAACATTAGATGGGATTACTTCACGGGAGGTTTTAAACTGGAATGTGCTCCACCCTCGCAAGTTCTAGCCATTGTGCCGTAACAGTTAAAAAAGCTTACCTGATGCTGGGATACATTGCCAAAAGTATTGAGTACAAATCTAAGGAGGTGATGCTTCTTTTGTACAACACATTCTTCAGACCACATCTGGACTATTGTGCAGTTCTGGGGACTATACTTTGAGAGAGATATAGAGGCTCTCAAGAAGGTGCAGAGAAGAGCCACTAAGCTAATTCCAGGTATAAAAGATGAAAGCTATGAGATGAGGCTGAAGATCCTTAATCTCTTTAGCCTTAGGGAAAGGTGACTAAGGGGTGATTTGATCAAGGTCTTTAAATATGTTAAAGGGATTAATAAAGTTAATTAGTGTTGTGAGTAGAACTCGGGGTCACAAATGGAAGTTGACCAAAGGTATATTTAGCATTGGTATTTGGAAATTTTTCTTCACCCAAAGAGTCATTTCAATGTGGAATAACTTGCCTGACCATATTGTTGAGGCAGAGACCTTGGGGGTTTTCAAGAGCAGGCTTGACTTAAAGCTTGATAACATATTTTAAACTCATTTGGATAATATAAAGCAGTGTCAATTGAAATTCAGCAAAATATTTTAAAACTGATTGCACACTTGTGGTTATGGGGGCTGGCCTTTCTGAATATTTTCAACACCTTCCATCTGACGAAAGAGTTTGACTCATATACTTTTATGAAAAACAAGCTGGCCGCGAGGCCTACGTTCTCCTGTCACCACTAATAGGTCAAGGTCACTGATATTTAATAGGATACTGGTTCATAATATAATCTTCTTATATGCAGAACATGGGGTCTGTAATTCATTTTCTTCTTTAGCTATCGTGTTAACGCCACTTTTCGGACGGACCGACATGCACTCGCACGGACGGGGTGCATTCCTGTGCCAGAGGCAACCATATTTTTAAACAGAACTTTACCCTGATGTTGTTGTTATTTAGCCATTCTGAGGCTATTGCATGGTTAAATCAATGAACTTTATTTTATGAAAAAATGTCCCCTCAATTTTTAATACCCTCAGTCACCTTCATCCTGGTATTGGACCTGACTTGTGCACAGAACCACATAAGATATGTGTGTGTCATTGTCCAATGAATTGCGCTTGTTTCATGTTGATATCACAACCACATCTGACTTTCAAAACAACAGAGTTTGACAATGATAACATGGAATTTAGTGGAAGAAATTCTTTTTTTAAAAGCTGAAAATTCAACTGGCACAGAAGCTCACCTCTGGATTTCAGTTGTAGCGTGGTCTGGTGATCCTATGCAGGTCATTCACATGCACTCTTTGTGGGACGAAGCTCTCACTGTGTGTTTTAAGGGGCTCAGGGTGTTCTGCAAGAACACAACCCATTATTGAATAACCAGCTGATGTGGTGCCAAGGTGTGTGTGTGTGTGTGTGTGTGTGTGCATGCGTGTGTGTGTGTGTGTGTGTGTGTGTGTGTGCGCGTGTGTGTGTGTGTGTGAGTGCGTGCATGTGTTAGTGCGTTCCAGTGCTTGCTTCAAAGTGAGAACCAAAAATTTTTTTTTTCCCTGCAGAGAAATGAAGACATTTTCATGTTTCCTCACAGCTACAAAGACAAATTGTGACTCATCAGTTATTAGTAATTAGTGTGTGTCTGTGTGTGCATGCATATTTGCATATGTGTGTGTGTGTGTATGTGTGTACACGAGAGTGTGTGTGTGTGTGTGTGTGTGTGTACACAAGAGAGAGTGTATGTGTGTGTGTGCTTGTATGCGTGTATGTTTGTGTGTATGTGTTTGTGTGTGTTAAACTCCTGAATCTACGAATGGGCAGGTGACCAAGATCTCAGGGTTCAACAATGAGTGAAACTGGTTGACAGTGCAATCCTGGAACAGGGTGGTGAGAACCTGATACAGCAATCCTGTGCTGGTTGCTTTTACCCACCGTCGTGGGCCGACAGGCCCCGAAAGGGGGTCTAGTGGAGATCTGCGTACGTATGTACGTCCGTCCGTCCAAACATTTTGCACTATATCTCGGAAGCTCCGGGGCCGAATCCAACCAAACTTGGTACCATAATACTTTGGGGTGGGGGAAGGGTGACCATGGTGACCTTGACCTAATTTGCATAATAATTTGGTCATGGGGTTAATAAGTTCAAAAATCACATTTATGGCCATTGTTAGCTGAGTGATGAAGTTAGGTGGCTGAAATCTTTACAGCAGCTAGTCCTTCTCCTTGGACATTTGTCAAACTGGCTGATAGGGGGCATGCATGAAGTATTAAATTGTAATTCTACTGAATCAGTGGAGTATGCAGGTGCATGTGACTTTATAGTTCAGAAAGATGCAACGGGGGGTTCGCCGCAGCAACGGCTTTCTTGTAAATATTGGTGGAGGCAGGCTGTACTCGCCAAACTCATCCAAGATTATTAAAACGAATCACTTCAAGGACTGACCTTTAAAGGTGGAGACCATGCACTGCACAGGGACCCACATTCCTCTCCTGAGTGTGGGGCCCAACATGAGGAGCCGGGCCTTCAAGAGCCTCTGTCCGTTTCAGACGGAGACCAAAAACAGAAACTTGAAATAAAAAAAAAGAAAATGATGGGGAATGCTGACTATAGGGGTCATTTGGAAGAATCAAGTGTGAAAGTGGGTGTAATGGCAGCCTGTACCCATGGCCTTCCGTTAAGGTTGAATACCTCAGTTCCGCACTCTTTGCTCTTTCCTCCTGATGGTAGCTGCTACACAATGCTGGAGAAAACGCGATTTTCAGGATGCATGTTTTAAAACTCCTGCCAATCCCCACCCCACTCCCGACTCCTCCCTCGTGTGTTTATTAGACTGTCCTTAATGGGCAGCATAGTGTAGCAGTGGACTGTACTTTCCCCCCATTGCGAGGAGGCATCGTGCTGGTGTCCTTCTGTGTGAAGGCCACATGGGCATCCTCCAGGCTTCCTCCTCCAATCAAGACCTCTCATCAGCCTATACTGAACATTACTAAAATGACAAATATGCATTGCAGCTGGATATGATCTGTATACTCCCTGCGGATAGGTTAGGCAGCTGGCTTAGTTCCCACTGTCGTGAGCTCCGTTACGAACGCCATGATTGGCCACTCGTAGCTGATCATGGATTAGCCACTCATAGCTGATTACACTGGACACAAAACAAATTTTTCGCACTTACAGTGCGAAAGAGGCTTAAAATGTCAGGTTTGGATACGAGGTGATGCGATGATGCGGACTGACAATTAATCGTGTTTATCCTAGGACATTTTTGAGCCGTCCAAAACTTTTCTACGGTCAACATGATTGCCACGACTGACCCCAAGATCTCATAAGATCGGGTAGGATCACCACGATTACGCCACGATTGTGCCGTGAATCGTGATAGTGGGAACCGAGCATTACCTGTGCATGCTTGATTGGATATTGGAAAGGCTTGTGGAGCAGAGCAAAGCCACCAATTAAGACCGTTTTGATGAATGTTGTCCTAATTAGACTTTTGGAAATGTTTGAACACCGTCAGAACAATAATTGAAAGATTTGTGGTCTAGAGCAACAAACTTGCCAGGAAGAGGGCATGGGCATTTTTTCTTCACACACAATGTGGAGGATGTTTATGGAGGCAAAGAAAAACCTAAAGATTGCAGCTTCTTCGTTGCACAATTCTTGGGCAGTTTGAAAGTTAGAGTTCCTCAATCAAATGTTAGATGTAACCATGCCAACAGGTTGTTTGGAATGGTTCACAGAAGGAGTCCTTACTCTGAGCATCCGACTAAATGACTAATTACAATGCCAGAACTTTCTCAAGTGTTAATTTAACAGTGATTGGAATCCTGTATTTTAGTTTCATTAGAATAAAATTGAGCTTTTTCACAAGAGGCATGTTTGGAGAAAAAAGGGGGGAGGGGGGTGCAACAAAATCACGATCACTCAAAGCATGGTGGTGGATTAATGATGCTTCAAGAGTTCTTTGAAATCTGTGGGGAAATCAATTCCACTGAATACCCAGATGTTTCAGTCAAACACCTGGTTGCCTCTGCCTAGAGGAAAAAAATTGCCAAATAAAACACTGATGCTCAATGAAAATCAACAGAGAAATGATTTTCAAAAATAAACATCCTCAGTTTGCAATGGCCATCCCAATCTCTAGACTCGAGTTTTGTTGAAAACTTGTCGGCGAAATTGAAAAGGGCTGTCTGCCGGCACAAAAATAGAAACAAGATTTTTAAAGGTTTTGCATAGCGGAGCTGCCTCCAAAACTGTTCACAAACCTTACTAGAAGACTCAACGTAGTTATCTACATATTGAGGGAGGTTCCACCAAACATTATTTCAAGCACTGTCAGTAAGTTTGATGCACAGTTTGAAAATAGTGCATCTCTCAGTCAACCTTTTTTTGCATATTACCATTAAATTAAATGCACATATGTTTGGACCAAACAATGATTTTCTGTTGCTTATTTTATCAGTTGTATATAGTCAGTTTTATTGACTGTATTGAAGGGTGCAGATAATTCTTGAATTAAGTGTACATTTCTTTCAGATGGAAAAAAAGCACGCAGTGGGTTGCAAATAGACACTAATGTCTTTTACAGCCAATAATTGATATGTTTTCAAAGAAAGACATTCAGTGAGTGGTGGAAGGTGAATACAGCAATTTTTCAAGCAGAACTTCAGTTTACTGGAGCCGAAGCTCAGCAGTTGATCACACTCTGGAGCTAAAATTAAGAAACGGCGACACTTAGTGGCTGAGTAGTGTAAACACAGCGTTGCTGTAGAGTTGGCCTTAGTTTGCCAATTCTTGTTCGACTTCTGAACTGGCATGTCAATGCTCATAACATTCCCAGTTAATTACAGTTTTGAAAATCAAATATAACAGAGACTGAATACAGACTTTGAAAAAACTATAGTAAAGGTTGGCCATGCATCAGCTCTCAGATGAATTAACAAACATGACTTGACATGCAAGTTTGTTGATTTACATTGTTATGGCCCCAATTTGTTATGACAGATAAGACAGCAAGAGATGACAGACAAAATTTTAATAACTTAAACAGATTTAATTAAACAAAGACTGACAACTAACCTACAATTTATACTACTATACTACTAACCTACTATTTATACTATGATCAAGATTGACATATACAAGAAAAAAAATATTTACAGTCCCTTGAGATGGGGTTGCTTGGTGATGTTCCCCAGCAAAAATCCACAAAACAAAACTTCACAGGTCTTGAAAAGAATGACAGGTCTGGTCAAATGTATCCTTCTGCTTGCAATTTCTCCGACTAGTTTACTCTCTCAATTTCTCTCCTTATATACTCTATTGCAGCCCCCTCCCACCTTCCAGACTTTTTTCAATTCTCTGGGACTTCCCCTCTCAGACATGCCCAAACCTAGCTCCAGACTGGGCTTAACAAAAAAATGTCAATACTGTCATCTAGTGGCATTTTTTCACATTACAACATTTTAATTTATTTACAAAACATACTGCAAAAACTACACAATGGACTTCTTGCAGCAATTAAAACATTTGAAAATATTAATTTTTGGTTGCAGTTGATGTGTTTGCGCCTCTGTAATGTGATGGTTTTTTTAATTTGGTTTTGTTGTGTCGTATTGCTGCTATGGCAACATTCGACAGCAAGATAAAATAGCGTCTGATTTTTCCCCCAAAATGTGACTGATCAGACTTTTTATAGTAGTGTGAGCAGCACAAATCATACTGAATCTGACACTCTAAAATTCGAATGGGGCATCTTCCAAAAATGAGGCTCTGTGCAAATTCTGGCTGGGCACGATGTCAAGCTATCTGGTCCTGCTGTAGTTAAGCTGTTTTCAACTGAGAGCACTTAAAGCTGCTGCAACTGATTTGGTCTTTTTAGCTGGTTGTCTGTTTCCTAGCCTGAGTCAGCAGTCCCTGCCTTCCATCTCCAAGCCAGACACGATTGTGCGTCGGTTTCAGACAGAGGCAGAGATCGAGAGCAGCTACTCAGTTACAATATTAGTACAATATACATAAACACTCTCAGCGATTGTTGTGTGAAAGCCACACTGAAAACATGGACCGATGACACTTTGCGTACATGCAGTAACTTTGACGTGAATATGGTGAGGAGATTGTTGTTACAGAAAAAATCCTAATCATCTGCACGAAAACACTTTTCTGCTAGCCCTTTTAAAGCACGCTTTATTTTTTTAATCATATAAATACATGCCATTGCCCAGTTACACAACAGTCTCCCTTTGTCAGAACAAATACCAGTAGCTACCAAGTTTTTCTGCTATCTGCTAATCAAGCTGTGGTCGGCCAAAAACGACGACAGTACATTTATAAAACCACTAACAGGACTACCAGAGACTAATAAAACTGCATAACTACCGCAGAGTAAAACAGCTTACCTTTTAAGTAGCCACAAGGCTAGTTGCGTATCACTTTTTAGACCCTTAGATCAGACATTTACCGTACAACAGTTCATACCCAATGCTGTTGTAAATCCCACTTTTATGTAATCACATTGTAACCTAAAAATCATATAGGTTTAAAGCATCATTGCTCTAACCATACTGAAGAATGATAACTCATGTAATTTATATTTAGGATCAAGCTACTAGAGTTTACTGAATTCAAATTCAGTTGAATGATTAAAAAAAACAACTTTAGCAAAAACATGTGGAAGAGGTCTACGAACGATCCCACTTATGTCACATCAGTGTCTCAGTACGGTCATTACTAATCACCAGTGAAGGTTATGATGTAGCCTCGCTCTCAGTGATTCTGCTTCAATTTCTTGCACAATTGTTTTTCCTGGTGTTGCCGGTTAAATTTACACGCAAGAGTATTTGCATGGGCTGCTCGTACACCACGTACCCAAACCTTCGTGTAGACTTAGGGTTAGTTTTAGGACACACCCCCACTATCAACCATGGAGTCAATGGCTGTGTTCGATGCCGCGCACTGACGTACTGCCCGCACAACCGATGACGGCAGATTTAGGGGGTAGGGTGTTCACTTATGCGTGGGGAGTGAGTATGTGTTCGCGAGAAGTTCCCCGGACGTATACTAGATCAGGAAGATATTTTGTGGGTGCATCGTAAGCTCAGAATTCATACATAAATTGCCCAAGATGCAGCGCGACGTAAAGCGCCAGAAAAACTTGCTGAGGAATAATAAAATGCAACTTTAACTGCAATTGCGGAAGTGAGTAGCGTGAAGTGTGACTAGTGTGTAGTGAGAATAGTGTATGTAGACCGTAGAGTGCAGTTTCGAACACGGCCATTGTAGCGTCAGTGCAGTTTGACTTTCCTGGTCCTGCAGAGTCTGTGACATAAACACCTGCAGGTGGCGCCAATGAGCAGCAGAAGAGCAGCAGCTGAGCCCAGCAGCAAGGCCAGAACATCCAGGCTGTGGTAGGCGTACCAGGGCATCTTGTAAGACTCAGTACGCAGGTGTGCCGCTCCTCCATGCCTCATGACAAACTCTATCCAGAAGATGGCGCTGTCTAGGGGTTCTAGGGGCCGGTCACGATGCAGTCGGGATAGCCTGCGCATGTTCTCCCTGTAGGGCTTCTGCTCATCCAGGATGTCTCGCAGAGCCTGGGTCAGAGAGTCCACCTCCAGTGACAACACGTCCAATGCTAACCCTGCGCCCCGTGCCTCAATCCGCACCATGTTATCTGGCTGGTCAAAGATGAGTGGTAGGCCAAGCACAGGTACACCATGGTAGATGGCCTCATACAGACCATTGGTGCCCCCATGAGTGACGAACGCGCGGGTCTTGGGGTGGCCCAGCAGGTCATTTTGTGGCAGCCAGTCCAGCAGCAGGGTGTTGTTCCCCAGGGTAGAAGGCCGAGGCCCCAAGTGCTTCCACAGCACCTTCTGAGGCAGGCGGGCGAAGGCTGAGGCTATAACCTCCGATTTTTGGGGGTCAAGGTCGCTGAGGAGAGTGCCCAGGGACATGAGCACCACCCCATGCTCCCCGGAGCTCTGCACAAAATCCTCCAGCTCTGGGGGCAGCGGCTGGGCGGGGCGACACTGGAATCCGCCCATGTACACCACATTTGGCATGGTGGGGCGCGGAAACTCGAAAACAAAATCCACCCTCATCAGCCAAAGATCAGCTCCTTGTATAAGTGAGTAGGTGTCGACCCCTGGGGGGAAAAATTCATCACATACAGCCTGGTATGGTGGATCAGCCACAAAATAATATGTGTAGAGTCTAACGCCATGGTACAAGAGGTTGGAGACCCTCTGCCAGAAGTCCATCCTGTCTGAGTTTTGGGAAAACAATATTGGGACGTATGAGAGGGGCGAGGGGGCGATGCCTAAGTGGCCTTCACCGTTATATATCCAGCGCACGTTTAGGACCAGGGGCAGCTTCAGATAATGTGCAAGCAGGATCCCGGTGGGGAAAACTGGGTCGGTCAGGACTAGGTCAAATTGATACCCCTGCAGCCTCTGCATCAGTGTCTTGTCCTTGAACATAGTACGAGCCACGTGGGCCACCACCAAGTTGTTCTCACGTGTCAACTGAAAGAGGTTCGAGTGGAATTTAAGGAAACCCAGGAGTGAACCCTCTTGTTTGCGTAGCTCCAGGGATCTGTTCAGAAAACCAGCCATGAAGTCCTCACTCTCAATATTCTGCGCAGTTTCCTGCTCCACAGTGATGGAGGTGTAGTGAGGGGAATCTTTGGCGACGTACCAGCTGGTGGAAGACCGCAGAACCGTGACCTGATGCCCCCGGGAGTGCAGTGCCTTCACCAGGACCTGCATGTTCAGCCAGTGGCTCCCGTCGACCGGGTACACCAGCACCCGCCCACCTTCACAGCCTGGCTCCACCCACAACAGCAGCACAAGCACCATAAAGAGAGCTGTCATGGCGTATGAGGAGTTGTCGCTACAGCAAATGATGAGAGAGACCGTTAATAGCCAAGTTAATGTAGCACCCTGCAAATCACTGCACAGAGTTAAGTCATCTCAGCTGCATGGAAACAGGATGCACTAGGAGTTCAAGTGGTTGATACTAAGGACCGTATTCAGAAACGACACTCACACTCACCCTCCACTCACCATATAGTAAGTATGATTGAAATGTAACTGGAATGCGAGATAGAGATCGACTTAACACTTACTGAGGGAGCGGTCCCACTCCTCGCCAGTTGCTATTCACAAACAACGCTCGAGCATAACTGACAGTAGTGGGTACTGGGTACCACAGCCGGTGCGTCGGCTGCTGCAAAGGGACGCTCAATCCGCACCCTTCAGTGCTGAATGACCTAAACCTGTCGCAGTTTACTTTTCTTGATTAGAAGGTTTCTCAGACAAATTGGTAAAACGACAATCATATTTATTTTTGATAGTGCTGTTATACATTGCTTCATTGAGGCGTTTCTTTGGCGTTTCTTCTTTCATTGAGGCACGTAAATGACGACGTAAAATATCAGCATGTCTTCATAAATTCTGCGGTGAACTAGCTGTGAAACGTGCCGAACATTTCCTTCTACGTTCAGCAATTAAGAATGTAGAAAAGAATGGATTCTCGTGACTTACAGCTACATGAGACTCGCAGACCAATCCACACGCGCCCCAAGAGCCAGCTGAGCGCAGCATTTTGCAACCCATCAGTGAAGAAAAGCACGAGAAATCCGAATGTGTGAGAGTTGACAGATGTGCGTCATTAATGAAAACTGGCTACACCTGACAATGTTGAGAGTTTTCTTGAGTTTTTGCAATGGTAATTTAAATGAATTGAAAACAGGGCGATAACAATCAATGCTCATTCTAACTTAACAAGTAGAACTGGCGACACATGATAATCAATAAAATTTTATTAAATGATTGGATATGACCTTTTTTCAATCATTATTTTAAAGGTATGGTTTTGAGCTTCCCCTATTGCCAGTTCACCAGTAGCCACTGGTGGGTACACAAATTCTAACCTCGAGTTCACCACAGTGCAGTTCGTAAACACTGAAACCAGGTGGTCAGTTAGTAAGTTACTGGTATTGTTATGATCATTAAAGTTAAAATTTGCACAGTTGCGACTGCGTCGAGCACGTGGCTGTAAATGATCCAGAGTTTCTAATGTTTGTAACCACCTGAAAGCCATGACAACGAAATACCGGCGCAAGTTAGTGTGGCTCAAGGGAGGTGTTCCCTGCACTCAACCTTCACTCAGAAAGAGACGCTATTTTCAGTGTGAGTGAGGTCTCTGAAAGCAAATGAGGGCTAGGACAACCTCTGACTCGTTTAGTATAACCTGACACTAAGTTTTAGTACTCACTCGCACTCAATTAGTGTGAGTGTTGTTTCTGAATACGGGCCTAATTCTTAGGAACCTGGCTGCAACAAAAGAAAAAAAAAGGAGGTTGTTATGTGACCAACTGGACAAGATGGCAGCCTAAGTTTTCAGCCCCAATCTCAGGTTCACTAAATTGTTTATTTTTAAAGTTACTGGTTTTCATATTGTCTAATCTTTTTTGGATCAAAGGAAGCCAATGATGATGATGAAAAGCAAAAGCTAAGAGCAGGACATTAATACCATTTCTGAGTTTACATTGGAAAAACAGTGTGACTACTTCTAACTGAGCCTCACCCAGATTCCACAGATGGGGAACCATAGCGATGAGAAGCTAAGCGCTATTGAACTAGCCACGCTGACAGCAGGCCTCGGCACAGTCACGTCTGCCGTTAACATAAGTAAAACCACTGTTGAGAGTAGCTCTAGCCGCGACAAAGCTCAAAAGGCAATGGAGCTCAAGTTAGCCGGCATAAAGGACAGGACCAAAGGGAGAAAAGTTTGTTTCTGGCCTGGAAAGGCTCCAAAGCTTTTCAGTTTCTCATGCACTCTCCACCTAAATGGTTCCCTACTGCTGATGACCTCTAGATTGAGATTATGGAGCACATCAGATTTAATATGACAACACACACACAAACCAAGGGTTCACAGCTCACTCATTTTCAATATGCTTCACTACCCAACCTGCCACGCCATGCTACGCACTGACAGGACAATCCATGGTTTACATTAATGGTCAAAGAATTCCCTTTTCTGCTGTCTACTGCAGTTTCACTGTTAACCAGTGGCAAGTCTTTCATCGGGCAGCTGGATGGATGCATGGAGCTCGAGATGAAGGTTTGGACCTTTTCTACTTTACACACTTCTAAAAAAGACAATTTATGTACACAATACATATAATTGTGTAATGCATTTCCAATTTGTCTCTTGCTTTTTTGCAAAGCTGCATAATATTTCAATGGCATATATGAAAATTTTTTACTATGACAGGGTTAACAGGATTATTTATGGTTTGTTTTGCAAGTTATGTCATATCAGTATGAAGACAGTTGATATGATCATTTGAATGAACCATCTCAGGTGTTATAAAATTCATCTTTCCGGAATGATACATATCATTAGAAAAACAATTGAAACAACAAAAAGAACAAACAGTATGCCATTTGTTTTGTTTACAGTAAAGATTTTATTAGTTTACAAGCTGCACTAGTTCCTTAGCAAATTTACCAACATCTTTGTATAGGTCTTGTGTTTGGCCAAATTGAGTTTGATGTTTGTAACAAAAATTTTGTAGTGTCTGCAACGTGTCCAGGAGCAAGGTCACAAGATGTAGCAGCAAACCATTCCTATGAATCTATGATAGGACTTATTTGTGCCTATTAAATGATGTTTGTTATATTTCTTTGAGAGATTTTTTTTTCATATAAAATCCATATTGATGTAAAATTTTATAGTGTCCGAAACTGAAATTGTAATAATTTGCTGTTACATGTTAAAATAACTCACCTCTGATCTGTAACTGAAATGAAGTTAAAAAAAAAAAAATTTATGTATATATAATAACAATATGACATGACATGACAAGAATGGAAAGAACAGGCCTTTCAGCCCATCTAAGCTTGCCAGTTTCTTTATACTATTGTGAATATATCCCTTCAGATACTAAATGAATATATATTATTTTATATTATCTATATTTCTTATGCATGTTATATTTATGCATTTTAACTGTCACTGACCAGACCTTACATTAAGTGTTAAGTAACATTAACTTTGATGTTAGCAGAGCATAGCCAGTGAAAATAAGGCATGTGTCTGGAGCTGCTTGGTGAGTATAACGTGTGCTGCATTCTGCAAACATATCAATCATTGCTGTCATGCATCATGTACACCCTAACATGCTGATTGTCCTTCCTGGGGTGCATGGGCTCTTCCAGCAAGATAATGCAACTTCTCACACGGCTAGAAATGTCCGTTCAATCATCAGTGGGACCACTTTGACCATCATGTTTGCTCTATGGATCCTTCACAATGCACCAGCAGCTGTGAAATGCACTGCAGTCAGCATAGCTCCAGATAACTATGACAACTTTCCAGCGCCTTACTGAGACGCTCCAAGCTGGACTACCTGCTGTCTGCGCCACACACAACGGTTACCCTGGAAATTGGCTGGCGGTCATAAAAATGTCACTCAACCAGGTATAACCAAGCAAACTTTGAGTAAATGGAGTATATGCAGTAATGGTGTCCAAATGGACTTTTCAGTGAGATTTCAGGCATCAGGAGACTGAAAATGTGCATTTTTTGAAAGCATCACCATCACTGCAATTTTTCTTTTTTGGTCAGTGGCTACTTATAACAGACTGCACTGCAAAAGCAGTTGTTTGGAACTGCACATTTGGCACTCAAAGTATTCAAAGTATTAATTTCAGTTATTTCCAAAGTTTTAAGCAGGTTAAAATAAAATTGAGTGTTATTAGGTCTCAAAGCAAACAACATTCATATTGGAGATACTGATAATAAATGTTCTCAGAAGTTCATAACAGTGCCATGTATGGACACTTCATAGTAAATTAGTGAATTATATATTAAGACTTTAATTTAATAATTAAACTTACTCGGGGCACCACCCTTCAAGTAAAGGGGAAATTAATAGCAATTGAAATTACTAAGTCTTATTAATGTTCCATCATAAATGCCAAATTAGTACAATCACAATTTACGTTATAAATGAACGATTACAATATTCAACAAAAATGGGAAAATTAGGCTTAATTATCAATGCTAAAATTCAATAGTAATATAATTACCATCAACATCCAGCATCAATAATATAACCACACCCTAAAGGAAAGAGGAGCTCTTGATTTGGCAGAGGTTAGATTCAAGCTAATATTCAGACAACCAGAGGCACTTGTTGAAAACATATAGAAAGGTTTATTATGTCTCAGTAGCAATGAACAGGCACTCAATACCACTTGAAAAAAACAATAAACACGCAGGAAGGATTAAATAGCAGTTACAGTATATTGTGAAACAGTGTATACAATTGGACTAAAGGTAAGATGTGTGAGAGTGTGTCTGTGCGTATACATGTGTGTGAGTAAGTCTGTGTACCAAAAAGGAGGGGTTAAAATTTCAGGCTTGGACTCAGATCCAAAATGGAGGACTTGGATCTAAGAGGGCGGACTCAGATCTAAAATGGAGGACTCAGATCTAAAATGGAAGACTGATGATATGGCAGTCTGCGAACCACGTGTGCTTGAGAGTGGAGGAAGTGAAAGGGAGAACAAACATCAACAATTAGCGAAGAATCGCACATTTTATATTCTAGCTGAATCTGCCCAGATGCAAATTTCCTTACTTGCGATCATTCCCGAGTGAGTGACCCAGTTCTCCAGTATCAGTGACTGTGTCTGAGTGAAGGCTTCTGGCGTCGGTCCCTTTGTTTCCAGAGCTCTTAAGCGGACAGACCACCATATTCTTCTTCGTAGGTTGGAAAAATTAGCTGGTATTTCTGGACTTGCCCTTTCTTGGTTTAAGTCTTATTTGTCTGATAGATCTCAGTTTGTCCGGGTAAATAACAAGTGTTCAGAGTATTCCAGGGTTAACTTTGGAATACCTCAAGGATCTGTTCTGGGCCCTTTGCTTTTTTCACTATACATGCTTCCGCTTGGAAATATCATAAGTACACTTGATGTTAAATACCATTGCTATGCAGACGACACGCAGCTCTATATATCCTTTAAACCGGGTGAAAATGATCCGGTTACTAGATTAGAGATGTGTCTGAAAGCTGTTAAAGCTTGGATGACGCAAAATTTTCTTTCACTAAACCCAGATAAGACTGAAATATTGGTACTGGGTCCCAAATGTCTTAGAGACTCATTCGTTAAGTTCTCTCTTAACTTAGATGACCTCTCTGTTTCTGCCAGAGCTGTCGTTAAAAACCTTGGTGTGACTCTTGATTCAGAACTCTCTTTCCAGGCTCACATCAACAATATCATCCGAGTGGCTTTTTTCCATCTTCGAAACATATCTAAACTTAGAAAAATGTTGTCTCTTAAAGATGCTGAAAAATTGGTTCACGCATTTGTCTCTTCTCGGCTGGACTATTGCAATGTCTTACTGTCTGGTTGCACTAGCTCAGCCCTGAAACGTCTTCAATTAGTGCAGAATGCTGCAGCTAGGGTTCTGACTAGGACTAAGAAATATGATCATATTAGCCCGGTGCTCAAAAATCTTCATTGGCTGCCTGTAAAATTTAGAATTGAGTACAAAATACTATTACTAACTTACAAAGCCTTAAATGACTTGGCCCCGGAATATCTTTGCAGTCTTCTCATTCCTTACTCCCCACCAAGATTACTTCGTTCACAAGGTGCTGACTACTTGAAAATTCCAAATATATCTAGAATTACAATTGGAGGCAGAGCATTCTCTTATAAAGCACCAATTCTATGGAACAATCTCCCAAGACAAATTAGGGCTTCGGACACACTCTCTGTCTTCAAGAGTAGGCTGAAAACTTATCTTTTTAGTCAAGCCTATGATTAGTTCATGATTAGTTATGTGTTGGCTCTGGTGGGACTGACTACAACCTTGATTTATGACATGTTCACGATATTGGAAGCCAGTGTTATGTAAATCCATGTGGAACCGGTGGCACTGAGCCTGCATTGACGGTGCCAGTGGGGCTTGCTACAGCCTCAGTCACTGGGGAGGTCCATATGGTACTGGTGTAGTGTTAAGCAAGTCCACGTGGAACCGGTGGCACTGAGCATGCATTAACGGTGCCAGTGGGGCTTGCTACAGCCTTAGTCACTGGGGAGGTCCATATGGTACTGGTGTACTGTTAAGCAAATCCATGTGGAACCGGTGGCACTGAGCATGCATTAACGGTGCCAGTGGGGCTTGCTACAGCCTTAGTCACCGGGGAGGTCCATTTGGTACTAGTGTCTAGAAAATCTGAAGTGATCTTCCTGGAATAAGTGTAGGGCCTCTGTGCTGCTGGAAGTGGATGGAGCGGCGTTGACTGTTTCCTGACCAGTCAGCTCCTAAATTCTCATTTGGCACATGACACAGGACTGTATTTTTATTAATATGCAGTAGTTTTATCCAGTGCCTCACCCCACTTTTTTCTGTCTTTCTCCGAGGATCTTTCCCTCCACAACCCTGACTCCTGGACCATCCGAGCCCTGTCCCTCACCATGAGCGCTGGCTGCTGCTGTCCTGATCCAGTCCTGCACCATCCTTGGCATGCCACTTCCTCCAGCAACTGATAGCACTGTTTAGATGGACTTTTATGGAACTCTATTGTCATTATCTTCTTATTAACTAGCTAGCCCGCGGAGGATGGGCTTCCCCACTATAGCCGGGTTCCTCCTGAGATTTCTTCCCACTGGGGAGTTTTTTCTCACCACTGTTTTAGGATTTTTCTCCCTACCGGGAGTTTTTTGCCTCATTTGCTGTAGTGGGGAATAGGCTGGGCACTGCCCTTTCAGTAACTCATCTCTGACTGTAAAGCGTCTTTGTGACAGTTTATCTGTGAAAAGCGCTATACAAATAAATTGAATTTGAATTTGAATTTGAATTTGACAGGAAACGGAGTCTGTTTTTTAAGGCGCAATGATGCACAGGAGAATGCAGAGAGTTTGTTGATTTGTTGATTGGGAAAAATAGCAAAAAGGGAAGCTGGTCGCCTTTTCGTTTCTTCCAAAGGTTAAAGACATTGAAAAAAAAGAAATTCCACTGTCGTCTCCCAGTGTGAATTCTTTTACCGGTTCTTGAATAAATACGCCTATAGGCAAGAAAAGTAATTACGGAACAGAACGTAGTTAATCTTTACCTCTACCGTGGCCGACTGGAGAGGTCCGAAAAACTTTGTTCTTTGTTCTGTTCCAGGGAACTTTTCAGTCAGATGGATGCCCACCCCTTGATATCCTCTAACCCCGCCGTGGCAGAAATCCAGAGATGGAGAACAATGGGTTGCTTAACTTTTTAAAGGGGTTTGACGTCATTAGTTTTATTGTATTAGAGATAATGCTTTTGGAATTCTGGGAAATGGAGTTTAAATGGCTGTCCTCTGTTGTTTGCAGCCATTTTGGCGGACCTTGGCCCTACACTTTCACTAATCAAAAATAAATCAATAACATTCTGAAACAGAATTCTGAACTTCAAATTCATAAGACGTGACAATTGCATTATTTTCATGGTACCAGACCAAGCCACTTCTGGACCAAAGGATTTTGGGCCTGTGACCATTTTTGAGACAGCTCAGCTGTCTAGTCAGATAGTAATTTAATTACCCACCACCACACTGGCTGAGTTCTCATTCTTTCATTCTAAAATCAATGCATGCATGTCTAACTCTTGAAAACTCATCACTGCTTTCTCCTCTCTGCTTTCCTCTCCCCATCTTCCTCCGAGCTCATCTCTCTCTGCGAATGAATTTCTGGCTTTCTGCCCTTTCTGTCCAAGACTCAGGGGCATGCCATACTCAATTAATTATCATCTTTTCTCTAACAGAGTCTCCTCCTTGACCCCTACCAGTCTGGCTTCTGAGCTGGCCACTCAACAAAGACCACTCTTCTGTCTGGGATAAATGCATTTGCTACAGCGCGTGCCTCAACATTCTCCTCCGTCCTGGTTTCTCTATACCTGTCAGCTGCCTTTGATACAGTTAACCATCAACTCCTGATCTCCTTTGTGGCTGAGGTGGAGGTTTCTGGGACTGTCCTCTCTTGTTTTTTTTTCCTATCTTGCTGATAGGACATATCAGTTGTCCTGGATAGGATCGGTCTCTTCTTCCAGGCCTCTTTCTACAGGTGTCCCTCAGGGATCTGTTTTTGGGCCCCTATTGTTCTTCATTTACATTAAGTCTCTTGGTTCTGTTATCTCATCCCATGGTTCATTACCACTGTTAAGCTGATGACAACCAGCTTTTCTTCTCCTTTCCTCCTACTGACACACAGGTTCAGGGCAGAATATCAGCTTGCCTGGTCTGACATCATACAGATGGCCAGACATCATCTAAATTTCAACCCAGCGAAGATGGAGCATCTCTTCATGCGCCATCAAACCTCCCCTCCACAACAGCTTACAATCACCATTGACGACACTGCAGTAGCTGCTACCTGCTCTGCGAAGAACCTGAGGATCATCTTAGAAAACCGACTAGACTTGAAAAAGCATGTCGCAGAAAAAAAGCTTGGTCCCTTAGATTTCTTCTGTACAAAATCAAATGGATGTGGCCATACCTGACCACGTACTTAGCACAGCTCTTGATTCAAGCCTCAGTGATCCCCCTAGACTGCCGCAAAGCCTTCCTTACTAGTTTACCATCTTGTGCTCTTCAAACCCTGCAGCTCATCTACAATGCAGCGGCTTGTCTCGTCTTCAACCTCCCCAAGTTCTCCCATGCATCGCCTTAACTGAAATCCCTGCACTGGCTGCCAGTTGCACGCAGTCAGATTCAAAGTCCTGACTCTGGCTTATGCTGCTGCAAACAAAACATCCTCTTGCTACCTACAAGAGGTAATCATCACATATATACCTGCTTCGCCGGTTTATGTTCTGCATCTACAGGATGACTTCATTCCCCTGCCCTCCCTCTGAATGCCAGTTGCTCAGCCAGATCATTTGACTTTTCCAATCTTGCTCCCCAGTGGTGGAATGACCTGTCCACCTCCCAACAAACTGCTCAGTCTCTAGAGATCTTCCGCTGTGACCTAAGGACTCATCTCCTTAGACAGTACCTGACCTAGAACCACCTTCCCCTGCTCAATTAAAAAAACCGATCTGTTGTGTTGGTTTCCATTTGCTTCTTACTGCTGTCCTTCAAGCAGTTGAAGGAAGCAACATTGAGAATGCAATGAGGCAAATTACAAGTCATTGACTGGATCCCCTTGAGTTGTATGTAACTTTCTGGGAGCAGCTGGGCCTGGTACAACTGAAAATATACAATAATGGACAAACAATGTTGTAATAACTGCCCGATAATGTTAATAAAATTAATCAATATGTAATAACTGCGATAATGTATAACTTTAACCGATAATGTAATAGCTGCCTGCCCGATAATGTAATTACATTTTGAGCAATGATGTAATAAAGTGTCTGCCTGATAATTTAATGACATGGTTTTTATGTTGGGTTTGTTTCATATTAGTGTCGAGCTCAACCTCAAAAGTGAGACTGCCATAGTGAATTCCACACTTTACAGTTTCAGAGTACTTGATTCAAAATGACTAGGACACTGAATAATGTGGAATTACCTACTATAAATCTGTACAATGTGGAATTACTAATTCGACGCAGTAAAGCTTTGTTGTATGTAATTCCACATAGTTCAGTTTCATAGTAATATTTCAGATTAAGGCCACACCTCCAGCCGTCCAGCTCACCGGACTACTAAGATCCGAACCGCTCTTCAGTCATTATTCAATTATCACTTGCATCTGCTGAGCGTTGCCACTGGGTGGTGGCAGTGGTGTATACAAGTCCTAGCTTCACTCAGTAGCACTGAAGTCTCATAAGGCCACGCCTGTGCGGCATTGTTAGTCTTATCTCCGTATTCGCGTCTGCATTCCAAACCAAAGCCTAGTGCTGTCATTGTTTATACAGCACTTTATTTTTTTTAAAGAACATCATCCCCTTTGTTTTCCTATGTTGTAATACCTAATAACTGTAACCTTATAACAGTCATTGTATTACTCATTGTACTATTGTTAGAACCACTGTTCCTCTTTATTTTTCCACTGCAAAGTCTGTGCCCACTGCCCTGCAGTTGGCACAGAAAATATAACCAAATCCATCCTTGCACTTGAGTCCAGTCCTCAACCTCTTGTCGCCCACGCAATTGCGCGAGACTCAGCTATTACATTCAGTTCAATAGCCATTATACATTGTTCAGTTTCATTAATTTGGCACTGTGTGGTTTTTATAGTCATTTCAATCACTGAGAAGTCTGGGTAAAATAAAACTTTTGGTTGGAACCTTCAAAAAAAAAAAAAAAAAAAAAAGGAAGGTTCCAACCAAAAGTTTTATTTTACCCAGACTTCTCAATCCAAACAAACACAGGTAAGTCTTTTCTTCTTTTGAAGTTCAAATAACCGTGACCCAACAAAGTGAATAACAAAGTACTGTCCAGTTTATAATCAATATAAAGTGTCCAACTTTCCTTTAGTCAGAGGATTTTTCTCCAGCCATGTGCTCCAACCTTCTCTGTGCGATCCACTCTGCCCAAATGATCTTCCTGGCTGCCTTTTATTTGTTCTCCTGGTCCACTCCCCCAGCCCGGCTTCAATCAGGTGTCTCAAACACCTGCAGCTGTCTAATTCCTGGTGGCTTGTGGGGGATGAAGTTTGTAGTCTGGCAGCCATTTTGTGGTTGGAGAGCTGCCTGCTGGGAGATGTAGTTGGGACGTATTGCCCATCCACTACCTGTCCCCTTGTGATGCCACACTGCATAAAGATGTTTCAAATGGCCTTTTATTTCATTTCAACAATTTAAACGATCATGAAGTGAAGGTTAGATGTGCCAAAAAGGTAGTGCTGAAATTCAAGAGCAGTTTCTTTCGGAAAGAATAGGCCTGTGATGATACGCTCAGAGGAACCAGTCACAACTTAGGGATCATCCAAAAATCGTAGCCTTTATTACAAAATGGGTCAGGACCAGAGGACACAAGGATTGCCAAGCCAAAAATCAAAATACAAGAAGCAAAGTCGACTACACAGGCCGGGGTCAAAACCAGTAAATCAGAAGTGCGACGGTACATAGACTGCAGGCCAAAATCGTAGTCGTAATCCAGAGCAGAGGGTCATACACAGGACATCCAAATACAGTAAACGTGGTCAGACAGAAAAAGGTCCAAATCCAGGCACAGAAGGGCAATGGAAATCTCGAGGTCGGGCAAAACAGCCGTGAAGAAGCAATTAACAAAAGGCATACGAGGAGCTCTGCGCAGATGAAAATTGCAATGAAGACTTTAAATAGACAAGAGGGAAGTCACATGCTATGCAGGGAACAGGTGAATCGGATAAGACTAATTACAGAGGTAAGCACACATGGGGAAGTCCTTAAGCACAAACAATGGGCAAAAACCAAAACGTGGACAGGATCCACGCAGACAGCCTATGACAGATAAACAGCTCCGGTAAAGGAGTTCTAAGTGCACAGTTAAGATTCCAGGACAGAGAGAGAAGCACCTGAGGGGCGTGAGCTGTAATCAGAGCGGAGTACAGGGAAAACAAAAGGGGCGGAGTTACAGAACAGAGCACAGCGGGGCAGAATTAGTTATATTAGTAAACAGTGATATCTGCACACCTAATCAAAATATGTGAATGTTAGTTGGTTAGTTTATGTACAAATCAAGGGATTAGTCTACAGTAAAATTACCAATACTAACTAAGAAACCTATGTAGCAGCTAATTAATACGGTGATTTCAGAAAAGCAGGAAGGAAGGTAAAACGAGACTTGAAGGAAGTTTGTGAAACACCGGAAAACTTCCGAAATCACCCGAAGCGTGTCTGCATGCAGACAGGGGAGTACACAGGCAAGATAACACAAATCACATCAGACATTACAGGGGAGACAATGTGCAATGCAATAATGGAATGGAATAAATAAACATGAAAAATAATAAATACAGAAACAGACAGATACTGAATCATAACAAGGCCCATGAATAAATTATTTTTCTGTATTGAATTTAGCCCATTATTTTGTCGCTGTCTGATTGGATGGGGGAGAGAAGCCATGTCTTAAATTGCCAATTGATTATTACCATGATAGGAAAAAGTATTAAACTAGAGCTGCGCTCAGGGAGCGCAAGTACCTCCTCCAATGTACTCAATGTTATTTTTGCCAGTATTAGCAGCAACCCCTGTGTTTATGCAGTCCTGTAGTCTTCTCGTAAATATGTTTATAATGTGCTTTTGACCTTTCTCATACCTTTGACCGTGACCTCCAAAATTTAGTAACCTCTTCCTTGAACAATACTTAACCCTATAATGCCCAGACACAGACATTATAGAGAAAATATGACCCAGTAATATTTTTAAGTACTGAAGGGTAATTCCAGGAGTATCATATCTGATACAGCCAAAAATCTGCACCCCTCCAGAACTCAACACTTGAAATTTCCAATTATTTATATGCTCTCTACTATCTATAACTATCCCTTAACATGTATAAGAATAGGTTTTTGTGTAATATTTACCTTGGAATGCTGAACTTCACTGCCAAAGTCCAAGGAAATTCATGAATTCCCATTCACATGGGAGCTACTACCATGAAGTGAGTGACTAGGGGAGAGACTCCTGTAATATCACTTCTTTCTTCCAGGTGGCAGCACTGAGTATCAGATATGATACAATGAGCAGTCGCGGTTGTGCTGCATCTTACCAGGGACGCATAGTCCTTCAAATTTGGTGTATCATGTATGATACAGGGGGCATTATAGGGTTAAGCATTCCACCGCATAATCCTGCTTACAAACAAACCAACAAACCAACCAACAGACATCAGCTCTGACCCATGCTCCTCCGACCAGACACGCATCTGATGCACGCGCTTCTGATCCACCTGCATATACGTTACCTGACAACGCCAACTTGCCGAAGGAGGTACTTGTGCGCTGTGAGTGCAGCTCTAGTTTTGAATTGTGACACACAGTTTTCTCTTAAAATAAATGTTTAGCTCGGCATTATGCTGGGTGGATAGCCATCAGATCAAAGGAGATGCTCTAAAGAGCTCATGCTCTACCGACTTAATATTCCATATTCCTAGACATATTCCAAAGTTCTTGTGACGGTGTGTTCAGGAACCACAAGTAAGAGAGGGAAATCCAAAAAACGTATGCCTTTATTGGAGTCCGAGTCAAAGCCAAAAAACAGGAATTGCCAAACCACAATACGAAATCCAAAAACAGTGTCAATAAGACAGGCAGGGGTCAGAACCAGAAGACAGATGAGCAGAGGTACAAAAACGAAAGGCAAAAAGTTGTAGTCGATGAACAAAGCCGAGGGTCATACACAGGGCATCCAAACACAGAACTCGTAGTCATACAAAAATAGGTCGAAATCCAGAAAGACAAAAACAATACAAAAAGGGCAATGGCAAGAATAAAGGTCGAACAATCCAGTAGAAGCGAAACAATATTCTATGGTATATGAGGCACTCTGCACAAAGAAGTATTGATCAATGTCCTGACAAGAGCTGTGAGTGAAAAGACTTAAAATAGACAAGAGGAAAGTCACATGCTATGCAGGGAACAGGTTAATTGGATCAAACTAATTACAAAGGAATGTAAATGAGGAAGTTCCTAATCACATAAAATAGGCAAAAGCCAAAATGCAGACAGGGATAGCGAGACAGCCAAAAGACAAAACAAACAGATCCAGTTAGAGATTTCTACGTGCACAGAGTGAGAGGCATAACAGTGATTAGACATGTGCAGAGAATGTGCTATGGCACAGCAAAGTACATTGAGTGAAGGCAAGAGGCGGAGACTAGAACAGGGCGAATGCTGAGGGATCGTTAGTCAATTAGTAGAGTGCAGCTATACAATCCCTAGTGCTTGTTAGTAAGTTAGTACTATGTACAATGTTAGTCTTGGTTAGTAATTTAACAAAAAACAACAAACTGTTGGTATTAGTTAGTAATCTAGAAAAAGCAAGATGAAGAAAGTAAATGAGATTGGAAGGAATGTTTGAAATCCCAGAAACCATTAAGTCACCCGAAAGTGTGGCACGCAATACTAGGGCTGTGAGCAATCACATGACATGAGACCAGACAGGGGGAGACAAAGTGCAATGCATGGGTGGAAGCAAAACATGGACCAGAATTTGACTGCAGGAATGGAATATGGCAAAATACAAAACATGGAAAAACTAAACTAGACAATACATGAACAAATCTAAGCCAAATACATAATTCAAGACATGGTCAGACATAGCAAAGATCCAAATCTCAATCAGACAGAACGTAAAGAAACATGGCAAAACAGATCAGGGACATGGCAAAGCAGATCAGAATCATGACAGTCAGAGCAGAATCATAACAGTTCTGTCTTTTGACATATATAATGGCCATGCACAGTTATACATAAAATTTGTAATCTCTATGGTATAAAGCTGGGTTGGTTGTAAATTGGAGAAGGATGCTGGTGGTGATTGTAGCATTGTGTCAACATGCAAGACATTTTCGAGTAGTCAGTACAGTGTACTGTAGCGGTCTCGCTACTGTAGGACTGAGACTGAGGCAGGAATAGCGGTTCTCGCATCGCCTGGGGCGGGCTTCGCTTTATTTGCAGGACCGTTTCTTCGTCTCGTACCAACTGACTCATCATTCCAACAACACACAACATTTACAACAACACACATTTTCTCATGCTGGCAACTCAGCCATCTTATACCCCCCACCCCGGACCTGATTGGCTCTTTCTCCCTCCCCAGCCAATAGCGACACTCCGCTGTTTTTTTTTTTAAGTTTAACTTTAACAGGCAAACACGAACTGGGGCAGGATCGCCACAGCACATTTCTCTATAGTTGGCGTATTTTCAGAAAATAAATTCTCAGCATTTTTCCTTTACTGTTAGAATTGGAAAGCAGATGTCAGTGTTAATTCTCGGATTTCCCAAGGGCGTGGTGCTTGGATTTGAAAAATGGCACAGCAGATGTGCGGAGCAACTGGTTGTTCTGAAAATGGTCACAGAAGTTTAACAAGCAAGCAACGCCCTGCCAAGATCGCACGCCCTCATTCCTAATACCCGCCCATGATGCCTAGCCTACGGAATGCCCGCTGGGTGGGAAAGCGGGGTTTCTTTTCGGTGCGTACCAAGCTGAGTGTGTTAAAGAGCTTAGGACAGAGGTGGGTAGCGAGGGCCGTATCTGTCCCTGGTTTTCACACCAACGTCTGGTCTTAAATTAGTTGATTGTCTCAATTAGTCAAACCATTTATGAAATCTGACGTTTCATGCGCATTTCTTTAAATTATCATGAAACTACAAAGACTAGTTTTGTCTCCCTTCATAAAACATTTTCCTTTAATCGAATCATTGCGAAAATCTATATTTGTGCATGCAATCAATTAACTCAATTAGTCAGGGTAATTGATAGGAATAAAAAGCTGCATACACACCGGCCCTCCAGGACCGTGATTGCCCACCCCTGGCTTAGGACATGGACTTAGCAAGTTTATGACATCGAAAGGGTCCAATTAAAAGAATTCCCATCGTCCGCCTAAAAAAAATGTAGAAAATAATGCTTAACTAAAATCGCAATTTTTGTTACTTTCCCCACCCCCCTCAGCAACAAACATTCTGATCAACACAGAAATTCGACCCTGGCCTCCCTTGAGCGGTCACTTCATAAGTAGCACACGGTGCGTCCAGCAACGATGGCATCCGAGTCAGATCCAGACATTTCCTCATAATTTTCAGTTGAATCTGTCCATTTTGATGAAGAAGAGTACTTTTTTTATGGCAGATGAGGAAACTCAACATAAAGCTGCTATCACACCGGACGCGAAACGAATTTTATCGCAAGACAGATTATATTCATAGTCAGTGCAAAGGCGCGAATGCGTTTAGCTTGTATTTGCGTCTTTGCTTTGACTTTGAATGTAATCTGTCTTGCGAAAAGTTCGTTTTGCGTCCGGTGTGAAAGCATCTTAACACGGGATTCAGAACCGTAGAACCATACAGATCCCAGTCTGAGTTCTCGAGCAATGAAGACAGCTTTCATTGTCAGCGATTCCGCCTGACAGCCAAATAGCGGAACGATTATTATTCCGGTTGTACAATTGTTTCTGTGCACTGCGTGTTGGATAACCAGCCTACTCACTTTACAACCTTAAATGAGTTCCTTAACCTTAAATAGACCTGAGGTTTGGTTACCTTACCTGACAAGACCATATATAATATAGGCAGTTGCTACAGTTACGGCAGTTTTTCAATGGATTTCAATGTGGAGAGGTACGTCAGTCCCCATTTCAAGCCCTGCCCTGAACTAACCCCAACCCTAATACTTCCCCTAACCACAATCCCGAATCCATATCCCAATCCCTTGAAATCGACTGCCGTACCAAAATAAACTGCCGTGTCTCTAGACACTGCGTATAATAGGCCAATATTAGGTTAGGATTAGCGTTCGTGGCGGTTGAACTCACCCCTGATCTAGCCAGTTGTAAAATGACATTGTTCGCGGCTCTATTCATTTCTGTGAACTGTTTTATGAGCTCTCGAAACAACCCCTAAGTAAGTACCTCGCAGCTTGCTATTATTAATTAGTTAGCGAGCGAACAAGCAGTGCGCAGAACGGCCGTGAATGAAATCTCACGTGAAAACCAAATCTTGCAGCTTGCTTTAATTAGGTGGTAAGCTAGCAAGCTCACTGTGCGCAGTAATAAACAGAGCGCCGTGAATAATACCATCGCACGACTTAGCTGGCTAGATCACACTGAACAGCGAGTTGGCTGGCTATTGAACTGGCAGTGCAGAGAAACGATCGGGGTTCCGCAAATAATAATAGTAATAATAATAATATTGATATGTAAAAACATGAATACATAAATGTTGGCCGCATATCGTAGGTTTCAGTGACCCGGGCTTGCCTGGGCCAGTAAAGTCGGCACTAGTACGTTGCCCTTGTTTTGTCCATATTCTCGATATCTCTGCATCTTTCGGCCACAGAAACATTCCATGGCCATATGATGCGTTGCACTGCATCCCCACACTACACATCGTTTTCCGTTTGCTCTCGGCAATTTTTGTTGGTCCATTTTTTAAGATATTCTCCGTCCGGACCAGAGTCGTAAACTACCACCATAATCCGTGTGCAACTTCTGACGTCTTGTGACTGCGCTGGCTCAGCGCAAATGTTCTCGATTGAGAAATTATGATACCTCCACAATTTCTCCCACATAGTTCCTTTCTTTGGAATAACTGCAGTAGTCTCAGGAAAAATAAGTCTGTATACCTTCAAAAGTGGCACGACCGGGCTATTAGTCGAATGTTGAACATATTAGACAGTGACTTATTTTGGGATACCATTATAGGATCTAATAACTGACGAAGAACTTGGTTAATTCCCTTCATGTACTGATTCAGTAATAAAGTCAAGGAAGTACACTTTAAAATCTTGCTCACAATTTACCCGCTTAACTTTTTGGTCTCTAAATATTCAGACACTGTAGACTTATGTACATTTTGTAAGAGTGATGGTGAAACCTTGACACATCTCTTTAACAATTGACCTTTGGGTTGTGGGCGGAAATTGTGAGGTATCTTTTTGCTGAGAAATTCTCTGTTTAGTCCAGGACTAGGCTTAAGCCAGGTCTGGGAAACTGGCCCTAAATCACATAAAAACAGAGCTGAATTTCATGTCCTAAGGTCTTTAATGCAACTAATGTGCCATATAGGTTGCAGCCCGCCCAGCTATTAAATTCAGAGAAACACTAGAGCGGTGCTCAGAGAGCGCAAGTACCTCCGCCAATGTACTCAGTTATTTTTGCCTGTATTAGCTAGCAATGCCTGTGTTTATGCAGTCCTGTAGTCTTCGTGTAAATATGTATTTTATATATTTTTGACCTTTTGCATGCCCTTGACCTTGATGTTTGACCTTGACTTCCCAAAATCGAATCACCTCTTCCTTGAGCAATACTTACTTATTCTACCAAATTTCAGGAAAATCCATCCATAACTTTTTGCGTAATCCTGCTTATAAACAAACCATTTTGACCTATTGCATGTCTTGACCTTGACCTTTGACCTTGACCTCCCAAAATGGAATCATTTCTTCCTTGAACAATACTTAATCATTCCACCAAATTTGAGAAAAATCGATTCATAACTGTTTGCGTAATTGTGCTCACAAACAAAGCCACAAACCAATCAACAGACAAATAGTAATGATCACATAACCTCCTCCAACTTTGTTGGGCAGAGGTAACAATACTTAATCATTCTACTAAATTTGAGGAAAATCCATCCATAACCATTTGCATAATCCTTCTTGCAAACAAACCATTTTGACCTTTTGCGTGCCCCTGACCTTGACTTTGACCTTGACCTCCCAAATTGGAATCACCTCTTCCTTGAACAATACTTAATCATTCCACCTAAGTAGGTTTTTGCAGGGTATAGGCAAATTTGCCCACAGCCTTATTTGTCCCATCTTCTAGTTATATGTGCCTAATTGTGGGACAGTCCAGAAAATAGATTATTAAAATAGGAAGTGTCTGCAAATGAGACCAATTTTGAGATTTCAAGATTTTTGTGGGAAAAGGCCTTGAAAAGTCTATATTTAAACCATAAATGATTGGTCTGAAAAACCAGATGATTTTTAATGGCTACACAACATCATGATGGACATTTTGATACCGAACAGAAGTATATATATATGAAAAACTGAAGAAGTTTCAGACAATTTTCCATTGAAAAATGCATCTGTCTTGATGAAAAGAGTAAAATTCATCTTGAAAAACAACCAAGATATTTCCACAAAAGTTGTCTCATAGTTGGCTGAATGTGCCATTAAATTTTAAGACCGGTTACATGGTGTATTCAAGCCATTTTTATTATATGCTACATATTTCTCAGAAAAGCCATTTAGATGTTTTCATAAACTGTTGTACATTGTGTACATTCTATATCTCCCAAGCCTTGTTTTTACTCCACTGAGCAAAGTGTAGTCTGTGGTTGTGGTCACGCTTCAATGATTTTGTTAACCACAAAGCATTCAACATTGTTGTCTGCCAGGGGTAGGAACTTTCTCCAGAAAGAGCTACTGTGGGTGCAGGCTTTCATACCAACCAAACTGCTACACACCTGATTCTACTAATCAACCTCTGGAATGTTTGTTAAGGGCCTTGACTAGTAGAATCAGGTGTGTAGCAGCTTGGATGGTATGAAAGCCTGCACCCACAGTGGCTCTTTCTGGAGAAGGTTCTTTACCCCTGTTGTATGCTCATGCATAACATACTGCTGCTGTTTCATGCGATACATTATATAAATCATATCTACAGTGAATTTGGATTGCAAAAACATAATCATGCAAAATAAATGTGCGATTAACAATTGCACTACGAGGTTCAGAGATAGTGCAGTGTTGTAAGGGAGCTCGTAACCTAAATGGACAACAAAATCAATGGCTATACTCATTGTTGGTGAATAAGGGGATGACAATACAAGATGGTGACAAGATATGCAGCAAATGTTATTTCAAATATGCCAAAAAAAATGACCAAAACCAGACACAGACAATGACAATGACATAACAGAGGATGTCACTACATCAAACAATGACCTTGATGAAACAGAGACTGTCTTTCTTCAGGAAATCTCAGCAAATACTCTCAATGCATCTGGTCCAACTGTTGATTTAATGTATGGAGCATTATCACATCGAAGGTGTTCAATTTGTAAACAATACTATAACCAATGCTTAAAAAACCAATGGCTTCTCAAAAATTTTCAGAGTCTATAATTACATCTTAAAATCCAGAGGGTCTGTATACAACCTATACAATATACAACAGTTTATGAGAGATATGTTGTATATAATATGAGTGGCTTGAATACACCATGTTACTGGTCTCGCAATTTAACGACACTCGCACATTATTTAGCCAACTATATGAGGCAACTTTTGTGAAAATATCTTATGTGTGTTTTCATAGGAACCTTGTTGTTTTTCAAGATGAACTTAACATTTTGCATCAAGACATGCATGTTTCAATGAAAAATTGTCTGAAACTTCTTCAGTTTTTCACATATATACTTATATTTGGTATCAAAATGTCCGTTATGTTGTTGCGTAGCCATTAATCCTCATCCTACCATGCTATTTTACACCTTAATCTTACCGTGTGGGGTCCATTTGGACCCCAATACTTTTTTTTTAATTAAAGCTTATAAAGACAAAATTACCAGATTAATTTTGCTCAGAACATCTTTTATTCATAACATCAATACACTCAAGGGCCTACAGCATAAAGAACACACTTAAACAATGAACACTTAACCAAGAAAATGTCCTGTCTAGAGAAACAGTGTCACTAAATTCACGTTTTGTGGTTGCCGATCTTTACAACTATGTCATCATAACCACACATATGAAATATTATGTCCATAATAAGTGATCATAGATGGAGTGTCTGAGGTCTCTCCAAGAAAGTTTAGGCACATTCATTACAGACTACGTGCTGCTTGCTGTGGTCTGAGCACACAGCCCGTTTGCATTCTGCACACTCAAGCCTGACCCTCTTGTCCTGCCCTCGGGGACAAAAGATGCACCGTCTCCTCTTTCCCTGTCTGCTTGGATCTTGACCCTGTTGGACAACTTGTGCAGGTTCAACTCCAAAGAGCTTCATAGACAGCTTCACTGGGGCATGGAGTATGGCAATGTTTGCTCGACGCTGGACTTGAGGTGCTACAAGTTGGCCTGCCAGCTCTGAGAGAAAGATACGCCTCCTTCGTCTTCCCTCAGGGGCCTTCCACTCTGGATAGTTGCCCATCCAGATTACAAATGCTGCAATAGCACCTACATCAATGATGTTGCCAAACAGCACAATAGGCCAACGGTTCACTTTCCTTCTAGCAGTGAACATGGTAGCCAGATGGTCAAGGGTTTGTATTATTTTTTGTATGATTATGACCAAGTAATATTATGTATTTTATGATATTTTTGCTGGGGTCTGTTTGGACCCCAGAGAGGATATTATTAGAATATACAAGTTGTTGCTCCGAATTCACTTTTCTTTAGGTTATATAATAAGGTTACCTAGACAGACAAATTCATACAATTTCAGCTGGATCGCATAGCCAATAAGAGTTTGGCAGGCAAAAAGCAGTGTCCGGGGTCCAAACGGACCCCACACGGTAGGATTAAGGTTAAAAATCATGTAGTTTTTCAGAACAATCTTTCTTGGGTTTAAATATGAACTTTTCGAGGCCTTGTCCCACAAACATCTTGAAATCACTAAATAGGTCACAGTTCACTTCCTGTATGCAAATTTCACATTTCAAATCTATTTTCTAGACAGTCCCACAAGTAGGTACATATAACCAGAAGATGGTTCAAATTGGGCTGTGGGCAAATTTGCCAATACCCTGCAAAATCTCCTTGCCAGTCGATAGGCATACTGCCCAGTCTTCGCAAATGAATGAATCCATGGTTGGTTACGGAGTATATGAGGAAAAACACATGAGCACAATCACCGCCACAATGCATTAACAACATATAGGCTACATTTACCAACGTTTAGACACAGCTTCTCTTCGGGACACTGTGAGTCGATTCAATACCCTGAAGACTTTAGTCGAAACAGCTGATAATTAAATACATGTAATGATCGCATCGTGGCTTTGGGTGCCCTCGGTCTAACACTGGGGAATCAATGTAGTAGTGTACTGCGATGAGGTTAGTTTTACACTGGATATTCGACGGACATTCGCAGTGCACTCTCCGGCATAATTTCGTGATCTTACCCAGGGACTGTGCTACGACGGCGAGCTGTTATAAATCGATTCACCGCTGGCTGCAGCAGTTAGGGACCGTCAATAAGTTCCAAAAGTATTAATAGTAATGTATACTGAATTTCTATAGCCAGCAGACCACTTGACGCAGGGAGTCAAAGCAATGCCTAAATTAAACTAATATACTTTGTGCATGAGATGCACAACTTTCTGTTGTCAGAAAGTGCTTTGTAGTGGTGTTGAAAGTGTTTAATAAAAATTGATAAATTAATATGGATGGGAAAACAAAATTTTTTTCCAATACCTACCCGGAATTACCCATGGATACTTCACAAATTCTAAATTATTCTAAAAATTACTCATAATGACACACACCACATTTTACAATCATAATATTTCTTATAGCATTTTAATAAATATCTCATCAAAATTATTGTATTAATATGAATATAAAAACCAGCATTTTTTTTAAAGCTATCAGGAAACTTGACCCAGGGACTCAAAACAAAAGCCAAATAATTCTAATATTGATTCTTAATGAAGCACAGCTCTTTGTCTTTCCACATTATATTTTTTTGCATTTTAATAAATATTGAATAAAGAATTTTACATTGCTGTTGTTATGTACGAGAGGTTTATGTAAAGCACTGTAAATAATTTGTAAATGGAGATTTGTTACATACTATTTGTGCTGCCTTTCAGCTATTTGTTTATTTTGTTCATCATTTAGCACCCTCTGGTGGTATGTCTGTAGAAAAACATGATCTGATGTAATACCACTTGTTTGTGATGAAATAGACTAGTGCTTTCTTGAAGTTTCTGGCTTCTTCTTTCCTGGAGGGGGCCAGATCACCCAGGACTCCTGTATATCTTTCCAGAATGTTCCTCGTCTATTATATGCTGTCATTTTGTTCAGTGGAGCAGAGTTTTTGTTTTGGATAGTGGCATTAGAGTGTTATTAAATGATTACAGCAGATTATTTGTAGAAGCTTTTTTTACCTAATCAGTGAAGAATAAATTTGCTTAAGTTGTCATTGCTGGTTTTCTTTGTTGTGATTTTCAAGTCATAACACTGTAAATGCAAAAAGAGTATTTGTTTCGTCAATAGCTATGAGGCAATTTCATATAATGACTTAAACCAAAATCCAAATTTATTCCAATGTTCATTCTTAAAAAGACACACTTCTTCTTATGGTCAGAATATGATCACTGGCATTGTAATAAATATTAATCGAATAATAGTATATTAATATGAAGGAGCCGGAAAAGCTGCAAAAATCACACATTTTTCCATTGGGTAACAGGAAACTTGACAAAGGGATGCATCACAACGCTGATATAATTGTAATATTCACCATTCATGAGGCATATCATTTTGTTTTTCAGAGCTTTCATTGCATTTTTATTAATATTTCATGAAAATGAATATGGTAATGTGATTGGGAAAAGTATTATTTTCGTCAATAACTTCCAGGAAAGCTTCAAGGTAACTCTAGATAGGGACACAGTGCTGAAGCAATATAATTTTAATAGTCAGTCTACATGAGGCACACCTCTCATTCTTTCAGAATATGCTTTCTTAACATTGTTATTAATATTCAATTAATATAAATGTATCAATATGAATGGAACAGCAAAAACTTCTTTCAATAGCTCCCAGGAAACTTGAGAAAGCCATGCAGGACAAAGCCTATAAAATTCTAGTCATCTTTCTACATGAGGCACACCATTCTGTTTTCCAGAATATTCTTTCATTGCATTTTATACATATTTACATAAGTCGTCACTGAGCTGTGTGCCGATATCTCACAGGTATCCTTGTCCCAGGTCCTCGAATAAAAATCATGTGCCAGAATTTTGGAACTCTTTGACGCCTATCTCCAGTTTCTAAGATGTGGCAATGGTAGTCTCTCAAGATTCTGGATGTTCTGTTTGGACATGGTTGAGATTCTGCTGGGACTCATCAGAGCCTCACTTGAAAGAGATTGGCTGCTGCCCTTAACAACAATCCATGCTACGATACCCTGGTGTTTTGCTTACAACAGGATAAATTATGCAAGATACCAACCATACTACTATGCTGAGATGACCAACCTGCCAGCCTCTCATCCAGACGTTCACGAGGAATCCACGAAGAATTGGGGCTAATTATAGGACCTCAAGGTACCTGTGTGAACCTTTTTAGGGTCTAAAAGGTACTTTTATGTTCCAAAACAAATAAAAACCCACTTCTAAGGTACAACAGCAGTACCTTTAAGGGTACTGCCCCAGTGACAACCAAGGCTTGGTTCCGGACCTGACCACTAGTGGATGGACAATAGGCATTGATGGAGAGTTGGAAGTTCTGTGGATGCGTACAGCCCCTGCACCTGATGTTGTCCTTGAGCTGTTAGCTTGCAAGTGTGTTTTTGTGTGCAAGCTACCAGACTGCAGCTGTCTAAGCAATGGACTTAGATGTACAGATCTGTGTAAACTGCAGAGCTGTAGCTGTTGTGATTCTGCTTTTGGTCATGTTTATGTGCTGGTTTTGTGTTCATTATTACTGTCTTTCATTTATTCTTTTTTTTATTGTAACACTCAGGTTTTTGGTTCATTCCACTTCTCAGTTCCATTGCACTTGTCTCCCCTGTCTTGTGATCTAGTTGGTTCAGTCCGTCTTCCCTGTCTGTGTGCCCACTGACTTCCGGTGATTTAAATGAATTACGGTGTTTAAAATATTCCTTCGAATCTCATTTTCTTCCTTCGCCCTTCTATTCTGATTACTAACAAGACTACCATTTGGATTTTGTATCATAGTCTAGTAACATAGCTAATCCATGTATATAAGATTACTAACTTACTAATGAGCACTCTAGTTTAATATGGAGAGTTGCACCGCTACTAATTTAGACTAAATCCCTCTCTGCAGTCGCCCTGTTCTGTACTCCGCTCCTTTGTCTGTCTCTGTCCTCTCCTGAGCTTCAGCGAGAATCTCTCGCATGTGCTTAATCACTCTCCTGCGCTCGTTATCTGTGCACGTAGAACTCCTGGACCGGAGCTGTTTAAATGCCACAGGCTGTTTGTGTGATTCCTGTTCGTATTTTGTCTTTCGCCAATTTTCGTGGTTAGGGCTTCCCTTATGTGATTCTCCCGACGTAATTAGCCCGATTCAGTACACCTGTTTTCTGTATAGCATGTGACGTTCCCTGTGTGTATATTAGCAGTCTTTTCACTCACAGCTCTTGTCAGAACGTTGATCAATACTTCTTTGTGCAGAGCGCCTCGTATGCCATTGAGTGTTGGTTCGCTTCTACTGGATTGTCCGACCTTGATTCTTCCTATTGCCTTTTTGTATTATTTTTGTCTTTCTGTGTTTGGATGCCCTGTGTATGACCCTTGGCTTTGTTCATCTACGACTACGTTAAAACTACGACTTTTTGCTTATCGTTTTTGTACCTCTGCCCATCTGTCTTACTGGTTCTGACTCCTGCCTGTCTAGTCGATACTGTTTTTGGATTTCGTATTGTGGCTTGGCTGTGTTTTTTGGCTTTGACTCGGACTCCATTAAAGGCATACGTTTTTGGGATTTCTGTCTCTCGCGAGTGGTTCTTGAGAATGTCCAGAGAATGAGTGTGTCCAGAGCTAGACAGGAAAGCTCAGATGATGGCACTGACGAGGAAGTGTGATGTTTTGTTTGAACTTATTTTGAACCTTTTTTGTATGTTTGCAGGAGGACCCCTTAATATTTTACAAGTAAGTTTGCTAATTCTCATCCCTGCCCCTTACTAATGCGTCCATGGATGCAGGGTCTCTCCATGGTCCTACAACAGCAATAAGTTTTAGAATATTTGACTTTCTATAATTTTAGTGAATTTTTTTTGTTATAAAATTCAATAGCTCCTCTAATTTTCATCCCTGAGTCATAATATTGCCTCCATGCATGCAGGGTCTCTCCGTGGTCCTACTACAGCCATTATTTTCAGGAAATTGGACTTTGGCTATTTTTGGTGAAATTTTATTTCCAATAAAATTCAATAACTCCTCTCATTTTCATCCCAGAGGCATAATATTGCGTCCATGCAAGCAGAGTCTCTCAATGGTCCTACTACAGCCATTACTTTCAGGAAATTGGACTTTGGCTATTTTTGGTGAAATTTTATTTCCAATAAAATTCAATAACTCCTCTCATTTTCATCCCAGAGGCATAATATTGCGTCCATGCAAGCAGAGTCTCTCAATGGTCCTACTACAGCCATTACTTTCAGGAAATTGGACTTTGGCTATTTTTGGTAAATTTTTATTTCCAATAAAATTCAATAGCTCCTCTTATTGTCATCCCTGGGCCATAATATTGCATCCATGCAATCAGTCATTATTATTACGTTTTACCAAGGAATTATATTCATGAAAAAGTTTTCAAAAATTGAAATATTTTATTTGAAAATATAACACATTTCAGAAATATAATGGATAATAGCTTGAAATACCAAGATATTTATCTTATATTGTGACATTCTCTGAAGTTGCGCCTCCTGAATCAGTAGTGGCACCACCTGGCTTTACAAGTAATTCCTGATTAAACAGGCATCTGCTTGGACACCTGAATTTGAGTTAGCCTTTTTTAGCAAGTTAATACTTTCAATTTTAAGTTAAAACAAAAAAATTTTATGATAAAGTGAGTTTTATTTTAGTGGTTTTTACAAGGGTTGTATCACCTGACATGGATAGCTTACCGCCTATAGGCTGAAAGTAGCTATTATTAACAACATTTGAGGGAGATCTACAAACCTTTTCCGTCAGCTGCAATGGTCACTTTGGGTCCCCTCAATGATGCAATATCCTATTTCCTGTTATGACCTCTTCACTTCCAAATAAAAGTCTGATGGTATGGTTGCGCCGCACCGACATTTGATAACATAGAAATTGCGGGACAACATTTTTTCAATCCTCTTAGCAGCTTTAAAAGTATGTATATTTGCAAAATATGTTTTATTTCACAGGTTTCAAATATTAAGTAATGCCACAGCATTTTATTTCAAATGTACTATCATTGATGTAATATTCTTCATTGTTCATTTAGTATGTTCATTTCCTCGGACAGTTGCACTACCTGACTTATTTGGGCTTTGTGGTTCCTAATCAAAAAGTAACATACACTGATGGACTTATACCAGAATTGTAGCCAAACTCGGACTAAAATTTGTAAGTATTTATTGACTTTACTCATAACAACAACTTCGACAAAGCCATCACTTGTCTTGACATGGACAGCACCATTCTGTTGATCTGTTTTTGGGAAATGGCCTGCCACTCCAGGAGAAGGGCTTCTTGGAGCTCCGTTCTCTTTCTGGGCGCCGGAGTGCGTTGCCAAACCCGCCAATCCAACAGGTCCCACACATGCTCAATGCACTTCATGTCAGGGCTGAAAGGTGGCCATTCCATGACTCGCACACCATTCTGGGCCCGGAGCTGCTGGGTCACATGTGCTGAGTGAGGTCGTGCGTTGTCTTGCACGGACGTGACCTCAGGGTGGTCTGTGATGTAAGGCACGACGTGCCGTCTGATGACAAGGTCACAGTAGCGAGCTGCATTAAAATTTCCATTGATTATGACCAGGTCAGACCTGCAGCCAGCACAGAATGGCACCCCAGACCATCACCGAGCCTCCTCCGAAGCCATCTGTCTCAGCAATGCAGGGGGCCGCGTATCTCTCACCACCTTGTCTGTAGACCCTCTGTCTTCCATCATGTCGGTACAGACAAAACCTGGACTCATCACTGAAGACAACATTCTTCCAGAATCGGTTGGGGACTCGTCTCTGACCATATTCTTCAGCCCAGTGAAGGCCGGTAGCCCTTCGCTGTGTATCAAGCTGCATTCCAACACATGTTCTGTGGGCTCTGATCCCTCACTCTGCGAGTCGGTGACTCAATGTTCTTCTACTGATCCTTAGTCTGTGGATTCCTGGGGTCTCCTGAGCCATCCTGGTGCAGGTTCACAACCAATCTCTTAGGTGCACGAGGTGGATCTGATTGTCCTGGGCTGGAGTCGTGACCCTAGGCTGACCAGGTCGGGGTTGATTATTGGTGCTTCCAGTCTCCTGGTAACAAGCCAGAAGGTTAGAGATTATGGGTTGGCTTACCTCAAAAAGCTGGGCGATGCGATTTTGGGATGTTCCAGCCATCCACTGCCTCATGGCTTGATCACATTAGGGTCTGGAAAGGCGAGGCATGGCGCACGTAGTGTCTTTGAACAAATGCTCTTCGGTTTTGGCCTTAATGACCTCAAGGGCTGTTTTATGACTTTTGACAGCTTTGCACTTGTGATCAGTGAAGCCGGACGAGGTCTAATCCTGCTTCACAGACACAAAGTCATGACCTCACGCACTGTTGTTTCCTCTTAGTCAAAGACAACTACATATCAATTTGTAATCCTCTAATTAAAGTTATCCCTTACCCAATTATACTATTTCTGTCTAGTCAGACATATAGGTTTTTAAAATCCATCAGTATATCTTATGTTCATGTGCTGAAAATGTATTCAAAATAAATATGTGTAATTAATCAAAGTTATACATGTTATGAACTGCCCAACTTATTGTAAAAGGAAATAATGCACTTGAACACAGAACACATGTCATGTCATGACCCATGACCCATTAAATATTTATAATGAATAAAGTACTCTGTCATTCATGACTAAATAGACCCTCATGACTTTTTTCTCCACCAATCTTGAGAACCTGGCCTATTAGACTATAAAGACGTGACTGAAATAGCGTATTAGTTCAAACTAATAGTAGTAATAAATGTCTAAAAATATCACAACACCACACTTAAATAAAAACAGCCTAATAATTAGAAATAGCCAAAGGCTAAGTGGCCATTCTAGTCTGACGCATATCTTCAGTTAAATATAGGCAGAGGTAAAACATCTACAAGGCATGCAAAAATATTCACATTTTACTTTGTTTCAAGATGGAAATAAATTGCAGGGGAATAGTCTTCGAGATGACCAAAGTGAGGTGCTTTTCATGACACAAAGGGACAAAGCTAGTCTGTCAGTCCTGGAGCGCGAAAGTGCTCATCAGTTTGAGAAGTTGTTTGTTAGAAGGGAAACATCTGATGGGGATGCAGCTGATCACGTGTTCCAAGTGTGTTGGCCTACGTATCATATACCGTGTAGGTCTGAGGGCTGCGTGCCATGTTCACAGCAAGGAAGTTCAAGGGCAGGTTGTATGTCCGTTTCAGTCAACTGTGGCCTATGGCCTATAAACTGACATTTGTGATAAGCAAAGGGTTTTGCGATTATGGTTTGAAGTTATAAGGACATCTGCATGAAATAATGTTTTCGTATAGCTTGTATGAGGCAACATTTACATGTAGCCTATTTTAAATTTACCCTATAGCCAAAATTTGACATAGGCCTATAGCCAGCTAAAACATTAATGACAAGGTGCATGCATTGAAATCTGTTTTTATATTGTTTTAAAAAGGCTTTTAATTAATGAACATTCCAAACTATTTTAGATTGATAATGGAATGGAAAATTAGAACGTTTAAAGATATTATGACAAAGAAATGTCAATAACCTCTGTTATTCATAAAATGAAAGTGCCAGGGGAATATTCCAAACTCGAGAGTGTAGAGACTTTTAAATTCAAATTTCTAAGAAAAATGTAAGGCATTTTGCCTTGATGTTGTAATAGATCATAAGGAGGCCTTCAGCCACACACACACAAACAACATAAGCACAGCTCATAAAATGATTATGTAATATTTAGTCAATACACCATGTCAGATCTCTGGAATGTAAATATGCAAAAAAAAAAAAAAAAGGCTGGAGTAGGTATGGAATGATTATGGAGGCTCAATATTGAAAATTTGCGGAGGTATTAACTTGTACTGAATATTAATCATGTCAACCTCAAGGAATCATACTTCCTGAAAGTAATGACAGTAGTAGGATCGTGGAGAGACCCTGCTTGCATGGATGCAATATTATGTCACAGGGATGACAATAAGTCTAAATAAGTATAATTATCTGAAAGTAATAGCTGTACTATGGCCATGGAGACGGACTGCTTGCATGGATGCAACATTATGGCTCAGGAATGATTAGAGGAGCTATTGAATTGTATTGGAAATAAAATTCACCAAAAATAGCCAAAGTCCAATTTCCTGAAAGTAATGGCTATAGTAAGACCATGGAAAGACCATGCTTGCATGGATGAAAGATTATGTCTCTAGGATGAAAATTAGAGGAGCCATTGAGTTTTATTGGAAATAAAATTTCACCAAAAATAGCCAAAGTCTAATTATCTGAAAGTAATAGCTGTAGTATGACCCCAGAGACACACTGCTTGCATGGATGCAGTATTATGGCTCATGGATGATAATTAGAAGAGCTATTGAATTTTTTGCAAATACAAATTTACCAAAAATAGCCAAAGTCCACTTGACTGAAAGTAATGCCTGTAGTAATATTATGCAATATTATAAGATGCAATATTAGGTCTCTGGGATGAAAATTAGAGGAGCTATTGAATTTTATAACAAAAAAAATCACTAAAAATACAGAAAGTCAAATATCCTAAAACTTATTGCTGTTGTAGGACCATAGAGAGACCCTGCATCCATGGGCGCATTAGTATGGCGCAGGGATGAGAATTGGCAGAGCTATTGGCTTTTATTGAAAATCTAATTCTTTATTTATACCAAAAATGATTAACATCATTGTGAGATAACATTGCCCTTATTTTCTTATAATTTGACAAATCAAAGTGCTGTAATATGAACAGAAGGTATTCATGGGTGCGTGGATTAAATTTGGTGGCATTTCACTGAGTCAAAGCAAAGGCACTGACTGTTCTCAACCTAGCCGTTTAGCGTTTTGCACTTTGCAGACGGTCCCTAAGCTCGCGCTCGGTCGCCAGCTCCTAATTGGGAGCAATACCATTCACCGATCGCAGAGGATGGCCCGTTTGGATAAAATGGGGGTTGTAGTAGCTTCTCTGCATTGCTGAGGTTAGATAGAGCTGTCATATGTGTTCGAGAAGTGCTTCACTGAAGAGCTATCGAGCCGCAAACCTCGAATCTGTGAATCTGTTGCCAACTGCCAGTGATAACCCAGCTAAAGTCATTTTCTGGCGATGAACAGTTTTTTTTTTTTTACATACCTGTAAGGTCATTCTATATCATGTAAGGAATGTTCCGTGAAAAAAATTGAACTGATATCACTGAAATTACCTCTACTCAGTCAATATTAAAGTTTTGGCAGGCATGACATGTCCTCCAACTAGGCTGGTTAGCTTCACAAGACGTTAATCTTCAAATGCAAACGCTTCATTTTTTAAATTTCCGTGATGATACGACGCAATCCATGGAGAAATCCGCACCCGGCTTAAATCGCAACTCTTTGGCCGTACCTTCGACTTACCTGCTTTACGATGGTGCGCATTATCGTCGACATTCATTTTCAAAGGCAGAACACAAGTTCCTAAACCGAATGACACCCGAACTATCATGCGTTCATCCGCCGAAGGGAAACTAAATGCCGATTGAAAACATAATCGACCAGGCTTCCGCGTAAACGAAGTGTAAATAAATTCATTGATTTTAATATGTATGATATTAAAACTTAATTTTTGAACTTTATTTCGAAACCCCAATTGTAACCTATCATTTACCGCCATAAACTCACATCTCATATTTTTGTCACTTGTCATCACAGGGACTACTTGATGGTCTTTATCTCAAAAATTAGATCAGGAGAGTTTTGCCGCGTTTTCACGGGCGGGGTCACAAATATTAAATGCTTTTTCCAGAGTCACAGTATCACCCTGATCTCCAAAATAAGCGATATTTTGTTTGAAAGAAAACAATACATTTAAATAGACGTTATTAATTTTTTTCCAAGCTGCAGGCAGTCGCCGTAGAAGGGCTGAAGAGCCGCACGCGGCTCCACAGCCGCAGGTTACCGACCTCCGCCGTAGACTGTGGATGACAGTCGGCATGTTGCTCGAATCTGTATGAGTGCGGTTACACTCCAGTGTATGTGAACCGGCGAGAATATGAATATTTCCTTTTATACGCAAAAACCAATACTTCAAGTGGTGTTGGAGTTCAAGAACCACGACATGTCCAGCGCTCTCTCGCTCCAACACATTCTCATCGCGCTCCAACACAAACTGATTATGGACCTACAATATTCAAATACTAACAGATACGTTCGTTTTCTCGCGGAAGGGGCACTTTAAATGATGTTGGAATAGCGCATATTCACCAGTAACATCGACTGGAGAAGGCACATGGACTATCCTGACTATTTTCAGCAACAGATTCAAAGCCCAACATCACCCTGACGAAAAAGAAGGTTATTCAAGTGTGCTAGTGTACTTCTTCTAGACTAAAAATAAGAGTCCAGGGTCCATTTTTTTCCCTGAAACTATACGTTATAACTTTTTTGTCCCCTCCCCGCCACAAAGTGTTACTGTTTGGAACTTGTATAGCTCCTAATTCCTTAAACCTCATTTTAATGACACTTTACTTGCATGCTTCAGGCCCCGATATTGAAGCAGCGCTCGGAAATATTCATCAGTCAACATCGGGAATATTTACACTTGGTCAGTCATAAAGCGGATTGGACACATTCTGAATAGGAGGCCTCTACTGTCTTACCTGAATTCTGATTGGAAAGTGATCGTCAACGGTCTAACGCATTTGGTTACGGTACAAAACGAAAGAACACTAATACAAGGTCCCAGCAGTATAGCAGTATATCTGCACGTTTACTAGCAGTATATCTGTAAGTTTACTTGCAGTATACTGCAAATCATTCTTTTATAAACTAGAAATTGTGCTAGAAGTATAACTAGTGAACTAATAGTTCATATTTAAGTTTACTAGCAGTATACTTCACAGTATACTTTCATGAACTGAAAAGTTAACTAGAAGTATACAACTAATAAACTATACTTTCATAAATTGAAAAGTATGCTAGTGGTATACAACTAGTTAAATCACAGTATACTTAAAAGTTCACTTGTAGTGTACTTGCGGTACAAAATAAAACTTAGATGTAAACTAGATGAGTACTTTATGTCGCTTAAACTTGATGTATACTTTTTTTGTATGAGTATGTATCAACTCCGTCAATACTGCAATAATTGCCAAATTTGTTCTCAAATAAAATCAGACAAATGTTTATCTATTTCTGTGTGGGTTAATAACACTGCATAAAAATCAAGTTCAGCTCCACCCATGTGCTCTTTACTCTGCTATGCTGCCCCAAAGCTCACTTGTTACTGCAAACGTACATGTGGAATATGTAAGTCCATGAGATAGTAAAAACAGAATAAAAGTATGGTGCAGTACACTTCAAAGAAGCCAATAAGTATGGTAAAAATATTTTAATGTGCTTATTGTTTTTGATAGTTGCCTAACTGAAAGCCAGTATACTTGAACATTAGGCATGAATATTTCAATACTTTGAGATATACTCAAGAAAAGTATGATAATAAAGCGTTTAGGTTCAAGTATTAGCCAAATATACTAAGACTTGTCTGTGGACTTTTCAGTATAAGCTAAGTATACTTAAGTATTACTTTGCTAAGTATATCTCTGATAAGTATATCAAAAGTAAACTGAAAGTATACTCTCTTATTTTTAGTTTAGAAGAAGTACACTAGCACACTTGCATAAACTTCTTTTTCGTAATGGGCAGTATGCACATGCACATGAAGATATTCTAAATTTATCCTGAGTAGTTCCATAAAATGCACACAGTTTTCCCTATCATTGTTAGAGCATGAAATTAAACGACCACAATTTTTTTTTTTTTTTAAATAAGGCCCCTGGGGCGTTGTAAGGCCGTGAGACGCGCTTGTTTTTTTTTTTTTTTGCGGTCTCGAATTATTATTCTGCAATATGTACACAACACAGTTGATTTCTCAGATTCAGTGCTCACGTCCAGAAATCTTTTATCCATTTACTGTTGTAGTGATATGATCTCAGAGCAAATAGGCCATGGGTTGGAATCCTTTCCATGTGCGTTTTGCATGTTTCTTGGGGGGGTTTTCTGGGTTGGATTTCCTCCCACAGTCCTAAAGCATGCATGCCAGGTTAGCAAAAGACTCTAAATTGCCTGTAAGTGTGAGTGAATGGTATCTGGACCCCATGATACAGTAGGGCACTGTCCATGGTGTTGTTCTTGCCTTTTGCCCGCAGAAGACTGGGATAAGATCCAGCATTCTTGTGATCTTGATGAGAGAGACGCAGATTAAATAATAGATGGGCGAGATTTTGGTTGAGACAACATAGCTTCTGCCATTTGAATGCATGACTATTGAATGTCAAATGATTGCGAATGGGAACAGTGACTGAGGGGATTATTACTTAATAACTGCACATACAGCAGACCTACGGGGTTTCATTGAGCCCGGTGGAGGTCTCTCAATGTAAATACCCTGGAATTACAAAGGTAAACATTCATTTAGTTTTGAACCCTTTTGGTGTATTCTGGCAGTATAGGGTGTCTGTAACATCACATGGCAGGTGTGAATGTTGTCATTTTTTCTCTCTGATTGGAGGTCTTGTGGGTTTAAAGTGTCTTTCATTTATCAATGCTCTCTGATACTTTGGGCCTGATTTACTAAGACCTTCAGCACATGTAAAATCTTTTCGCCTGAGCAAAATCAATAACATTGCCCGTGATTCCATAAACTAAACAACACAAATCTCTTAAAAGGAAATATCAATTTTAGAAACCATGTTATGTCATCATCTTTTTCCATTCAAAAGATACACACCTAATCCATCGCATGAATAATTTTGTATTACCTATTGCACACAAACTTTGCAACTTCTTAACCTATATTTTTTCATTCAAGTTTCCCTTCAACAGGATCAAAGTCAGAAAAGGCATTTTATATTGTAGGACCATAGTGCATGCATATTCTGTATCTGCTGATTTCATGTGCTTCACCGACGCTCCATCATAGAACTTTTATTTCCGGAAAAATTGGGATATTGTGTTAAACATAAGTAAAAACTGACTGCAAAGATTGGTAAATCATTGAACTCTATAATAAGCTGAAAATAGTACAAAGACAAACTATCAAATGTTGAAACTGAGAAAGTTTATTGGCCTTGAAAAATATCTGCTCATTTCAAATTTGATCCTAGCAACATGTTTCAAAAAAAGTTGGGACCAGGCCATGTTTACTTCTGTGTCAAAACACATCTTCTTCTAACAATAACCTGTAAGTGTTTTGGAAAGGAATAGACCATATTTTGTAGTTTTGAAAGCAAAATGTTTTTTTTTTCTCTGTCTGCTTTGATTTTAGTTTTCAGCTGCTCACAACCTTTGCAGTCTCTTTTGTCACATTTGTGCACTAACATTTTCAATGGGTGACCCATCTGGACTGCAGGCAGGCCACTTTGGCACCCAATGTCTTTTTCTATGGATCCATGATGTAACACGGGTACAATGTGGTTTGGCATTCTCCTGCTGAAGAGAGCAATGGCTCACCAGAAAAAGGGGTCTGGATGGCAGTATAAATTGCTCCAAAACCTGTATTATTCACAGCATTAATACTGTCTTCACAGATGTGCAAGTTACCAATGGCATGTGGCAGTAACGCGCCCCCATACTATCATGGATTCTGTATTTTGAACTGTGCATTGATAAAAAGCCAGAGGTTCCCTTTACTTTTCAGCCCTGAGGATGGGGCATTTTCGATTTTAAAGAAAAAAAATTAGATTATCACAGGTCAGACCACAGGATAGTTTTTCACAAGCTATCATCACTGATCTTAAGCCCTGAGAAGGCTGCAGCATTTCTGGATCTTATTTATCTATAGTTTTTTTTTTCTATACATAATACAGTTTTAACTTGGATTTGTGGATGCAGGAACAGATTCTGCTAAGTGGGTCAAGTGGCCCGGTGGCACTTGAAAAAAAGATTGCTCTCAAATCAATTGAATAATTTTGTTAGATTGTTTATTAAAAAACTACAAAGCACTGTCTCTCAATATAAAAGGTGTGCCATATGTAAAATGAACAGAAAAAAATATGATTTTGTGAAAAAATAGATTTTTTTCATCCACACCAACACATTAATGATAATTAAATATATAAAATGCTATGAACGCATTTGCTGAAAAACTTGAGGTATGCCTCATGTAGAATTAATATTACCAGCCCAATTCTGAAATAGTTGGGACAGAGTGTGAATTGTGAATAAAATCAAAATGCAATGACTTCTGGATAATGCTCAAAAATGTCTTCCTTTTTTAATGATAAAGTTTTAGGGGGCATCTGTGGATGGCACAGCGGACTGTGTTCACAGACAGTGGTTTCTTGAAGTATTCCTTGGCCCATTTAGTAATGTCAATGAGAGAATCATGCCGGTGATTGATGCAGTGACGGCTGAGGGCCCGAAGATCACAGGCATCCAGTAAAGGTCTTCGGCCTTGTCCCTTACACACAGATTTTTTCAGTTTCTCTGAATCTTTTGATGATGTAAAGCACTGTCGATGATGAGAGATTCAAAAAATTTGCAATGTGACATTGAGGAACATTGTTTTTAAAGTATTCCACTATTTTTTTTACGCAAACCATCACAGGCTTGACATCCCTTTTACAGCCAATCATGTTACACACCTGATGCCAGTTAACTTAATTACTTGTGAAATGTTCTTTCTGCTGATTCTGTTATATATGAATTGCTATTATAGCCCTTTTTTGCCTGTGTCCCAACTTTCTTTAGACCTGTTGCAGCGAGAGAATTTGTAATGAGCTCATTTTGTGGATAAAAATGTAAAATGTCTCAGTTTCAACATTTGAAATGTTATCTATGTTCTATTGTAAATAACATATTGTCTCATGATCTGAAAGTCATTGCATTTTGAATTTATTCTCAGTTTACACTTTGTCCCAGCTATTTCAAAATTGAGGTAGTACATTTATATTCATTGAATATTTACAACAATGTTAAGAAAGCATATTATAAAAGAATGAGAGGTGTGCCTCATGTAGACTGAATATTAGAATTATACAGCTTCAGCACTGTGTCCCTATCTACAGTTACCTGGAAGCTTTCCTGGAAGTTATTGACGAAAATAATACTTTTCCCAATCACATTACCATATTCATTTTCATGAAATATTAATAAAAATGCAATGAAAGCTCTGAAAAACAAAATGATGTGCCTCATGAATGGTGAATATTACAATTATATCAGCGTTGTGATGCATCCCTTTGTAAAGTTTGCTGTAACCCAATGGAAAAATGTGTGCTTTTTGCAGCTTTTCCGGCTCCTTCATATTAATATACTAATTTTCAATTAATATTTATTACAATGCCAGTGATCATATTCTGACCATAAGAAGAGGAGTGCCTTTTTAAGAATGAATATCAGAATAATTTGGATTTTTTCATGAAGTTGCCTCATAGCTATTGACAAATACTCATTTTGCATTCACAGTAATATAAAATTCTTTATTCAATATTTATTAGAATACAACAAAATGAATTGCAGAAAGGAAAAAGCCGTGCCTCATTAAGAATCAATATTAGAATTATTTGGCTTTTGTTTTGAGTCCCTGGGTCAAGTTTCCTGGTCGCTATTAAAAACAATGCTGTTTTTTGTATTCATATTAATATAATAATTTAGAATAGATATTTATTAAAATGCAATAAAAAGTATTGTGATTTTAAAATGTGGTGTGTCTCATGAAGAGTAATTATTTGAATAATTTAGTATTTGTGAAGTATCCATGGGTAATTCCTGGTAGGTATTGGAAAAAATATTGTTTTCCCATCCATATTAAATTATTAATTGTTATTAAACACTTTCAAAACCACTACAAAGCACTTACTGAGAACAGAAAGTGGTGCATCTCACGCAGAATGTATATTAGCTTCATTTATTTAGGTATTGCTTTGATTCCCTGCGTCAAGTAGTCTAGTTGCGAGAGAAATTAAGTATGCATTACTATTAATACTTTTGGAACTTATTGACGGTCCCTAACCGCTCCAGCCAGCGCTGAATCGATATTTGACAGCCCGCCGTCGGAGCACAGTCTCTGCGTAAGATCGCGAAATTATGCCGGAGTGTGCAACGCGAATGTCCGTCGAATATCCAGTGTAAAACTAAATTCACCGCATTACAGTACTACAAAAATAACTTCACCGCAGTTTGGTACTTGGGCTACTGTTCTAAATGATTATACGGGCGTTTACTTTACGCAGTCTAGAGACACGGCAGGTTTTATTGTTACGGTAGTCGATATTAGGATCAGTGGTGCAGATAAAACTGGGAACAGACATGTCCTTTGTGACAACAATTAGTCCTGGCTAGTTCTCAATCATTTCCCTTTATTGACGCGTTTTCCAATTATCGTGACTGGCAACTGAAGGCACGGTTTCTCTCCATCTGCGATCGAACAGGGATGAAATCATGGACTAAATTCGGTACAGAAATGGGCTACTTGCTTGAGGGTCGACAGGTTTGCAATTTTTAAAAACGTTGATTTAAATACAGTAAATACGCGTCCAGATGAATGATTGCCGTGTTAGTAAATCGGAGAGAACAAGCAGCACCGGTTAAGTGTGGAGTGATCTCGGAGTGAACCTTCTCAGTTCTCAGTCATTTGCATAATTAACAAAAGGTTCACTCCGAGAGCACTGCACACTTAACAGGTGCTGCTTGTTCTCTCCGATTAAGATGGCAATCATTCATCTGGACGCGTAGCCTATTTGCTGTATTTTTAATCAACGTTATTCAAAATTTCAAACCTGTCGACCCTCTCACAAGTATCCCATTTCTGTACTGAATTTAGCCCATGATTTCATCGCTGTTAATTCGCATATGGAAAGAAGCAGTGTCTTCAGTAGCCAGTTACGTTCATTGGAAAACGCGTCAATATAGGAAAACGTTTGAGAATTAGTCAGGACGAAATGATGTCATAAAGGCCATGTCTGTGTCCCTCCCGGTTCTATCGGCCCCACCGATTAGGATAAATATTCTGGATTGTGGGTTAGGGTTAGGGTTCGGGTTAGGTTAGGGCAGGGCTTGAAATGGGGACTGCTGTACTTCTCCACATTGAAATGCATTGAAAAACTGCCGTACCCGTAGCAACTGCCTTTACTTTATCATCTCGCTCGGGAAAACCTCTCAGCAGAATTAAATCTCATCAATTTATAACGTTGAAATGAACTTTCTTTACAAATGATATCAGCAGTTTTTGCCTGTTAGACGCCCCTCTCTTCTAAAAAGGCAGCATGTTTCGACCAGCCACCGAATGAAATTCGAACATTTTAAGAAATAACAACGATATCATGCGAAAAGGATGGAAGTAGAATTATTGGAGTTCATATGATACGCGCAGTGTCATTGGCTGTTGAAATCAATTCTCGAGTAATCACAGTGGTTCAAAGCAACGTTTCAATACGTCAGCAAACAGAAGGTCAATAGGCAAACTGAAAAGGGCGTATCAATATAAAATGGGTCGAAACTCGCCCAAAAACGTGTATATTCGTCGGGAAAGTAGCCGGCGGAAAAGGGCAGGGAAGTCTGCGAAATCGCCGGCCGCTGGGGCTTGTGGAACACCCTGGGAATCCGTCAGTTGGTTAGTTAGCAACTGCGCTTTTTCCGAGCAGCTGAAGCGCTGTAGATTTATGTAATATACCGTACAATTTAAGTGGTGTATTATTTTCAGGTAGGACCTCTTTTAGGCTGCGAAAATACGCTGTTACTTAGTTCACAACAGTGTATTGCCAAAATCTCCACCCAGCACTATGCGCTGGTGCGGCTACCTGGGCAGATCAGAGATCTGTCAACGGCATCTAATGCACGTAGTGGCGATTTGTAGTTCATGCAACCCACCATCCCTTTAATGCAGACGGTGCTGAGGGTGACTCTGTACTAAAGGTGCTATGACTTTACAGTAGTTAATCCTTTATGGACGAGAACTCCCAAAAATTAAAGCTGACAACCTACACTTCGACCTCGTAGTCATAGTATCATTTCAAACATGAAGTGCTAGAGTATGTGAACCAAAAGGAAGATTGTGACAATGTCATTGCATGTTGATCCTGCAAGAACAGAGTTCTAGAAAACATGGAATTTTGATGTAAAAAATTGGCAAAAGATCCAGATCTTCAAAGGGTAAGGAAACTCACCTCTGGATTTCAGGTGCAGCGCGGTTTGGTAATCTTGCTTAGAGCATCCACATCCACTCTCTGAGGAATGACGCTCTCCCTTTGAGTTTTATGGACTCAGGGTGGTGTTAATCCTGTAACTTCCCGCCCAGCTGTTTGTTTGAGCAAACCAATGTTTTGGTATCATTTTTTTTTGCTTGGTGAGGAAGTTTAAGGGTTAAGCATCACACTGCTCATTACAGAATAACCGTAGTGTGCACGCCAAGGTGTGTATCTGTGTGTGTGTGTGTGTGTGCGTGTGTGTGTATTTGTTGTGGTAGCAATTCAAGTGGTAAATAATCACAAGCCAGACAGTGTCTTAAGAGAACTTTGTTGAGCAATTCACTTTAGAGAGGGCACACCAGTTCACTCATAGAACCTAGGCAATGTGCACCCCTGCCCCCTCCTCAAGAGGCAAACGGTTTATACTTCTCTACCTCTGAGGGATCCCTGCCACTAAATGTAGGGTGTCTTTTGCCTGAGAAACTGTTTCTGTACCGTCTGTGCGTCAATTACCTAAAGTTACATGGCAGAAATGTCACTCTCAATACAGGTCATAGTTTTTCCTCAGATTAAAAATGATTTTCGTTCAGGCAAGGACATCTCAATTTCACAACATCCCTGAAAAAGACATCTGGATTGGCAGTATACTGCTCCACAACCTTTTTCAGCATTAATGTTGTTTTCAGAGATGTGCAAGCTATACGTCATGTGCAACAATGCACCCCCGCACTATCATGGATGCTGGCTTTTGAATTGTGCACTGATAACAAGCCAGTTGGTCTCTCTCATCTGAGGCCATAAGGATACAGCGACCATGATTTACAAAAGGAATTTCACAATTTTATTGATCACAACACGGGACAGTTTTTTCCTTGGTCTATCTTAAATGAGCTTGGGCCCGGAGAAAGTGGCAGCGTTTTTGGATCCTGTTTATATATGGTTTAATCTTTGCATGGCAGAGGTTTAACTGCATTTGTGGATTCAGCGACAGACTCTTCACTGACAGTGGTCAGTTTTTAATGCAGTGCCATCTGAGGGCCTGAAGATCACAGCCATTTAATGTTGCTTTTCGGCCTAGTCCCCAGTGTACAGAGATATCTTCAAATTCTCTGAATCTTTTAGTGATATTACATACCAGAGAAGATGAAATCCCCAAATTTTTTGCAATTTTATATTGAGAAAATGATCGCTAATGTTTGAACTATTTTCCCATGCAGTCTTTCACTTAGTGGCTAAGCCCTCGCCATCTTTATTTCTGAAATACTTTTAATCCTTTGATGCATGAGACCTTTCCCCTTGGTCAATACCGATGATTTTTGGTATTTCTACTTGTTTTTAGACTTAATATCATCAAGTTTTTCAAGGATTGCCAAAGCTGGGTGTAATTTGTTTTACGTCACATGAGTTTTTTGTAAAGCATTCATGTGCATGAATCTCACTCGTGAGAGGTTGCTATATAACTGCCTACTGTTCAATAAGTCATGAATCTAAAACATGTTTAATGTCTTCTAAATGTTCTGTGACCTTATATAACATACTATTTTGGGTAATACTTTCCTACTCTTGCTTCTTTGGTGGGTCAAAAGTGTAGAAAAGCATACTCACCTCTTTCTCATGGGCGCAATGCCGCAGCCATCTTGGAAATTTGAAGAGTGTTGGTAGAGACATCTGTTGACTGATACAGAAACTAAAATAACTCACAAAAGTAACATGAATACATTTGCAGGGGTGGATGCCTTGTGGAAGGGAGCACTAAAGAACCTCACATATGTGAGGCATGTGGATCAAAGGGTTAAACCCAATCATATTTCTGACCTGCTGCCAATGAACCTAAATAGCTGCGAAATGTTTCACAAGGTCTGTTTTTTTTTTTTTAGCATCATACAGTTTTTTTACTGTTTGGTTGCCCTGTCCTGACTTTAAATGTGTTGAAGTGAGCAGACATTTTAAAAAATTGTCAGTTTTAATTTATGGTATGTTGTCCTATGGGGTTTAAGTGATTTTGAAATCATTACATTGTCTTTATTTTCATTTTACACAGCGTCCCAACTTTTTTGGAAATGGGGTTGTAGTTATCTGCCCTGGAATGCTGGCCCCTAGTAACTGAATCCTTGTTTCCTGCGGGCCCAACTCCAAGGAACAGGTTTTCCACAAAGGGATAAATTGAATCTTTTTTTTTTTTGGCCCATACCCATATTTTTAGTTTGTCATGGTTTTGCTCCCGCCGGATACAAATGTGAATCCAGCGGGAGCTAGGACCATGGGTCTAGAAACAGGGAAGGAAGCACACGCAGGTTAAGAAAAAAGCTGTAGAATTTACCAATAGAAAAGCCAACGCATAGATAAAACTGGGGAGCAGAGACACAGGGTAAAATCAAGAGAATGCAGCGACCGTTTGGATTAGCTACAGCCAGCCCTATATACCTAAACAATCATCTCCAACTTAATGAGCCACAGATGCAGCTCGTTAAGGTGGAGGCGAGAACAAGCCACAGGGGAGGGACTGCAGGGTGAAAACCCTAACCGTACCCTCCCCCCAAGGCACAACTCCTGGCGTGCTAAAAACAGGGGAAAGAAAAAAAAAACGCACGCACACCACTGCAACTCCTCTGGACCGGCACGCTGGAACATCCCGGACCAGCCAGAAGCCAGGAATAAGCCGGAACACACTGGAACACTCCGCCAGACCCGGAGCACTACTCTCCGCTGGCTCTTGGAAAGGACCGTTCCAAATGGCCCCTGGGCTGGAACGCAGCTAAACACCAGTCCCACCAGCTAAGCCCCACCAACTGGGCCGCCATGCTCCCCCAGCCTGGCTGGGTCCAAGACTGGTCGCTGCATTCTGTCATGGATTCGCTCCCGCCAGATGATTATTGCAATCCGGCGGGTGCTAGGACCATGGACCTAAAAGCAGGGGAGGACCCAAACACACAGGCTGGTAAAAAAACTGGAGAATTTACAGATAGAAAAGCCAACACATAGATAAAATTGGGGAGCAGAGACACCGGGTAAAATCAAGAGAATGCAGCGACCGTGATGATTGGCTACAGCCAGCCCTATATACCTAAACAATCATCTCCACCTTAAGGAGTAACAGATGCAGCTCCTTAGGATGGAGGCAGGAACAAGCCACAGGGGAGGGACTGCAGAGTGAAAAACCGTACAATTTCTTTACCAGAGAGTGTCATTGGGATAACTTTGGCTGAAATTACAAGACAGTCCCCCCTTTTTGTTATAGGATATGCAGACCTGTAATTCTTTGGAGTTGGGCCCTTTGGGAAACTCAATGATTCACTTGTTCTCTCTCATTCCTGTTCTTTACCTAGAGAAGGATCATACATGCAGCCCATTTACCATTATGGATACAACTAGATAATTGTCATGCATTCCAACCAAGATGCATTTAATATAGGAAACATTACATATTCAGTTTGGGACTGGTTATTTATATATATATATATATATATATATATATATATATATATATATATATATATATATATATACACACACAATGAATCAATCATATTTGCAATGTAAGAAAGAATATAATGATTATATTGATCACAAATTCATCTGTTAGGACAGCGTGCCCTGCTTAGCAACCAGGCTCCAACACACTCTGTATGTAACAGGACTGGAGTGAAGGCAGGCTGAACCTCACGCAACACAATTTCTATAAGCTCTTAATTTTCTGTTTAACGTGCCAAAAAATGCTGGCAGGTGAAGAAGACCTGTTGGTTCAATGACAAGAGAAATCCTACTTTGCAGTGCAAAACCCAGAATGAAAGCCATTCAGGGTGCGAACTTGATACAGCAATCCTTTATGTTTGCTGTTTAATAAAGGTGGGGGCATGGTTTTACTGGTCCATTATACCTGACTCTATTCAAAAAAACACGACCAGAAACTTCTGAGGCACAAACTATGCACTGTGCCTATGGTCCCACCCTCATCTCATGAATGTGGAACCAAAAAATTAGTAACTGAGAGGGCCAGCCAATGAGAGACTTTGTCTCTTTCTGACTGAGTGACTGACTTATATTCATTGTTTAAACCTGCACGCGAGGTTCAATCTCAAGACCAGTGCCGGGTTTCTGTACTGCCTAAGCCGACAGACTCCTGTCTTGGTTTCTCTTAAGTGTACAAGACATTACATACGCTACTCATAGGGAACTCCTATGGAAAAATGAAACAAAATTGAAAGGAAATAAAAGAAACAAAATTGCCTGCTGGGGCCAGTCAAGGCTATTTTTAACCCACAATCTGATATTACGGTATAAATGTCCTGGATAATAAAAATAATGCTCTTCCAGGAGTACCATTATGGTCCACTAATAAATAGAGATTCTAATATCTCAAAGGTGCTTTTATCATTGCAGAACTAGTTGAGGAAAACTATATGAATGCACAGTGTGTCTCTGGGTGCAAGTTAACTTCATGATTATGTGGGGCCAAGGCCTGCCAAAATGGCACCATATGACAAAGAACAGCCATTTTAACTACATTTCCCAGAACTCCAAAAGAATTTTCTCTAATGCAATTAAGCCTAATAACGTCAAACCCCCTATAAGAACATCAAGCATCCCGTTGTCCTTTCTCTCTGGACTTTGCCACGGTGAAGTTAATGGAGATCAAGGGTGTGCATCCATCTGACTGAAAAGTTTTCTTGGAACAGAACAAAGAGTAAAGTTTTTCGGACCTCTCCAGTTAGCCATGGTAAAGTTACAGATTAACTACCTTCAGCTCCATAATTACTCTAGTTGCCTATAGACGTATCTATCCAAGAGCCAGTTAAAAACAATTCACACTGTTGGACAACTGTGGAATTTCTTTATTTTCAACGTCTAACTTTTTGGAAGAAATGGAAAAGCGACCAGCTTACCTTTTTGTTATTTTCCGATCAACAAGTCGAAGAACTTTCTGCATTTTCCCATGCATCATTGTGCCTGGTAAAGCAGACACCATTTCCTGTCCGCTGACAAGCGCGAAGGAAAGAAAGGACCGCCGCCCAAAGCCTTCACTCGGACACACTCACTGACACTGGAGAACTGGGTCACTCACTCGGTAGTGATCCCAAGTCAGGCAGTTTGCATCTGGGCAGATTTAGCTGTATGAAACGTGCGATTTTATGCTAATTGTTGATTTTTTATAATTATTACTGTATACTTTGAGCTGTGTTTTTCTTTGCTTGCTGGTTTTAATGTACTGGATCTTACTGTTGTACTGGTTGAAAACTTCGGTATGTAAGAGAATTTGTCTGGAAATCGCGGATATTTACTCTACATTGCTGCGTTGCTGACCTGTTTAATATCAGATTTTTAAGTGAGTTCATTTAAAACTGCGGATTGTTTGTTTTGCATTGATGCTTTGGTCTTTGTAAATCATTAGAATTGTTGAGAAAGTTTGAGCTAAATTGGAATGTTTTGGCTTGACTGACTGGTTGTTCAGCCCACCGCGGCCATCTACTCTGTCCTATCAGACTTGGCCTGCGCCTTCTTTTCTACTCTCTCTCTCTCTCACACACACATTCACATATTCTCTCTTTTCAGCTAGTTTCTGTACACTACACTCTGCTTACTGAGTGGGAAACACTGACTCTGGCCTGACTCATGCAGGACTCTTTTTGTTATTCTCCCGCCTGTACCATCCAGTTCTTTGTTCTCCCTTTCACTTCCTCTACTCTCAAGCACACGTGGTTCTCAGAGGCCACATCATCAGTCCGCCATTTTAGATCCGAGTCCGTCATTTTAGATTCCAAGGCCCAATCCCAATGTCCACCCTCACACACTCACTGACTTTGATGCACGCTCTCGCTAATGTCCGTGAAGGCTTAGGGTTGTCCCATTGACAAATCATGAGGTGTGTGAGGGATCTCTCACTGACTTTTTGAGCCCTTAATGCACCCTTTCCGTAAGTGGGCATCTCCACAGACTTAGCGTTAGAGAATTACCCATAGTTCATTGTGAAGTATGACATGAATCCCCTGGGGAAACCAGCTGGCGGCCGCTATATAAGCAACGTGAAATGAGCGAATTTGTAAACAAAAAACACGGAGAGTGCAATCAAAGCAAAAAACGAAAAATAAAAAGTCCCAAAACTGCGATTGTGAGAAACATGATGCATCGCTGTTGACAACCAAACAAAGGGCTGCCCCATTACCTTTTTATAGTACTTCAGCGCCTTGCAGCCTCACGCACTCAATCACTTTCCAGGTGCAGCTACTTAAGTCAATGAGGGCTCAGGGCTCAGGGCTTAGGGAGGAGATTGAGATTTAGCCCAAGTCTGCCATCTTAGAGGAGGACTATCATGGCTGGGAGAGTTGGGTGTTATTATTTCAATATATCATGAAAAAAGCTCCTACGACTTTGTTTTTCTTTATTTTGCGATTTCTTTCATTTTTTTTGACCGATTTTAAAAAAACTAGTGGACCGCGCGATTTTTGCCACAGCAGAAAATTGACCCTCGATCCGCTTGGGGCGCCCCTAATCGTGACGTCAGTGCGGCTGTCAGCGCCATGAATTTCCATTGTCCTGCGGTCCTGCATTGAGATTGTTGAATGACCGAGATATTCCCGCTTCCTCTATGGGGCAGACAGACGAGCTGGATTATTACCTTTTTTTATCTGACACAACTTTAATTTAGAGGTGAACTAACATCAGAGGCCGTTTGAAATCCTTCCGGAGAGAAAAGTGCGATTTGAAGTCTGCTATTTACCAGCGAGGCTGGACAGCTGCCGTCACCTTGGCATAATTAGCTCACCTTAAATCAATACCCGTGCACTTTGCCTAGCTTGTAATCGAGCCATTTATTCAGCTAACTGACCAATCAAAATCAAAATCAAGCCAATAATTATTTAGAGGAGATAATGAGGAGCAGACAAACCGAACCAGGCTGTCGTGTTAGATTGAAAGAATGTCAGTAATCTGAATAAATAGCAGACCTCTGAATTCCACCTCTCCTCGGAAAACTTTCACGTATTATTAAAAAAGATTTCTTAAAAATAAAATCATGTTAAGATGGCCCTGGTTTTTAAGTATTTAAAAATATATGCGAAGTAGGGAACATTGTGTGAAAGGCATCAAACGTGAATGCGAGAGGAATTATTTTCGCAATGCAAGCAATGGACAAATGCACTGAAGACTGGGCAAGCACGTTCAGGCAAATCTGTGCTGCAAATTTTAAACATTTTTTTTATTTAATAATTGAACAAGATTCGCACACAAGAGCCAAATGTAATAATCAAGCAAACACATTCAGGCAAACTGAATGCTGAACTAAGCAAAGTTAAGGTCTTCAAAATCATCCTCCTCGAGACAGTTGCTTTCACCCCTTTCCCATTTACTTGGCTCAATTTGCAATCATACAGTTGATTCGCTCAATGAACAACTTTAAATTGGTTGGTAGTCTAATTTATTTAGATATCCATGTATTCATTTTGACATCTCATGCATCATGCACGAATGCATGAAATCCATATAACCCTCGATGATGGTTCATAAAGTGTCCTATAATACTGCGTTCCATTTGTACTCGGAAGTCAGAATTTCGGAGTTCCAAGTCGGAAGTTTCAACTGGAACGGCCCCCGAGGTCGGATTTTCGGATTTTTTCTCACCACTGTTGGAGGATTTTTCTCCCTACTGGGAGTTTTTTTGCCTCATTTGCTGTAGTGGGGAATAGGCTGGGCACTGCCCTTTCAGTAACTCATCTGTGACTGTAAAGCGTCTTTGTGACAGTTTATCTGTGAAAAGCGCTATTCAAATAAATTGAATTTGAATTTCCGACTCGGAAAGTCGGAGAATCTTCACTACTCCTGAGTTAACATTTAAAGATGGCTGCCCCAGTTGTAAACAGTAATTAGAAGCTTGTGTAATATTCCGTTTATTACTTATGAGTCTTGTTTGTCACACTAAATCACCCGTATACATTGTACAAGGCATATACATGGAAATCCACCATGTTTGGAGGTTACAGAAGGACCGCATTCGTCCAGAAGTGGCTTATATTCGAACAGGGCAAACGCAAGAATAGCTTTTGTTGGCGTGACCATCTTGTTTTATTACTCTTCTTCCCGGTTTATGGCGGTTGGCAACTTTTTTCCGACTTTGTAACTGCAACGCTGATAACTCGGCTATGACGTCATTCCCAGCTCCAACCTCTGACTTCTGAGGTAAATGGAGCGTAGCATAAATATTATCAACCTTAGATCAGGTTGGTTTTGTTCTAAAGCCTTGTCCAACCCATGGGATTTGGACAAACAGATTTTTTCCTGTCGTACAAAAACATTAACAGATAAGATCTACTGCTTCTAGGTAATTGTTTATTCAACCTTTGCGCTCATTTTCATGAAAAAACAATGAGGCTACCTCACTACCCAGGGGTAGGGTAGGCTAGGCTATCAAAGATGACGGGTGGGGGGGTGGGGGGTGCCATCAGTGTCAATTTTGCCTGTTTTTAATGCAAAATATGCTTACAAATTAGTTGCAGATAGTTTGCTATTATTATGTTTCATGCTCAATGAAGTTTGTAGACCACAGTGATTGTCATCCTTATTGATTTATTGATGTGGCTTGTCCTTGTATTAGTAAATCTTGTAATTACAATGACCAGCAGTGACCAGTAACCCTGAAGTGATCTTCACCTAATAATATTAGAAGAGCACAACCGATATACTTTTACTCGTGTGTTTGACTAATATGGTGTTAGTTATGACATCACGATGATGTCATAATGTTGAAATGTATTTTATTTGTACTTGATCTGAAGAGAGGACATCTGTGGCTGTACACTGATACCAAACAAGATGATGTTTATCGCTTAATTTTGAAATAATAGAAAAACCCTTGGTTGGACGAGGGTTAATCATATCTGGGTACACCGTGTCCCAAAAGTTCATGCACCACAGAAAAAGTCAACTCAGATTGTGAATATTCAACAGAATGCCTTTATTCAAAAGCTAGTGTATCCCCCCTGCATCTTAAGTACTGCTCTCAGCCTCTGGAGCATAGAATGAACAAAGTTGTTTAGAACGGAAGCTTAAAGTTGCCTCAGTCCTGCACAGCCCTCGCATTGTGCTGCTTCATGGTGGTAGGGGGTGGGCTGTGGAAGACCCAACTGTTCAGGATACCCCAGAAGTTCTCAATCGGGTTGATGTCCGTGGAGTTGGGTGGCCATTCCTCTTTGCACAGAAAGCCAGGAAGCTGCTCAGAACACCACTGCTGAGTTGAACGAGCAGTATGTCCAGGGGCATCGTATTGCACAAAGACCATTTTCACACGCCTGTTGAACATGTTCCTAGCAGTGATAGGGCCCGAATTCTTTTTTCTGGTGAGTATAGGAAGTAGCGCTGGCTGGAGAATGTTCTTGACATGATACTCAGCATTGATGGTGGTGCCCTGGGGTGCAATATGCAACTCCAACAGCCCTGTAGATGACATCGTCCTCCAGACCATGTAATGGGCGCTGACCTTGACTTGTTCAGAGGGTGACACTTTCTTTCGATTGTCGGTGTAGATGCAGTCGTTTTGGCTGTTGGGAGTTGGAAATAAGTAGAGTGGGCACTCCTCAGTGAAAACCCAGTTTCCCCAGTGTCATTGTGGCATACTTCTTTGTAAAACCCAGCCACTTCTCCTTTTGCAGTTTGGTAAGGCAAGGAATCCACTGTCTTCTGTATGCTCTCATACCCAGACCCAGTGTCTCAGTCAGAAAACGATGGATGGTACTCTTAGAGGCTGCTTCCCCAAGATTCTTCAGTCTTCGACTGAGTCTGCGGCAGGATTGATGTCTCTGTCCCTTGGCCTTCCGAATGAGGTCCTTAGCCCTGGAACTCAGGACTGAGGGGCTCCTGCACAGGGCTCGTCTTCAAGAGAGTCACAACTCTGGTGTCTCTGCCACCACTTCTTCACCCATCGTTTGCTTCTGCCGAGGTCCTGAGCTCCTCCCTGAAAGTTTTCCCTGCCCTGTGCATGGCAATGGCTTGAGAACGGACCTGAGGCTCTGAAATAGCAGCCGATACAGGTTTTTATTCGACTATCGTGGCAGCACTACCACAAAGGTTCTCCCAGTAACAGTTCTCTCACAGTTCCTTAGTCAACCCAGAAATTTATAGGCCTCTCGCAAACAGATGAACAAATTAAACAACCTCACAACACCTAGCTGACCAGGTGCAACCCATTTTGGAGACAGACATTTTGCCCATTGGGCTGCATGAACTTTTGGGACACGGTGCAGACGAGAGCTAATCATGCTTTTGAAATCCAACTACGAATATCATTTCAGGTCTATGAATCAAACAAATTAGTCATGGCAGTCTTATCCAACGTAAGGTTTTCAATGAGGCAGTCCATGAGAAATGATATTTTCATAATGTTTACCCATGGCCACAGTGGTGCTCCGACACTCAGTAAACAATGGAATATGCAACAAAAATTGACAGTAAAAATGAACAGTTTCGGGCTGCCTCGTGCCTCATATGGTTACAACTTTCGATACTAGACGGTTCCATTTACATGAACTTTTGCATAGTTCAAATGGACTTTTTAAAATAAAACATGCTCTTACCTGCTTTTCTTTTAAATCGGATTTGGAGTTGATATTGATTTCTGATAAATGCCCATAACTCAAAACCCGAAAAAAATTAGATACTTCACTTTGTGAAATCACCAACATATTATTTGGTTGCATTTTTGCCAATTGTAGCGACTTGAAACTTTAAGAAAAATTCTTGGACACAATATACTGAAACACAGTGAAAACGCAATGCCTAATGTTTTAAATCATAGCTGATTTTTTGAAGCCGTCAAAATTAACACAGAAGAAATATAGAGGTATGAAGGTTAAAAGCTGGAATTCTAATGTCTAAGTCTAAGTTCAAACCCAGTTTGTGTGGCAGTCAGGGGATCACGTTTCCAATACACAACTTTTGCCATGTCATTAGCAGAGGTTGAATGCATCACTCGAATGACATGGAAGTTCACAGCAAGACGTGGGACACATTTAAGGCACATTGTTTCATCCCCATCAGCATCAGTACCAGAATGCCACGGCTTACAGAACCGCAGAGGGAGAGAGCTTTGGGGATGCTGCTTAGAGCATCTCAAAGAGAGGTTGCCCTCCAGTTCAGGGTCAGTCCATCCACCATCGACACACTGGAGCATCACTATCAATTGACAGGAAGCGTTCACGACGACCACGACCTGGACAACTTCCGATAATGGTGACATGTCAGGACCGACACATCTCAGAGGATCCATCTGAGGAATCAGTTCCAAACAGCAAGAGACACGGCTCAGAACACGATAGGATGCCATGGACGCCCCATCCATGCCATGACAGTGATTCAGTTACTGCGAGCTGTGGGTTTAAGGTGCCAGAGGCCAAATCAAGGCAACATGATGACGCAACGTCACGGAGACAACAGACTCCTGCTTTCTCAATGTCATCATCTTCGGACGCCATGAGTCTTCCATTGTCGGGTTTTTAAGACAAATTAAGGTTCTGTGTGTCATTTGCCAACTACCGACAATGGGTGTATAGGAGGCAATATGAATTTCATCAAGACAGGTGTGTTTTGGAGAGAAATGGGTTTGGTGGGGATAGTTTGATGGTCTGGGCTGCCATTAATGTTAGATTTGGGAGTGAACTTGTTGTGATTCACGGAGGTCTAATGGCACAGGGACATGTGGATGAGATTTTAAGACCAGTTCTACAACTACTATTGAACAACTATGGACAACAATGATTGTCGTTCATGTTCCAACACAACAACGCCCATCTCCATACTGCACGCGTCACCAGAGACTTTCTCCAACGAGCAGGGATCGATGTTCACCCTTAGCCATCCATTTCACCTGATCTTAACTCTATTGTACAAGTGGGATGAACTGGGTCGTCGTGTGCACCAGCGTCAACGTCAACCAGGCAATGTCGTCGAGTTGACAGCAGCACTATAGGAGGAGTGGAGGAACATTCCCCTAGCAACTGTGCGACATTTGTGCGAATCAATGCCTCGCCATTTACGCAAGAGTGTACAAGCACAGGAAGGACACTGACAGTCTGTGGAGGGTCTGTGCATTCACAATGGCATATCGGAAACATCTGATGAGATGTAATGAAACTTTGCGGTGTTATGAACAATGAAATTCTTTTTCTATTTCTATTAAAATTGAAAAACGTTGGTTGTTTCTTCTTTTTGGTTATGAAATATGAGTGTTGCATTTTCACTGTGAATATTTGGACTCCGTATGGCTAATTATTTTATTTAAAATGAAATCTATGTGAAGGTTGTGTTATGGCCCCAATTTGTTATGACATAAGACAGCAAGGGATGACAGACAAAATTTTGAAACTTAAACAGATTTTATTTAACAAAGACTAACAACTAACCTACAATTTATACTACTGACCAAGATTGATATATACAAGAAAAAAAATATTTACAGTCCCTTGAGATGGGGTTTCTTGGTGATGTCCTGGGACAGGGAAATGCTCCAACACAGGCAAAAATTCACAAAAAAACTTCACAGTGAGCATTTCTCTCAACACATGCGCAACTGTTAGCTGTAATTGTCCCTTTGCAGGATGAAACGAAAGACATGACACTAAACTGGAGAATAGTAGTTGTCATTTTTTGGCATTAAAAGCTTTCTTACCTAACCTTGCAATGCAGTCCCCATGTGTGACGAACGCGCGGGTCTTGGGGTGGCCCAGCAGATCATTTTACGGCAGCCAGTCCAGCAGCATGATGTTGTTCCCCAGGGTAGAAGGCCGGGGCCCCAAATGCCTCCACAGCACCTTCTGAGGCAGGCGGGCAAAGGCTGAGGCGATGACCTCCGATTTTTGGGGTCAAGGTCACTGAGAGGGGAGCCCAGGGACATGAGCACCACCCCATGTTCCCCGGAGCTCTGCACAAAATCCTCCAGCTCTGGGGGCAGCGGCTGGGTGGGGCTACACTGGAATCCGCCCATGTACACCACGTTGGGCATGGTGGGGCGCGGAAACTCAAAATCAAAATCCACCCTCATCAGCCAAAGGTCAGCTCCTTGTATAAGTGAGTAGGTGTCGACACCTGGGGGGAATAATTCATCACATACAGCCTGGTATGGCGGATTAACCACAAAGTGGGACAAGTAGAGTCTAATCCCGTGGTACAGAATGCTGGAGGCCCTCTGCCAGAAGTCCATCCTGTCGGAGTTTTCGGAAAACAACACTGGGACGTAGGAGAGGGGCGAGGGGGCGATGGCATAGTGGCCTTCACCGTTATATATCCAGCGAACGTATAGGACCAGGGGCAGTTCTAGATAGTGCGAAAGCAGGACCCCAGTGGGGAAGGCCGGGTCGGTCAGGACTAGGTCAAATCGAGCCTACTGCAGCCTCTTCATCAGTGTCTTGTCCTTGAACATAGTGCGAGCCACATGGGTTGTTCTCACTAAAAAACTGAAAGAGCTTTGAGAAGAATATAAGAGAACCCAGGAGTGAACCCTATTTTTTGCGTAGCTCCAGGGACCTTTGCAGAAATTCAGCCATTAAGTCTTCCCTCTCAAAATTCTGAGCGATTTCCTGCTCCACAGTGATGGAGGTGTAGTGAGGGGAATCTTTGGTGACGTACCAGCTGGTGGAAGACCGCAGAACCGTGACCTGATGCCCCCGGGAGTGCAGTGCCTTCACCAGGACTTGCATGTTCAGCCAGTGGCTCCCGTCGATCGGGTACACCAGCACCCGCCCACCTTCACAGCCTGGCTCCACCCACAACAGCAGCATGAGCACCATAAAGAGAGCTCTCATGGCGTATGAGGAGGAGTCGCTTAAGTAACTGACTTACAGCACGCAATGCCAAGTCAATGCAGTGACAGGCAAATCAGGACACACACAGCTGAGTCAATTTAGCCCCTGGCAAATCAGGTCACACACTCAGGGCTCAGTCAATGTGGCCACTGACGAATCAGGACACACAAACAAGTCAATTTGGCGACTGGCGAGTCACAATAGACCACGTTTTGTCATCTCAGCTGCATGGAAACTGGAAGTTGCAGGAGCACCTATTACTGATGGAAAATCACAGGAGCTTGGCTGCAACACAAGGAAATAAGAAGATTAGTGAGGACGCAAGTGCCACATCTAGAATTTCTACTTTATTATAACACAATAGATAATTGTTAGTAATATATACCGTGTAATGGAGGTACTCAAGTAGGCTTTGTTCAACCTGAACCAACATGACCTGTAGAAGAGCAGGCTCAGTCATTTAACAATTTCAGGTGAAAGGTCAGAAACCTGCTTTTCACATGTTTTTAACTGAATAGTCAAAACTTGATGTCACAATCCCAGCTTGGAAGTTAATGCAGCACAGTTCTACGAGGCTGCCTTAGAACCTCAAAGGTTAAAATGACTACTACATTTACCCCTGTGCCACTTGGTGTCCTTTTTACAAGGGTTGGTAAAAGGCTGCCCTTGAGGTTTACTCATTATTCAGGGAGCCCAGGAATCAAGCCAAGAAATAAATGTCAAGAAAAACAAGCTGCATTTGCTTTATACAAGGGTTGTCGCGTTAATTAATCTACTTTATACTTTTACCACGTTAACAGAACTAGAGTGCTGTGATGATGGGAACGGGCTGCACAGTCATGCTCATGAAAGGTCAGCACAGGCATTCCCAACAAACAGAGCTTCTAAATGATATTTCATTCCTTTCACGCAAACACATTATACGTTTTATGCTGTCAACCAGGGACACAATCAAGTTTAAAGGTTTTCATGCAAAAACATAATTAAGACATTTTGGGCTTTCAAGCGGAAACGCATGTAAAAATACAAGCCATCATTCAGAGGTACTTCAGGTTATGAGAATAAAATCCAAAATTTACCAAAAGCACATAAACAGTTTTGGTATTTCTCGTGAGAGACTAAGCACCAAAGGTGCATAGGAACAAACTGTGACTGCATGGTTTCCTAATTGTTTCCCAGCGGGTGTCTATAGCAGCCCATTGAACAGATATGCAGCTATTCATGAGATTTGTCACAGGGCAACAGGGAAATGTCTACCATCCAGACAGTAAATGTTCCGCCACTCTTCCGCCACCATCAGGCCAAAATTGCACTCGCATTTCTGATAATATTTTCAGAACCAAAAGAAGGAAATTCAAACCCTTAACCCTATAATGCCCCCTGCATCATATACTCAGCAACAAAAGTTTCTGTGACACCAATATTGTTAATTATTTTTCATAACGCAATTATGAAATTGTCATACATGGTGATATCAGACTGAAACAGTACACGTAAACACAACATTGAAATGGAAATCATGAAAATGCGAGAAAATGACTTTGCACGTGAAAATGTGCGTAAATCATGCCTGTGGATGGCAATAAGAGAGGAGAATTTTTGGAATGTTCACATTGTGCCTGATGAACCACGGAAGCATCACTTATCGAAAACACAGCCATTTCGGATCAGGAACTCTACCCTCTAAATGCCAAGACTGTCTGAAAATGATCGGTGGAGGGCCATTGGGATGATTGAATCCGGAACCTCGCAGAGGGAAGTTGCTCATCGCCTGAATGTCCACCGAAACACCATTTGGAACTTATGGCAGCGTCATCAGCAGACAAGACATGTCAGAGACCGTCCTCGCAGCGGCCGTCCACGAGTAACCACTCCCAGACAGGACAACTGGATTCGAACAACCCATCTCCGAAATCGATTCCAACCTGCAACCATAACTGCAAGAACGATACCTGGTTTGAGGCGACTGTCTGCACAGACAATCCGTCGCCGTCTCCGTCATTTTGGCATTGTCCCACGTCGGCCAGCAAGACGTCCAATACTCACAGTACAACACCGACGACTGCGTCTACAGTGGGCACAACAACATCGACGGTGGATCCAACGTCAGTGGGATCTTGTACTCTTCACTGATGAATCAAGATTCATGCTTAACCGATGTGATGGTCGTTTACGTGTATACCGTCGACGTGGAGAACGTTATGCCAACAACTGTGTTCAGGAATTTGATCGTTTTGGAGGTGGTAGTGTCATGATTTGGGGAGGGATCACGGCTAGAAACAGAACAGATTTGCTTGTTATTGATGGAAATCTGACAGGTCAAAGATATCGCGATGAAGTGCTACGGCCATTGGTGGTACCGTTTTTGATGCAACATGGTCCCGGAATAACGCTGCAACATGATAACGCCAGACCACACGTTGCAAGGATTGTACAGCAGTATCTGATGCAACAACATGTCAATGTCCTGCCATGGCCAGCCAGATCCCCAGACATGTCCCCAATCGAGCATCTTTGGGACGAGATGGATCGACGTTTGCGGCGGTTGGATAACCCGCCAGCTACACTCCAGGAATTGCGACAACGTCTACGTCAGATTTGGAATGACATCCCACAGCAATTTCTGGCACATCTGATTCGGTCCATGCGCCGGAGATGCGTTGCTTGCATCATGGCACGAGGAAGTCACACCCGGTATTGAAGTGTGAAGGTCACAATTGGTTAGACGTCAGACAAGTGCTTCATGACGCATGAAAATGACATTTTTCGTTTTGAGTGACGTTGGCACTGAAAAGTCAGTGTTTCTCCTGTTAAATAAACATATTGATTGCATTGAGATCTTTGCGTGTCATTTATAACATACACATAAATGGTGTCACAGAAACTTTTGTTGCTGAGTATATATGATACACCACATTTGAAGGACCATGCCCACCTGGTAAGATGCAACACAACCACGACTGCTCACTGTATCATATCTGTTACACAGTGCTGTCACCTGGAGGGAAGAAGTGAAATTACAGGAGTAGTCTCTCTCCTTGTCACTCACTTCAAGGTAGTACCTCCCACGTGAATGGGAATTCATGAATTTCCTTGGACTTTGGCAGTGAAGTTCAGCATTCCCAGGTAAATATTACACAAAACCTTATCCTTATTCATGTTAAGGGATAGCTATAGATAGTAGAGAGCATATAAATAATTTGAAATTTCGAGGGTTGAGTTCTGGAGGGGTGGTGATTTTTGCCTGTATCAGATACGATACTCCTGGCATTAGAAGAAGTACTGTTCAACAATTTATATTTTGCTGTCACAAAACCTAATGATGAACAGTGGATCTGAATACTACCCTTCAATACTTCAAAAATATTACTGGGTAATATTTTTCCAACAATGATGTCTGTATCTGGGCATTATAGGGCTAATATCTTGAGAATACTTAGGTCTAACCAAGTCCTATGCAGCCAGTGACATCATTTTCAGCCTGACCAAATTTTCTGCCATTGCGGGGAAAAAAATGTTGGAATTTCCTTCAACAGATTTTGACCAATGTTCTCCACCTTTGGCTCAAATGATCTTCAGACTGTGGCTCCTGTAAGCCATCACTAAGGTTTTAGATGTTGCCCAAGGATAGCCATAATTTAATGACAAATTTGATGAGGAAAATGCATAACAGGATGTGAGTTCATAACCCCGGAACACATTATCCAGTTTACACTGAACTTCAGACGAGTATTAAAGGAGCTGTGTCACGATTACTGTCCGTGCTCACGACACTGAATGAAGTGAATTCGCTCAGCTGCAAGTCAAAACCTACTTCTGTCCTGGCAAAACCGTTACTGTTTAGCATTGTTTTGCATTACATGAATAATGTTGATCAGCCTTATACTGTATATTCTCATTTGGCAGTAAATATGCGCAGAATGATAAGTTGATTGTATTTATATACCTTTGTTCTAGTCTTCTGACCATTCAAAATGTTTTAAAATATACGACTCACATGCACACTCACATTCATTCCCTGATGGAGGAGGCTGCGAAGTAGGGCACCAACCTGCTTATCAACGCCTTACTCATGGACGCTTTGACATGCCCTCTGGAGGAGCCTGGGATCGAATCAAGAACCTTCCCATTTCTCGTCAAGCTGCCCACTCCCACTGACAGATGGCAGAAGAAGAGCTAAATAAGCAACTATTCCTAATCTTATGCCTGAAACAAGTTCCAGAAAATTTGGGGCAGGGGTGAGTTTACCACTTTAACAGCCCTACTTGTTATGATTTGGGGAGTCGAGGACAAAAATAATTCCTCTTTTGAAAGGTTGTCTTCCCATTCTTCCTCATTATACGTATTCAGCTGCTGAGACATCCAGGGTCTACATAATCAAATTTTGTCGTTCTTATATCTGGATATATTTTCAACTTGAGACATTACATGACACGACATGTACTTCGCTCTTTTCCAGAGCGACGTACAAAGTGCAAAAGTTTGGCACAAGAGTGCTGAGCTCCAAGGAGACAAGTTAATAGATCAAGCAACAAAAGAAACACTATGTGAAAGTTGTGGTACTAAAACAAACTGTAGCCAACTGAAAGAAACCAGCAAATTAAAAAAAAAACCCAGCAGCACAGTTAACAAAGATGACCAGCACAGTTAACAAATCAGGCGGGCCTGGACTGCAGGTTGTGCAGTCTAGCAGCCACACTCTTACTAGGATGCCACTCAGTTGCGAGAAGCGCAGTCGTTGGCTTGCTATTGTTGAAATAAGCAGGGGCGTCCCTGAAAAGATGTCATCCAGAAGACAGCATGTTACTCCAAATTGCATAAATGTCCCTCAGCATCAATGATACAAACACATAAGCTCAGATTTCCCATGCAGAGGACGCTAACACATTCCCATACGATGACAGTCGCTGACTTTTGTACCTTATGTTGGTAGAAAAAAACTAGGGTGATCCTTTTTAAGAGCACAGTTTCTGACAGTTACGAGTGTCTACCACAGAATGTGTGTTCGTGTGAGTGTGTGTTTGTTTACTATACTACTACTACTACTACTAATAATAATAATAATAATAGTAAAGTTTATTTAGTGAAACACTAACTACTGTATTTTGCCATGACTCTTTTCAGGTCAAAGTCAGGTCAGGTCTTTACTGGTCAAAGATAATTTACAAATCTCTCTTTTTTAAAAAACTTAAAAAAAAACTTATCTCACATATCATATTCAGGGCTCGAAATTGCAACTAAAATTCACACTGTGCGACTGCTTTTCCCCCCCAGTTAAACGCCTCTTTTCCGCTACATTTGGTGGTCAGTAGGCTTACCAACTGCTGCTGCAGCTTAAATAGAGATGGGCAGTATGTGCCAGGTCAATGCATGAATCTACTGGACATACCGCAGCCGGGCGCACCAGTGTAAGAATGGAGCGCACCCAGCGTGATCTCTTGAGCTGACAGTGACCATTCTGACCATTCAAAGGGGAGCTTGACGTCCTAAACCTCAGTACTGATTCTAGAATGGTTAATATTAGCCGTCAATCACTCCATTTTGTGGCACTGAGAGGGACTGTTGTAACTATACCCAAGATTTAGAAGGAAAATTAAATGAAGAGCAATGGTAGATTTTTTTTTTTTGGTACTGTTTTGAGCGTCAGAAGGTTTCCTTCTTTGTTCCTATGTGTGACGTCATGACCCAGTAACGGGTCCCACTTAGCTCAACATATGCCCTTTGGGGGCGCTATTATCTCTGCAACCCCTGGGAGCACGGTCGTGATTCTTGCACCATTGGATAGCAAATCCCTTCAACTTGAAGTCTACCACTTACTTTCCGGGACTATCTTTAATAGTTTTTGAGATATAAGCCAAAACGTTTGGTGAATTTTCCACCGACGCCAAAAATTGGTGAACTCCCGGGGGTCTCACGGGCTAACCCACGGGAGAATCTCCTCCAAATTTCACACAGAAATAGATTAAATGTTTTCCAACAACTTTCTAATTGGATGTTTTTTCTAGTATCGATAGTTTTGACGTTATTGACGCCCACCTGTACCCTTGCCAAAACCACACACAGAAGTCAGGAATAGTCTTGTTTTCTTCAACATCTGTCGGCGGCTGTGGTTTCTTTCCTATTTCAGACAGGGACATCAAACTTTCACAGGATGATAGAGAAACATCTATAGTTTATGATACACTATATGTTTGCATGTCCGGGCGATAGTTTGGTCAGGAATCGCAAGTGAGCACACGGTCCTCCGGCGTGGCCTAAGCCAAGGTGCGCTGGTCAGTTGGGCATCTCCCAATAGGGCTGGTCTGTTGAAAGTAATTCCGGCCAAACTACCGTGAGTAGGAGAACCAAATTTGCGCACCATATCATTGACATGTCCAGCTTCTGAGAATCATTGACTTTGGTCTTCTCCCATGCATCGTTTTTGCACAAGGAGCTGTAGAAAACAACCATTTTCCCGGCCCAGTTGCATGGCTGGTCACCCCCGCGCCCGTCTCCCGCCACCCACGCGCCCCAGTTAGGGTCCTCCACCGCCTCCTGCCGGCCGGGAGAGCATTATTATCCTGTGCACTGTGTGCGCTCTGCCCTGATAGGTTCATACAGGCTTTGAGAACAGATATGCTAGGAAAAATAGCAATTCTGCCATAGGCCTGTACATGTAAGTAAGGAATTTGGTCAAATACTGAGTCAGTCTATATGGGGAGTGTCGTCATGGCCTATAAACCAGTTAGCTTAATAAGACTCAACCAGTTAAGCAAGTACAACCACTTAAATTGAAAAACATTGAGGTTAGTTATTTAGTGTTAATGGGCCACCAGAGTGAACATATGGGCCGTGTATTGGAACATGATTTGGGAAATGTAGGCTATGTGAAAACTTTTATGACCATTAGGGGCAGTGCGTGGCGGTGTTAATTATAGTTGAAACTGTGAAAGTTTTCTCGAAGGTATAGGGTAGTCCAGGAGGGCTAATGGTTGCAAAGCAGAGCCGCTAAATGAAACTTTTTGGCTTGAGCATGATGGGCTGAGAACACATTTCCTCTTTCCCAGCATTATGTTTTGTTTTTTGTGATGTCCCACATTGACTTTGACTTTTGTTTTTTGTGAAGGATGGCAGACAAGCTGGACTTGGTGTTGGTTAAAAATCAAAGGAAGGAAGCGTATTGAGAAAATGTCCACTTTATTGGCAAAGTTATTTATGTTATGATTCTGCTCTGTCTGTTATGATTCTGTTCTGCTTTGCCATGTTTTTCATGTCCCTGATCTGTTTGCCATGTTTTCTACTGCTGTCTGATTTGGTTTCTGTTCTCTGCATTGCCTAACCTTGCCTTGGATTGTGTATTAGGAGTTGGTTGCTTAGATTTGTTCATATATTGTCTAGTTTAGTTTTGCCAGTATCCTCATTCCTGTTATTATTCCGGTCCATGTTTTGCTTTCTCCCATGCATTGCACTTTGTCTCCCCCTGTTAGGTCTCTTGTCCTGTTTCTGCTCACAGCCCCGGTATTGCGTGCCACTCTTTCGGGTGATTTAATGGTTTCTGGATTTCAACCATTCCTTCTAGTCTCGTTTACTTCCTTCATCTTGCTTTGCTATTTTACTAACCAGTACTAACAGTTTGTTGTTTTGTTAAATCTACTATCTAGACTAACATTGTATATAATACTAACTTACTAACGAGCACTAGGGATTGTATAGCTGCGCCTTACCAATTGATTAACAAGCTCTCAGCACTCGCCCTGTTCTAGTCTCCGCCTCTTGGCTTTACCTAATCTTCTTTGCTGCGTTTCTGTGGATCCTCCACACCTGCTCACTCTGTCCTTTCTCTCTATGCACATTAGAACTCCCTAACCGGAGCCGTATATGTGTCTTTAGGCTGTCTAGTGATCCCTGTCCGCGTTTGGCTTTTGCCTATTTCATGTGATTTGGTTCTCCCTCATGTTCCCTCCTTTGAAATTAGTCTGACTTCCTGCACCTGTTTTCTGTTTAGCATGTGACCTCCTGTATGTGTATATTAGGAGTCTTCTCAGAGCAGTTCCCTGTCAGAACGTTTCCCTAGTCTACCTGTGCTGCTCTCGTTTTCGCCTTGTATTCATAGTGTCATTCTTCTGACTGGACCGTCCGACTTACGATTTTTGGCTCTATTGTGATTGCTGCCCTGGTTTTTGATTCGGACTCTGCCCCTTGGATTGTGATTTTTGGATTGTGGACTTTGTACTGTTGCCTTCGGTCCTGCGGGGGTTTACCCCCTCGCTTAAAAAAGATCACATCTTTTGCATTGCTGGATTCTTGCGACTGGTTCCTGAGCGCTACCTCACAATTTAAGTAGCTTATTGATTGTGGTAGGGCATCAGACTGGTAAATATTTTTAGTGAGAAACCAGTGTAGTCGCTTATGGGTAGCCAGATTGAAGATGTACATTATATATTTATGGGGAGCTAGGCCATGTACCGTGACAGCTTTGACGAAGCTTTTTTAAGTTGAGGTTTTGAGTGATTTTTTTAGCGCCGCGCTAAGGAAGAGGTAAATAATGGTGGAGTAGAGGCTACAGAAATGGTTTTACGAAAACATGTTTATTATGAACAGTAGGCGTATAATGAATAAATGGCGAATTATTTTTCCCGTCACCTTTCACCAATTCATATGTATGTGCATCTGATTACGTTCCTTTTGTATACCATGGTAAGCGATTCATATGTTTATATGCACACTTGTACATCTTCGAAAACATACATGTTTCCATATTCGGCCTCATCCGGACCCCTTTCTGTCCCAAACTTTCTCTTTTGGTTCCACCCGGGTCTTCCAGTGAGCACCTTCCCACTCACCTCATCCCTACTGGCCCCATTTTTCCCTCCGGCCCCCTTTCGGTACACATCTGCACGGAACAGTAACCATGCACTTTGTCAACGTGCAAATATCATAGAGAGGGCCAGGGGAAAGTCGACATGGGGGTGGTGGGCAGGTATAGTTAGGGGGTGGTGGGCGGGGTGTTTGGGTGGGTGGCGAAAAGGGATTGAAACATTGGTTTACATATTTTCGGGGGCCTTCTCCTAAAAACACTTTTTATATCAGGAGGGGAGAGTGACGAGCGTTTACTTAAGTGACATTTCTACAGCTGTACGGCACATTGGTAGACAGACAGGTCACATTGTTTTCCTGTCGGAGATCAAACACTGGTTGTTATGGAGAACATACTTCTTGCTGGCTTTGTCAACTTTGTTCAACTCTGTACAATGTAAAACCACTATAAGTCGTACTGCATTTATTGTATTGCTCCCTTTATCGTCACCTGATCACTACAATCACACCCCATTCCCTGTAAAAGTAGCATTTGCATATTGCTGTTTTCTGTACGTGCACAGCCAAATCTAGAGCTCTCCCCTTCTCACATGAATCCCCTCCTATAGCCGTCGGAGACTTGAAGTGGTGGTCAGTCTACGTATAGTTTTCATTACAGTATGCCTATAATAGTGACCAGGGCTGCGTTCCAATCTGAAATAAGATACTCCCTTCACTTCTTCCCTCCACTCGAGTGAGCCCTCCGAATGACGTAGCAGGCGAGTAAGCCCTTCCCGAGCAAGGGAGGGCAATAGAGAGGACTTAGGAGGAGGGTTGTTGGAAACCAGATTGGAACGACTCTCGCCGCATTTCTTCCGCACTTCGACGTTAGTCAACAAGCCAACGGGAAGTTCGCGTTGCCATGGAGCTGAGTGAGTTAGTTGCCTGTACATTTTACCTTTTACAGTTCACGCGGAAGCGTATCGCATGTTTATGGCAAGTAGAAGACAGCGTGCTCGTTTGATTGCTGCGGGACTTGAGACTGTTTTATGGGAAAATAAAGCTATTTTCACCCCAGACGCGAAACGAATTTTTCGCACGACAGATTGCATTCAGAGTCAATGCAAAGACGCAAATTTGCGTCTTTGCATTGACTCTGAATGCAATCTGTCTTGTGAAAAATTTGTTTCGCGTCCAGTGTGAAAGCGGCTTTTAGCGCCGCAACAGTCCTCGCGGCTGCTATAGGCTAGCTACCGCAAAAAGGAACGTAAAGTCTCAAATGCTTATAAAAAATGCAAAACCGATGCCCCTCACCCCCAAACTTCGCTATTTGCATATAACTCTGTCATAAATTGCATACAACTCGAACACAATTATTACTTTTGTAAGTTAATTTCCCTGCCACAATTCCTCCTTTTGTTAGCTGATAGAAATGGCGGACGTGACCGAGGGAGAATGAGCGAAGCGTTCTGGGCAATATCAAAGCTTGGAGGGATGTTCGTTGTTGGCTTCGTTTGAGGGAGGATAATCGAGGGCTTGAGCAAATGAAAATGCACCCTTCCCTCCGCAAAACTGGATTGGAACGACCCTACAAGTGGCAGCCATCTTACATCCGGGATTTTTTGGGGATTCCCCCCTCGATTGGGGGGCGAGTGAACACAATGAAGCAAGCATTTTTTCGGATTGGAACGCAGCCCAGTAGCTCTGTTTGAGTATCGGGCATGTTGGGGCTAGCGCCCCGCCCCCTCAGTTACCGCCACTCCCTTCTCGTAACTCCCCTGTGTGCTAGCGAGGGAGTTACGAGGAGGGGATCAGTGGTTGAAAAAAGGAGAGAGGGGGCGAGAAGGAATGAGATACCACTGGTGTTTTACACTCTCCTAAACGAGGTGAATGTTCACAGTTTGGTGGCACTTCTGAAAACTTTATTTATCAGATATTGATTCTGTTTCTTCCAATCCAAGTTTTGACTTCGGTGTACATCTTTTTTGGTGAACATACACAGTAAAAAAACTAAAGTTGTCTCAACTGAAGAAAGTTAGTGTCCAGGCCTTAAAATTTTAAGCGCATTGAACTTGAGACGACAAGTTGAGGTAATACTCAACTTATAATCTTAAATTCAGTTAACTTGAAATTTTAAGGCAGCCTGGACACTATCTTTTTTTAGTTGAGACAACTTTAGTTTTTTTACAGTGTAGGTTGTTTTTCCATCTGCAGAAGCAGGGCCTGATTAACACAGTGCTATGCCCCACCGTGAACAATCATGAAATGCCCCCCCCGCAAATAAGTTACTTAACATGGCTTATAGAACGCAGCGATGGACCGCTCTTCTCTTTGATAATACTAGCGTTTAATTTATTAACAACTTAACTGGCATACAACAATAATGACCGCTAAAGCACCAGCTGAACAAGCCTTCAAAAGAAGATTGCCAATGGTGATAATAATAACGCTGCCTTCTAGGACAGTGTGACAACCCTGCTGTCTTCAGCGACAGTGCCCAAAATCTTAATTATGAGTACTTTCCATCCAGTCGCTAAAATGGCACTTAATTGGGTATTGAAATTTATGGGAACAAAGGCCACACATTTACACTAAATACTAAGAACTGAGATTCTATGGCAGAGGGTTTAAAAAGGGAAAGGCTTAGTGCAGTGCACTATAGTCTGTTTCTGTGACCGTGCAAACGTTCTCCGTCCCCGAGTTCAGCTGATGCCGTCAGCCCACCTGCGACCATAGAATGTTATTCGTTGCTGCATCTGCCTCCTTAGCATTAGCCTCAAACCTACATTAATAACTTCTGTAACGTAAGCACTTGCTGCTAGCGCTGGAGGAACGGAATTGACAGGCACAACAGTTGCCTCTCTACCGACAGCTTCTTCGCCGCAAGTAATGTTAAAAAAGCAAGATATTTCTGGTACATTCAGTAGCGTGGATATCTTACGCACTTTATTTCTTCTGCTACTTTCCGATTAGCACAACCCCTCGGTTGCTTCCCTCGCTGCTCAATGTGTTGTAGCACGTGATGTCAGAATGAAGGCACATCGTTGTGATTAACAACTGATTAGAGATCAGTGCCCATTCAGTTTCTAAATGGCGGGATTCTAGCTCAGCTTGCAACAGTGATCTGGGAACAGTTTGGACTTTCTATGAATTTGGCAGGGCAGTTCCAAATCATAGTTTTTATTTGTATTTTTTTTTATATTCTCTTTTCATATCAGCAGTTAAGTTTGAATTTGTTCATAATATGCATATGCATCTCTTCCGATTAAAATAAAAAAATAAAAACTGAGGATTCGTGAATCATGTGATGCCCCTCCCAGCATGATGCCCCACTGTAGGCACACCAGTCATTATATGGATAATCGGGCCTTGTGCAGAAGGATAGAAGGCCCATACTTTTAATTACATCAAGTGTGTTGAAAACATACCCTTTGTTTGAAAGCTAAAAAAGTATGAAGTAAAGACTGAAGTCTTTACAAACTGACCTTGTATGCCAGGTAAGGTATGTTCACACAATGTGTCCCAGGAATTGGGCAAGGTTTGAAACTATTAATTTAGTCCTTTGATGACATGGAACTTGCTTTAAGAATTGGGTGGTGCTTAAATTTTTCCCAAGTTGAAGACAACTTCTGTCTTGAATGAAGTGCAAATGAAAGAACTGTCCCTTGGACAGTACGCGACAGTTAGAGAGAGCTCTGGTTGGGTCAGGTGGTACTCATAAATTTTTTTCAAGGTTGGCAGGTCTGACAAGCCCAGAATAGAGCACTTTGGAAAAAACACCTGAAAACAAAGATGGCCAGTCTGTTTGGAACCCCATCTGATCTGCAGAATACGGTGGCGCATCTTTCAAGTTGTGGGGCTGTTTTTTCTTCCATCGGTCCTGGAAGTCTTGCTGGGACTCACGGTATCACGTATTATATGAAGTACCAGTAGATATTAAATGAAAGCCTGAGGACCACTGCCCAAAAGCTTAAACAGTGCCTGTGCAGTGTTGGGGTCTGGCACCAGGAAAACTGCCTATCCCTGTCCCCTGAACTGAACCCAATAGAAAACATGGGACCAGCTGAAGAGGAGAGTCCACCAACGAGGACCTTGGAATTTGAAGGATCTGAAGAGACTACTGAGAAGAATGGTCTACAAAGTATTTGTTTCGTGATGTAATTATCATTTTCTTTAAATAATTGTACTTCAGGCTTCTGCTATATTTTTGTTCATATTTTGCATCAGGATTCAAAAGGATGAACAATAATAGCCATAACCTCTTTTATTCATAATTGCCAAAGGTCCTAATGTAAGTGGAGGAAGGTTTAATAGCAGGTTTAATACTTGAGAAATGGGTGCAAAACCTGTTTGGTAAATAATATTTCTGATTTGATTGTCCTCCCGCTTTGTGTTCTGAGTCATGCCCTCAATATATAATCCATTGTATTTATTTTGATTTCTGTCCTACAAAAATTGTGTGACTCTCCTGTTGTAATATTTGCTTTTATTTATTCATGGCTGTAAGCCTGAGGCATAATTTTCTTGCTGGTTTTGATTTTATTCCTTCTTTGGTGAGCCAGTTGGTCAATCAGACAAACAATCAGGCTTTATTTCAGAATGCATTTGAAAAGAAAACTGGGAACTTTGAATGGAAGGCAATAAAAGCTAAATTAACCAAACAAAATTAATTAATCTTAACATCAGATCAGGTCAGAAAAGAGTGGGGGAAATTTTTTTTTTTAAGAGATTAAAAAATTTGAATTATTTAAAGGTCCGGAAGTTTTGCAAGCACAAACAGTCTGTACACTGTGGTTCTACTACATCAGAAGTTACGGGTGACATGAATTTGTTTGGTAGTGGAAAGCATGAGATTCACACTGGTGATGTGTGTGCTTAAAATCTGCACTGCCACTCGAGCCTGTGTGGGTGGAGCTGTCCTCTGATTGGCTGGTGGTTTGGAGTCAGCCCCCCCCCCAGGCTCCTGAGGCCACTGACCTCCAAAATGGAGGTGGCAGCAGTCTGGGAACGGTGCCAAGAGCACAGTGTTCTGGGGGAAATGAACGACACCGTGCACATGGGGACATGTTACTGCTCAGCCTGCGTCCTGCTGTCTGATCTGTGCTGGGGCTGTACAATACAGTCCAAGTATTTGGTCTGTGGTGAAATTTTAAGTATCTTTTACATGGAGCTCTCTGTTCAGTCGCAGATACCCTCACATTAAACTGCTGTCACCATCTGGAGTGAAATCTGCTGGATTAACGCCATGAAAATTCTGTCAGTGTCTGTGCAGACCAAACCTTCACTGCGGATTACAGTGAACACAGCATTTATGGGCTTCCTCTCCTGCTCACATTATTGGCAAACCTCTCCATATTCATGATAATCTTGGTTATATTCAGGGATGAATAATTGGAAAGAAGACGTGGACTGTTTTGTGCTTGATCAGCTGTGAGAAATTTTATTTCTAATAATCATGATTCTGCCACACCCAGTGGGAAAGAGGAATACTGTTTTCAGGTTGTCTGTCCATCTGTCACCGTCTGTCCCATATCTTGTGTGCATGTTATTCACTGATGGCGTCAATGGAGTTTGACCAAATCAGAGATGGTTCCTTCCTACAGAGGGTAGATGAATGGATTAGGTTTTGAACGGCATCAGGTTAAAGGTCAAGGTCACAAAAGTTCAGCTGTATGCAGGGACTGAAGATCAACTTTTAGGGCGTATAACCTATGGTAGGTGGAGGCATTGCAATTAACCCTCTGCGTTGAGTTTAGTCTCCTTTTATTTACGTGTTCATGAGATGCCTCATACTGAGGACGAGCTTCTTTGTCAAACCGAGAGTCTCAATGTAGAGACTGACGCGAAATGAATTTCGCTATACTTTTGATCAAGCTTGGCCTTGCGTCCCTGCTCTAGGCACTGGCTTAATTTTACTTTCAAGTAAACAAGGGTCTATGTTCAGGCAAAGAGGCTGTGATAAAGGAAAATTTATCAGAGAACTGAGGAAACAGACCCTGACTTTCATGAGCAAATATATATTTCAGTATGACGCAATTATAAAACTTCCAATGTGTCAGTTTACCCTGTGATAATCTTTGAGGTCGCTGACGGTTAACCTTGCATTCAAATTTTTTTTTCAATGGTTAAAAGGAAAGCTCTAGTGGACTTGCCTGTGCTGTCCTGTGCTGCCTGTGCTGTGATGTCCTACAGCAGTGTTCAGGGTCTAACTGCAGCTCTCACCTGTTCAGTGCCTGTGCTGTGATGTCCTGCAGCAGTGTTCAGGGTCTAACTGCAGCTCTAACCTGTTCAGTGCCTGTGCTGTGATGTCCTGCCTCAGTGTTCAGGGTCTAACTGCAGGTCTCACCTGTTCAGTTCCTGTGCTGTGATGTCCTGCAGCAGTGTTCAGGGTCTAACTGCAGGTCTCACCTGTTCAGTGCCTGTGCTGTGATGTCCTGCAGCAGTGTTCAGGGTCTAACTGCAGCTCTCACCTGTTCAGTGCCTGTGCTGTGATGTCCTGCCTCAGTGTTCAGGGTCTAACTGCAGGTCTCACCTGTTCAGTTCCTGTGCTGTGATGTCCTGCAGCAGTGTTCAGGGTCTAACTGCAGCTCTCACCTGTTCAGTGCCTGTGCTGTGATGTCCTGCATCAGTGTTCAGGGTCTAACTGCAGCTCTCACCTGTTCAGTGCCTGTGCTGTGATGTCCTGCAGCAGTGTTCAGGGTCTAACTGCAGCTCTCACCTGTTCAGTGTCTGTGCTTTGATGTCCTGCAACAGTGTTCAGAGTCTAACTGCAGCTCTCACCTGTTCAGTGCCTGTGCTGTGATGTCCTGCAGCAGTGTTCAGGGTCTAACTGCAGCTCTCACCTGTTCAGTGCCTGTGCTGTGATGTCCTGCCTCAGTGTTCAGGGTCTAACTGCAGGTCTCACCTGTTCAGTTCCTGTGCTGTGATGTCCTACAGCAGTGTTCAGGGTCTAACTGCAGCTCTCACCTGTTCAGTGCCTGTGCTGTGATGTCCTGCAGCAGTGTTCAGGGTCTAACTGCAGCTCTCACCTGTTCAGTGCCTGTGCTGTGATGTCCTACAGCAGTGTTCAGGGTCTAACTGCAGGTCTCACCTGTTCAGTTCCTGTGCTGTGATGTCCTGCAGCAGTGTTCAGGGTCTAACTGCAGCTCTCACCTGTTCAGTGCCTGTGCTTTGATGTCCTGCAACAGTGTTCAGGGTGAAATGCTCTTTATTTCTTTCAGTTATTCTAAGTCTGTCTATATTTTTCTGATTAAGGCGACTGGTTTCTGCCCTTTTTAAAACCTGTTGTTTGTTTACCTAATTTGTTAGCCCTCTGCATTTGTTTGTCTATTTTTTGCCATATCATTTGTGCATAAAATGGTTCTTGTTTATTTCTACTGTTATTTTTGTTTATTTAATTTTTTGAAATTCTCTCTGGGAATTTTAAACATTATTTCTGGGAACTCTGCTCCGGCATTTTTGGAAAGAAATCCTTGGATATCCTGTTGTGCTGCGTCAGAAGGAACAGGAGGCCGATGAGTTTTCTCCTGGACTGAACACACAGTGCTAAAACCTCCATTTCCCTGAAGGTCTAACACTGTGTCGCACTGCTGCTCTCCTCCCACAGGGAGGCGGGAGCAGTGTGTGTCACCATTGGGTGCTGAAACCAGTTTCCATGGATACATACCAGCCAATGACTGTGAGGATCTGCATGTGTTTTCCCTCTCCTCCACAGCAAGTGAAGTTGAGCAGCCCAGACTACAAGGACTGCGACAAAGAGGAGGCTCTGGTGGACTTCCTCAAGCGCATCGAGTGCTACAAGCTGACGTACGTGGCTCTGGACGAGGACGCTGACAGGTGACTGCCTGGCAAGAGGGGGACTGGTTTCACTGTCGCGCAAGTGACCCACAGGGGGTGCAAGGGGATATTTCTCCCTGTAGTTACCTCCCAGCTGCGGGATAAAAACACACGTTCAGGAAATGGCTAAGTTCGGTCAGAGATGCAGTATCCCCTCGTTCTTTTACATTAAAGAAAATTGACTTTGTTAAAATACAGGGCACCTCATGCGGTCTGCATGAAAGACATATTCAGTTCCTAGGTTTTGGTCCTGCTCTATGCAATATAGCTGACTAATAATAAAACAGTTAATGTGCAGTTGCAGTGTAGTTTTTTGAGATTGATATTTTTCAAGCACTTTGGTTGCAGCACTCTATGGCACTTTTTACAATTGGACACCAGGCTGGGGCCAGTATAATGTTTGGGACAACCACCTAGGCAGGTCTTTTTCTGACTTGACCATACGTTCAGTTGCTTTCTTTGTTTGAAGGTGTCATGCTAGTCACTGTGCCATGTATGTACCAGCTGATCCAAAACATCTCGGCATTTTTTCACGTGTAGCAGTATACATACTGTGTAGTCCATACAGATTTTGGCTCAGGCACATTTTTTTTTGCTTTTTTGGCTCAATACTCTTGTAAATTGCTTTTGAGAACAATTACTTTGAGTGTGACATGAAAGATTTTCTGTTTTTGTTTGTGAGTATTCATTTCCAGATTGGCTGGACCATGCAGGAAATGGAGCCCGTCTAATTCTGCATTGCTGATGCTTTCAGACGACCCTGAGCGCTCATTGTGTTGGACACTGAATTTTGGTTTCCCTATAAATATTATGGGCCTACTCATTTGTTTTCAATTTCTGATGAGCCAGCTCAATTTGTGATTTGTAAATTCATCTTTCTAAATCTGCCTGAGAAGCAGGTTTGTATCAGGGGCGGGTTACTCTGTTACTGGAGGACCTGTGTGTTTGCTGGTTTTTAGTTAAACTGGCTAAATGAGCAAATTGGCCTTATGCAGAAACTCTGGCTCATTTAGGGTTCGGACACTCCAAAGAGTTTCATTATGGGAAACAAGAACAATGTTGTGCTTTGCTACTCAACCTTCTCAAGTGATTTGGCGACTGCGAGCTGAGGGGTTGAGGTGCCACATCAAGGCAACATGATGACACAACATCACAGAGACAACAGACTCCTGCTTTCCCAATGTCATCGTTTTCGGCCGCCACGAGTCCATTGTTGAGTTTTTCAGACGAATCAAGGTTTTGTGTGCCATTTGCCGACTGCAGACAACGGGTGTATAGGAGGCAATATGAATTTTAATTTAAACTTAATAAATTGAGTTTATTAAGGCCGGTGTTATTTGCACTTTTACGTGTGGCCAATGCTAAATTTTTTTCTTGACCTTGCTTGTCAGTGCGCAAGTTGATGACCATTCCAGTGCCGCTTAGAAAGTACCGTTTAAAATAAGCTTTGGACACACTTAAAATAAGTGTGGGCAATAGAGAAATGTGCGTCATGGCCACAATAATAAGTGCGTCTAGCAAGAATTTTGGTCATTTAAGTGCGTCCAAGCACAAAAATTAAGTGCGAATAGTCACTTCGATTTTCAGCTCACCTGACGACGAAGTCAGATGAGCTTATGTCATGGCCTGTTTGTCTGTCGTTCGTCGTCCGTAAACATCTTCTCCTCTGAAACCACTGGGCCTATGAAGCTGAAACTTTACAGGTACCTTCCTACTCATGAGGACACCAAAATTTGTTCAAGGCGTTCCGATCTGATTTCAAATATGGCCGCCACGACGGCCATATTGAAAATCACATAATTGGCCATCTGAAAGCTATTTATGCACATATTCAGCCGAAATTTTCTATGTAGTCAGTATGAGGCAAGATACATCACATATCAAGCAGCTTTTCCCGTATTTCGAATTTTGACCTTGCTTTGACCTTCAACTTTATACAACCCCTGTGAGTTACATTGAAATCTTTCAAAATCATCTTCTCCGAAACTACTTGGCCAATGAAGGTGAAACTTGACAGGTACCTTCCTGCCTATGAGGACACTATGTTTTGTTCAAGGCGTTTCGCTCGAAAATCACATAATTGGCCATCTGAAAGCTATTATTGTACATATTCAGCTGAAATTTGCAATGTAGGTAGTAAGTAGCAAGATACATCACATATCATACGAGTTTTTCCGTATTTTGAATTTTACCTTGCTTTGACCTTCAACTTTGTACGACCCCTCTAAGTTACACTGAAACCTTTAAAACTCTTCTTCTCTAAAACTACTAGACCAATGAAGCTGAAACTTGACAAGTATCTTCCCACCCATTAGGACACTAAATTTGTTCAAGGCGTTTCCCTTGAGTGGTCAGGTGAGCTACAGGGCCCATGGCACTATTTTTTAATGAATTAAATAAAACATCTGCTGCACTCCGGTTTTCCACCCCAACAGTGTTTACTACTGCAGCAGCAATAATTTTCCAAACTGCAGCCAACTGGGCTCCCTTTATGCCACTCTTAAGACTTCCAAATAAAATAATTTTGTTTTTCTCCATCTATCGTCAGCCTGCTGATAAAACTTTGTATCTTCAAAATGATAAACTTTACATGAGAGCAAAAAAAAAAAAGTTTAATGTTGCATGTAAGAATGCAGTTGAGCTGTGTTCAGGTAGGATGACTATTTTTCCTCCAAGAATGTATCCAATCAATGAAATTTTCTATTTTGCAATTTATATGCTATTATCATGGACAAACGAGTTTTTGTTTCTCATCAAATTGTAGATACGAGGTTTATCAGCAGGCCGACAATATTTCCTCCTCAGTTAAGTTCTTTCTCCTTTGCCATCTTTCGAGAGTCCATGTCGTAAAGTGGGCAGGACTATGCCTCCCGGATAGTTTCTGCCGCCAGATTGATCAATGCCACAGCAGTTCTACACCGAAATCTGCGACGTACACACTTTTAGTAAATCAGACGTGACACCTGGCGAAAGATGATATTTACACCAGAATCTACACCAGATCCTATGCAAGTTTGATAAAGGAGGGCCAATGTGCTTTACATTCAATGACAAAACTGCATCATAATTCATTCATTCAGTTTTAAGGGGAAAAGTGTGGTGGTACGTGAAATGATGAGAATAGCGCACCTTTATATGCACTAACACTGGAGTGCATCATAATACTCAAAAAATGGATCATCTCCTATCTCCAAGACTCAATCATCTGTATGTTCAGGTCAGAAATGAGGTGATAGAGGAGGAAAGGAAGATTTATTTTTGGATAAAAGGAAACACCCTTACTATCTAGTATGGAGTCGGTGTGGCATTACTGCAGTTTGACTTTCCTGGCCCTGCAGAGTCTGTGACATAAACAGCTGCAGGTGGTGCCAATGAGCAGCAGAAGAGCAGCAGCTGAGCCCAGCAGCAAGGCCAGAACATCCAGGCTGTGGTAGGCGTACCAGGGCATCTTGTAAGACTCAGTGCGCAGGTGCACTGCTCCCCCATGCCTCATGATAAACTCTATCCAGAAGATGGCGCTGTCTAGGGGTTCTAGGGGCCGGTCACGATGCAGTCGGGATAGCCTGTGCATGTTCTCCCTGTAGGGCTTCTGCTCATCCAGGATGTCTCGCAGAGCCTGGGTCAGAGAGTCCACCTCCAGTGACAGCACGTCCAGTGCTAACCCCGCGGCTCGTGCCTCAATCCGCACCATGTTATCCATCTGGTCAAAGATGAGTGGTAGGCCAAGCACAGGGACGCCATGGTAGATGGCCTCATACAGACCATTGGTGCCCCCATGAGTGACGAACGCGCGGGTCTTGGGGTGGCCCAGCAGGTCATTTTGCGGCAGCCAGTCCAGCAGCATGGTGTTATTCCCCAGGGTAGAGGGCCGGGTCCCCAAGTGCTTCCACAGCACCTTCTGTGGCAGGCGGGCGAAGGCTGAGGCGATGACCTCCGATTTTTGGGGGTCAAGGTCGCTGAGCAGGGTGCCCAGTGACATGAGCACCACCCCATGCTCTCCAGAGCTCTGCACAAAATCCTCCAGCTCTGGGGGCAGCGGCTGGGCGGGGCGACACTGGAATCCGCCCATGTACACCACGTTAGGCATGGTGGGGCGTGGAAACTCAAAAACAAAATCCATCCTCATCAGCCAAAGGTCAGCTCCTTGTGTAAGTGAGTAGGTGTCGACACCTGGGGGGAAAAATTCATCACATACAGCCTGGTATGGCGGATTAACCACAAAGTGGTACAAGTAGAGTCTAATCCCGTGGTACAGAATGCTGGAGGCCCTCTGCCAGAAGTCCATCCTGTCGGAGTTTTCGGAAAACAACACTGGGACGTAGGAGAGGGGCGAGGGGGCGATGGCATAGTGGCCGTCGCCATTATATATCCAGCGCACGTTAAGGACCAGGGGCAGTTCTAGATAGTGCCCAAGCAGGACCCCAGTGGGGAAAACTGGGTCGGTCAGGACCAGGTCAAATCGAGCCTCCTGCAGCCTCTGCATCAGTGCCTTGTCCTTGAACATAGTACGAGCCACATGGGCCACCGCCTGGTTGTTCTCACTTAAAATCTGAAAGAGGTTTGAGAAGAATTTAAGAGAACCCAGGAGTGAACCCTGTTGTTTGCGTAGCTCCAGGGACCTATGCAGAAATTCAGCCATTAAGTCTTCCCTCTCGATATTCTGAGCAATTTCCTGCTCCACAGTGATGGAGGTGTAGTGAGGGGAATCTTTGGCAATGTACCAGCTGGTGGAAGACCGCAGAACCGTGACCTGATGCCCCCGGGAGTGCAGTGCCTTCACCAGGACTTGCATGTTCAGCCAGTGGCTCCCGTCGACCGGGTACACCAGCACCCGCCCACCCTCACAGCCTGGCTCCACCCACAACAGCAGCATGAGCACCATAAAGAGAGCTGTCATGGCGTATGAGGAGGAGTCGCTTAAGTAACTGACTTACAGCACGCAATGCCAAGTCAATGCAGTGTCAGGCAAATCAGGACACACACAGCTGAGTCAATTTAGCCTCTGGCAAATCAGGTCACACACTCAGGGCTCAGTCAATGTGGCCACTGACGAATCAGGACACACACAAACAAGTCAATTTGGCGACTGGCGAGTCACAATACACCAAGTTTTGTCATCTCAGCTGCATGGAAACTGGAAGTTGCAGGAGCACCTATTACTGATGGAAAATCACAGGAGCTTGGCTGCAACACAAGGAAATAAGAAGATTAGTGAGGACGCAAGTGCCACATCTAGAATTTCTACTTTATTATAACACAATAGATAATTTTTAGTAATGTCCACAGTGTAATGTGGGGACACCAAGTCTCTTCCGCCACCATCAGGCCAAATATGCATTCACATTTCTGATAATACTTTCAGAACCATAAGAAGGAAATTCAAACCCTTAACCCTATAATGCCCCCTGTATCATCTATGATACACCAAATTTGAAGGACCATGCCCACCTGGTAAGATGCAATACAACCGCGACTGCTCAATGTATCATATCTGATACACAGTGCTGCCACCTAGAGGGAAAAAGTGAGATTACAGGAGTCTCTCCCCTTGTCACTCACTTTAAGGTAGAAGCTCCCATGTGAATGGTCATTCATGAATTTCCTTGGAATTTGGCAATGAAGTTCGGCATTCCAAGGTAAATATTACACGAAAACTTATACAGGTCTTAAAAAAGTCTTATACATGTTAAGGGATAGCTATAGATAGTAGACAGCGTATAAATAATTTCAAATTGACTGTTGAGTTCTGGAGGGTTTTCTGGCTGTATCAGATATGCCACTCCTGGAATTAGAAGAAGTTCTGTTCAGCAATGTATATTTTGCTGTCACAAAACCTAAGGATGAACAGTGGATCTGAATACTACCTTTCAATACTTCAAAAATATTACTGGGTCATATTTTTCCTATAATGATGTCTGTGTCTGGGCATTACACAGATAGCAAAAGATATTAATTGTCCCCCGCCGCGCGGGACATAGTATTCACGACTGTCCATCCGTCCGTATGTCCCAAATCCTTGTCAGCGAGATATCTCAAGAACGAATTGACGGATTTCCTTCAAATTTCATGTCAAAATGTATTAGGGTGATACCCCGATGCCAGTCGATTTTGGTGACCTTCGCGTCACTCTCAAGGTCACACCGAGAGATTACTCATTTTGACACGATTTCACATCTTGTGGCGGGAGACAAAGCCACGTTAGTGGCAAATACTAGTTCAATGTTTGATTTTGGTCAGATTGGTTATTTTTGATTGAGGTTGAAAAATCTATGTTGATTCAATGTTCAATTACAGTTACCATTTCAAGGTTTTAAAAACTGTTGTTCAATCAATGTAGTATAGATGATGATTTTTCAATGTTGAAATGCCCAGCAATTAATTGATGTCGTTTCAATGGTGCGGATGGGGTCGGGGCGACGGGGGGGTGGGGTGTTCATACATATTATATAGATGGATCCGAAGTTTGTAAAACCACTGACTCGCGCATGCGCGTGGAGCGTAAGGCAAGAACTCTGTCCACTCAGTGCTGCCCCAGCAATAATAACGTGGTTTTGTGTGCTGGCGTGTATCTGAAAAGGTAACTTGGATTTGCATCTAATTATTATTGTTCAACGTCATACATGTTGGTTTGTTAATAGAAGTCATTACTGATTGATTTTTAATCGTATTTACGTGTGCTGATTTATAATTGATGTGACTCCGCAAGGATGACAATCTGCAAAAAAAAAACAGAAACATTTGCGTACTTCGCAGCAATTATATTTGCCATCACTCAACTGTGCATCGTATCGACCAACGCACTTTAGCTGTCACTACATTCAGACGATACAACGGAAAGTCATGGCTTATTCCTCAATGAGCCTTGCAAACTAATGTATGTAAATCTGTGCTGTGGCGTATAATTTTGCAGTGCAATGTAGAACAAGGCTTTCAAAAATAAATTAGACTCTCGTCGGTTCTACCTATTTGTCTGAGCAACTGTTGCTAATTAGGAGAGGTGAACTGCAAGAGGTGTAGGTCATTAAGATAATTCTCTAAGGTGCTTCCTCCACCTAAGCCAGGCAGGAAACCTTAAAAGATCAAAAGAAAAGGTGCACACTAAAATGTACAAAAGAAGTACAAAAGTGTAATTTATTTTGAATCTTCAATAAATAACTAAATTAATAATGGTCTTTTTATTGTTTTCTTGTTAACAGAGCATGCAGTAAAGCTGTTCTCAACCTTTGTGTTACAGTCCTGTGTCCTTGTCTTCCCCTCACCCTACTGTCCCTAGTTTTAGTTAGTGTCTGTGCTGTGCATGTTCTATTTTGTACGTGCTCCGCCCTCTAACGGGCTTCGCTATTGGTTACCCCTCCGAGGCCCCGCCTCGGTGCCTGAGAAAGAAAATTGAACTCACCTACTCCTTAGGAGGGGGTAGCATACTCACCTCCTATAAAGCCTCAGTGCTGCCAATGCTTGTCTCCCTTTTTCACTCAGCCTAATGAAAGTTTGGACTCTCATGAGTGTATCTTGTGTCACGAAAGATAAGGATAAAGTTGGTCTTCTATATGTCTCCCCCATGGTGCCCTCGGACCAGCACGATGGCTGTTTATCTGTCTGGACTGGCGGCACCAGGCGGAGATTGCCCCCTGTGCCGCCTGTACAAGCGCTCGACCCGGGAGGAGCATGAGCCGCAACTTCGGGTTGCGCGCCCTCCAGGCTGGCTCAGGGCAAGCCTGAGAGCCGGCGGCAGCGGTGGTCCGTCCGAAGCCTTGGCAGCGGCCCTCTGCCGGGATGACGATCTCCCTCCCGTGCTCGAGTGATGATTTCACCATCGGCCTGCTGGTCAGCCGAAGTGATGACCATGACCCCGGTTAGTGTGTCCAAAGATGTTGTGCCTTCGCTTAGCAACCGCCATCACAGGTCTTCAGAGGACCGGTCATCTGCGGGCTCCTGCCCGTCTACCGACACCACAGCCTGGCCTGGCTTCTTGTTGCCCTGCTTCTGGAAAGTTTACAAATAAAAGGCGTTGCTCGTGTATGACTTTAGGATCGTGAGGATTCTCATGCTAAACACACTGACACGTTGGCTGTTTCAGATGTTAGCATTCGTGGTCATTCGGGACACCCTACCGAGAGGGAGCAGAGTGGCTCTCCCTTCCGTTGACGGGGTTAATAAAAGGGACACGGTGCGTGAGGCTCGTGTTTTCTCGGCATTTGCACTCGACACAGATCTGCAAATTGGCTCCTCGCCAGCTACAGCCTGTTTATGAAACACTGGCTAGCCAGTGCCGGCGAACTTTGCGTTGTTCTACCCGCGGGGGTAGTGTACGATCAAACAATGTGGCTAATCTGAATTCTGACGGTGACACCCTCCCATCATACACTAGCGGGTGGGTTCACGCCAAATCCCTCGATTCGATTCACTCATTTCGTCCTGATGCAGCACCAATGAGGAAACGTTCATGAGCTGATGCATATTGCTAGCAACTCCTAACACTGCTCACTGGGCTGGCTCCAGCGGCGTGGTTAGCACACCTCAGTATGCTCCATCTTCTTCCGGGTTGCGCAGAAGTGGAGCTGTCCGCCATTTTGTCTCCACGGCCCCTGAGATGTCATACGACGTTCACCGTGCATCCCGAAGACAAGCGGCGGGAGGTTTACACAAGTGTTTCTGGACACAAATGTTTCTGAGGTTAAACGTCAGGAAGGGGTCTCGCTTAACACAGAAATCGCTATGCCCCTGCCGTCCATGGTAAGTGAGTCACCAGGTGACGTGCTTGGGGATAAAGAGAGGAAGTACTGCTGTCATCAGCCTCTCAGCATTTTGGACAGGGCCCTCCGGTCGACCCTTCCCACGTGGGGTGGGGCGTCGCGGGAGGACCCAGGCTATTGGAGACCAGGGAATCAACTGCAATGCCACTGATAAGCCATATCAGTCTAAGGTGAATTTGTGCGCCTCTCCTCCCAGTCTGGCTGAACAAAAACACTGCGGAAGGGATATGCACTGCAGTTTCGCTGCCGTCCTCCTCCATTCAGAGGCAGACAAGCCTCCCCAATTCCGCCGAGAGGGCGGTTTTGAGGGAATAGGTGAACTCGCTTCTATGAAAAGGCGCAGTAGTGCCAGTCCCCCAATCAGAAGCTTGAGTGGGTTTTGTTTCCCCCATATTTTTTTATTTCAAAAAAAAAAAAAGATCAGGAGGCCTGGATTCTATTCTGCATGCTGACAGTGAGGTCTCTGCTGGAATGTGTCAGGCCAGGCAACTGGATGGCGTCAGTAGATCTGACGGAGGCCTATTCAATGTCCCAATTCTGCCGCGCCATCAGACGTTCCTTCATTTTGCATTGGAAGACCGGAGTTACCAGTCTTGTCGCCTCCTATTTGGATATTCACTGGCGCCTCGGACATTCTCCAAATGTGTGGAGACAGCGGGAGCGCCGCTCTGGCAGAGATGGATACAGACCCTGACCGATCTGGAAGATTGGCTGATCCTAGGCCTTTCCAAGCAGATGGCAGCTGTCCATACGATGCTGGTAATGCTACATATGGCTCAACTGGGCCTTGCTATCATTAGCACCCTGCGGCCCAGCCAAAAGCGTTGCAACTAGGATTGCGGTTGGACTCGCAGTCTAGGACCGCATGTCTGTCACTGGACAGAACCGAGGCGATCCTGTCTCGGGTCCAAGGAATACTGGACGCAGTCTCGGTACCAGCTATGGCAGTCAGGTCAATGCTGGGAATGATGGTTACAGCCCATTCAGTACTCCGCCTGGGGCTGCTGCACATGAGCGATTTTCAGCGCTGGTTCATAGGCCTTCGTCTGGACCCAAGACGGGACCAACAGCGCATACTCTGCATACCAATGCGAGCGCAACAAGCTTTTGCGTTTTGAGCCTCACCCAGCCGGCTCCGCGAGGAGGTTGGATGGGGTGCGTGTCTCACTACACCCACATATTTGTGAATGCCTCCCTCATAGTATGGGGCGGGACTTGTGGCCCTGCTTCTGTCGCTGGTACATGGCAGGGGCCCCAGCTTCATATCAACCTACTGGAACTCATAGCAGTTCAGATAGTGTTGCACCATTTTGCCCCACAGTTGGAAGGGAGGCGCGTCCTAGTGAGATCGGACAACACAGCAGCGGCGGCATATCTCAACAGGCAAGGGGGGGTCAGGCCTTGGCCCCACACAAGATGGCCGCTTCCATCCTAACATGGGTGGATCGCCATCTCTGCTCCCCGAGAGCTGGCATGTTCCTGGCATCCTCAACACTCTGGCAGATGGGCTGTCTAGGGGGGCAGTGCCTGAGAAGGATGGGAGCCTCCCACCAGTAACAGCCAAACAGATCTAGAGGCTGTTCGGTCAACCAGTGGCGGATCTGTTTGCGAGCAGGGAGAGCACTTTGTGTCTCACTGAGGCCTACCTGACAATCCTCCCGGGGGGTGGATGCGCTGGCCTATCCAGTCTGGCCAGGGGGCCTGCTGTATGCGTTCCCGCCTCGGCGACTACTATGCCATTGCTCCGCAGAGTACAAGAACAGCACCTTTCTATAATTGTTGTGTCTGAGCGCCAGTTTCCGGATCTCATCCAGCCGGCGGTTGCAGGCCCATGGAAGATTCCGGACCTTCCTTCGGGCAGGATTCGGGCGCCGGGTACCATTCTCGCCTGCCCCCTCATTGCCTAGAAATTGAAATTTGTTGTTGGCTGGTGTCAGGCAGGAGGCCTGATCCCGCGCTCATGCCCCTTCAAGGGGTGCGGGATTCCTTCAAGGATTCTTCAATGGGGGCTGCGCAGCATCCACTCTGGTGGTGTTTGCTGCCGCGATCGCAGCTGGACATGACGGGTTTGACCACTTCACAGCCAGAAGTCACCCCCTTGAGAAGCGCTTTTTGAGAGGAGTCCGCAGGATAAAACCGCCTATGCAGCGTGCAATCCCGCAATGAGATCTGTAGGCAGCATAGGGTGGCCTGGCAGGACCACTATTCGAACCCTTGGACCAGGGGACCTGCATATTTTATCAATCAAACTGCCCTCCTTTTGGCCTAGGCATCAGCTAGGAGGTTAAGCAAGCTGGGCTCTGTGCATCCATCATGTTTAACCCTAAGAGAGGACCAGGGTACAGTGGAGCTTTGTCCTAACCCATCCTTTCAAGTGATGATGTGACTGCTGGCTTTCTTTCCACCTCCTCATGCCACCAGCAAGCAGGAACTGATGCACAAGCTGTACCCAGTGCGCGTGCTCAGTCTTTACATAAACACACTGTAAGTCTTAGGAAGGTTGATCAGCTGTTTGTTTGTTATGCTGGTCGGGCTCACTGGGTACCTCTGTCAGCACAGCGCCTCGCCTGCTGGATCTGTGATGCAATCTGCTGAGCCTATTCGGCCGTGAGTCTCACTGCCCCAGCAGGATTGACTGCACATTCTACCCGCGGCATTGCATCCTCTACAGCGCTTTTGAAGGGCGTATCCGTAGAAGAGATTTGCAGGGCGGCCTCTTAGTCTCCTGCATCGACCTTTGCACCTTCATATCTCAGGGATATGACAGCCAGCACGGTCGCACATTCAGTCCTGGGGCGGGGTACGCAGTCTGGCGGTGTGCCGCCCTAGTGTGTGGACAGGTTTCTCTAGGTTTTGAATGGATCTGTGTGGCCAGGGTCCACCTGGGAGTATATCCATCCCTAACGGCCTTAGGTGTAACCAATAGGGAAGCCCGTTAGAGGGCGGAGCACGTACGAAATAGAACTAATAGTTACCCTGGATGTAACTCCAGTTCTATGAGTACGTGCATAGCCCTCTAACAATCTGCCCAGGTGGCCCCAAGTGTGAGATGCTGAGTTTCAAAGGGAGACTAGCATTGGCAGCACCGAGGCTTTATAGGAGGTGAGTATGCTACCCCCTCCTACGGAGCAGGTGAGTTCAATTTTCTTTCTCTGCTCCTGTCCTGCCCGCCTACCCTGATCTGCCCAGCTCCTGTCCTGCCCGCCTACCCTGACCTGCCCAGCTCCTGCTCTGCCCGCCTACCCTGACCTGCCCAGCTCCTGCTCTGCCCGCCTACCCTGACCTGCCCAGCTCCTGTCCTGCCCACCTACCCTGACCTGCTCAGCTCCTGCTCTGCCCGCCTACCCTGGCCTGCTCAGCTCCTGCTCTGCCCGCCTACCCTGACCAGCCCAGCTCCTGTCCTGCCCGCCTACCCTGGCCTGCTCAGGTCCTGTCTGCTTCCCCATCCAGCTCTGGACTCATCTGCCTGCTCAGTCCTTCTGTTGTCATTCAACAAACGCTCTACTGTGCCTTTTCCTGCATATCTGCCTCTGAGTGGTGCATTTGGGATCAAGCCTCCTCAGACTGACACTTGGTTTCTTAAAAAAAAAAAAAGGAAATAGCCTGTCTACAAGCTCACAACACATTTTTGATTATTCACCTATAAAATCATTATAAGCAAGTATGGGGTCCCCCAAAACATGTCCCTGTAAAGTGGGGTCTTTGATAGAAAGGTTGAGAATCACTGCAGTAGAGCATACTTAATGGACCATTTCAGCATTTTAACCTTTGTGTGTGTTTTTAAAATGCCTCATTTAAAAAATAATCATTTTACTCTATTTGGTGTAAAAGTTCTGAGGGGGTGGCTCCAAACTTGTCTATAAGTGACATCACTGCCATTCAGGCATATGGCAGTGATATCACTGACGAGTAGATTACTTTTGCATGCTCCTTGTTGACCTACACCATAAATAGAGTAATTATTTTTTTAATGAGGCATTCTAAAAACAGAGGAGGGTTGAAAAATGTTGAAATGGCCCTTGAATAAAAACATTGTTTCAATGTACAATGCAATGCCTATATATAGTTGAATCAATGTTGATGCAATTTTTCATTCTTTGAATTTCCAATCAATTCTAACAATGTTATTTCCATGTTGATCATAGTGAGCACTTTCAGTGTTTTTTTCAATAACTGACATCAGTGTTGATTGCAATCTTCAGCCTGACAATATCACAATGTTGATTCAATCACTTTTTGCTATCTGGGTAAAGGATTAATGTCTCGAGAATACTTCGGTCTAACTAAGTCCTTTGCACCCAGCGAAATCATTTTCAGCCCAACCAAATTTCTGCCATTGCGGGGAAAAAAAAATGTTTGCATCTCCTTCAACAGATTTTGACCAATCTTCTCCACAGTTGGCTCAAAAGATCTTCAGACTGTGGCTCATGTAAACTATCACTAAGGTTTTAGATGTTGCCCAAAGATAGCCATAATTTAATGAGAAATTTGATGAGGAAAATGCATAACAGGATGTGACTTCATAACCCCGGAACACATTATCCAGTTTACACTGAACTTCAGACGAGTATTAAAGGAGCTGTGTCAAGATTACTGCGCATGCTCGCAACATTGAATGAAGTGAATCCGCTCGGCGGGAAGTCAAAATCTACTTCTGTCCTGGCAAAACCGTTACTGTTTTGCATTATATGTATATCATTTATTTACTCAGGCATTATGCTTTTTATAGCAAGGTGATTTCTATAAAAATGTGAGGATTCAAAGCGCTATTTTAGCACTTTAGTAAAAGACCATACATAACGTAAACTGGTTAGTTAACCACCAATAATCATAGAAGGAGAAGGTATTCTTCTTTACCATTGATTGTCATTATTTGTAGGATACTGCACATTGCAAACTTCTGGGTTTGCATTGCAAAATTTGGCCACAGGAAATGTATACACTGGTCTCCTTGCCTTGCTCCTTCTAGTGTGTCTAGAGTAACTTGTCTGACAAAGGGATGCAATACGGGCAATGATGTTGACTCAGCCTTATACTGGATATTCTCTTTTGGCAGTGAATATACGCAGAGTGATAAGTTGATTGCATTTATAAACCTTTGTTCTAGTCTTCTGACCATTCAAAATGTTTTACAATATATGGCTCACATTCATTCCCTGATGGAGGAGGCTGCTAAGCAGGGCACCAACCTGCTTATCAACACCTTACTCATGGACACTTTGACATGCCCTCTGGAGGAGCCTGGGATCGAATCAAGAACCTTCCCATTTCTAGTCAAGCTGCCCACTCCCACTGACAGATGGCAGAAGAAGAGCTAAATAAGCATCTATTCCTAATCTTATACCTGAAACAAGTTCCAGAAAATTTGGGGCAGGGGTGAGTTTACCACTTTAACAGCCCTACTTGTTATGATTTGGGGAGTCGAGGACAAAAATAATTCCTCTTTTGAAAGGTTGCCTTCCCATTCTTCCTCATTATACGTATTCGGCTGCTGAGACATCCAGGGTCTACATAATCAAATTTTGTCGTTCTTACAAAACCCAAAACCAGTGAAGTTGGCACGTTATGTAAATCGTAGATAAAAACAGAATACAATGATTTGCAGATCCTTTTCAACTTATATTCAATTGAATACACTGCAAAGACAAGATGTTTAATGTTCAAACTGTGAAACTTTATTATTATTTTTTTTGCAAATAATCATTAACTTAGAATTTAAAGGCAGCAACACATTGCAAAAAAGTTGGCACAGGGGCCTTTTTACCACTGTGTAACATCGCCTTTCCTTTTAAAGACACTCAGTAAACGTTTGGGAACTGAGGAGACCAATTTTTGAAGCTTTTCAGGTGGAACTCTTTCCCATTCTTGCTTGATGTACAGCTTAAGTTGTTCAACAGTCCGGGGTCTCCATTGTTGTATTTTACGCTTCATAATGCGCCACACATTTTCAATGGGAGACAGGTCTGGACTACAGGCAGGCCAGTCTAGTACCTGCACTCTTTTACTACGGAGCCATGCTGTTGGAACACGTGCAGAATGTGGCTTGGCATTGTCTTGCTGAAATAAGCAGGGGCGACCATGAAAAAGACGTTGGTTGGATGGCAACATATGTTGCTCCAAAACCTGTATGTACCTTTCAGCATTAATGGTGCCCTCACATAAGTGTAAGTTGCCCATGCCTTGGGCACTAATACACTCCCATACCATCACAGATGCTGGCTTTTGAACTTTGCGCCTATAACAGTCCGGATGGTTCTTTTCCTCTTTGGTCCAGAGGACACGACGTCCACAGTTTCCAAAAACAATTTGAAATGTGGACTCGTCAGACCACAGAACACTTTTCCACTTTGCATCAGTCCATCTTAGATGAGCTTGGGCCCAGCGAAGCCGGCGGCGTTTCTGGGTGCTGTTGATAAATGGCTTTCGCTTTGCATTGTAGAGTTTTAACTTGCACTTGCAGATGTAGCGACGAACTGTAGTTACTGACAGTGGTTTTCTGAAGTGTTCCTGAGCCCATGTAGTGATGTCCCTTACACACTGACGTCGGTTTTTGATGCAGTACCGCCAGAGGGATCGAAGGTCACGGGCATTGAATGTTGGTTTTCGGCCTTGTGGCTTACGTGCAGTGATTTCTCCAGATTCTCTGAACCTTTTGACGATATTACGGACCGTAGATGATGAAATCCCTAAATTTCTTACAATAGCTCGTTGAGGAATGTTGTTTTTAAACTGTTCGACAATCAGCTCACGCATTTGATCACTAAGTGGTGACCCTCGCCCCATCCTTGTTTGTGAATGACTGAGCATTTCAGGGAAGCTGTTTTTATACCCAATCATGGCACCCACCTGTTCCCAATTAGCCCGTTCACCTATGGGATGTTCCAAATAAGTGTTTGATGAGCATTCCTCAACTCTCTCAGTCTTTTTTGCCACTTGTGCCAGCTTTTTTGAAACATGTTGCAGGCATCAAATTCCAAATGAGCTGATATTTGCAAAAAATTACAAAGTTTACCTGTTTGCACATTAAGTAACTTGTCTTTGCAGTATATTCAATTGAATATAGGTTGAAAAGGATTTGCAAATCATTGTATTCTGTTTTTATTTACGATTTACACAACGAGCCAACTTCACTGGTTTTGGGTTTTGTATATCTGGATATATTTTCAACTTGAGACATTGCATTACACTACATGTACTTAGCTGACGCTCTTCTCCAGAGCGACGTACAGAGCGCAAAAGTTTGGCGCAAAAGTGCTGAGCTCCAAGGAGACAAGTTAAAATGCTAATAGATCAAGCGACAAAAGAAACACTATGTGAAAGTTGTGGTACTAGAACAAACTGTAGCCAGCTGAAAGAAACCAGCAAATTAAAAAAAAAACCAGCAGCACAGTTAAAAAAGATGACCAGCACAGTTAACAAAACAGGGCAGGTCTGGACTGCAGGTTGCGCAGTCTAGCAGCCACACTCAGTCTAGGATGCCACTCTGTTGCGAGAAGCACAGTCATTGGCTTGCTATTGTTGAAATAAGCAGGGGCGTCCCTGAAAAGATGTCATCCAGAAGACAGCATGTTACTCCAAAATGCATAAATGTCCCTCAGCATCAATGATACAAACACATAAGCTCAGATTTCCCATGCAGAGGACGCTAACACATTCCCATACGATGACAGTCGCTGACTTTTGTACCTTATGTTGGAAGAAAAAAACTAGGGTGATCCAGGTCTTTACTGGTCAAAGATAATTTACAAATCTCTCTATTTTAAAAAAACCTTTTATCTCACATATCATATTCGAGCCCGAAATTGCGACCAAAATTAACACTGGGCGACTTTTGAATTAAAATAGTCGCACCTGTGTGACCGCTTTTCCCCCCAAATAAATGCCCCTTTTCCGCTACATTTGGTAGTCAGTAGGCATGCCAACCGCTGCTGCAGCTAAAATAGAGATGGGCAGTATGTGCCAGGCCAGTGCATGAATCTACTGGACCTTGAGCTGATAGTGACCAAACTGACCATTCAAAGGCGAGCTTGACGTCCCAAACCTCAGTTCTGATTCTAGAATGGTTAATATTAGCCGTCAATCACTCAATTTCGCGGTACTGAGAGGTACTGTTGTAACTATACCCAAGATTTAGACAGAAAATGAAACAAAGAGCAAGAGAAGATTTTTTTTTTGGTACTGGTAATGTTAAAAAAATAGTCGACTCGGTAACAAAAGTTACTGAAACTGAGAATCATGACAGCCATTTGGATGACCCCAGTTTTTTGTTTTCGCAGAGTTGCCTCAACATTTTTCATGGCTGAGGTTATAAGAAGGTGAAGTGCGCCGTGTTCATTGTAAAAATAATGGCCTGGATCTCGCAGGTAACAGCACGTTATCTACTGAGTCGAAACACTTTAAACGTTAAAGTCCTTCCAAACATGGACAAAGCACGAAACACAGAAAATACCGTGACAAATCGGCGTCAGCGAGTAGGTCTGGGGTATATTACAAAGCTGGCTTTGTGATTAAGCCTGACTTCAGCACTTCGTAAAACCAGAAACCTCTTCAAATCTGGAACATGTACTAAAGTAAAAGGTGCTGCTGCGGGTTTTACTTTAGCTTAAAGTCAGGCTTAGTCACAAAGCCAGCTTTGTATTATTTTAACCTTTGCCCTCATTTCCTCAAAACTCATCAGATACTCCTCAAAATCACTGTACTTTGCCTACAGCGTGTCCATTATACAAAACAGTTACCCTTTGCCATCCATAAGTTACTTAAACAGCTCAGTCAGGCCCTGCACTGACCCTCGGAAAACCTCTCGTTCGTCACTCGCGTTTCACCTCTGACAACATACTATAAAGTCCACCTCAGCACCACTATACATCATTGGATTGTATCCACATCACTCCTACATACACAAAACATGTGCTACTATTAAATTAAGGTTATAAATTCACGTATCTGGCCCATCAAGGTTTCTACCATGCCTTGAAAATAAAATGTAACTCTTTTTTGTGACATCAGTGACTCCGCGCAGGCCAGCTGTTAACATTAACAAGTGAGGTCAGTTTTCATTCACAACGCATACCGATTATGACTCCGGACGTCACTAGCTTTTCTTTACTCAGCAGTTGGAGGCTATGCATGTGTTTCGTGATTGTTTAAATGAAATAAGATCATTTGAAACATCTTTATGCAATTCCATTGCTTCCAACTCCTCCGTGCACAAGGACTTCAGTTCCGCGCCTGAATCTAAATACTTGTTGATTGAATAATTGCTGACTACAGCACAGGAATGAAAATATGCCACTTAAACTAACACCGAAAGCGTTTTAGTTAAACACCGAAACTAACAACGTTGTTGCGGGGGATAAAAATAGGTTTATGGTGGTATATCACTATTTGGCTTGACAATACATGGCTTGGAATGAGGTGAAAAATGGCCCAAAAATGGCAATTCATGGGGTTCAATAATTTGCTAAATTATGGGCCAACATTTGCAAATTTGCCCTTCTTTTGAAGCCCTAGATGTTTTCTTTCAAATGAGACTAGAAACAGGAGGAATGGTGCATTATGTTTTTTTTCTACAGCTCTCTGAAGTCAAAACGACCCTAAAATACGCCCAAACAATTTCTTGTATTGACCCACATATATATAGGCCAATATAAAAAATATTTGATTTATATTTAACGCTTCGATTTAACATTTAATGTCCTCTTTTTCCCTCTACAAAAAGTTATACTTCAAAAACGAAATCACCATTTCTACACCAATTTACACATATTTGCGTGTAAATGTGAGAAAAAGAGACGGTTTAAAATGGCAGCGTCTTTTTTACCGGTTTTTGACGCTAAATGTGCAGACACTGTACTGTATAAAACACAGCCCATTTTACAAACGGCGCCCCAAAAATCGGACGGTCATACCCCGGTCAGGAATACGAGCATGTCATCTCTACTGAGTGACGTGCAGTCGGAGGTTAGTTTGGTTAGGCAGAAACCTCCCCTTTGCTTGATTAGCAATCAGACAATTAACTAGTTTAGTAAGACTATTCGACAGAATGACGGGCAGTTTAAGTTTCCGCGGCGTTATTACTCAGTAGGCTACATCGAACTTGAAATGCACACGAAACTGTAGTTATGCGAGTATTCGCTTACAGGAAGCCAGTGACGTGTGAGGTGAGGCAGTGACCCAAACTTTTATCACAGCATGTTGTGAATCTGTTCCCACGTACTATTCCTGATTGACAATGAAAACAATTAAGACCAAGCCTGTAGGAAGCCTGATACTAAGAGATAATGACTTCATTCACATACGCTGCCATTCGAGACTGCAAGGATGGAAATCGGAATAACAAATTAGAAAAAATTCTCTCGGTAATTCTGTAAATCGTTTGAACATTTTGTTAATCGGGTTAAGAAAGAAGACTGAAAATAAACGCCCGCTTTTTGTTCGGGTGTAAAAGCGCGTATTTGAAGGAGAATACATTATGGGCCGGATCTACAGAAGCTTTGCGTGTATAATGTACACACTGATTTACTAACAGTGCACAGTAAGGGTTGCCTCTTTCAAAGGTGCAAAATAGCAGTCTGCATCCAGTTAGTACGTCTGCTACAATGAATATGCAATATGGGGCGTTTACACGCAATTGTGCGTGTGTTGGGAGGAGAAAATGTAAATATTAATTTAGCATGCGCAAATTGATTTAATCAAACCTGAAAGAAATTTTGCTAATAAAATCTGCCTCTATATTTTAACGTGTCAAAGGGAGGTGCAAACGGTTTGTATGCGTAATTGCGCGCACATGGCTACGGTTATTGTCGCAAGGAGACATCAAAATCATGAAAGGAGACCCAGAGAACGCATTTTTCACCCTCGTGTGAAAGTTTTTGGAATGAACTAGGAAAAAATGAAAACATATCGCTTATCCAGCACTGCCATTTTGGAGCTGGAGGAACTCAGAGGATTTGGAGCCAGTCACGAGGAGGAGTCACGCAATACCTGCAATGACAAAACTCCTTGCAAGTTTGCATTTTTTTTGCATCTGGGTCATTCCAGCGTAAGGTAGCCATTACAGCTGGGATCTCCCAATCCTGTTTTCCAGATGTGCTGTCTGAAGTCCTAAATGCCATGTCGCGCCGGATGGCCAAGTTCATTAGGTTTCCACGCACTCAGCACTTGAATGAGACCAAACAAGGTTTTTTGCAGTAGCTGGATTTCCTAGAGTTATAGGGGTGGCTGACTGCACCCATGTGCAGCTTGTGCCCCCCGCAGGCACGGAGCACGTGTACAGAAATCGCAAACACACGCATTCATTTAATGTGCAGTGCGTTTGTGATGCCAAAGGCATCATTTCCAACGTTGTGGCAAAATATCCCAGGTCAGTACATGATTCTTTTATTCTGAGAAACCGTTCTGTTTTCCAAGTTGAGAGATGGCGAGTTGAGATGCCTGGCTTGTAGGTGAGTCAATTTGTAAAATCCTCAGCGAAATTTATTTCATTAAAAACAAGAGCATGTTTCACATTGATTCATATGTTTAAGGTGACAGTGCATACCCCCTACACCCCTTCCTCCTGACCTGTTCTCAACCAGACCACTGCCGGAGAAAGATACGAGGCCCTTATCCGTACACGGAATATTGTGGAGCGCACCTTCGGAATCCTGAAGGGCAGGTCCCGTTGTATGGATCGCACTGGTGGAGCACTGCTGTACAGGCCAGAAAAAGTGGCCCAGATTGTAGTGACCTGCTGCATGCTACATAACATCGCCAAGCAACACGGGCTGGAGCATGAGGCCATGCCAGAGGAGAACGCCCACCTGCCCCCCCTGAATGGAGCAACAACCCAATGCTGGAGGGATGCAGACACGCAGCAATCTCATTCGAAGTCACTTCTTGTGAGCTGTTTGGTATGTGCATTTTTCTATTTTCATTCAATAATGTGTTGTAGATTGCATTACAATGCCGTTCCCTCTGGCTAGTGTGACCCAACAAACTGCAGAACATTGCAAAGTTAAACAAATCAACATTTATTGAAAAAAGACTGAAATCACTTTCTGAATTCCTAACATTAACGAAACACTCATTCACGTCTTATGTCAAGTCCCGCAAAATCATATTAAAGACACATTGTTTCAGTCAGAAAATGTATTAGGCTATAGTCTTAACATTTATGGTGGAAAAAAAAAAAAAAAAAAAAAGATCATATAGCCCATTTAAATAAATATACACACACACTTTAGTAAGAAGCCAATAGAAGACAACTTAAACGTGACAGTTGAATGCATCATTTGTGTTTCCTTTTACGCTGGTGGAACTTTCCCGTCATGCGCACCTCTCTTCCCTCTCCGGTGCCCGGCTGCCTAGCTGTCGCTGTGGGACTCGGTCGGCCCGCTTCTCCACCTGGATTGAGGGCAGTCATTGCCTGCATCCCTTCCCGTAGCCCTCTTGCCACAGAATTGACGGCCATCGTCAGGGCAGATACTGCGCTGACCATCTGTCTGCAGTGCGTGGCAATGGCCTGAGTATCGCGCCTTGCCGCCCGTGCCAACAATGACGCCGCTCGCATCTCCCATGCAATTGTCTGAATGGCTGCAGACCGTTTCTTTTGTTCTTCCAGCAACTCCAGATCAATGTCCTCAGGACCCTTTCGAGGCTCTGCAGGGGTGGCGGCTGCTCTGGGGGGATTTGAGGTGGATGGCTGGACTTCTGCTGAAGATTCTACATATAAAAAAAATTTTTTTTGTTTGGGATTTGAGTTAAAGGACAGCAAAATGTAACTGTACACACTTAATGTAAATGTAAGTGTGTTGATACAGTATTATTGTGCACCTACCTTGTTCTGCTGTTTGGTCCAGTTTGTCATACCCGGCACTTCCAGTGACTTGCGTCTCGCAGAACGTTAACGGCACCTGTTCCTCAATGCTGGTCAGAGGCATCTCATCCACTGTGCCCCCACCGGTTTTCTTTGCAGATGTTTTATTATACGCCAATTTCTCTTTTGTTTGTCCTTGGATATCTTGATATAGTCTTTTCACTTCATTCACTGTTCACATCGTTTTACCCATAGCATTTACTTTTTCACAGATTTCCGCCCATATGGCGTTCCTCTGTGCGACAGTCAGATTTCTTTGCTGTAGCTCATTCACGTGTTTATTGGTTTCATCTACCAACACCTCGAATTCCATAGGGTCGAATATCATTTTTCGCTTTCTTCTCTTCAAACTCTCCATGTTGCAAATCATGAAACACACAAAGCCCTCATTTAAATAGGGTGTGTCCAACACGTTTGCACCTGTTGCCATTTGCGCAATCACTCTTAGTAAATCACCTGCAAACCGCAGTTCAGCCCCACACGCAAAATTCTAGATTGCACGCGCAAATTAGTACACGCAAATTGGGATCTTAGTAGATCCGGCCCTATATAGGCTATTGATTAAGCATTGAACTCTGAATAAGTCGAACTGTGTTAATATTTTTTGATGACATTGCTTCGGCTTCCTGGAAGCAAGTACACGCAAATCTGTTGTTGAGCATTTCAGCTTCGATGTACTGAGCAATAACGCCGCGGAAATTTAAACTGGCCCGTCATTCAACCGAATAGTCTTACTAAACTAGTTGATCTTATGATTGCTAATCAGGCAAAGGGGTGGTTTCTGCCTCACCAAACTAACCTCCACCGCACGGCACTGTGACTCGACTTAATCATTAATATTAATTTTGATGTGAGGTTTGTCAGTAACAGCGTTGGGCTATTAATGTAGCCCATAATTAGGCTAAATGAATACCATGGAAATTGCTTGCAGTCTGTCCAAGAGGACATATTGAGTTGGCCATTTCAGCAATTATGAATTAGTGGACCATTCATTTTTGCCACGATACTCCGCCGTCTGCTTTGTTATTAACAGAGTAATTGTTACCACGCTGGTGGTGCGACCTCACTGATTGAGCACTTTCATCAAGCGGAAAACACATTTGATTTAAGACTTGACGGTTTTAATTCAGCAGTTCAACAAGACCGGAAGCCGAAACAGGCAGAACCAGAATACGGTATGTTTGGTAACAGAAGGCAATTTGTGTTTTTTCCCCCCCGCGTTCTTCTTCAGTTCTTTACAACGTCACAAGCTTACAGCAGATGGAGCCAACATCATACAATCGGCATTCAAGGAGAGGAAACGGCACTCTTTCCGCCCAGGTCTATTTACCCCCGTGACTACGGATGCTGTCAACTGCTTTAGAAACCGAAATAACACTGAGCTCGCTGCTCAAGCAATGACCATTGGCATGCAAATTAGTGGCCTATTTAGTGGCTTGGCAATGCTTAGCGTCATGAGCGATGAGAAGCCGGTCTGAGGAGGCGTTCGCATGGACAGGCGAGGACAGCGCAGGCTGCAGACTGGGTCTCGGAATTTCCCCAGTACAATAACAGCATGTGCACTACGACTGACGGCGGTAACACAGCGAAACGCTATACTGTACTGTACGAGGAATATTCATACTTAAATAAACCAACAAGCTACGGCGACTGAAATACCCTCTCTTTGGAGGAGCTCTTGCGCAACCATGGCCGAACCCCCACAGATTCCACGCTTTCAGCGTCCACATGGTGAGTAACCGACTTATTCGACCGGGAATCCGATACTGATGTCCGTAGATTTGATTGACGTCTGGCGCGCATGCTGTAAATGAACGTGTTAATCTAATTCTTACTGCTGGAGGAGCTGAAAGACCGGGCTCATTCAAGGACACCGAATTACTCTGAACTTTCGAACAAACGGCAGATTGACCGTAGGATTTGGGGACACTAAATAGTTTGCTACCACATCAAATAACTGTGATAGTGCTTATGTTACGTGCTGCCATGAGGTATTTTCCCCGATTTGTGGGAGTGTGATTGTGTGCAGCTCTACTGGAAATTATTCAACATGGGCAGATGGATAAGGAATCGTAAGCAGGTCGGTTTTATTTTCTGCGGACTCTTCTGTTTACGCGTGTTCTTCTCAGAAAGTGCGCGCTTATTCTCCGTATGTTGGCTTCGCTCGTGTTGCCCCACCCCCGACATCTTGGTCTTAATTCGGCTGCTGTCTGCATTTCAAGGAGGCATGACTATAGTATGGATTATGAGCCAGCCCATGTGACCTGGCAACTGTCCCCCTCCGCTCCACTTCCGTACTGGAAGCTGCATTTCGCTGTGCTGACAGAATCTAAGGACGTGGCAGTGTCCGCTACATTGCATTGTGTGATACAGTACGCTGGAAGTCCGCTCTGGCTGTACAATGAGAAATTTTGGCCAATATCTAATTTCACCCTGATACCTTCAACGTACTGGTACATTTCAGTTTGGTTGTTTACAGTTCAATATCTGCTGATTTTAGTCAAGATCAGTGCTTTAGAACTATTTCATTCGGGTATTGAAGTACATGCGATGCAAACATCTTTCTCATGCACTGCATTTAATATGTGCGAGAAAGAGGAAACGGTTTCAGGCATGGCCCTAATTTCCACACTCTGAACCATGACCCTCATGAACTTTGGTCCTGCAATCAATGATGTTGATTGAGTTACCTTGCATCAATATATGAAGTCTACAAGAGTACAGGGCAGCAAACTTGCGCACTAATTGGACAAGAGATTTAGTTCATTCACTCTGGAGTCTTGATGCTTCTCATAATTATAAAATACCTCCAAGGAAAGTCTACACTTAATGCACATCTTGATTGTTTGCAAATGAATTAAAATGCCTATTGAACATTGGAAATTGTGCGTAATATTCCCTCCGGTACAGTATGCTTGAACTGTGGATGGGGGGGGGGGGTCCAGAGCAGGGCTCAGAAAGTTTACAAGGGCGCCGTCATGGACTTGCTCATTTTTCAGCAGAGCACCGCTCAGGTTGACTGACTTAATTTTTATTAATTGTTAGCAGCCCTAGTTAAATACACACATGGGCAAAAGTTATGTGCTGCTAGCCTGGAATCCATACTGATAAAGTGCTGGTCGTTCCCAACGGTCACTGACTTATCAGTCTGGCCTCAGTCGTACAGCCAACGTTTAGCCCTTACGTCACTAATGAAGTGAATATATGAATATTCATGTTTCCTGCTCTTGGCCAGAACTACCAATCGAATGTGAGTTAGCTGCCCAGCAGCGGCCTTCCTGAATGTTATTTGACATGAGCTTAAAAATTAGATTGTGGCTTGTTTGCGTTTACTCTTGGAGTGGTTTTTAGGTTTTGAACAGGATAATGTTTGGCCATATCTGCATTTTGTTTATTTCAGTGGGATTGCCTGGTATAATAAAGGCAAAATTAAATAATACTCAAATAACAACATAACGTATTTCACTGTAATTGTCATTAGCTATAGATCGAGGGGCATGATTGCATCCGCTAGATTAAAGTGATACTCCACCCAAAAACTATAATTTGTATATCAGTTACTCGCCATTAGATGTCTTGAACAGACAAAGTTGTTCTTCACCTGGCACAACTTTATGGCCACTGGAGAGTTTAGAAAAATTATCCAAATTCCTTTTTTTCTGGAAGCAAATGAGGTCACCTGGGCCAGTAGCAATTGGAAAACTCCACAAATCGTCCGTTGACAAACTTTCAAACCATCGTCCAACACATCATCCAGTATAATCTAAGTCTGCTTTGTCCAATTCTTATCCTCAGAACTCTAGAAACGTGGTTATTTTTTGCTAAAAATAATAAAGTGCCACAGTTAAACTTCAAGTAAACTTGCGCATTCAACGGAAGTCCCGCCTCCCGGCTCGTTCATTGCCCAGAAACTCTGCTGCCACTCAGATGAATACTCGTATAAACACGAGCCAGGAGGCGGGACTTCCGTTGAATGCAGAACTGTGGTATTTTTATTTATTTTTAAAGCAATTCTTACCATTCTGGCATTTTTACACTTTTCTTTTGTAATCTTAAAATGCTCCTGATACACTACCGCTCAAAAGTTTGGAATCACTTGGAAATTTTCTTGTTTTCCATGAAAACATGCATGAAATTAGTCTGAATAGGAAATATAGCAAATGAACAGAACATGCTGACATTGTCTGAGTTAGAAATAATGATTTTAATGGAAAACGAGGAATATGTACTTCAAACTTTGTCTTCATTAAAAAAAACACCTTCACTGTTGATACTGAAACTGGTGTTTGACGGCAACTATTTAGCACAGCTGCTAGTTGACAACCTGTGAGGCGTCTTTGTCTTAAACTACACGCTCTCAGATATTTGTCTTCTTGCACAGTTGTGCATCGGGGCCTCCCACTTCTTTTTTCTGTCCTTGTTAGTGCCAGTTTGTGCTGCTCTCTGCAGGGAGTAGTTAATAGCATGGTAAGATATTTTAAGTTTTCAATTTCTTGCAATGAATAGCCTTCTTTTCTAAGCACAACAATAGACTGACGGTTCTCTAAAGGAAGTTCCTTCTTTCCGGCCATTTTGAGCCTGTAAACAAACAACTGCTGATTCTTCAGGTACTAAACCAACCTCAAGAATGCCATGCTCCCTTTTGAGCTCACACACACAGCCTATGATATTTAAACAGCTCCGGTCCAGGAGTTCTACGTGCACACATAACGAGTGCAGGAAAGTAAATAAGCGCATGCGAGAGATCTCGCTGAAACTCAGGAGAAGACAGGGAGAGCTGAGCAAGAGGCAGAGTTTAGAACAGGGCGATTGCTGAGAGGGAATTAGTCTAAATTAGTAGTGGTGCAAATTTGCAGATTTAACTAGAGTGCTCGTTAGTAAGTTAGTAATCTATATACATGTATTAATGGTGTTAGTAGACTATGATACAAAATACAAATGTTAGTCTTGTTAGTAATCAGAACAGAAAGACGAAGGAAGTAAACGAGAATCGAAGGAATATTTTAAACACGGGAATTCATTTAAATCACTCGAAGTCAGTGAGCACGCAGACAGGGAAGACAGACTGAACCAACTAGATCACAAGACAGGGGAGACCAGTGCAATGGAACTGAGAAATGGAATGAACTAAAAACCTGAGTGTTACAATAACCAAAAAGAATAAATAAAAGACAAAATCATGAACACAGAACCTGAACATAAACAAGACCAAAAACCGTAACCATGACACGCCGTGTCCTGCTGGCTAAAGAGGCGAAAGACCACCCCTCCTGTTATCAGCATTCAGTTCAAAAGCCTGGATCTCTGATGGTATGGGGATGCATTAGTGCATATGGTGTGGGACACTTGCATGTTTTAAAAAGCACCATGAATGCTGAAAGGTATATTAAGGTTTTAGAGCAACATTTGTTCCCCTCCAGAGGTCATCTATTCCAGGGAAGGCCTTGTGTATTTCAGCAGGACAAAACCACATACTGCAGCTATTACAACAGCATGGCTTCGTAGTAGAAGAGTCCGTGTGCTGAACTGGTCTGCCTGGAGTCCTAATCTTTCACTGATTGAGAACATTTGGCGCATTATTAACCGAAGTCTATCAAAGGAAACCCAATACTCTCCAGGAACTGGAAGCCTGTATTGAACAAGAGTGGTATCAAATTCCAATGGATAAACTCAAGAAACTTGTCTCCTCAATGCCCAGACGGCTCCACTCTGTGTTAAAAAGAGGGGATGCTTCACCATGGTAAACAGGCCCCTGTCCCAACTTTTGAGACCTATAGCAGCCTTAAAATTTAAAATGAGCTCATTTTGTGGGTAAAATTGTAAAATTTCTGTTTCAACATTTGCTGTGTTATCTCTGTTCTATTGTGAATAAAATACTGGCTGATAGGATTTGAAAGTCATTGCGTTTTGATTTTATTCACAATTTACACTTAGTCCCAACTATTTCGGAATTGGGGTTGTATAAATAGCAGACATTGAACTGTAATGGCGTGCAGCATTTTATCTTCAAACAAATGGAGCTAGCGCATTATAACGTGTGTGCTGTAACAAGCAAACAAATATGAAATTTGCTCATGTAGTCCTGTTCATATTGCGATATTAAGGTGGAAACGAAGACTCTGCGATCACTTTGCGCTGTATTAGCATTTTTTAACGAGGCAACGTAAATGGACTGAATATGGACAAGGACTAACGTAAAAACCAAGGCTTTTTAGGTCGTTAGCTCAGTTGATCAAGTTTGCTTGCTTGCTTGCATTGCCTGGCTACAACAGGCTGTGTTCGCCAATTGGTGTCATATCTGGCTACCCAGGGTGTTGAAATGGGCAGTTGGCGGGATCACGCAAGCCAAAACCAAAACATAAACAAAAGCTCCTTCCTGGTGTTGTGCCAAAAAGTGAGTCTCTTACCAAAAACTGATTATCATCTGAGGGATGAGCGCCGAGCAGCTTGTGAAAACCGCATCACCCAGTTTATACACGTCTGCAGTTGTTTTCACCTGGATCAAACAGTCATGATGTGAAAATAGAGAAATATTTGCAATTTATAGTGCAATCAGGCATGACATTTACGAGATCATAAACGATACGGTAGTAGGACTATTTCTTTCAATATGTATGTGTTTGATAGGCCCTATGTGTAATACCTGTGAGATAGACTGTAATTAACTTGATTTATGGAGGGGTTAACTTATGGGCAGTTCCACGTTGTCAGATGTACTCAGAGAAAGTTAATGTTTATGAATATCAATTTTTTTTTATCACAAAATCTGTGATGTGCTATGAACTCAAGTAATATTTTTTCCTGTGTTTGGTTTTGTCAGAACCTTGTTAATATACCTCAGGGCAGGACATGCTTTTTTGTCTAATCGTGACTTGCAGAGAGGGAATTTTTTATCTCCGTGTCGGATGTAAATTTATTGCCGTTAGATGCACATGTCTGAAATTACATAACAAAGTAAAAGGTTATAATTTTAAACCTAAGCTTTTGTCATATTTTATTCACTCTGAAGGGCTTTGTTCGCTTTTCAAACTTAACAATCCTAAGCCATGCCAAAGTTCTTAAAAGCAAATGAAAAGGAATTGGGTCATGGGATGTTAAGTTTGAAAAAAATATCTTTGAGTTTCGCTGGCTGGTCATTTATACCCTTGGGCCAGAAATTACATTGTATTCATATAAATTAATAGCCAACAGTGGGCCTAAGTAAGGTATTTGTCTCCAGTGACGTTTATTGGCAATGGCAAACTACCTTGCATTCTGCATATCCTTTGGCTAAAGTCCTAAAATAGTGCTTTGAATCCTAAAATTTCTATGGAACACTCCTTAATATAAAAAGCCTGATGTCGGAGTAACTAAAATATAGGCCTGTAAATACAATGCAAAACATAGACAGATGGGCAAGGATGGAGCTGATTATGACTTGCAGTTAAGCAGATTCAGTTTGTAAGGATGTAAATTTTGAGCATGCGCAGTGATTGTGACATGGCTCCTTTAAGACAATTTTAAAAGGTGAGTCGGGATCGTGCATCTTAAGTGGCTTTTACACCTCGACAAAGTAACTCTACATTTCTTCTAAGTAGACTTGGTGCAACCTTGACTCACATGACTTTTAAAAGGACGTATGCTCGTTCATTATTGATCAACGTTCCATGAAGTCGAAACAAAACGCATCATCTCTGTGTTTAATTTATTATTTAAATCATTTAGGATCAATTTCATTAATGATGGTGAGCTGTGTAACATATCAAACATTCAATTTAGGAGGGTTCTTGCTTGCAAAAGCATTTTTGACACCATCTATGCCATGCTTCAGTTGCTTGAAATATGTTGAACATGGGCAGATTATAAAATGAAATCTTTTGTTGGCCCAACTGCGGGGCAAATGGCAGAAGTGCCTCTCTTATCTCCCCCGCCGCCGTGCGAATAGCAGAACTGCTTCTCTTGTCGGCCCAATTGCGGGGCAGATAGCCAACCTCTTTCCCCCAGTTCACCCCGCTGCGAGGCGAATAGCCACTTCCAATATATAAGGAGCGTACAACAACACGTAGCCCTAAATAGCCCATGTAAAGCCTGTAAAATGTAGCTATATCCAAAGACTGGTTTTACTGAGAGACTCGTCTCACAATGGTATTAAGGGCGCTATCGGGGTCTGTGAGGAGGCGCGCTTGGCGCACTTGATACGGTGCTGGTGCCAGGTGAACGCGCCCCTGTCCTTCACTTTTCTGAGAGAATTTAGCACGCAATGCCGTTATTTCCCTCTAGAACAAACGGGCCTTATGCATACATTTGGTAATTAGCATCCACCATTTTTTGTGTGTTTGTGGAAAGTAGCGAGCAGGGTCTAAAGCTTATTCATGTGCGCACACTTTTAAAAACTAAGTTGTGATTTTCGACATTGCGCGCCACCGCAAGCCTTTTGTACCGAGCAGACAAAGGTTTTTAAACGAGACACCAGACGATGAGCTTGACCAACAAACAACATTAAGTGCTTCAGTCCAGTGAGTTTTTGACTTCACTAAGTGTCAAAGATACCTTTCATACATTTTTCAAACTTCCGTTAGTTAATCTCTTCATTGACTCGAGTTTGGGAACACTGCATTTTAGCATGCTGTAAATGTTAAGAGCAAATTTCGGTACTTACAGTGTTAGGTTTTTCATCTCAAAACATGATGATCACACAGATGCACAGACGCACGCACACAGCTTGCTTGAGTTCCAGACCTATAATTTTATGTCCGGAAAGTTGAGCCGTATGTTACGTGCAATCTATTCACTGAGAACTGCGGGATTCCGGGCTTTTATACTGGTATGTGTGGGAGACCCGCCCAAAATGTTAACTCTGCTTCATTGGCTCCGGATTGAAATAATTCCACATCAGAAAACGCATGCGAGAAAATTAGATTCACTCAGTGTGCGTGTGTGTGTGTGTGCGTGCGTGTGTGTGTGCTTGCGTGTGTGCGTGTGCGCGCGCGCGTGTGTGTGTGTGTGTGTGAGATTAAAAAGATATTAAAGGATGGAGAGGAGGGAGGGCAGATCAAACGATCTGGTCATTAATATCTACCAAGATGAAGTAACTATGATAATAACTATCTCAGGCCTACCAAAGAAAACGTAGCCTCAGCACACAAAAACTTTGAAATGCCTACATTAATCGCGGAAATAGCAACAGAAAAATAATACCCCGCTACCGAAACTGCAAAAACCGCAACATAAACTGTTGACTCGTAGCATAAGACTATGAAACTGCAACATCTTCCATCGCATCCGTCTTTGCCATTTACTGCGCTTGCGCGTACCGGCCCAGGCTGCTTTCAGAGATAGCGGAATCAGGCGTGTCTCCTTCGGTTGGTAAGTAAAACTTCCAAATATGACGTTATTATTTATGCAGATGTTTAACAATGAATTGTAAGACGTAGCTGTTACATCCACATTCTCGTAAATTCGCTTATTTTAGCATGTCACCCTGCCGAAAATGAACGATGCACTGTCGATTTCGCTATAGTCTTAGAGTTGCCAACTTGACGACTTTCTCAAGACGTATACATACGTCTTGAGTGGACAAACAATCCCGAATTGGAAAGTCACCAGATTAAGCGAGAAAGTCGTCAAGTTGGCAACTCTAAGACTATAGCGAAATCGACAGTGCATCGTTCATTTTCGGCAGGGTGACATGCTAAAATAAGCGAATTTACGAGAATGTGGATGTAACAGCTACGTCTTACAATTCATTGTTAAACATCTGCATTAACAATAACGTCATATTTGGAAGTTTTACTTACCAACCGAAGGAGACACGCCTGATTCCGCTATCTCTGAAAGCAGCCTGGGCCGGTACGCGCAAGCGCAGTAAATGGCAAAGACGGATGTGAAAGAAGATGTTGCAGTTTCATAGTCTTATGCTACGAGTCAACAGTTTATGTTGCGGTTTTTGCAGTTTCGGTAGCGGGGTATTATTTTTCTGTTGCTATTTCCGCGATTAATGTAGGCATTTCAAAGTTTTTGTGTGCTGAGGCAACGTTTTCTTTGGTAGGCCTGTATCTTATGCCTGTAATGATCATCATGAGAAATGAATTGAACACAATATCCTGCCCAGCGTTAGTTGAACAGAGCCTGAGCAGTTCTGCCAAATTTAAATAGGCTACTGAAGAAGTGGTGCCCGGGCAATTGATTGACTTGGTTTTATGTCAGTCATTGCCAGCCTTGGTTACATATTTACAGTCAGATCTTTACATATACATTTACATAATAATAATTTACTGTCAGATTTAAAGTTTAAATAGCGGGCGAAGTTTCAGAGGTTTTTGGTAGCAGGCCTGTCTAATGTTAGTTCCAGTACAAGTTCTACTTCTTTTGCCAACAGATGACAGAAATGAACAAAATAACATTACCATACCAATCTTTTAACGTTAACTGACGAGAACTAACGAGATGATCATGTCCTTGCTTCTCTTCATGTAACTGCAGGATTCAGACAGAGTCATTGTACGACAGACTGTCAGCCATGTAACCTGAAGAGAGTCGATGCTGTTTTCATGCATTGACTCCCGCTGCACTACCCGCTTGAACTAGTCTTTACTTCTCAAATACTTATTTGAATTTTTTGTTCCACCTCACGTAGCTGCTGCGTTTTTTGCTTTCTTCCCAATTTGCATGACTCTATTTCCTGACCCTTAAGTTGTCCCAAGAGACAATATACCAGAGTGCAAAAAGGCTGACTTATGAGAAATCTTGTGGTGTTTTTAAATTATGACCATCTGAACTTTGAGACAAAGTCTTAGCCCGACAGCACTATCTGTGTATTTTCTTTGGCTATATATCCTTATCTTTTGAAATTCTGACGAACCTGTCACTTTGTTATCAGATAGAAAATAACGGTGTTCCGAAGTCCTGAATTATGATAAAATTTAGTTTTTTTAATTACAAAAATATGATCCTCTGAGCATGGTGTGTGTCAGATAGGTTCCATGTGCTGAACTGTCCTGCCTGCAGTGGAATCAAATTCCAATGGCTAAACTCAAGAAACTTGTCTCCTCAATGCCCAGACGCCTCCACTCTGTTAAAAAGAAGAGGAGATGCTACACCATGGTAAACAGGCCCCTGTCCCATCTGTTTTGAGACATGTAGCAGTCAAATTTGAAAGGAGTTCATTTTGTGGACAAAATTGTAAAATTTCTCAGTTTCAGCATTTGCTATGTTATCTCTGTAAATAACATTATCTGGTAATGATGGGGCATATCAAGGTTTGCATACAGACCTCAGACGATAAGCAAACAGTCCTTATAGTCGACAGCCGACAGTTGGACGTCGGTTAATAGGAACTGAGGGACTTTGACGAGAGTCATATTCTGCAGATACTACCCTTATTACCCACCTCTGGTGGTGTAAAAAAAAGTTATTGTTGCGAATTACGAAATGAACCAATTGCGACAACCAGATAAATGCAAAAAGAAGGCTTTATTTCTGAAGGGGGAAACCCCCCAACAGAGCTGGCAACGGTACAAAGTCCACAATCCAAAAACAGTATCCAACGGGCGTAATCCAGAATCGTAACCAGGGCACCAATAACAAAGTTTGTGGTCAGACAAAAAGGGTTCGGTACACAGGCGTAGGTTTGGAGGAGAAGCAAACTCATAAGCCAAAGACAGTCCGAATCCAAAACCAGGGCAGCTAAAACAATAACAAGGTCGGGCAGAAAAAAGGTCAAAAATACACAGGTGCAACAAAATCCAAAAAAGGCAAACCAAGAATCGGTAGTCGGGCAATCCAGTCAGAAAGATAATATTGCAATGAGTCAAGGCGAAAAACGTGGCACAAGAAACAAGGAAGTATGACGATCTGACATGGAACTGAATGTGAAGACACCTTATATACACATCCGGGGTGAACACATGACAAGGGAGCACAGGTGCGATCAATGAAACAATAATCAGGATTGACACATGAGGGATTATCTAATTACATGAATCTGGCGAATGCCAAAACGCAGACAGGGATAACGAGACATTCCTATGAACGAATAAACAGCTCCGGTTAAGGAGTACTAAAGTGTACAGTCTAAAGAAAAGGGAAAGCCTGAGATATAAGTGGAAACTGCAGTAGAGATAATTAGTGATAGGCAAGGAGATAGATAGATAGAATATTTATTGTCCTTACGGAAATTTGTTCTGTGCCATTTACATTCACATTCACAGTGCGTCTGATAATTACAACTGTACACAATAGACAAAAACAATACCCCCCACCCCCACCCCCCAAGACAAAAGACAAAAAAAAAAAAAAACAATATGACAGAGCCCCCAACGTACTGTACATACAGTGTAAAGTGCAGTTATTCATGACTCAAGTGCAATCTCGCAGTTGAGTCCTTATTTAACAGGGATGTACTAGTGGGTATAAATGATCTGCGGGCTCTATTTGTGTGAAAAGAAGGTAACCTGAACCTTCTGCCTGAAGGGAGCAGCTCATATGCATAATATAAGGGATGTGATGTATCCTCACAGATAGTGCCTTCTTTACCACCCTTCTCCCAACAGTCATGGCCATGCTATTTAGTGGCTGGCAAACAATCTTGCTGGCCATATTGATTATTTTGGTAGCTTATTTTTATTTGTAACAGACAGGGAAAAATACCAGGCCACAGAAAAAAAACACAGAGTGCTCTCAACAAAAGAATGGTAAAAAACCCGCATCATATCTCTATCAACCCTAAATTGCCTTAGCTTTCGCAAAAAATGTAGCCTCTGCATCCCCTTCTTGTAGATGGTGTCAGTGTTACACCAGGAGGAGGGCGGAGATACAGATTGGGCGAATGCTGAGAGATCGTTAGTCTATTAGTATGTGCCGCTATACAATCCCGAGTGCAAGTTAGTCAGTTAGTAAAAATATACAATGTTAATATGTGTTAGTAAATTATCGAAAACAACAAACTGTTAGTACGGTTAGTAGATAGTAAAAGAGAGAGGAAGGAAGAACACGAGATAATGAAGGCAGATTGAAAATCCAGAAACCAGTAAATCACCCGAATGAGTGGCACGTAAGACTAGAGACTGTGAGCAAAGACCGACACAAGACAAGACGGGGTAAACGTAGTGCAAGGCATGGCATGGCAGAATATACACACGGCGAGAGCAAGGAAACATGGCATGGATAACCATGGCATGAAACATGAGAAAACATGAAATCCAAATAACCGAAATACAATACGCGATCCTAAGAGCAGTCATGAAACATGCAGTGGTCACTAAACATGGAAATCAATAAACATGGCAAGGCTAGGAAACATGGCAAGGCTCAGAATAAATCAGGACATGAAAAACAAGAAATCTAAAATAACCAAAACACAATACTTAATACTTAGAATGGTCAGGGGACAGGCAGAGGTCGCTAAACACAGAGCTCAATAAACATGGCAAAGCCAGGCACAGAACTTCGACATGACAAGAAATATGGATCATAACAGTTAGGCAGATACATATATCTGCCTATCTGATGCAGCAGATGAGAACCATGCAAGGGGTTAATCTCCGATCCTCCAGGATAGGGAGGTGTTTACCTTCCGAACTCCGCCCTCTCCCCTCAGGTTAGCTACTTGCTGGCCTTGGTCTCCATGGCAGCAGTCATGTGATGTATTCCACATTCTCTCAGGAGCACTGAACTCTGGAGTAAGGTTGCCAGGTTTTGTTTTTTTCCCCCACGTGCCTCATAGGAGATGAACTGTTAGATCTGATTTCGTCTCTGATTTTATCATGGAAAGGAAAGTGAGTGAAGTACCTACTGGCATTTTTCTTTTTCCTGTTCATGTCTAAAATGACAAAAAACATCTGCTTTTCTAAGGGTTTTTTTCCCAAGCCCAAATAGTATTTCTTGGTTTATGGCTGCAATATTTCTCGGAAGGAGCTTGTTTGATGATGCGTTCTCAGGGTGAGGCTAATGCACAAGAAGTTTTCTGGAGAGAACTCAGCAGTGGGGATTCGCCTGTGTGGGGTTGGTTAAGGATTCCTCAGCTGAACTGCTCCTCGAGCTGTTGGGAGTATTTTTTTTTTTTTTCTGTTTCTTTTTGTGGAATTTAGTGACTGCCCCTCGCAGTTCCCTCTCTCTGTTGTACACGTGCACGCTCTCGAACACGCCTGCGCACTCACCCACACGCCTGCGCACTCACACACACACTTGCGCATACTCCCTGGGCGGACCTGAGCCGGCTCGCATTTGGCTCCACGATGTCGAGCTCTCAGGCTGAACTGACTCAGACCCCCTTACTGAAAATCTGGGTCCCTTGGATGGCCGCAAGGCTGAACCGCCGGCGGGGCTGTGAGTTTGGGTCAACCGCGGGGGCCTGCCTCTTTCTCTCTCTCTCTCTCCTTTTTCTGTCATTCTCCTTCATTTCCTCTGTCCCTCATATTTTGTCCTCTTCTCTCTTTCTCTCTCCATTTTTGTTTTATATGTTTCTCTCCCCCTTGCCTTCTTTTCAGGGGTACGTCTCCCAAAAGCTTAGTTGCAAACTATGTTAGCTGCTCACATACATGTCCCTACATGGCTCTGGTCCAATCTATGTAAGTTTTTAACATAGTTAGCGAAGCAGCTATGCTTTTTGAGACATGTACCCCAATTTTTTCAGTGTATTTAAGCTGTACAGAGCTGTAGTAAATGCATTTTTATCCATTATTTTTCCTCTCACTCCTCTTCTGGTTGCCTTGATCCTTACACCTCCTCTCCCCTCACCGAGTTAGACTGGCTGGTGCTTATCATGGCAGTTACTGTGCTGGAGGCTTGTTGTTCGAATTCCCATCCGGAATGGAGGACACGAGGTGCAAGTGTTACGAATGAACCAATATGAGCACGTTGTCTGCAAGTTGGAGCGGATTGAGGTCCACCAGAACCGTGTTCCTTGACAAATTCTTTGAACGAGTGTCATGGGTGAAAGATTTTTTCGCATAATCATTTTGAGAAATACAAGAATATTTCCTGACATGCTGAACTTCTAAACTGTAGGATTTATAATCAGCCGTTCCAATACTGGGCGAAAGTACAGTGGTATTTGGGGTGCCTGTTCCTATTTCCTCAGTGACCTTTGGCACCTTGTAAATTGGAGCAGATGTCGGGTCTGGAGGTGTTTGGGATGGGGGGGTGGGGGGTGCATTTCTGTTAAATCATAGACCCCAGGAGAGGAAGGGAAAAGCCCGATTACAAGCGGAGAAGATGTCCAGTCTAGACCTGTCCCACATGTGGAATCTGGAACCTGGAACCAGACTCGTGTCCACATCTATCCCAGAACCTTTCCTCTCTTTACTTCACTGCACCAGAGGTCTCACTGTCTACTGGTGTGTGTGTGCGTGCGTGCGTGCGTGCGTGCGTGCGTGCGTGCGTGCGTGTGTGCGTGTGTGTGCGCGTGTGTGTGTTGGCAACAAAGGTAATGGATGTGAGCATGTATGTCTATATCTGAGGTGACAAAAGTGATGATGTTTGCATATTTGAGACAGAGTGTGTAAGAGGGGGATGTAATAATTACTGTTAATGAAACTACAGGACTGCTAGTGTGGTTCCACCTTAAGCCTTTCTCGGATCTTGTGATTGAAATTAGTATTTGATAGATCTTTGCGCTGTAGAGCAGATATTGATTTTGTGGAGCCGCCTGTCCGGAAGAATTCTCTGTGGCACAGTGCAGAGATATCCTCATAGGACTGTCTATACCAGCTGTGGAAGACAGGGGGCATACTTGTGCCGTCGGGGGAGATGGTCAGTCGGAGCTCATTCATGACGGATCCCTGCTGGTCTGCAGCCTCTGGAGTCATGTGAACATTTGCATGCGCTAGGAAACTGCTTTTGTTTTGCCCAAACTCTTCAGATGCCTGATTCAGCCAATTCACCAATCATGGTCCTCAGTCAAGACCCTGATAAGTTGAATGAAATATGTGTTTAATCTGAGAATTACTTAAAGCCTGCACTCATGTACTTGTTAGTACCTACTAAAAGAGGTACAGAGAAGGACAGCCGGTGAACTGGCGATGGGATCATGGGTATCACAGTGTGACAGACCGGTCCCAGTGCCCATGCTGAGCCCTGTCTCTCGGTCAAAGCGCCTACAGTGGGCATGTGAGCATCAGAACTGGACCACAGAGCATTGGAAGAAGGTGGCCTGGTCTAATGAATTACTTTTTGTTTGTTTGTTTGTTTGTTTAATGTTTCTTTTGATGGCTGAGTACCTGTGCATCATTTACCTGGGTAAGACATGGCAGCTGAGGGAAGAAAGCAAGACCGCTGAAGCAGTCTGATAATGTTCTGCTGGGAAACCCCGAGTCCGAGAATTAATGTGGATAGTAATTTGACTCCTAGCATCAAAAGAAACATTGTTGGAGACCAAGTACAGGCTTTTATGGCAACAGTATTCCCTGATGGCAGTGGTGTCTTTCAGCAGGATAATGCCACACTGCAAGAATTCCTCAGGAATGGTTTGAGGAACAGTGATGAGTTCAAGGTATGACTGACCTCCCAATTCCCCAGATCTCAATCTGATCAGGCATCTGTGCAACGTGCTGGAACAACATTGCTGATCCATGGATGCTCCACCTGGTGACTTAAAAGATCTGCCGCTAAAGCTTTAGATAACACACAGCCCCCTTCTTGTGTTTTCCATTTCCTAACGGGCAGAGCTGGTTTTGCGGCGTGAGGGAGACCTTCACAACATTGGGCTGATGGTTTTTGGCTTGCGGTCACAAGCCCAGAATAGAGCGCTTTGGAAAAAACACCTGAAAACAAAGATGGCCAGTCTGTTTGGAACCCCATCTGATCTGCAGAGTACGGTGGCGCATCTTTCAAGTTGTGGGGCTGTTTTTTCTTCCAAAGGCCCTGGAAGTCTTGCTAGGACTTACGGTATCACATATTTCATGAAGTACCTGCAGATATTAAATGAAAGCCTGAGGACCACTGCCCAAAAGCTTAAACAGAGCAGTGGGAGGATCTTGCACCAGGAAAATGATCCTTAAAATCCTTAAAATCTGAAGAGACTCCACTGAGAAGAATGGTCTGCACTCTCTTCCAAGATCTTCATTGGCCACATTACGCACTATAGGAAAGAACTCGGAGCCGTTATCCTGGCAAAGGGAGGCTGCACATGAGTTAAATGAAGGGGATCAAATAATTGTAACACACATACAAAGTATTTGTTTTGTGATGGTAATTATCATTTTCTTTAAATAATTGTACTTCAGGCTTCTGCTATATTTTTGTTCATATTTTGCATCAGGATTGAAAAGGATGAACAATAATAGCCATAACCTCTTTTATTCATAATTACCAAAGGTCCTAATGTAAGTGGAGGAAGGTTTAATAGCAGGTTTAATACTTGAGAAATGGGTGCAAAACCTGTTTGGTAAATAATATTTCTGATTTGATTGTCCTCCCGCTTTGTGTTCTGAGTCATGCCCTCAATATATAATCCATTGTATTTATTTTGATTTCTGTCCTACAAAAATTGTGTGACTCTCCTGTTGTAATATTTGCTTTTATTTATTCATGGCTGTAAGCCTGAGGCATAATTTTCTTGCTGGTTTTGATTTCATTCCTTCCTTGGTGAGTCAGTTGGTCAATCAGACAAACAATCAGGCTTTATTTCAGAATGCATTTGAAAAAAAAAAATTGGGAACTTTGAATGGAAGGCAATAAAAGCTAAATGAACCAAACAAAATTAATTAATCTTAAAATCAGATCAGGTCAGAAAAGAGTGGGGGGAAAAAATATATTTTTCAAATGATTAAAAAATTTAAATGGCTAGAATTATTGAAAGGCTTTGGAAGCACAAACAGTCTGTACTCAGTGTTTCTACTACATCATAGGTTACAGGTGACATTAATTTGTTTGGTAGTGGAGGGCATAAGATTCACGCTGGTGATGTGTGTGCTTAAAATCTGCACTGTCATCACTCGAGCCTGTGTGGGTGGAGCTGTCCTCTGATTGGCTGGTGGTTTGGAGGCCCCACCCCCAGGCTCCTGAGGCCACTGACCTCCAAAATGGAGGTGGCAGCAGTCTGGGAACGGTGCCAAGAGCACAGTGTTCTGGGGGAAATGAACGACACCGTGCACATGGGGACATGTTACTGCTCAGCCTGCGTCCTGCTGTCTGATCTGTGCTGGGGCCTGCACTCGTAATTACTGCGGACGCATTTGGGTGGGGTGGACCCTGAAATACAGGTTCTGGTGATTTCTAGTGAACACAGCATTTATGGGCTTCCTCTCCTGCTCACATTATTGGCAAACCTCTCCATATTCATGATAATCTTGGTTATATTCAGGGATGAATGATTGGAAAGAAGACGTGGACTGTTTTGTGCTTGATCAGCTGTGATAATCTTTGAGGTCGACGGTTAACCTTTCATTCAAATTTTTTTCCAGTGGTCAAGCCTCACGGCTTTACTCAAGACGGTGAGGAAAGCTCTCGTGGACTTGAGTAAAGCCAAGGGTCTTGACCATTGAAACCACTAATGCCGCAAGGATGGTCACAGTCCTTTGAAAAAAACGCCCCTGTTGATGTGATGGGTGTTGAATGTTGGACGCCAAAAGCAGCGGCCAGAATTAAAAGGCGAAAACAGCTGAGAAAGTAGAGACTCAAACAGAATAAAAATGCGAGACTCGCGCTACCAACGGACCTGGAAGTCGTCTGAGGTAGAAAGCAAGCGAGCTCGAAGGTACAAAAAGAAAAGGGAAAATAAAACAGATTCCCTTTCTAACTGCCACTAAACCTCAAATATGCAGCTTAAGTCCTTAACAATACTCTGTCTCCAGACCTTACCGGCTAAAGCGCAAATGTGACGTTGACACTCTAGCAACGGAGGCGAGGCGGAGCTGGAGCTTAAATAGAGTCCGGGTAACGCCCCCAATTAATGCCAGCTGGCCCAGGAATCCGATTGGGAGCAAAATTATATCGTCCCGGACAAGAGCTACAAAAAGAGCTCTCAATGCTTCCAAACCATGACAGCTGAAACTTCAATGAGAATTGCATGCGTTCACTTGGCACATCTTGTGTGTGTGTGTGTGTGTGTGTGTGTGTGTGCGCGCTCGTTTCGAGGATTTATGTTTCCTGTTCTGGTCTGTTTTTCAGCCTCAGTACCGCAGTTCACAAACTCTCCCACTATGATCGTCATGGTCGGCCTGCCGGCCAGGGGAAAGACCTACATCTCCAAGAAGCTCACGCGCTACCTCAACTGGATCGGCGTGCCCACGAAAGGTCAGGAAGCCCCACCCCTGTCATGCTCTGTCTGCTGTATACCCCGAGCCCAGAGCGATTAAACATCACCCCCACATCTGGAATTAGTTCAAATGAGGCTTATGATGGACTCAACACCAGCAACAGTGGAAGAAACATAAAAAAATGTATGAACCACAATTTCTTAAAATGTTGGGACTGTGTTTGAAACGCAAACACAAAGCAGTGAATTGCGATTCCTTTTTTTGCCCTGTAGTCAAATAAAAATGGTACGAAGACAAGTTATTTTATGTCTCAATGAATTAACATTATTATTTTGTTCTTTTTTGTTTTTTTTTTGTGAATTTACACTGAATCTAAATTTTATACCCACTACCGGTTCCAAAAATATTTGGGACAGGACCATGTCTGCTACTGTTTTACATAACCTTACCTTTAACAATATTCTGTAATTATTTCAGGATGAAGAACTTAATCCTATAGTTCTTAAAGAAGAATTTTTTCTCCCATTCTTGCTTGACATAAAAATTAAGCCGCTCAATGATTGAAGGTCCTGTTGGTGTTATTTATGTGACAGTGAAAACATCTCTTCCAGCAAACTGGTCACACATAGGCACCTTCACTTAGGCCCCACAGAATAGACAAGCACATTTAATGGCCTCCCTCAGCTTCACTCCAGAGGCCTTGTTGGTCTTCAGATGACCAGTGGAACTGTAACAGACAGTTCTCAGTAAAATACAGGTTGAGGAGAATTTTCTGTTTTTATTGACACGACACACCATCCCAGCCTTTTTGGGATTGTGATTGTGATTTATGATCACTAGTTGGCGCCTCTCGCGTAGGGTGTGTTAAGTTCTGTGTACATTTCACGCGGGGTCACCAAACTCTCAGGAGCGGGCAGGTGAAGGTTAGGTCTCCTGCAGACCTGGGTCTTGGGGATGGAAGCGTGCGTGTTCGTGCTGCATTTGTGCTGCGTTCGTGTATCGGTTGAACTGCATCTATCACAGCCTACGGGTTTCTTCAAATGATGATTTTCCAGAAATGTTTGTTTAATCATATGCCTTCTTTCATCCTGCTGGCCCAATGTCCGTAGTGTTTTATGTGTTTCCATGGAGATTTTTTCCCCACTCCCCAACCGCCACTGTGAAAAAGAGCTTTGGCCTTTGCCTGTTTAAATTAAGGTTTCTACTTGTCTGTCTGCCTATATTTCTCTCCTTGTGTGAATTGAGAGTTTCCTCTCCTTCATCTATGCTGATTTTATCCTTCATACCCTCTCTCCTCATCCTCCCAGTTTTTAACCTGGGCCAGTACCGAAGGGAGGCAGTCCAGACTTATAAGACCTTCGAGTTTTTCCGTCCTGACAATGAAGAAGCCATGAAGATTCGCGGGTAAGAGCAGTGCGATGCCCTGGCGATGCGATGTCTGGGGGGTGGATGTGCTCATAATATCAGTCGTTCATTGAAAACTACGACAGAAAAGTGGACTTGATGAAGAAAATCGAGTCTGAGCTGCCTGATGGCTCACTCGTTTAAAGCATCACGTTGTGAGGCAGAGGTGACGATCACGATACGGGTTCGAGCCCCGGTCGCACCATCCAGCAGTGGTCGGCAGCTTTTTCAGAGTAGCGTGCAATTGGCCAATGTGCTACAGGGATGCAAATTGGGAAGGGTCTGCCGGGAAGGGAAATATAAGTTGCTTTGTTCGTTGCCCAAGCGCCTCCTGTTGGCCAGACAGGCGCTCGTCAGGAAGATTCTAAGCTTGTTCACGTCCGGGTATCCTCCTCCCTTGTTGTGAGCTTGCGGTGGCTGGCAGGTGCGTGCTTCGGAGGAGAGGCACGTACTGTCTTCACTCTCCTGAGTTGGCAACAGGGGGTTGCATTTGTGAAAGCCTTGTACATAGTTCACCAATTGGACATTCCAGATTCGGGTGGGATTGGAGATGCCACATTTAAAAAAAAGGGAAAAAAAGAAAATGGAGTCAGTGGTACAGTCTGCAGTGCCATGAAGAGGTTATCGCTTCCTTGAGAGTTTCTTTTCTTTGGTTTATCTGTCACTCTTAAGTGTTTCAGATCTAGCAAAATTGGATATAAAATAAAGACAGCCAAAGGGAACAAAAGGTACAATTTTCTGATTTAATTACAGAAGATAAAAATTTGTCCAACACTCCCTGGCCGTACACTGTCAGAGAACAAATTTAACCTCCAGAAATTTGAAATAGGCTGAAAGGTCTCAAGAAGGGGTTTTGTGGGGGAACTGTAAGATGAGAAGTACTACCAACCATGAGGAACTGGAAGGATTGGCACACTTTTGCCAAAAAAATACCTTGAGGACCATTTTTCTTCAACTGTAGTTGTAACAAGAACTGGCATACACCAGGGGTCCCCAGAACCAAGTTTGGGAATCACAGGTATACAAGCTATAAAGGCACAAACGGGCTTCACTCCCAAACTTTAAGAGTGCCAGACCAAAAACAACAATAATGGAATGAGAAAAAAGGTCGCACTTTGCATAAACACATTTATTATACCAAGCGTCTCCGCACAAACGCGTTTCGGCGTAGTGCCTTCTTCAGTGTGCTTACAAACATAGTCAATCCACCGCCTACTGCAGAGGGAGGCCTGGTATATTTTTTCCTTGAACACGGTTGCACCTAATGGGATGAATGAAGATCTGTCCCTTACCTGCTTTTTATAGTTTGCTTCTTAGCATGACCTTGCATACCTGTCTTAGCTATATGCGCTGTGCTACGATGACGCCTAATAATGCGTGCTGGTATGATTGCATAAATTGGTGATTTCCATGTAATTTACATAATTGCACTATCACCTCATCGATTAGGGTGTGTCAGTGCATTGACGTGGGCATATAACCTGTGGATTGACTACGTTTGTAAGCACACTGAAGAAGGCACTACGCCGAAACGCGTTTGTGCGGAGACGCTTGGTATAATAAATGTGTTTATGCAAAGTGCGACCTTTTTTCTCATTTAATCACAGGTATACAGTCATGCACGCAAATTAAAAATGGGCCCGATGGTTGACCGATTTGTCATGGTGGGAATGAATTTAAGCGCTAATCATGCAAAGTAAAGGGAAATTTATGAGTGTTCTGGTGTTCTGTGGAGAGGATTCTGCTTACCTGTCCTGCCCTTTTATTACATGTCTGTGAATGGTGTGTTGAGTTAGCATTGATGAACAGGCAGTGTTTGGCCCACAGCAGTGTTCAGGGTCTAAACTGCAGCTCTCACCTGTTCAGTGCCTGCGCTGTGGTGTCCTGCAGCAGTGTTCAGGGTCTAACTGCAGCTCTCACCTGTTCAGTGCCTGTGCTGTGATGTCCTGCAGCAGTGTTCAGGGTCTAACTGCAGCTCTCACCTGTTCAGTGCCTGCGCTGTGATGTCCTACAGCAGTGTTCAGGGTCTAACTGCAGCTCTCACCTGTTCAGTGCCTGTGCTGTGATGTCCTGCAGCAGTGTTCAGGGTCTGACTGCAGCACTCACCTGTTCAGTACCTGTGCTGTGATGCCCTACAGCAGTGTTCAGGGTCTAACTGCAGCTCTCACCTGTTCAGTGACTGTGCTGTGATGTCCTACAGCAGTGTTCAGGGTCTAACTGCAGCTCTCACCTGTTCAGTGCCTGTGCTGTGATGTCCTACAGCAGCGTTCAGGGTCTAACTGCAGCTCTCACCTGTTCAGTGTCTGTGCTGTGATGTCCTACAGCAGCGTTCAGGGTCTAACTGCAGCTCTCACCTGTTCAGTGTCTGTGCTGTGATGTCCTACAGCAGCGTTCAGGGTTTAACTGCAGCTCTCACCTGTTCAGTGCCTGTGCTGTGATGTCCTACAGCAGCGTTCAGGGTCTAACTGCAGCTCTCACCTGTTCAGTGCCTGTGCTGTGATGTCCTACAGCAGCGTTCAGGGTCTAACTGCAGCTCTCACCTATTCAGTGCCTGTGTGGTGTGATGTCTTACAGCAGCGTTCAGGGTCTAACTGCAGCTCTCACATGTTCAGTCCCTGTGCTGTGATGTCCTACAGCAGCGTTCAGGGTCTAACTGCAGCACTCACCTGTTCAGTGCCTGTGCTGTGATTTCCTACAGCAGTGTTCAGGGTCTAACTGCAGCTCTCACCTGTTCAGTGCCTGTGCTGTGACGTCCTACAGCAGCGTTCAGGGTCTAACTGCAGCTCTCACCTGTTCAGTGCCTGTGCTGTGATGTCCTGCAGCAGTGTTCAGGGTCTAACTGCAGCTCTCACCTGTTCAGTGCCTGTGCTGTGATGTCCTACAGCAGCGTTCAGGGTCTAACTGCAGCTCTCACCTGTTCAGTGCCTGTGCCGTGATGTCCTACAGCAGCGTTCAGGGTCTAACTGCAGCTCTCACCTGTTCAGTGCCTGTGCTGTGATGTCCTACAGCAGTGTTCAGGGTCTAACTGCAGCTCTCACCTGTTCAGTGCCTGTGCTGTGACTGCCCTGAAGGACATCTGCTTCTACTTCACTCAAGAGCTGGGCCAAGTAGCGGTGAGTTCTGAGGCGAGCCTGATACGGGCCTTTTTTTTTTTACTGCTGTTGGGTTTTAGCATGATGCTGCTGGCGTTCATCGCCGTTAACAGCCCCATATGACTCTTAGGTTATTGAAGTGCTATTAAACAAGATCAATCAGTCCTGTTCCCTATCACTGCTCTAGAATGTCCTCGTTAGGAGGCTCTGTAATGGCTGTAAATGGTATGTTAATGTGCAACCCTGTGCAGGATTAGCCAGGGCTTTCCTGCTTCATTCCAATTGGATGCTGAGATGGGCTCCAGCTTCCCTGTGCACCTCTTCTGAAATAAATGAGTTATGTATTGCCTGTATAGAATATAACAATCCCCTGACTGATGAAGGTCTAGGACTTTATCTATCTTTTGAGCTGCCAGTTCTTTTGTTTTTTTCTTGGTGCTTGATGACACGGGGATTTTCTATGCATTTTACTTCATTTTCATACCCTCCAGAAACAGGAAGTGATATAATGTATAGGTTTTCAAACCTTAGATGAACTAATTATTCTGGAGCCTTCTATTCTGTTCATTTAAATAATGAGCTGTGTCGTAAAACTCAGGGTTACAAATAGAGGGTAAAGTGGAAGTGATCCGGATCTCCGTCTGGATCCAGGAATTTTTTAAAGGATTCTTTAACATTGGGAGATAGGGCCATTTTTGACATTTATGCATATAATTCCACGAAAAATGGTCAGGGCACTTGGAAAAAAATACAGGACAAGTTTCGAAAATGTTCTACAATATATCAAAGACTGATCCTGAAAATGGAATTATTCCCGATACTATGATACTATGATCCACAAAACGAAAGTAGGGGACCTTCGTAACTTTCATTATAGGGAGAGAACAAATGAAGCTACAAACATGCGACAAACCCCATTATATCGCCAAGATATTGCAGAATTAGGAAGGTGTCACCGGATTTACTGTATCTTCAAAAGCCAGGGAACTAGATCCAGAAGAAAACCACCATTACGGAAAATTTGATTTTCGTGAATAACCTCTGAACTAATATTGATATCATTATGAATTTAGTTGCTAATGGTATGTTTTCTTGGTCAGGGAATCTGAAAAAATATATGAAATAAATGTAGGACTAATATTTATGTGTAAGTCACAACATGAGGGGAAATGTTGCATCATAAGAAAAACAAATGAAGCTAGAAACATGCAACAGACATCTTTAAACAGCCAAGACGCTGTGGAACTAGTATTGATATCGCATTATGAATCAAATTGCCATGTTTTCATGGTCAAGGAATCTAAAAATTAAGATAAAATAAATGTAAGACTAATATCTATGGTGGAAGTCGCAATATGGAGAGAAATGTTGCGCTTGGCGGAGGTTGCGCTCTCCGAGTGCTTTTCTAGTTGGAATTGTTTTTTACACAGAGAGTGATCAGAATGTGTCATAGCTTTCTGGGCCATATTGTAGAAGCAGAAACACTTGATTGAGTGCTAGATACCATCTATCTCTGAAGTGTCACGTTAACTTCATTGATAGGAAAATGGCGAGTTTAGTTGGGCTGAATGGCCTGTTCTCTCCACTCCTGCTAAGTTATGTTATACTATGTTACTCTTGGTCAGCATTCGCTGTGATTAAATTTCGCAGCGTTAATGGTGGCTTGGTCTCTCCATCACCCTCTCACCCCCAGGTGTTTGATGCCACCAACACAACCCGCGAGCGCAGAGAGGACATCCTCAGTTTTGCCAAGGATAGCGGCTACAAGGTGAGCAGAGCCTTGTGATTGAGCATCACAGGGGACATCCATGACTCCGCCTCTTACAGTCCAGGCTCTGGACAGCTTTATGCAGAGATTTCAACACCTTCCAGCTGGTCATGTCGAGTCTTGGGCTGATCAAAGCTGGACTCTTTCTGAACAAAGCTGCTTAGTGTGGTAGAGTGGACTAATTGCCTGTATTGTGTCAAAAAGGCAGGTTAAACCAGCTTGACCGGCTCAGGCTGAGGTAAACTGGCTTTTCTGGTAGGGATAAGGTCCAAACACCATTAATCTGTGGGGAGAAGTATTTTTCCTGCTAGCGATTTACGCTCTGAGGTTTATAATCTGTTTCCTGTGCGCCAGGTGTTTTTCGTGGAGTCCATCTGTGACGATCCGGACATCATTGAAGCAAACATCATGGTAATAGGCAGAATCTCATGAATTAATTCATTCATTTATGTTGTGCCACTCACACACAAAGCCCTCTACCTCTGGCTGAAAACATGACTAATGCCCTCTCTTATGCAGAACTGCCAAACTGTGCATTAGATTCAATGTAACTGAACACTGATAGTGATTTAACAGCCAATATAAAATCCACTTTGAAAACCCAGCGATGTCATTTGGCTTTTAGCATATCATTCTCCCCCTCCGAATTACTGCGAAGTGCAGCATCTTGAATGCTCTTTATGCCTTTCAGTTATTCTAAGTCTGTCTATATTTTTCTGATTAAGCCGACTGGTTTGTACCCTTTTTAAAACCTGTTGTTTGTTTACCTAATTTGTTAGCCCTCCGCATTTGTTTTTCTATTTTTTGCCATATCATTTGTGCATAAAATGGTTTATTTTTATTTCTACTGTTATTTTTATTTTTTTCAATTTTTTTAAATTATTAATGGGAATTTTAAACATTATTTCTGGGAACTCTGCTCCGGCATTTTTGGAAAGAAATCCTTGGATATCCTGTTGTGCTGCGTCAGAAGGAACAGGAGGCCGATGAGTTTTCTCCTGGACTGAACACACAGTGCTAAAACCTCCATTTCCCTGAAGGTCTAACACTGTGTCGCACTGCTGCTCTCCTCCCACAGGGAGGCGGGAGCAGTGTGTGTCACCATTGGGTGCTGAAACCAGTTTCCATGGATACATACCAGCCAATGACTGTGAGGATCTGCATGTTTTTCCCCTCTCCTCCACAGCAAGTGAAGTTGAGCAGCCCAGACTACAAGGACTGCGACAAAGAGGAGGCTCTGGTGGACTTCCTCAAGCGCATCGAGTGCTACAAGCTGACGTACGTGGCTCTGGACGAGGACGCTGACAGGTGACTGCCTGGCAAGAGGGGGACTGGTTTCACTGTCGCGCAAGTGACCCACAGGGGGTGCGAGGGGATATTTCTCCCTGTAGTTACCTCCCAGCTGCGGGATAAAAACACACGTTCAGGAAATGGCTACGTTCGGTCAGAGATGCAGTATCCCCTCGTTCTTTTACATTAAAGAAAATTGACTTTGTTAAAATACAGGGCACCTCATGCGGTCTGCATGAAAGACATATTCAGTTCCTAGGTTTTGGTCCTGCTCTATGCAATATAGCTGACTAATAATAAAACAGTTAATGTGCAGTTGCAGTGTAGTTTTTTGAGATTGATATTTTTCAAGCACTTTGGTTGCAGCACTCTATGGCACTTTTTACAATTGGACACCAGGCTGGGGCCAGTATAATGTTTGGGACAAGTACCTAGGCAGGTCTTTTTCTGACTTGACTATATGTTCAGTTGCTTTCTTTGTTTGAAGGTGTCATGCTAGTCACTGTGCCATGTATGTACCAGCTGATCCGAAACATCTCGGCATTTTTTTCACGTGTAGCAGTATACATACTGTGTAGTCCATACAGATTATGGCTCGGGCACATTTTTTTTGCTTTTTTGGCTCAATACTCTTGTAAATTGCTTTTGAGAACGATTGCTTTCAGTGTGACATGAGAGATTTTCAGTTTTTGTTTGTGAGTATTCATTTCCAGATTGGCTGGACCATGCAGGAAATGGAGCCCGTCTAATTCTGCATTGCTGATGCTTTCAGACAACACTGAGCGCTCAATGTGTTGGACACTGAATTTTGGTTTCCCTATAAATATTATGGGCCTACTCATTTGTTTTCATTCTCTAATGAGCCAGCTCAATTTGTGATTTGTAAATTCATCCTTTTAAATCTGCCTGAGAAGCAGGTTTGTATCAGGGGCGGGTTACTCTGTTACTGGAGGACCTGTGTGTTTGCTGGTTTTTAGTTAAACTGGCTAAATGAGCAAATTGGCCTTATGCAGAAACTCTGGCTCATTTAGGGTTCGGACACTCCAAAGAGTTTCATTATGGGAAACAAGAGCCATGTTGTGCTTTGATACTCAACCTTCTCAAATGATTTTGCTAAAAATTGGGTGAGTTGGAAGAGAACTCAGGAACGGTGCCAGCCTGCATCACCCACATGTGGTTAATATGCCAATACAGGATCAGCACTGGTGCATAAGGATCACTTTTTCATTTTTAAAATTAATAGAATTCCCCTGGAATCTAATCTTTCCTCTTATAGCCTGGTATCAACCTGCCCTAGGACCAGCTGGAATGGCCTTTGAGGTCTCGTGTCCTGGCAGTCGAACAGCTCAGAGGTCTGAATGGGGCGTGTCACGAGGTTGTGAGCCAGTTAGTACAGGGCTGGGTTTTTGGAAAAACTGAAGTGATTTATAAGTCAGTTTTCACTATGAGTTTCTTCTTCCTGGTGCTTGAATTCCAGTTTGTGTCATCTCTACACTACACCATACAGTGTGTGTTCACTTGAGAGAGTGTCAACACTAGCTCATTTTGAATTCATTTCAATTTTTACATCCCATGAAAATATGTTCTTTTATATAATGTACAGATTAATTGATAGTGCTTTTATCAAACCATTCAGGAGTATTATTTTCTCAATAAATTTATATTTTCTCTGTGGGACTAAATTGTTTTGCGGATTTTCAAAAGCTGTTTTTTGGAAAGAAAGAAAAGCTGTTAGCATTAGCAGATAAAGTAATGTCAGCACACCAGCTGAATTTGTTTGTATGTGTTCTTAATGTTTGGATTTTACATTTCCGACCTCTTTCACGGCAGGGACCTGTCCTACATAAAGATCTTTAACGTGGGCTCGCGGTACCTGGTGAACCGCGTCATGGATCACATTCAGAGCCGAATCGTGTACTACCTGATGAACATCCACGTCACGCCGCGTTCCATCTACCTGTGTCGCCACGGCGAGAGCGAGCTCAACCTCCTGGGCCGCATCGGGGGGGACTCTGGCCTCTCCCCCCAAGGCAACAAGGTGAGGGCAATCCGGATGGGGTGGCAGAGGTCAATGGGGTAGTAAGGGGCAGGAGGGGGCAATATGAGCGGGATGTTATCACGGGAATTAAATGCGTGAAAAGAACAGCTTTTGGCTTGTAGCAGCAGTCTTCACAACTGTAAAATGCTGGATTTGGGCCAGGCAGACAGGGGATGTGGGCGGAGAGTTCCTTGCTGGAGAGAGTTATGACATGAGGTTTTCAGAAAATCTGTTCATAGAGCCATTTTGTCTCCATCTCGTTATAGGGCACTGTCTCGAGGTGAATTCGTTTTTGATCCCATTTTCTCTTTACTTTTGCCCGAACATTTTCCCCTCTTATGGTTGTCAAAACCATTGCTAGCTGGTTTATTTTTTCCCCCAAAATTAATTCATTTCCTTTACCGAGAAAGAGCGAAAAAAATCAGACGATTTCCATTGTACACAGTGGGTCAGTTTCACTCAACGGAAAAAAATGGCTCCCCCTCTTGAGTTGTTGGAACTCTCGCCATCTAGGGACGCCAGGTGGAGGCAGACTATGGCCTCGGTAGCCCTGGTCAAAGTTCAAGGTTTTTGGGTGGGACGCCGGTAGTTGGCAGACCCCAGTGAGGCCACGATGAGATCCGTGCAGCTCCTGGGCTCTTGAGAAGGTTCTGGAACCTCGCATTGCAGTTGGCACTGCTTAGTCTGGTCTCCTGTGAGTTGGGTTCAGTGGTTTGAATACGACCACTTAACCTGAATCACGTTTCTCCGTCTCGCCATTTCTTCCCTTTCTCTGTCGTATCCTGTTCAGTGATGCCTAAAAAATGTCCAAAATACTGTAAAATTCATTGGAAGAAATGAAAAGGAGTGGAGATCCTGGTGTATAGAAACAAGTATTTAGTCGTTGGGTAGCAGTGTGCTGATTTTTTTTTTTACGATGAAAAAGGGTGAAATGGCTCAATTTGGGTTTTTGAAATACGATTAATGTGATCTATAAAATGGTGATAAACTGTAGAACTATGACAGTGATTTAGTGTTCAGAGACCCTACAAAGAGATACAGATCAATATCGGAACAGCTGCTCAAAATCAATTACTTCACAACACGACATGAACTCACACACACTCAGTGCAGGCACATACACACACACACACACATACTCCCCTGCAAACATACACACACACACCGCACAGGCATATGCACAACACACAAACACACTTCGTTACTCACACACACACAGTCACTCAGACTCACTGACACACACTCATGCATGTTTATTCATGCGTGCACACACAGCCATACACTCTCTGTCCAACACATACAGATGCAAAGATGCTCACACTCTCTCTTTCCCACGTGCATACTGACACACAGACACACACGCACCCACACCCACTGACAGTGATGGTCTGTACCTGTAGTTTGCTGCAGCTATGGCGGGGTTTATCCGCAGCCAGTCAATACGGGACCTGAAGGTTTGGACCAGCCACATGAAGAGGACCATTCAGACGGCCGAGGCCCTGGGGGTGCCCTACGAGCAGTGGAAAGCTCTCAACGAGATCGATGCTGTGAGTGTGTGTGTGTGGGAGAGAGTGTTTTTGCGTGTTTGAGTGTGCATGTGTGGGAGAGAGCGATTTTGTGTGTGTGTGTGTGTGTGTGTGAGAGAGAGCATTTGTGTGAGTGTGAGTCTGTGCATGTGTGGGAGAAAGTGAGTGTGTGTGTGTGTGTGTGTGTGTGTGTGTGTGTGTGTGTGTGTGTGTGAGGAAGTGTATGTGCACGCGTGTGTATGTGGAAGTAGAGAAGGATGAGGCGCGGGAGAAAAAGACAGTATTGTGTTAATGTGGCAATGTTATCAAGGCATTGATATAATTAGAAATGACGTTTGAAATAATTTTTATTTCAGATTTTCTGTGTGATTGTGATACCCCATTTTCAACAGTCATTACTCCAGTACAATAACCAAACACTGTTATCTTGCCCTAAGGTAATTGTGCTAATTTGCTAAATTGGAATTGGCAAATCCACTGCCATAGCGTGAAGCACAGCAGAAGCCAAAAATAAACTTTTTGTCAATTACTATGTGAAATACTACACTGTTATTTATCAAGTTATTTTGTGGCAGCTCCTCTTAAAGACTTAAAAAACTTAGAGCTGCTGCTAACATCTTGGTGCCAGATACTGCAGGACGGCCTCAGAGGAGCAGCTGCATATCAGCCCAGCGGCCACAATGTTTTGGCTCATCACTGTGTGTGTGTGTTTGTGTGTGAGGGGTGTGAATGTGCATGTGTGCCCACAGCTATCCGTAAACTCTCTCCATCCTCTGTGCAGGGAGTGTGTGAGGAGATGACGTATGAGGAGATACAAGAACACTATCCAGAGGAGTTCGCCTTGAGGGACCAGGACAAATATCGCTACCGCTACCCCAAGGGCGAGGTACGAGCGAGCACTTACATCCTCTGTGTTGAGTGTGTGGTTTGTGTGGGTTCGTATGTGTGGCATGGGATTACTCCGATACCCACAGATGCCCAGACTATTCCCAAAATGAGCTGCTGTGTAGGACCCAGTGTACCCAAAATTTGATCAAACTTGGGCCTAAGCAATGAAAAACAACGGCAAATTAGTGTGGGGTAAGTAACACGGTTTATCCTTAATCAAAAATTGATGTTAAATGCATGTCTTTTGAATTGATTTGCTTTTTTCGATAACAAAATACAGCCTTCTCTGGTCAACTATTTGTGGGGGGGGGGGCTGTGCCATTCTTTTTGAGGAGATTGTTTGTCGAACTTCATCTGTTATCTTAACAATCACCCGATTCAAAATCGGACAATCTCTAATGCTGTTTCCCTGATGCTGTCATGAGGCCCTTGCGCTGCGGTCAGGGCCTGTGATGATTTGGCTTCCCTCATACAGTCATATGAGGACCTTGTGCTGTGGTCAGCGCCTGCGAGCTTTTGATTCAGTGTGGGGGTGGAACCTCATTCATTTGCAGACTTTGATCGATAACACGATGGAAACAAAATGGCTCCATGACCAGATCTTCTGGATCCCTTAAATCCCAACTCTCTCTGTCTCGGAACCTGGTGCTGTGGTTCTAGCGCATGTAATGTTCTGGTTCCCCTGATGCAGTCGTACGAGGACCTGGTGCAGCGGTTGGAGCCAGTTATCATGGAGCTGGAGAGGCAGGAGAATGTGCTGGTGGTGTGTCACCAGGCCGTCATGCGCTGCCTGCTCGCCTACTTCCTGGATAAGAGCGCAGGTGACCAAGACAGAAATGTTATACAGCCCTGCTGAAAATTCCAGCTAAGACCGGCCAGAATTCTAAGCTGGTTTAAGATGGTTTACGTTTTTGACGCTATTCACTGGTGCACAATCGTGTTCAAAGCTGGTCACCAAAGCTGGATGAAGGTGGTTAAAGCTAGTTACGCTGGTTGACGAAGCTGTAGTCAGCTGGTGAAGGGCTGGTTGACCGGCTAAAACTGTCAAAAACACACCTTAAACCTGCTTGACCTGTGCGGCTGGTTCATGCTGGAATTTTCCGCAGGAAGAAGATCATGACTAACACATGCTGTAATGTTATGTAAACTGGAGAACATGTAAATGCATGTAGCGATGGTAGTCGAGCAGGAGAGTGTGGCTAATATATGTAGCAGCATTCTGCTGACAGGAGAGTATTGCTAATACATGTATCACTGTTCTGCTAATTTGAGAGCAAAGCCAATATAAGCAACAGTGTTATGTGAACTGGAGAGTATGACTAGTGGAGGTAGCTGTGTTATGTTAGCAGAAAAGCATTGGTAATAGAGGTAGTGGTGTCATGCAAAAGAAAATGGCTAACTTTGGCATTTGTGTTCCACTAACATGGCCAATACAGTCAGTAGTGCTTTGTCAAAAAGAGAGCTCAGCTAACACTGACAGTAGCTTTACACTAAGAGTGCAGAAGTACATGCTGTGGCACGCGATTCCTCCGATTCGGGTGACGACTGAACCTCCCCTCTTTACATAGTGCAGGTGCACGGCCAATTACACACTGCGTTCGCCATTGAAGCATAACACAGTCTGTGTTGGGAGTGGCTGCGGGAGGGCAATGCGATTATTAACCAATACTATTCCCGGCGAGACTGAGCCCATTGTTCCCTTGGCAGTGTAGACATCGGGCCATAAACGGAAATGGTGTAGCTGGGATTCAAACACCCGACCACAGGGCTCCCAGAAGAGCGTCTGAGCTATGGGCTGCTGGAAGGCTGTCAAATGTTCGAATTTGACGCTCCAATGTGCGTATTCTGTGTACGTTGTAGAACTGTGGAATCTAGTTTGCTTGACTCATGCAGACCACAGTATCAAGATAGCACAGCAAATGTCTGCACGGTTGATGTTGTTATGCTAACAGGAGACAATATTTAATCCAGGCAGCAGTGTTATTCTAACATGGATTACACAGGCAACAGTGCAGTGCTAGCAGGACACTGCCGGAATGTAAATTTCAATCTTATGCTAACTGGAGAGCATGGCTCATATGGGCAGCAGCATTTTGCCCACAGAATGGCATGGCTAATGCACGTTGCGGTGTTATGCTAACCGGAGACTGTGCCTGACACAGGACTCCTGTATTTCACTACCTTGGCTAATACAAGCGGCATTCTTATGCTAACTGGGAAGCATAAGCCATGTCTCAATAACATGTACACCAAGTTCGAACTTGTAAACTCAATGAGTCTGGATTTGCTGAAGTCTTTCAGATGAAAGAACGAATTCCCAGGGGACGGGAGGACGAGTATACGGTCTTTCAGCAATTGGAACAGGAACGTACTTGATGACGTCAACGACATCGTCTTTGCTGGTTTCGGCATTTCAACTTCTGATTATTTTCACTGGTTAAAATAAAATGCAAACACAATGTGCACTTCCAAGGCTAGGAGCACTCAGAAGGCTGTCGACGGTTTGAGACGATGCGTTCTCGTTGGTATTACGCAATAGCTTACGCCAGGCAGTAAACTGCGACTTCCTCTGCCATCGCGCAATCATCCCTTTTCTAGTGATGGCCAAACGAGGCTTTTTATGAAGCTTCGGACCCTTTTGGACTTTTTTATTAAAATTGGTTCACTACTCGAAGCTTCATTCATTGAGCATGTGGGTGACATCTGCTGGCACAGAAATTGTTGTACAGCCTTGCAAAGGTGACGCTGACGCACTGTGTGTGTGCACTTCGAGTATGTTGTATTGTAAAATCTACTTAAATATACTTGAATATACTGCCTGAATGAATATACAGCCTGAATGAGGCAGTGAAGTGGTTCGAACATCATCAGTCACGTGGTTTTCCCCGATATGAGCAAGGCTCCGGCACAGTGCTTCAGAAAAATTTCCTGCTGAGTTTGAAGGGTGCCCTGGAGCCTCGGTATCAGCGGTAACATCACTACCCTTTTCCCCCCAGCAGTGTTATCTGTGGGGGAAGAGGGATCTGTGAACGTAAGCTAATTAAGGTGTTGAGCTTAGCTACGTTCCGCCGAAAACACTGGAGTATACTGTATATTCGACATAAAACATCGTAAAGCAGCCAATATTCCAAATGTACACAGATAGTAGTTCCTTGCCTTAAAATTACCAGAAGAGTATTCAGCCAAGAAATAGCGACCGAATATTGCAAGAACAAAAGATTAAAGCCACTTCCACACCGGACGTGAAACGAACTTTTCGCACGACAGGTTACATTCAAAGTAAATGCAAAGACGCAAATACACGCGTTTTCGCGAGTATTCGCGTCTTTGCATTGACTTTGAATGTAATCTGTCGTGCGAAAAATTCGTTTCGCGTCCGGTGTGAAAGGGACTTTAGAATGTTAAATACATTGGCATGCTAGCTATAACATTTTGACATCGATGTCTCTTCATCTTACAAGCTAGCTAGCCAAATAGCTCGCTCGCGAGTATTCCATTGTGAGCGAACTTACCCTTTTTGGCTCGCTAGCCAGTTGGCCGTGTAGCTAACTACATTAGCGCGCTAGTTATGACCACAGACTCAGAGATATAAGAAAAGATCGCATATGGAGAGAAACCGTGTCTTCAGTTGCCAATTAGAATAATTGGAAAACGCGTCAATTAAGGAAAATGATTGAGAGCTATCCTAATTGTCATAAAAGGACATGTCTCCCCCCCCTATTCCCTGTTGTAGCTCTGGACCTGCACTGCTCCTGACTGGTGCCGTCTCGCCTCCCACGGGTTCCTCTGTTTTGCAGTTAAAGTGGCGTCTTATTATTTCTCAACGACTTTTTCCTGGCAGTTTACGTCGCGTTGCATCTTGGGCAATTTATGTATGAATAGTGTGCTTACGATGCACCCACAAAATATCTGCTCGATCTGGTATACATCCGGGAACTTCTTCCGGACACAAACTCACTCCCACACATCAAAGAACACCCTACCCCCTAACTCTGACGTAATCGGCAGTGTTAGTGGTATGTTGGTACGAGGTTTCGAGCACAGGTAATTGAACTCTCAATAGTGGGCTTGTGACAAAATATCTGCCCGATCTGGCATGCATCCGGAAACTTTTCGCGGACACAAAATCACTCCCCACGCAATAAAACACCATATCCCCTAAATCTGATGTCATTGGTAGTGCGAGTAGTAGGCCTACGTTTCGTTTTGTGCGCGGTTTCGAACATGGCCTGTTGGCAAACTGAAGGGGGACCAGAATTACAGAATGGCGACGCATTAATGGTACGGGAAAAAATATGGCGACCCGCTCGCGCTTGGATGCCGAAAAGAATTCTGGGTTATGCGTACTGTCAAGTTCACACAAGTTACCATCCGATGCATCCTCGGATAAATTGGCGTGTCAAGAACACTTCCGGGTCTGGTAACTGTTCTCGTTGAGATGACAACTTTTAATTGAGAATGTACTTGGTCTCAGACAGATGACGTTTCTCAAGTTCACAAGAACAGAAGTACAGAGAAGAACGCATATTGAGAACCAGCCATAGCTACAATTGTCAGCAATCAGGGCTAACAGGAGAGCTCGGCTAGCTTAGCACTAACTAGCCACGTGTAACTGACGGCTGTGTGACTCGTACAGTGCGCAGGAAACGAGCGACATGTGTGACATAGTCTCTGATGATTTTGTCTCTCTCCACAGAGGAGTTACCATACCTGAAGTGTCCTCTCCACACAGTGCTGAAGCTCACCCCTGTGGCCTACGGTAAACCTGGTTCTGCACAGTTCATTTCAGATGCATGTTGATGAATTCTTTTAGCTTGCTAATGAATTTAGCATGCCATTTTGCGTGCTAATAATGACTTTAGCATGCCGTTTTGCATGCTAATAATTTTAGCATGTTGTTAGCATGCTCATAATTTTAGCATGCTGTTTTGGATGCTAATAATTTTAGCATCCTCTTAGCATGCTCATAATTTTAGCATGCCGTTTTGCATGCTAATAATTTTAGCATCCTGTTAGCATGCTCATAATTTTAGCATGCCGTTTTGCATGCTAATAATTTTAGCATCCTGTTAGCAGGCTCATAATTGTAGCATGCTGTGTTTCTCACTCACCTGATGGTTTTTTTATCCTGTGGGTTCACACACCTGCTGATAAAATCACACCCGCTAATGGTCTCGTGGGTGGCTCTTCATGCACAGGGTGATGTTCCATGCCACGTTGTGCACGCTTAGCGCTTCCTTATGCCGCTTATGGAGTCACATGCCGCTTTTCACATACCTACTGCGCTTTCCCTCACCCAGGCTGCAAGGTGGAGTCCATCTTTCTGAATGTGGAGGCAGTGAACACACACAGAGATAAACCTGTGGTGAGTGAGTGAGCGATTGACTGACTGACAGGGAGTGAGTGCCTGACTGATTGGCAGTAACTGACTGACTGACTGACTGACAAACCAAATGACTGACTTTGTCACAGAATGAATGAATGAGTGAGTGAGTTGCTGAATGTGCAAGTGAGTGTGTGAGTTACTGAATGAGTGTGTGAATGAGTTGTGTTAGTGAATGAGTTACTGTTTGAGTTTTCAACTGAGTTACGAGTAACTGACTGACTGAGTTTGTGAGTTACTGAGTGAATCAGTGAGTTACTGAGTGAGTGAGGAATCTTTCAGTGGAATGAGCCAGTGTTCATGCCTGTGATATGTTGGTGTTTTTATCCTCTGTGTCTGTGCTACAGAATGTGGATGTGAGCAGAGACCCAGAGGAGGCGCTGCTGACCGTCCCAGAACACATATAAAGAGCGGGGGAGGGGGACCATCCGAGCTCTGCCCTCGGCCAGCCACATATCTGTCTGACATTATCTATATTATCATAGACTATATAATATATAGTGCATATATTATGCACTTATTCCTGTGTCTGCAGTTACATCAGAACTGCACACTTGCAGTTGTTTTGAAGCACAAAATGGCGGCACAGTGTTGCCTCTCAGGGTGTTCCAGAGCATTCCGCTGTTTTTCGGTGGGTTCCGTCCTGTCCCATCCACGCTGAAGGGAACGGGTGCTCTGGAGAAGTCGAGTTCTTCAACTGTGGGAGTCGAGTAGATGACGGGCCCGCAGCAACTTGCAATTAAAGAAGTTATGAACAGGAAAACATAGGTCAATCTTAACTGGTATTTTAGTCTTAATCTAATTTCTATTCTTCCTTCTAACTGCTACTTTTTTTTGGAAAAGAAAACAAAAATACTGCCAATGATATGAGACAGTTTGACTCATTTGAAGATTTGTTGGCTGGAATTACCTAACGAACAGTAACGTAATACAAGCTGCTATTTCCTATTTGAAGGAGATTCATTTAAGTCTCATTTTAAGACTAAAACACTGGGTACGACGTACTTTTTAAGTTTAGGAATTTCTAATCGTCCCTGCGAATAGAGAAGCTAAAATGGGAAATTCAGGGACCCCAGCTGCTCCTTATATGTTTCCCTGAATGATTTGGTTGTGTGGACAGAGGTCCTCTTCACAGCTGATCATCTGTCCCATTCGGCCAAATAGTGATCTAAGCTCAGAGGAGATTTTATGTGATCGGTGTGGGCAAGTGTGGGTGGGGCTACGCGATGATGTCAGTGGCCGTTCTTCCCCAAGCTTGTCCTTGCAGCCGAAAATATTCATATTTTTAAAAATATTTCATTGTATGCCTTTTAAAATATGATTACAAGCATGAAAAAGAAATGTCTGTATTCAATTTCAATTTCAGTTTCAATCCTGGGTGCCGACATGCCGCGATAGGTACAGTGATGTGCACATAAGTCATTACGGACTGGTAATATTCTAAAATAAATGGTATATCACTGTCTTTAGACATCTCTATGCACATTAACATTTTATGAATAGGAATGCAATCTGACTGAAGGCGTCATGCTCTGTAGGAAATACACACCTGGCTGCAGAAATTTGCCAGGTCTTGGCTTTGCATTAAAGCCAAGAGCACTGCTGTAGCCTTATAACTGACCAACCTGGCCTCCTGTACCGTATTGCTGAAATATTTCATGGGAATTTGCGTGTGGATACATCACAGAGCCAGTTCAGTCACTGGGGAAGGGCTATATTTGAATTCCAGTCTGTGAAAGACCTCTCACAGAGGAATCGAGAAAGCTGGTTTCCAATGTTTGTTTTTCCACCCCCTCAGAAAAGAGTCTCACAGTCTGCACTGATACTAGGATGTAGGGGTCCGTTTAATAATTAACAGCAATCAGTCTTCCTACACCCCATCCACTTTGACTGTTACTTATGCATAAGACTCCAGGTCCCACATTCATTCAACTTTATAGTGTTTTGACCGTTATTTTAACCCTTTAAGCGCTGAATACATTTTCAAGGAATTAAAAATGTAGCTGTCCTGAGCTGTTGAAAACCTATCATGTGGCAACTTGTTTAAAAGAACTCCCCTGCGGGAGCTCTTTTAAACAAGGTGCCATATGATAGGTTTTCAACAGCGTCTGATTTTGATATCTTACATCATTAATTGCCCACAGCGATGAAAGGGTTAACTAGGCGAATTCCATTGGGAACATGATTCTCTCGATCCAGAAACTCTTCAGTTAAACAAATTATCACAAGGCTACCCTGCTGCCCTGAGCAGGAGTGCAGATCTGGGATCAGCTCTGTTTTCTTGATTACAATGGGCAAGATTTGGCTGCGCACCAGGGACAACTGATAGTAGCTCACCTCTGCTACTTGGACATGCTTTTTCAATATGGCTTTCGTCGTACAACGCATTTAATGTATGAGTCGCAATCCGTGTTCGCTAATCAGCAGGGAAGACTGTTGAGGTTAGGAATCAGATGTAATAAATCCGCTCTGGTGATGTTTCTTTGCCCTCTGTGCATCCCATGATTCACTCGGCCTGTGAACACGAGGGCGTTTACTGCTCGTCTCCAGACGGCCTCATCTGACCGAAGTAAATGCCACGGACACTGGAATCCTATTGGCCTCTTATCGCCTGCAGTGATCAGTATAGGATTAACTCCTCTTAACAGGGCTCGACTTTTGTCGCGTCAAGGGTCACCATCTTGTGACAACTGTATTTACAGGGAAACATGAGTCCATTTGCAATAACGGTGAGGCATTTTAGCCAGTGTGGACTTCAGACCGAAAAGACGGGCACCTTATATCCGCTAGGGAGTGGTTCACATTTCCCAACAGCCAGTCTAACCCAGCAGGTATCCTGAGGTCACGTTAGTAACCCACAACTGACAATCATCACTTAAATTGCACTTTTATGCGACTGTTGGGGAATAACGGCTCTGGTTCGATCCAACCTTACTGTTAACATTTTAACAGACAAAGGACGATATCTACCTTGAAAGTCGGTACCCTGCTACAGAGTAATTACAGGCAGACATATTCCTGGAAAGGCATTTTGGTCGCAAGTTCTCGCTGACCCTCATGAAAATTCTTGTCTGAATAGGCTTCCTATGGACTGCATATGCACTGTCTGCTTAGCATTTAGCGCATTATTTAGTGTGACATTTTAACAGGTGCTGTGCAGTATGCAAAAAATAAATATCTACTATGCCATTATCCAGCTGTTCTGTGGATGTGTTGAAGACACGCCAGCCTTGTGTCGCTTGGCTCGCGTGGTGTTCTTGTTGATGGAATATATTACTGAAATTCGGTTTTAAAGCGGAGCTGTGCATCATATTTTATGGGACCAATTTTTTTTAATACGCAGTGACATAAAAACCCTGATTTAAAGTATTTAATCTTGGAATTTTCAGGTTTACTACATTTATAGAAAACTGTGTCTACCTTCTCATTCAGTAAACCCAGTTAATAAACTCTGCATGAGGCAAATGTGCGGTTTTGCATTTCACACACACTGCCTGAACCGTCCACCCAAATACCTTCCCTAGGGTTAATTTTTGTACAAGAGGCCTCCATTAGTCTGTGGATTCCACAGGAAATGCCCTGCATTGGCCCAGCTCTGAGTGAAGAGTGTGCAATACGGTATTGTACAGTCTTGTTGTGTATCAGTTCCATGCCCTTATCCTATTCACTGTCGCACACACCCAGGAGCAATATTCGTTCTCTGAATAAAATGTGGCAATATTTTACAGAAAATATGCATGTATATGAAGCCCTATGTGGGTAGGGCTTGTAGAAATATGGCAATATGTTTTACAGAAACTGTGTGCGCATGTACAGCCCTCTTTGTGTTGCTATTGTATTACCTGCACTGGGGTGTTGTTATGCTTTTGTGAGGTGTTGTGTTGTTATGTTGCTATTTTTAGTTGATCTCTGTGAGTTTATTTGTATTTTGGTGAGTCTGTGGACAATTTGTCTTGACATGATTGCATCACAACCTTGTAAAATGCGGTCAGGAAAGATAACAGGTGAGTAGTCGGGATAAAAAGGAAGGCTGTGTCCAAAGATGTGGTCTGAGTACGCACACGCTGAGTGAGTTGTAATGAGGACTGCTATACTGAAAACAATACCAGCATCACTGTCGCAGTTGGTGCGATCCCAGATGGTCTGTATTGTTTGTATGTATTTATGTATAACTTAGCACAGTGGACCTGCTCGCTCAGAGTCTGGTTCACAGCAGTGGCAGAACAATGGCAGAACAAATCTGATCTCTATGCCATGTCGATGGAAAGATCTAACAGCGTATGCCTTGTTTCTGCCCATCCAGGAGGGATATAGATGTAGAATAGCTGTCTTTTATTCCAAGTTTTTGGAGTGCCAGGGGATCCCAAACTGTGGGTCAAGACCTCATCTGCTAACTAGCAGGTGGGGTCACCTGAGATATTTGGGGAAAGGGGGGGGGGAAAGTTCTTTTTGGCCTCTTCTATTAATCGTACATCACAACTACCAGATTGGAAAGCAGCAGATAGGCCAAAAGTGAACGTGGGTTTACAGTTTGGTTTTACAGGCATAGCATTGGGGCTCTAGACTGGAGCTCATGAATGTAATTCCAGACTGCAGGACAGCTGTTGCATTATTGCGCAAACATATTTCACAAGGCTGGCTTCAGTGAACGTACTATTCTTTCAGATAAACTTAATACGGGGTGAGGTCTCCGGAGATAGTGACTTGGCATTTTCGCCAAGCTAATAAATGCTGCAGTCTGGCCCTCATTTCCTTTCCATTCCAGGCACCAGTTCAATTCCATGATACAAAATATCTGAGAAACTGTCTTCTCAGCAAGCTGTGGGGAAGTACTGGAAGATAGTTGTGTACATTTGCATTATTATTGTGTGATTTGTGACTATCCTGTGGCCAAGTAAAGTCTTGCCTGTGCCTGTTTGCTAGCTTAGATGTACGCGTCCTCACCCCTAGAAAAACGTCAAAGTGCATTGACTTTTATACCAGAAAACTGGTCCTATGGCCTGTGTGAAACCTAAACCTTAATTGTGCTTGCAAAATAAAACTGTGAATCCAATTGTAGTTGTATACGCAATGAATTATCTCGTGTCCAAAAGAATAAAGTAATTTTTAACAAATTTGAGGCGTGACGGGTATGTGTTCCTTATTTCCTGGAAATGACGCACATTCGCAAACGTAACTGTGGATCCCGTGTAAGTCTCCAGTCTGCCTCTGTTGCAAAACCGTTTAAGATTGTGGCTTACAGTGAGTTTCCACCAGGGGGCAGGTTTGAACTCATGATGCCATGCGGACAAAACCTGAAAGGTATGTGAGAATGTAATTGCTGTGACTGCTGGTAGCATTCGCAACATGTAAAAAAAAAAAAAAAGGACTATTATTATTACAATACAGCCCCCCTTTTGCCGCTTTACTGCATCCACATTTTTAACATAAACTTCATTCAAACATCTAACAGTTCAGCTCAATTAGGACATCATTGAACCCATTAAAATTCTTCATAACTTTCATACTGTTTAGATGGACTTTAATGGAACTCTATTGTCATTATCTTCTTATTAACTAGCTAGCCTGCGGAGGATGGGCTTCCCCACTATAGCCGGGTTCCTCCTGAGATTTCTTCCCACTGGGGAGTTTTTTCTCACCACTGTTGGAGGATTTTTCTCCCTACTGGGAGTTTTTTGCCTCATTTGCTGTAGTGGGGAGTAGGCTGGGCACTGCCCTTTCAGTAACTCATCTCTGACTGTAAAGCGTCTTTGTGACAGTTTATCTGTGAAAAGCACTGTACAAATAAATTGAATTTGAATACTTTCCAAAATCACAGTATTTCAGCTGCATTTCTCAAATGAAATGAATGATTGAATGTTCAGATCTGCTAGACCTCTGTGATGTCATCTTTATCACGTAACTAGTAGGTTTCCCATAGCCCGGCTCATAACATATTTTTGAAATTACCCTGGGTACATATCACTTTTTTGCAAAAATTTCATTGGCTGAGAGCGTGGGGGAGAAAAATTGTTCCGCGTTTTGCCATGCTGTTAATATTAAGACAATCTGAATACCAAGTGTAACGTAGATTAAATTGTTAGCTCAGCATTGTAGCAAGGTAGCTAAGTCCCACTTATAATTAAATTCACGTTGCTTGGTTAGATAGTAGGTATGCAATACTTTTACATAATTTTGAAACATTAGATTGTTTGCTAGCTAGCTAAAGGTATCTAGTTACTCAGTTATCCAAATTTACAAACCATTGCTTGTTCCGCCGCGAATGTCTGGGACTCAGACATTGGCTAAGATAGCAGAGTGATGGAGTTGGTGCAATCCTAATGCCTCCCAAGAATTACCTGAAAGAACACTTTAGCAACCACCATGCATGCCCCAAAAAACACCTCAGCAACCATTTAAAACCATGGATATGGTTTCATTATCACTATTGTCAGTGAAAGCTGAACAGAAAAAAGCCGTCAAAATCCCTTTGAAATGCACAGTACAAAATATCCATGAGGATCTCCTGGTAGCAGATTTGCAAATTAGGTCAGAATCACAAATTTTAATAATGTAATGCTCACTGTCAGACCTTCTGATTTTGTTCCAATCAGGCCTCTTGCAGGACTCGGGGAGTCCACTACAAAGCTGACTTTGTGACATAGCCTGGCTTTAAGCTTAAGTAAACCCCAGAGCAGCTCCTTTTACTTCAGTCCATGTTCCCGATTTCAAGATGTTCCTATTTTTACCGAGTGCAGAAGTCAGGCTTAATCACAAAGCCAGCTTTGTGGTACAACCCCCAGAAGGGTAATACAAATAGTAGTTGATAAAAAAGCCAAGGGTCAAATGCTACATGGTGAGAATGTAAGGAGAAGACAGAATCACATGTCAAATTACCAGCAAGCGCCAAAACCAGAAAAATCACAGCACACAACTAGCCAGGCAACTTGAAATCCACAGATGAAAATGCATCGGAACTTGAGGTTTGAAATTTAAGGTTTGCAAGTGACTGGGGGGGGAGGCAACTGACTCAGATTGACAATTGGAAAAATGCTGGGCTATTTAAATGGGAAAATGACAACAGGAAAACTCAAATCAGGTGCATCTGAGTTATGAAATGTAGTTGGGGGTGTTACTACAAACAAGGGAATGAATTGGAAACAATTAAAAAGCATAACAGGGAAGGCTGCAGAGGAAGTGCAATGAAACATGGGCCTTTTCTCAAAGCCTAGGCTGCATCCTTTGAAGGCTGCATTTTTAGGGGTCATCACTTACTTCCATCTGCTAAACTGTCATTTAGGGTAAGGAAAAGGTGAAATTTAGCGGTAGGTTTTGGGTTAATGGTTACAGTTAAGGTTAAGGTTAGGTAAACCAGTGACAATTCACTTAAACCAAAGCTGTTTAACGGAAACAAAATGACGTCACTCAGTTCGGCAGATGGAATTTAGTGACGACCCCTAAAAAATGCAGCGTTCAAAGGATGAAGCCTACGCTTTGAGATGCACCCAAAGACACGTAGAATGGAAACGGGCGAAGGAAATTATAACAAGAAGGTGAGTACAATAAATAAAATAACAATAATCATAAATGCAAGAAAAAGAAAAACAGACTAAACAGATTGTCTAATTCTAACAAGAAGGCTTGCAAGATGAAGATTACCTTCCCAAACCTGAAGCACAGGGGCGTTGTGGGGTTGGTTTACTGCTGGAGGAACTGGCACTCTTTACAAAATAGATGGCATCATGCTGAAGGAAGATTATGTGGTTATACTGAATCAATATCTCAAGACATTATCAAGGAATTTCATGCTTGGTTGGGTGCAAATGGGTCTTACAAATGGACAATGTGCCCCAAGCATACTTCAAATTTGTGGAGAATAAATGGCTTAAAGACATCATATTCAAGGTATTTGAGTGGCCACCTCAAAGCCCTATAACCGTAATCTGGTGGAAAATTAGCGAGCAGAATTGATAATGCATGTATGCGTTAGGCCTACAGACACAGTTCTGTCAGGAGGAATGGGCTGAAATTGTAGCGACTTATGAGAGGTTAGTGTGAGATTTTTTTGAACCATTTTACTCAAATTAAACAATATAATGGCAATGCTACCAAATCCCAACTTCTTGTGTGCAAATTTCTGTACAATTGGGAATGTGACGAAAGAAATAAAAGCTGAAATAAGTCATTACATTCACTATTATTCTGACATTTCACATTCTTTAATCAAGTTGTGATCCCAACTGACCTAAGATGGGGAATTTTTACTTGGGTCGAATGTCAGGAATTGTGAAAAATAGGACCAAGAGTCCTGTCTTACAGCGATGATACAAGTTATGAAAATTTCAAGTGAGGTTTGACATCTGAATCAATGTAAATCGATGTCAAGGCCACTAAATAAAAGTTCACATTCATTTATAGGACCTCCTGTTATACAACAATTGCAACATTTTGCGCTCAATTTTGCCCTTTCAAGGTCATCTGAGGTCAATTTTAATAGAGCCAAAATATATCTCATATATAACTTCCTATATGTCAGGAATACAAACTCAAACTCGATCTGCAACCATTTAGCTTCCACAGGCGATTTTGCCCATACTCCATAAGACCCAATGTTAAAGTACAGCACCCCCACTAGACCCACTTCCATCGATTCAATCAAAATGGCACTTGCACTGTACATAAAGTGTATCAATGTGAGTTGATTGTCAGATTTAGAAAAAAAGTTATCACACAGTTTTTGAGAAGTCATATCTTTTAACATTGTTAATATTTTGCCTGACCTCGAGTTTGACCTTTCAAAGTCATCTGTGGTCAAATTTAATATTGCCAAAACATATGTCATATATGAATTCCTATATGTCGATAATACAAACTTAATGTCTATCTGCAACCATTTGGCCTCCACAGGCCATCTTACATATTCATAAAATACAGTGCCCCCTTTAGACTCACTTCCTTTCATTCAATCAAAATGGCGCTCGCACTGTAGATTGACGGAACCAAGGTAAGTTGATTGCCTGATTTAGAAAAAGATTTATCACATAGTTTTTGAGAAATAATTTAAAAAAAATTCTCAGTCCTATCTTTAACATTGGGGCCGAAATTTCAAGGGCCCATAAAACGGACAAAAATGATTCAATCAAAAATCTGAGAAAAAAAACAAACGACTGGAGATATGGTCTAGTAATATATTTTCGCAAATTTACTCAAAAATTCATCAGGCTAAAAAAAAGATGAGAAATGTTCCAGACGGCGGACGCCACACCATGACAAGAGCTTATCAGCCCATAGGGCCAGTAAGCTAAAAAGTAGGTTTTATTTATAGTTGGCTGAGGTGTTCGCAAACTTCCCATTTCAACAGGTGTGAAGTCACAAGCCCTGTATTCCCATGACTGGAGGCTGTTGGGATGATTGTCTTGGTTCTTTCTCCCCATGCAAACCTTCCTATCCATTATATTCGCCGATGCATGGGTAAATGACATAAATCAGGAAAAATTGATTGAATCCACATTTCAGCAACTAAATCCAGATGCAAATTCCAGTGTTGACTGAGAACATGGTGGTGTTAGTGAGGTTCAACTTATTTTTTCAAAGATCGGGCAAAGTTCCTGGAACTTTTTGTTTTCATTATTTGCAAAAACAAATTATAAAGCCTATCTCAAGGTTTAGCTGCAGCTGGATTTGGAAGACAATCTCGCATCGATGTTATTGTATAGGCTACTATTGGTCAGAGTATGGAGTGGGTCGTGCCTCATCTTAATAAGGTTATTTTCTCGAAGAAACTCTCTGAGGGGGGACTTGGCTGGGCACTATTGATGTCTGCCAGTAATGTTGCAGCAGGGGACACAAACAAAACGGAAATGACTGGTTCTTCACATGGGGTGCGCATATTGCTCAATCTGTTGACTTGCAAAATGCTGCTCATCGCTCCAGGTTTTCATGGGGGTACGCTAGAAAGGACTGATGGAAAATTTGTTTTTCTTCCGTGAAGTAGAGATCCTTTTATCACAATAATGAGAAAGGAAATGATGGACATCTTTCGAACGAGTAGGCAGGGCATATGAATAGATAAGATATATTTGTTGTAGCCTGATCGAATGGCCCATCCTTATCACCTTCACGAAACCAGCTCTGAGAAATATAGACAACCAAACGGTTGCAGTACGCGCAACCAAATGAAAGTTTGACTTATTTTTCTGAGTAAAAACAAATCCCTAGATTAAACAACCAAAATAACTTAGGGCTGTTGTCTACAGTGTATACTCAAATTAAAATTTTGCCAGTCGAGGGATATCGAATTGTAAGTTTTTTTTTCGCCCATGTGTCCAGTCATATTTTTCAAGTCAACTTCATGCGAACTCGCAGATTCCCGTCCCTGCGCCAGCCGCCTGCGAAATTTCCAGTATGCACCCGCGGGGAGGTGCAGCCGATACACTGCTGATATACCGCCCACACCTCACCTTTGCGCGCACACTTGTAGTATCGGGCTGTTCCGTTTCTCCACATCCATCGAACATCAGTCTTAGCCATAACCATTTGTAGACGGCGCGTTTCAGTGCCAATAAATTGCATAACAGAGTTAATTACCCAAGTTGTGATTAGGTTTAACTTTCAGTTACTCTGCTAGAGGTTTAGCTCACACAATGTGAAGCGATCTTGGGGGCGCTCTTTTTCACCAAAAACAGACTGAACATCTTTTTCATGAGCTTGTGTGGTGCTCCTCTCCTCACAAGACAAAACTTTCTGGCTGGAATTCTGAGGACTTGTAATCTGCTGGGTTGGGACACTGCATAGCTCGCATCTGCTTCTGTCGTTGAGGTTACAGACATGGGGAAAGGAATTCGGAGCTCCGGGCTCCCGTGCATTTTGGCAGTTTTACTGACCGCATTTGTTTGGGTGGGATTTTCGGAGGAATACCAAGCGCGTGTGGGACCCCAGAACAGCCTCTACCTTCAGGTGAGTTTTCCTCTGACGCTAAAAAGGGGCACGCAAGTTTTGCTCGAAAATGACCGAGTTTGGCATGTTTTACACCAAGACAGGACCAAATTCGCCGGGAAAAATGGGATGACGATGAAAGGCCCTGTTATTCAACATGATGCTGGAAAGCGCGCAATAATTTCATATTTAACGGTGCATGGTATCTATTCTTTGATTTTCATTGTGTGGATGCTGGTAAATGAACACTTGGTCACCGGTCTTGTCCCGTTCACTCTATCATTGGACGCGAGCGCACTTTACCCGTCCCGAGGGCAAGAGTGAGGGGCGAGTGGTGTGCTGGTCAGCAGCCTATTGTGGGTGGGGTCACTGCGCAGCCTCGCAGGTGTATGTGTGCAAAATAACGGGTGATTTCGCAGAATCAGGGCAACACAACAGAGGATAAAGTACGAGTACTGTGCAGCACTGGAGGGAGGCTCTCCTGGGGCGGCCGAGCCCCCCTGCAACTGTTGGTTTACCCTTCTCGCAGGCTTCTGATCATGTGGTCATATATTGACACAGTGGTGATTTGTGAGCAACATTAACATTTTTAAGCCCACTGCGGGGGCAAGCATGCACACCGTGGCCCCGTGCACACTGCCGGCCTTTATGCCGTTGACCCTCGTGCCGGATGAATAGGCCCAATTCAGGATTTATATAAAGTAACTTCTAAGTTGGGACCTTACCTATGAATGCTTGAGATCATATCAAGTGAATGATTGCTCCCCATTCCTAGCAAAAACAGGGGAAAAATGGATTTGTTGATAAGCACTAAAGTTTAAATGGTCACATCGCGACTCAAAACCCCAAACCGTAGCGGAGCTATTCCTGGTCGCGGAGCTTGGCTCGTGCCTGTTTCTGCAAGCCTCCATATAACTGCTCCCAGGTTTTGTTGCGCCACAAAAATATACACTTTCATACATTTTCACATTTGCATTATTTTATTTCTGGCTTCAATATAAACTCTTCCTGTAGCAGTTGTTTTTGTGTGTATCTTTATATTTGTTGATGCAAACCATGCAGCCTAATTTATAGGTGTAGTATTACACCACAGTTCTTCTATGTCAGGTTAGCTTAGATTGTGTGTTTGTCTGTCTACCTTTTTCAGTTGGTATTTCAGTTGTGTGTGTGTGTGTGTGTGTGTGTGTGTGTGTGCGTGCGTGTGTGTATTTGTGTTTGTGTGTGTGTGTCTGCGTGTGTGTGTGTGCGTGTGTGTGTGTGTATGTGTTTATGTGTGTGTGTGCGTTTGTGTGAGTGTGCACGGCTGTGTGTGGGTGTGAGTGCGTGTGTGTGTGTGCGTGCGTGTGTGTATTTGTGTTTGTGTATGTGTCTGCGTTTGTGTGCGTGCGTGTGTGTGTGTGTGTGTGTATGTGTTTATGTGTGTGTATGCATATGTGTGGGTGTGCACGGCTGTGTGTGGGTGTGAGTGCGTGTGTGTGCGTGAGAGAGAGAGTCAGAGTGCGTGCGTGTGTGTGTGTGTGTACTTTACAGTATGGTTTGCCTGCCTGTCTGGTCAGAATTGTGAATGGCTGTGATTCTGCCCCTTCATTTGCTCTAACAGAGTCTCTGTTTTTGTTGTTGTTTTTCTCAGAGGGTGAAACGGCAGAGCCGACCTGTCAGGGCGGAGGTGAGTGTGTACCCTCTGATTACTGTCTGTGGCAGTGTGCCCGCGCTCAGCTCTGAGGGGCGTCTCTGTGCCAGTGTGAGGAGCTGGGACCCCTGGCAGAGCCCGGCGCTGCCCCCGTCGCTGGGTCTGCAGACTGTTGTTGGTTTAGGAAATCCCCCCTGAATGGCTCACTGTCTGTGTGGTTGCAAAATACCCTGAGTTATGTGGGGCAGAAATATGCTTAAAGGGATAGAGCGCCTTTTTTAGGATGTTCAGTGTCAGCCAAGAGTATTTTTATGTCTGAGTTTTTTGGACTTAAACTTCAGGTAGAGAAAAAAAACGTTAATTTACTAGTATTTATAAAAGATGCAAATATTTTTGTTCAATTTACTAGCTTGAACAACACAAAAATATTGGTTCTACCTTAAAAGTAAACACAATTGTCCCCAGTATAGTCTTGTTTGCCTTTGATTGATGCACAATAAACTTCTGAGAGGGCTGAATACTTCAAGGGGCCGTTGCTGTAAGAAGTTACTTTGGGCACTGCGGAGTCATTCTTTGGTCAGACTCTAGTACCCTACAGTACAGGGCTGTAAAATGTTGTACAAAAGAGCTTTTCAGCTGCTGATACTGAGCATAAAGATGGGATCAGTATTTTAACTGCAGGGAATCATGCAGAAGCTCAAAAATGTACACAATGTCATTGCTGAAGTTGTGCTGCAGTAACGTAAACAGTTATGGAAACAAGTAACTGCATTTAAAAATGAAGCTATTTTTTGTTACAGGATGGTTCTCTACTATGGGAAATATAATCCACTCCATAAATATTTTGACACTGACAAAGTTATTGTTGTCGGCTGTATTGGAGAGAAAATTAAATATGGAACACAAGCTCAAAGTGACATATAGAGCTTGAAATTGAGGGTATGTACGTATCCTCGTTTGGCGAAAGGTCTTGGGATTCAGAACTTTCTGTGTGTGGTACTCTCTTTTCTAAGGGAACAGAAGTAATCTTACTATTTGCTGTGCTGCCTGTACATGGCAGCATGTGTGTTATTCCCTCGTCGTTTCATTTACGAGTGAGCAGATGAGGTCAGGAGTTGATTTCCAGTGTGGCATTCGCATTTGGAATCTGCTGCTGTTAAGGCTTCATATGGAGTCCAAAGAGCTGTCACAGCCAGAGAAACAAGCCATCATTCAGCTGAGTACATCACAACAAACCCTTCAGAGGGATACTCTGAGCACCGTGATTCATTAGACCATGACACAGTTATTACCTCGGTTCTGTACTCGAGCACTTTGAGTTTGATGGGATACAGTGACATTGAGGGTGAAATCTGCTGTGCCAGTTTTAATTTGAGGGTGTCCTCATCCATATCAAATTAGCTTCTCAGGTCTAGATGATAGAACCTTTCTGGGCACATCAAAAATACTGGACAATTTAACACAATGGAAAATGAAGTAATTATTTTTGATATTTGGTCACACATCCTGTGCATGTAATGAATGAAGTCTATGATTCATGTACATCACCAGACACTGGCCATCTTCCCTGGTGATGCTCTGCCTGGCTGCACTGCAGCCATCTTCTGTTTGTCTACACTTTGCGTGTATTGAAACATTACTTGGATTCCAATCATGTGATTGACTTTGCCATCAGAACAACAATAATAAAAATATGTCATTGTCCCATGAATTACGGCGTTTACTTGGGCAAAAATGTACGTGTGGCCAAATTAACTGTTTGATACTTGCGTGGAAAGAAAGTCTGCGCAGGCAAACTCAGGAGGACCACAGATAACAACTGAGTGGACGGCAGAGGAGTTCTTTCCCGGGTTCAGAAAATCTTCCTCCCACAGTTCGTCAGCTCAGAAAACCCTCCAGGGGGTGAACTGTATTTGTGTCAGTGTCAACAAGCATTTGAAAACTTCGTCAGAGTAACTGCAGAGGGTTTACCGCGTGATGGAAACCATTCGTGAGCCGTAAAATCAGGAAGCTTGCCAAAAAAAGAAAACATCTAAAATGTCTGTGCAGTTCTGGAACAACATTCTATGGTCAGAAGAGACAAAAATATACTTGTATCAGCAGGGGTGTCATGTGAACCAAAATTCTGAGCGGTGGGCACAATCGGAGTAGAAAGCTCGGGTGTGCTTTCCCAGGAAAAAAAAGGAAATAATTATGCAATTTTCTGCAATTTAACATATATCCAAAGACTTGGGGAATTATTAACAAACTTCACAAAACCAGTTTTTGTTGCGCTGTAATCTCCTGCTTTATAGTATGGTAAACATTGAGCATTTATTCAGAGACATTCATGCCAATTATTTGTGCTGTTATCGTTATTGACGCTCACTTATTCACTTAATTCTACACAAGTTCCAATACCGCTTCCACTTTTCTAGAAAAAGAGCTCAGTCGTGTCGCTTCACCCACCTTTTAACTTTAATCTGTAACGGGGCATAAAGTCGCATGAAAAGAATATATCCTCAATGCAAATTATTTTAGAGAATTTAATATTGCTAAGCGACAGATAAAAGGAACCTGCCTTCATGGTAAAAGGTATATCTTCAAACAGACTGTATAAGAAACAGCTTGAGTACAGGTGAGACTGCGCTAACATCATTTATCAGTGTCTGGACTACTGCCAATAAGAGTCCAGACTGAGCTGGAGTAACCTATTTTCCAAACGGCTCAGCCACCTTGAAAGATCCATCATTACCACTGGCTTAAGTACATACAACCTCTGTCAGCCTGAAACTGTGTGAGAAATCTTCATCGGATCATGTGAAATTCCTTGCGTAATGCCAACTTTTTTTTGTGGCTTTAATTTATCAGACCACTTTTTTTGTCTCCCTCCCGCCTAGTAGGCTGGTTGGCAGCCTTTGACACCGTACTTTGACATTATTATTACTACTATTATTATTATACCTGTTGTACATTCCTGTTTTCATGAGCCTAAACTTGTCAAGCTGTGTTTTTGACTTTTTTTGCTGGTTAAACAGCCCTTCACTGACTGGCTCTAGCTTACTCTACCAGCTTAACTAGCTTTGACACCCTTCGCCCAGCCATGACCAGCTAATTGCATCGAAAACACATCTTGACCATCTTAAATGAGCTCATAATTCTAACTGGTCATAAGCGGAATTTTTAGCAGGGATTGTTATTATTGTTATTTCTCAGTGAATCATCATTAGGCTATTCACATCTCCGTCTGATTCACGCTTACGCGCAATTTTAAATGCTTGAACTGTCTAATGAAAGAGTGAACAAATCTTTCAATTAATTTTAAATACATCTCCATAAAGAAAAAGTCGCCCATCACTTTAAATCTCACCTCAGATGACCTGCCTCTTTTGTTCCATCAGCCTCCTGACTGAGGTCTGGGCTGGGGCTCTCTGTCATTTTTTTAGAATGAGAAGTGATTCTGGGACAACAAAATCAATGTTCTGCAATGGCCATCACAGTGCACCAGACCGCAATCCAACCGAAAACCCGTGACCTGAGCTGAAGTTAATAAGCCCAAGCCCAGGAATGTGACTGATCTCGAAGGATTGCAGAATGACGTTTTCGGTCAACCAAACACAGTGTGGCTAGCAGGTGTGCTAATAGAATATATCAATGCCCCCTGGACGAAGCTGCATACGACCTTCATGTGCCGACTGACATTTTGTATTTGCGATTTACTGTATGTGAACATGAATAACCCACCGTCATGTGCTGTAACCTGTCAACTTGGCACATGTCAAAGCACAACGGAAGAAAGGACTATCAACAATCGTCATAAATACAGCCAACTTTATGAGTATTTGGGCTGTGACATGACTTTTCACCATTTTCACCATTTTGTCTCAGCACAACACTAAAATGGATTTTATATGGAACAATAAACGTGCTTTAAGCGGAGCCTTTCAACTTTAAGATTAGGGTTTTGTCAGCGATATTGTGTGAAATGGGTAGCTGCCTTAAGTCTGGACCTCACAGACTTCACCAGATGCTGGGTTTCTGCCCTGGTGATGCGCTGCCCGGCTCTCGCTGCCGCAGTTCTCACTCCCTGCTTATACCTGGGGCATTTGGACTTTAGCATTTGAAATCCATATTCAGTTTGATTCAAGTCACACGATTGAATTGGCAATTATAGAATATTCTTCTTCTTTCACATTGCTTTTGCATTACGCTTTAAGTCATTATCCATCTCCAGGTTTTAAGGATTCCTCTGCAACCAAAAGAAATTGTTAGCCTAATAGCATAGTTGCCTAAGTCATATTTGAACGTTTTTGTAAAACAAGAAAAAAAAAATTTTAGCAAGCAGCCAAGCACAGTGGTATTTTTATTGATATTGCTAATAAAAAAATGATACAATTATACAAAGAGGGTAACGATATGTAGCCCTATGAGATTCAGAACTCACCTGGCTGCTTATGTCAGTAGTTACCTGATCAATAAATCCAGGTGAACCAGTTCCGTTGGCAGCCGTATGTGTCCACACATCTCCTTGGTCGCTATATTCGTTCACACTTGAAAACGCTTCACAGATGATGTTGGATGCTTTGGATCATGACCAGGTCCATCCCCTCTGCAAATTTTTCTCTTCTTGTCATTCTGATTCAGGTTGATCTTTGTCCATTTTGTCCGTAGGATTTTGTTCCTTTAGTCTACAAGCTTTCCTCTCAGGTCTGGGCGGACAGATAGAGTCCCTTGCAGAACGTGCAGCCAGCAGGACTCTCACATATTCTCGTTCCTGTGCTGTAGTGAGAAATTATTCAATCAGCGCGTTTGTAAGCGATTCTCAGGTGGAATTGAAGCCCATGTGCATTGAAGTTTATCAGTTTCACGTGCATTATGGTGGATTAATGATATGGAAATCAAGAAATGTTTCAAATCGTCTTATTTCATTTAAACAGTTTGAACGAATATGAAACGCATGCATTGCGTTGATTGAATAATTGCTGACTACAGCACGGGAACGTGAACGAAGCATTAAATCTCACGCCGAATGTGTGAAAGTTGAGAGCCCTGAATCAGTGAACACTGAGCTTTACTGGGCAGGTCAACAGTTCAAGTTAAATCACTGCCAGAGCGGAAAATGGAAAGCAGGCGAGACTGTCTCAAAGAGCAGACAGACAGACACACAGACAAGTAACAATGAGAAACAGGTGCAGCAGTGGAATGAGGAGTGAATACAGGGTGTGAGGAGGTAACGAGACAGTCATTGAATGACTGGAATCAATCAACAAAACAAAACCTAAACTGAAGCAGGCAGCCTGAATGCAGGGAAAACGAAATTAAAAACTTTTTTTTTTTTTTTTTCTTCTGTCTTGGCAAACAGCCTGTTTTTGAGGTTTACTGATGAATTGTGGAATTAACTTCTCTCGCAGTGACAGCTCTTTGGACCTCATGCTGGCAGGTAGCATCAGGTGTCAAATGCAAGCGCCATGCTCAGAATCAGCTGTTTTCCTTAGCCTGCTTATTCAACCAATTAAATTATGAGGGGGTCTACGTTTAAAAAAGTGCTTCCATTAATACTCTGTTCACCCATTTTGGATGTAAATAGCCTCAAATTGAAGCTTAATGTCTGCTTTTTGAGATCATATTCATTGTTTAATTTCATCTGAAATATAGTTGAGGAATGGAACAACAATAAGTTTGTCAATATCCAATCATTCATGCACCTGTCAGTATACTGTCATTTTTTTGGCTGTATTCGCCTCCTTTAACACTCATGATTTCAGTTTTTCTATCTCTCATTTTTAGCCGCATGTTTATGCACATACACTTGTTAGCTCTTGCCAGCCAGAAAAAAAAGTTTTTTCATTGAGCTTCTACTTTTAATGTTAATTTCTAGTCAGGAACACTCATCATGTCATAATTACATGTTTGACGTGTCATAATTACAACTTCAAAGTTGCACATTAATGCAGCAGTGCTCACTGAGCCTGGCCACGCCCTCGTAACGAAGCCCTACCAGACAAACAAAGATTTTCGTTCCCTCTGTACCCCATCCCCCCAGTTATCCCTCGGTTACCTGAAGGGTTACATCGAATTCAGCCCTGATGTCATCACAAAGCAAATTTCCCTCTGTTAAAGTTAAAACTATGACTTTATTTGTCATGGTTTAGATGCTTTGAGAGCTCTTTTTGTTGCTCTCGTCCGGGACGATATCTTTTTGCTCCCAATCAGATTCCTGGGCCAGATGGCGTTAATTGGGGGCTTTACCCAGACCCTATTTAAGTTCTAGTTTCGCCTCGCTTCCGTTGCTAGAGTGTCAGTGTTACATTTGCGCTTTAGCCAGTAAGGTCTCTAGACAGAGTATTGTTTAGGACTTAAGCTGCATATTTGAGGTTTAATGTTAGTGAGAAAGGGAATCTGTTTTATTTTCCCTTTTCTTTTTGTGCCTTCGAGCTCGTCTGCTTTCTACCTTGGACGACTTCCAGGTCCCTTGGTAGCGCGAGTCTCGCATTTTTACTCCGTTTGAGTCTTTCTGTTTTTTGCCTTTTAATTCTGCCGCTGCATTCGGCGTCTAAGACTCACCGCCCATCACATTATTGTGACAAAATTATTTTATATTTTAGATTTAGAATTTGTGAGTAAACTTTAGTTGGGGAATTTTCATTGAGACGTTTTTTGAAATGCCAGAGAGAAGAGTTGCAAGTGAGGAGGGACGGAGGGAAACGGGGTTAAGGCTCCTGAAGCAGTTTTGTGGTTAAGGGCCTTGCTCAAGGGCCCGACGGTAGACCATTTAACAAATCCAGCCTGTGCAGATGTGTGGCACAATCCCAAACACTGCCAGGTGCTTGAATCACCAACTCTACGGTCACCAGTTCAGAAACCTACTGCTAGGTTCCTCTGCCGCATGCTAAGGCATGCGCTGCTCACATTATGTTGCTAAAAAGCCCTGAGGAAAACGATGGCAGCCTGCATGAATTGGCGTCTTGCGCCACTGGGCAGCTGCTATCGAACCCTATGGACCCACTCAGCTGAAGCTGTCTCCGGTTCATTATCTCGATGACCGACGCACACAGAGCGCTGTCACAACCCACAGACCATGGCCACTCCTCATTCATGTATAACCACACCCACGAAACATTGCTACGCCCTAAAGACTAGCGGCTCCCAAACTCAATCAGCCCCCCACCCCCCGCACCGTACTTGCGCGGGTTTGTTTTCAACCACGATTCCAGTCGTAGGACTTTATTGAGCTGTTTATTTGTCCATAATAAGGTGCATTTCATGTTTAAAGTAGTTATTTACCAACTTAGGGCACATTTTGAGAGAAATCTGTAATGGTTTTGCCCTGTAGTCCCCCCCCCCGCTTCGCCTCCACTTCAACGGGCAACAGCTGAAGGCAGCCTGTCTAAGCACTGCAACTGCCAGCTGTATTCTGGTTTTTATCCCTGCTGTGTGCCGCTGCTGCTCCCCTGTTTTTGTTTTTTTTTTAAATATATTTATTAAACCTTTGCTATTTTTAAATCAGCCTGTGTGGGTGGGTCCCTTCCCCTCCTCCTGGGTACATGGTCCTAGTGCCCACCGGATTGCAGGTTGCATCCAGCGGGATCAAACCATGGCAGAAATGTGTGTGCCAATGAAGATTAAAACACCCCTTATATATTCAATGTGTTTTTCTACATCATGAGCAATTTCAGATTACAATATTTTTAAAAAGATCAAATAAGAAACTAAGGCAATCTGCACGCTCCAAATTATAATAATAATAATGCATCAATTTTATATAGCGCTTTTTTGGACACTCAAAGACGCTTTACAATGGAGGCATTATTCATTCACTCACGCTCTGATGGTGGTAAACTACGTTTTTGTAGCCACAGCTGCCCTGGGGCAGACTGACGGAAGCATGGCTGCCAGTATGCGCCGACCACCACCAAACATTCACACACAGCCATACAGGAGGGAGGGAGGGTTCCTATATTACATGTTTTGTGGGTGGGGGAAACCGGAGTACCCGGAGGAAACCCACGCAAACTCCACACAGAAAGGCCCCAGGCAGGATTCAAACCCACAACCTTCTTGCTGAGAGGCAGAAGTGCTAACCACTATGCCACCATGCCGCCTAAATGAGACTGTATTGGGTCTGTTTTTACATTTTGCAAGCAATTTCAGGTTTAAAAATTTGTAAACATATCAGTAAACACCAAATTAGTTTGCTGAGCTTAATAACATGAAAATGAAATGAAAGAGGTTTGTCCATCATATTCTTGCCTCACACATTGATAGTTTTCATGACCATGTGTCTATAGTTTCACCATTTAGGCACCTACTAATTGTTTACTTTGACTGGATCATTTTTTTGTATCTTATTATGCAGTTTTTATATACCACTGTGTGGATTTGGATTTTTTTATTCTTTATGGCATGGAAAGATATCGAAGCATGCAATATGGCTTATTAGAATAAATAACTGCTCTCAACTAAAATTTACCTGATCAGGACAAATTAAGAGCTTTTTAAAATCCTACGATTGCAGTTGTGGTTGGAACATAGACCAGCACACACAGGGGGCCTCTGGACCAAGTTTAGAAACCACTGCTCTCGACTGTAGCCACACTCACAAAATTGAGCCCCACCGCGCAGAGGAAGGATGTTCAGTCTTATCCACAGTTTTTGTTTTGACCTGACACCATGACACTTGATTCAACTAACTATCAAACCAGGGTGTTCGATCGTGACGATGACCAGTAGAACCAGATGTTTCGTTGTTGGACAGGAACAGAAACCAGTGGACACGCCGGCCTTTTCCATACGACTGAACACTACTGTAGAGCACAGCTACTTCCACAGACCATGTGCACTGACGTGTCCCGTCCTCAGCGGAGGTGAATCACAAATGGTCCGCTGAAAAAGCACAAGCGCAGAACAGTAATAATCAAGAAATGTATCACTAAGTGAAATCTTCCCTGGGTGGCCTATGCAATGCTGTTCACACCTATTTTAAACCATTAAACTGGTCATGTTTTAACCTTTAAGCTCATTCAAATTGATCCTTGACTGCGTGACAGAAGCATCTTATTTGCTATTTGTTAAACTGCAGAGGCACTAACATGGCACCACACGCTGAAACATGCTTTACATATTTTTGTGTATCCTGTTGGCACCTGTTTGGCATTACAAAAATGTACCGGTATATGGTTTTGTTGCTGTGTTTATGGTGAATAGCAGTTAGTCACCTCTCTTGCGGACTGTTAATACATGAAGCCTTTTCCGCCTTTGCAGCCAGGCCTGCAGTGCGTATGTGATGAAGAAACAGTCACACAGAAACATCTCAAACACATTTCAGCTCAACAAACACAAGCACTGTAGTACGGCGGGGTTTGGAGAGGATGGTAATACAGGCTTCGGGCAGCAGCACATATATTCACCCCCCACACCCTTGCCTGTAATGCAGGCCGACACAAAGCCAAACGATTCATTTTGCATCTCGGGGAAATGCTTTAGTTTCAGGTATTCGACATACCCAACTGTCATCCACCGACACAATGTGTGCTGTGGCCAAATGTGTTCAATCTACACTGTGAAAAGTAAAATCTGATGAATTAGCATCAGGCAGTAAGAGAAACCAGCACAGACAGACCCCCCCACCCCCTGGGTTCAGGCAGGACCTGTGCCAAAGCTCAGGGTTTGAGCTCAGTGGCCTCTCTGCCAGTGAGCTGGTGAGACGGAGTAAAATTCATCTGAATTCAGTGTGACTTTTGACGCCAGTTACACCACGGCAGGCCTTGCGTTGAGCTGCACTGTGTGACTGTCGTTAAGTGATGGCTGCAGAATAACTGTACACTGTTGTTGTTGGCGCCCCCAGCTGAAGGTGACGGATTTCCACGTGCGCTGCAGGGTGGCGTCGCGATACGCTGCCACCACGGTACAGAGCTCCGTGTGGAACACGCTGCCCGTGACCAAGGAGGCGGCTTTCGAGGTGGACCTGCCCTCATCCGCCTTCATCTCCAACTTCAGCATGTGAGAGACCCTGTGCTCACTCTCGCCATCTCACACACTCTCTCACTCGCCATCTCACACACTCTCTATCTCACACACTCTCTCACTCGCTCTCGCCATCTCACGCACTCTCCATCTCAAACACGCTCACTCGCTCTCGCAATCTCACACACTCGCCATCTCAAACACTCTCTATCTCACACACTCTCTCACTCGCTCTCGCCATCTCACACACTCTCCATCTCAAACACTCTCACTCGCTCTCGCAATCTCACACACTCGCCATCTCACACACTCTCTATCTCACACACTCTCTCACTCGCTCTCGCCATCTCACACACTCTCCATCTCAAACACTCTCACTCGCTCTCGCAATCTCACACACTCGCCATCTCACACACTCGCCATCTCACGCACTCTCTATCTCACACTCTCGCTCACTTGCTCTCGCCATCTCATTGTACATTGTTATGGTGGCTCTCAGGTTTTTCTTTTAATCCTGGACTGTGGTGAGGTCGTGTACTACAGTGTAATGTCTTTTAATCCCGGACTGTGGTGAGGTCGTGTACTACAGTGTAATGTCTTTTAATCCCGGACTGTGGTGAGGTCGTGTACTACAGTGTAATGTCTTTTAATCCCGGACTGTGGTGAGGTCGTGTACTACAGTGTAATGTCTTTTAATCCCGGACTGTGGTGAGGTCGTGTACTACAGTGTAATGTCTTTTAATCCCAGACTGTGGTGAGGTCGTGTACTACAGTGTAATGTCTTTTAATCCCGGACTGTGGTGAGGTCGTGTACTACAGTGTAATGTCTTTTAATCCCGGACTGTGGTGAGGTCGTGTACTACAGTGTAATGTCTTTTAATCCCAGACTGTGGTGAGGTTGTGTACTACAGTGTAATGTCTTTTAATCCCGTACTGTGGTGAGGTCGTGTACTTCAGTGTAATGTCTTTTAATCCTGGACTGTGGTGAGGTCGTGTACTACAGTGTAATGTCTTTTAATCCCAGACTGCGGTAGGGTCGTGTACTACAGTGTAATGTCTTTTAATCCCGGACTGTGGTGAGGATCTTGTACTACAGTGTAATGTCTTTTAATCTCGTACTGTGGTGAGGTCGTGTACTACAGTGTAATGTCTTTTAATCCCAGACTGTGGTGAGGTTGTGTACTACAGTGTAATGTCTTTTAATCCTGGACTGTGGTGAGGTCGTGTACTACAGTGTAATGTCTTTTAATCCCGGACTGTGGTGAGGTCGTGTACTACAGTGTAATGTCTTTTAATCCCGGACTGTGGTGAGGTCGTGTACTACAGTGTAATGTCTTTTAATCCCAGACTGTGGTGAGGTTGTGTACTACAGTGTAATGTCTTTTAATCCTGGACTGTGGTGAGGTCGTGTACTACAGTGTAATGTCTTTTAATCCCGGACTGTGGTGAGGTCGTGTACTACAGTGTAATGTCTTTTAATCCCGGACTGTGGTGAGGATCTTGTACTACAGTGTAATGTCTTTTAATCTCGTACTGTGGTGAGGTCGTGTACTACAGTGTAATGTCTTTTAATCCTGGACTGTAATGAGGTCGTGTACTACAGTGTAATGTCTTTTAATCCCGTACTGTGGTGAGGTCGTGTACTACAGTGTAATGTCTTTTAATCCCAGACTGTGGTGAGGTCGTGTACTACAGTGTAATGTCTTTTAATCCCGGACTGTGGTGAGGTCGTGTACTACAGTGTAATGTCTTTTAATCCCGTACTGTGGTGAGGTCGTGTACTACAGTGTAATGTCTTTTAATCCCGGACTGTGGTGAGGTCGTGTACTACAGTGTAATGTCTTTTAATCCCAGACTGTGGTGAGGTCGTGTACTACAGTGTAATGTCTTTTAATCCCGTACTGTGGTGAGGTCGTGTACTACAGTGTAATGTCTTTTAATCCCAGACTGTGGTGAGGTCGTGTACTACAGTGTAATGTCTTTTTATCCCGGACTGTGGTGAGGTCGTGTACTACAGTGTAATGTCTTTTAATCCCGTACTGTGGTGAGGTCATGTACTACAGTGCAATGTCTTTTAATCCTGGACTGTGGTGAGGTCGTGTACTACAGTGTAATGTCTTTTAATCCCGGACTGTGGTGAGGTCGTGTACTACAGTGTAATGTCTTTTAATCCCGTACTGTGGTGAGGTCGTGTACTACAGTGTAATGTCTTTTAATCCTGGACTGTGGTGAGGTCGTGTACTACAGTGTAATGTCTTTTAATCCTGGACTGTGGTGAGGTCGTGTACTACAGTGTAATGTCTTTTAATCCCGGACTGTGGTGAGGTCGTGTACTACAGTGTAATGTCTTTTAATCCCAGACTGTGGTGAGGTCGTGTACTACAGTGTAATGTCTTTTAATCCCGGACTGTGGTGAGGTCGTGTACTACAGTGTAATGTCTTTTAATCCCGGACTGTGGTGAGGTCGTGTACTACAGTGTAATGTCTTTTAATCCCGTACTATGGTGAGGTCGTGTACTACAGTGTAATGTCTTTTAATCCTGTACTGTGGTGAGGTCGTGTACTACAGTGTAATGTCTTTTAATCCCCGACTGTGGTGAGGTTGTGTACTACAGTGTAATGTCTTTTAATCCCGTACTGTGGTGAGATCGTGTACTACAGTGTAATGTCTTTTAATCCCGTACTGTGGTGAGGTCGTGTACTACAGTGTAATGTCTTTTAATCCCGTACTGTGGTGAGGTCGTGTACTACAGTGTAATGTCTTTTAATCTCGTACTGTGGTGAGGTCGTGTACTACAGTGTAATGTCTTTTAATCCCGGACTGTGGTGAGATCGTGTACTACAGTGTAATGTCTTTTAATCCCGTTCTGTGGTGAGGTCGTGTACTACAGTGTAATGTCTTTTAATCCCGGACTGTGGTGAGGTCGTGTACTACAGTGTAATGTCTTTTAATCCCGTACTGTGGTGAGGTCGTGTACTACAGTGTAATGTCTTTTAATCCCGGACTGTGGTGAGATCGTGTACTACAGTGTAATGTCTTTTAATCCCGTACTGTGGTGAGGTTGTGTACTACAGTGTAATGTCTTTTAATCCTGGACTGTGGTGAGGTTGTGTATTACAGTGTAATGTCTTTTAATCCTGGACTGTGGTGAGGTCGTGTACTACAGTGTAATGTCTTTTAATCCCGGACTGTGGTGAGGTCGTGTACTACAGTGTAATGTCTTTTAATCCCGGACTGCGGTGAGGTCGTGTACTACAGTGTAATGTCTTTTAATCCCGGACTGTGGTGAGGTCGTGTACTACAGTGTAATGTCTTTTAATCTTGTACTGTGGTGAGGTCGTGTACTACAGTGTAATGTCTTTTAATCCCGGACTGTGGTGAGGTCGTGTACTACAGTGTAATGTCTTTTAATCCCGTACTGTGGTGAGGTCGTGTACTACAGTGTAATGTCTTTTAATCCCAGACTGTGGTGAGGTCGTGTACTACAGTGTAATGTCTTTTAATCCCGGACTGTGGTGAGGTCGTGTACTACAGTGTAATGTCTTTTAATCCCGGACTGTGGTGAGGTCGTGTACTACAGTGTAATGTCTTTTATTCCCAGACTGTGGTGAGGTCGTGTACTACAGTGTAATGTCTTTTAATCCCGGACTGTGGTGAGGTCGTGTACTACAGTGTAATGTCTTTTAATCCCGGACTGTGGTGAGGTCGTGTACTACAGTGTAATGTCTTTTAATCCCGGACTGTGGTGAGGTCGTGTACTACAGTGTAATGTCTTTTAATCCCGTACTGTGGTGAGGTCGTGTACTACAGTGTAATGTCTTTTAATCCCAGACTGTGGTGAGGTCGTGTACTACAGTGTAATGTCTTTTAATCCCGTACTGTGGTGAGGTCGTGTACTACAGTGTAATGTCTTTTAATCCCAGACTGTGGTGAGGTCGTGTACTACAGTGTAATGTCTTTTAATCCCGGACTGTGGTGAGGTCGTGTACTACAGTGTAATGTCTTTTAATCCCGTACTGTGGTGAGGTCATGTACTACAGTGTAATGTCTTTTAATCCTGGACTGTGGTGAGGTCGTGTACTACAGTGTAATGTCTTTTAATCCTGGACTGTGGTGAGGTCGTGTACTACAGTGTAATGTCTTTTAATCCCGTACTGTGGTGAGGTCGTGTACTACAGTGTAATGTCTTTTAATCCTGGACTGTGGTGAGGTCGTGTACTACAGTGTAATGTCTTTTAATCCCGTACTGTGGTGAGGTCGTATACTACAGTGTAATGTCTTTTAATCCCGTACTGTGGTGAGGTCGTGTACTACAGTGTAATGTCTTTTAATCCTGGACTGTGGTGAGGTCGTGTACTACAGTGTAATGTCTTTTAATCCCGGACTGTGGTGAGGTCGTGTACTACAGTGTAATGTCTTTTAATCCCAGACTGTGGTGAGGTCGTGTACTACAGTGTAATGTCTTTTAATCCCGGACTGTGGTGAGGTCGTGTACTACAGTGTAATGTCTTTTAATCCCGGACTGTGGTGAGGTCGTGTACTACAGTGTAATGTCTTTTAATCCCGTACTGTGGTGAGGTCGTGTACTACAGTGTAATGTCTTTTAATCCCGTACTGTGGTGAGGTCGTGTACTACAGTGTAATGTCTTTTAATCCCGTACTGTGGTGAGGTCGTGTACTACAGTGTAATGTCTTTTAATCCCGTACTGTGGTGAGGTCGTGTACTACAGTGTAATGTCTTTTAATCCCGGACTGTGGTGAGGTCGTGTACTACAGTGTAATGTCTTTTAATCCCGGACTGTGGTGAGGTCGTGTACTACAGTGTAATGTCTTTTAATCCCGGACTGTGGTGAGGTTGTGTACTACAGTGTAATGTCTTTTAATCCCGTACTGTGGTGAAGTGTAATGTCTTTTAATCCCGTACTGTGGTGAGGTCGTGTACTACAGTGTAATGTCTTTTAATCCCGGACTGTGGTGAGATCGTGTACTACAGTGTAATGTCTTTTAATCCCGGACTGTGGTGAGGTCGTGTACTACAGTGAAATGTCTTTTAATCCCGTACTGTGGTGAGGTCGTGTACTACAGTGTAATGTCTTTTAATCCCAGACTGTGGTGAGATCGTGTACTACAGTGTAATGTCTTTTCATCCCGTGCTGTGGTGAGGTCGTGTACTACAGTGTAATGTCTTTTAATCCCAGACTGTGGTGAGGTCGTGTACTACAGTGTAATGTCTTTTAATCCTGGACTGTGGTGAGGTCGTGTACTACAGTGTAATGTCTTTTAATCCCGGACTGTGGTGAGGTTGTGTACTACAGTGTAATGTCTTTTAATCCCAGACTGCGGTGAGGTCGTGTACTACAGTGTAATGTCTTTTAATCCCGTACTGTGGTGAGGTCGTGTACTACAGTGTAATGTCTTTTAATCTCGTACTGTGGTGAGGTCGTGTACTACAGTGTAATGTCTTTTAATCCCGGACTGTGGTGAGGTCGTGTACTACAGTGTAATGTCTTTTAATCCCGTACTGTGGTGAGGTCGTGTACTACAGTGTAATGTCTTTTAATCCCAGACTGTGGTGAGGTCGTGTACTACAGTGTAATGTCTTTTAATCCCGGACTGTGGTGAGGTCGTGTACTACAGTGTAATGTCTTTTAATCCCGGACTGTGGTGAGGTCGTGTACTACAGTGTAATGTCTTTTAATCCCGTACTGTGGTGAGGTCGTGTACTACAGTGTAATGTCTTTTAATCCCGGACTGTGGTGAGGTCGTGTACTACAGTGTAATGTCTTTTAATCCCAGACTGTGTTGAGGTCGTGTACTACAGTGTAATGTCTTTTAATCCCGTACTGTGGTGAGGTCGTGTACTACAGTGTAATGTCTTTTAATCCCAGACTGTGGTGAGGTCGTGTACTACAGTGTAATGTCTTTTAATACTGGACTGTGGTGAGGTCGTGTACTACAGTGTAATGTCTTTTGATCCCGGACTGTGGTGAGGTCGTGTACTACAGTGTAATGTCTTTTAATCCCGGACTGTGGTGAGGTCGTGTACTACAGTGTAATGTCTTTTAATCCCGGACTGTGTTGAGGTCGTGTACTACAGTGTAATGTCTTTTAATCCCGTACTGTGGTGAGGTCGTGTACTACAGTGTAATGTCTTTTAATCCCGTACTGTGGTGAGGTCGTGTACTACAGTGTAATGTCTTTTAATCCCGGACTGTGGTGAGGTCGTGTACTACAGTGTAATGTCTTTTAATCCCGGACTGTGGTGAGGTCGTGTACTTCAGTGTAATGTCTTTTAATCCCGGACTGTGTTGAGGTCGTGTACTACAGTGTAATGTCTTTTAATCCCGTACTGTGGTGAGGTCATGTACTACAGTGTAATGTCTTTTAATCCTGGACTGTGGTGAGGTCGTGTACTACAGTGTAATGTCTTTTAATCCCGGACTGTGGTGAGGTCGTGTACTACAGTGTAATGTCTTTTAATCCCGTACTGTGGTGAGGTCGTGTACTACAGTGTAATGTCTTTTAATCCTGGACTGTGGTGAGGTCGTGTACTACAGTGTAATGTCTTTTAATCCCGGTCTGAGGTGAGGTCGTGTACTACAGTGTAATGTCTTTTAATCCCGTACTGTGGTGAGGTCGTGTACTACAGTGTAATGTCTTTTAATCCTGTACTGTGGTGAGGTCGTGTACTACAGTGTAATGTCTTTTAATCCCGGACTGTGGTGAGGTTGTGTACTACAGTGTAATGTCTTTTAATCCCGTACTGTGGTGAGGTCGTGTACTACAGTGTAATGTCTTTTAATCCCGTACTGTGGTGAGGTCGTGTACTACAGTGTAATGTCTTTTTATCCCGTACTGTGGTGAGGTCGTGTACTACAGTGTAATGTCTTTTTATCCCGTACTGTGGTGAGGTCGTGTACTACAGTGAAATGTCTTTTAATCCCGTACTGTGGTGAGGTCGTGTACTACAGTGTAATGTCTTTTAATCCCGTACTGTGGTGAGGTCGTGTACTACAGTGTAATGTCTTTTAATCCCGGACTGTGGTGAGGTCGTGTACTACAGTGTAATGTCTTTTATCCCCGGACTGTGGTGAGGTCGTGTACTACAGTGTAATGTCTTTTATTCCCAGACTGTGGTGAGGTCGGGTACTACAGTGTAATGTCTTTTAATCCCGGACTGTGGTGAGATCGTGTACTACAGTGTAATGTCTTTTAATCCCGTACTGTGGTGAGGTCGTGTACTACAGTGTAATGTCTTTTAATCCCGGACTGTGGTGAGGTCGTGTACTACAGTGTAATGTCTTTTAATCCCGTACTGTGGTGAGGTCGTGTACTACAGTGTAATGTCTTTTAATCCCGGACTGTGGTGAGATCGTGTACTACAGTGTAATGTCTTTTAATCCCGTACTGTGGTGAGGTCGTGTACTACAGTGTAATGTCTTTTAATCCCGGACTGTGGTGAGGTTGTGTACTACAGTGTAATGTCTTTTAATCCCGGACTGTGGTGAGGTCGTGTACTACAGTGTAATGTCTGTTAATCCCGTACTGTGGTGAGGTTGTGTACTACAGTGTAATGTCTTTTAATCCTGGACTGTGGTGAGGTTGTATACTACAGTGTAATGTCTTTTAATCCTGGACTGTGGTGAGGTCGTGTACTACAGTGTAATGTCTTTTAATCCCGGACTGTGTTGAGGTCGTGTACTACAGTGTAATGTCTTTTAATCCTGGACTGTGGTGAGGTCGTGTACTACAGTGTAATGTCTTTTAATCCCGGACTGTGTTGAGGTCGTGTACTACAGTGTAATGTCTTTTAATCCTGGACTGTGGTGAGGTCGTGTACTACAGTGTAATGTCTTTTAATCCCGGACTGTGTTGAGGTCGTGTACTACAGTGTAATGTCTTTTAATCCCGTACTGTGGTGAGGTCGTGTACTACAGTGTAATGTCTTTTAATCCCGTACTGTGGTGAGGTCGTGTACTACAGTGTAATGTCTTTTAATCCCGGACTGTGGTGAGGTCGTGTACTACAGTGTAATGTCTTTTAATCCCGGACTGTGGTGAGGTCGTGTACTTCAGTGTAATGTCTTTTAATCCCGGACTGTGTTGAGGTCGTGTACTACAGTGTAATGTCTTTTAATCCCGTACTGTGGTGAGGTCATGTACTACAGTGTAATGTCTTTTAATCCTGGACTGTGGTGAGGTCGTGTACTACAGTGTAATGTCTTTTAATCCCAGACTGTGGTGAGGTTGTGTACTACAATGTAATGTCTTTTAATCCCGTACTGTGGTGAGGTCGTGTACTACAGTGTAATGTCTTTTAATCCCGTACTGTGGTGAGGTCGTGTACTACAGTGTAATGTCTTTTAATCCCGTACTGTGGTGAGGTCGTGTACTACAGTGTAATGTCTTTTAATCCCGGACTGTGGTGAGGTCTTGTACTACAGTGTAATGTCTTTTAACCCCGGACTGTGGTGAGGTCGTGTACTACAGTGTAATGTCTTTTATTCCCGGACTGTGGTGAGGTCGTGTACTACAGTGTAATGTCTTTTAATCCCGGACTGTGGTGAGATCGTGTACTACAGTGTAATGTCTTTTAATCCCGTACTGTGGTGAGGTCGTGTACTACAGTGTAATGTCTTTTAATCCCGGACTGTGGTGAGGTCGTGTACTACAGTGTAATGTCTTTTAATCCCGTACTGTGGTGAGGTCGTGTACTACAGTGTAATGTCTTTTAATCCCGGACTGTGGTGAGATCGTGTACTACAGTGTAATGTCTTTTAATCCCGTACTGTGGTGAGGTTGTGTACTACAGTGTAATGTCTTTTAATCCTGGACTGTGGTGAGGTTGTGTACTACAGTGTAATGTCTTTTAATCCTGGACTGTGGTGAGGTCGTGTACTACAGTGTAATGTCTTTTAATCCCGGACTGTGGTGCGGTCGTGTACTACAGTGTAATGTCTTTTAATCCCAGACTGTGGTGAGGTCGTGTACTACAGTGTAATGTCTTTTAATCCCGGACTGTGGTGAGGTCGTGTACTACAGTGTAATGTCTTTTAATCCCGGACTGTGGTGAGGTCGTGTACTACAGTGTAATGACTTTTAATCCCGTACTGTGGTGAGGTCGTGTACTACAGTGTAATGTCTTTTAATCCCGGACTGTGGTGAGGTCGGGTATTACAGTGTAATGTGTTTTAATCCCAGACTGTGGTGAGGTCGTGTACTACAGTGTAATGTCTTTTAATCCCGTACTGTGGTGAGGTCGTGTACTACAGTGTAATGTCTTTTAATCCCAGACTGTGGTGAGGTCGTGTACTACAGTGTAATGTCTTTTTATCCCGGACTGTGGTGAGGTCGTGTACTACAGTGTAATGTCTTTTAATCCCGTACTGTGGTGAGGTCATGTACTACAGTGCAATGTCTTTTAATCCTGGACTGTGGTGAGGTCGTGTACTACAGTGTAATGTCTTTTAATCCCGGACTGTGGTGAGGTCGTGTACTACAGTGTAATGTCTTTTAATCCCGTACTGTGGTGAGGTCGTGTACTACAGTGTAATGTCTTTTAATCCTGGACTGTGGTGAGGTCGTGTACTACAGTGTAATGTCTTTTAATCCTGGACTGTGGTGAGGTCGTGTACTACAGTGTAATGTCTTTTAATCCCGGACTGTGGTGAGGTCGTGTACTACAGTGTAATGTCTTTTAATCCCAGACTGTGGTGAGGTCGTGTACTACAGTGTAATGTCTTTTAATCCCGGACTGTGGTGAGGTCGTGTACTACAGTGTAATGTCTTTTAATCCCGGACTGTGGTGAGGTCGTGTACTACAGTGTAATGTCTTTTAATCCCGTACTATGGTGAGGTCGTGTACTACAGTGTAATGTCTTTTAATCCTGTACTGTGGTGAGGTCGTGTACTACAGTGTAATGTCTTTTAATCCCCGACTGTGGTGAGGTTGTGTACTACAGTGTAATGTCTTTTAATCCCGTACTGTGGTGAGATCGTGTACTACAGTGTAATGTCTTTTAATCCCGTACTGTGGTGAGGTCGTGTACTACAGTGTAATGTCTTTTAATCCCGTACTGTGGTGAGGTCGTGTACTACAGTGTAATGTCTTTTAATCTCGTACTGTGGTGAGGTCGTGTACTACAGTGTAATGTCTTTTAATCCCGGACTGTGGTGAGATCGTGTACTACAGTGTAATGTCTTTTAATCCCGTTCTGTGGTGAGGTCGTGTACTACAGTGTAATGTCTTTTAATCCCGGACTGTGGTGAGGTCGTGTACTACAGTGTAATGTCTTTTAATCCCGTACTGTGGTGAGGTCGTGTACTACAGTGTAATGTCTTTTAATCCCGGACTGTGGTGAGATCGTGTACTACAGTGTAATGTCTTTTAATCCCGTACTGTGGTGAGGTTGTGTACTACAGTGTAATGTCTTTTAATCCTGGACTGTGGTGAGGTTGTGTATTACAGTGTAATGTCTTTTAATCCTGGACTGTGGTGAGATCGTGTACTACAGTGTAATGTCTTTTAATCCCGGACTGTGGTGAGGTCGTGTACTACAGTGTAATGTCTTTTAATCCCGGACTGCGGTGAGGTCGTGTACTACAGTGTAATGTCTTTTAATCCCGGACTGTGGTGAGGTCGTGTACTACAGTGTAATGTCTTTTAATCTTGTACTGTGGTGAGGTCGTGTACTACAGTGTAATGTCTTTTAATCCCGGACTGTGGTGAGGTCGTGTACTACAGTGTAATGTCTTTTAATCCCGTACTGTGGTGAGGTCGTGTACTACAGTGTAATGTCTTTTAATCCCAGACTGTGGTGAGGTCGTGTACTACAGTGTAATGTCTTTTAATCCCGGACTGTGGTGAGGTCGTGTACTACAGTGTAATGTCTTTTAATCCCGGACTGTGGTGAGGTCGTGTACTACAGTGTAATGTCTTTTATTCCCAGACTGTGGTGAGGTCGTGTACTACAGTGTAATGTCTTTTAATCCCGGACTGTGGTGAGGTCGTGTACTACAGTGTAATGTCTTTTAATCCCGGACTGTGGTGAGGTCGTGTACTACAGTGTAATGTCTTTTAATCCCGGACTGTGGTGAGGTCGTGTACTACAGTGTAATGTCTTTTAATCCCGTACTGTGGTGAGGTCGTGTACTACAGTGTAATGTCTTTTAATCCCAGACTGTGGTGAGGTCGTGTACTACAGTGTAATGTCTTTTAATCCCGTACTGTGGTGAGGTCGTGTACTACAGTGTAATGTCTTTTAATCCCAGACTGTGGTGAGGTCGTGTACTACAGTGTAATGTCTTTTAATCCCGGACTGTGGTGAGGTCGTGTACTACAGTGTAATGTCTTTTAATCCCGTACTGTGGTGAGGTCATGTACTACAGTGTAATGTCTTTTAATCCTGGACTGTGGTGAGGTCGTGTACTACAGTGTAATGTCTTTTAATCCTGGACTGTGGTGAGGTCGTGTACTACAGTGTAATGTCTTTTAATCCCGTACTGTGGTGAGGTCGTGTACTACAGTGTAATGTCTTTTAATCCTGGACTGTGGTGAGGTCGTGTACTACAGTGTAATGTCTTTTAATCCCGTACTGTGGTGAGGTCGTATACTACAGTGTAATGTCTTTTAATCCCGTACTGTGGTGAGGTCGTGTACTACAGTGTAATGTCTTTTAATCCTGGACTGTGGTGAGGTCGTGTACTACAGTGTAATGTCTTTTAATCCCGGACTGTGGTGAGGTCGTGTACTACAGTGTAATGTCTTTTAATCCCAGACTGTGGTGAGGTCGTGTACTACAGTGTAATGTCTTTTAATCCCGGACTGTGGTGAGGTCGTGTACTACAGTGTAATGTCTTTTAATCCCGGACTGTGGTGAGGTCGTGTACTACAGTGTAATGTCTTTTAATCCCGTACTGTGGTGAGGTCGTGTACTACAGTGTAATGTCTTTTAATCCCGTACTGTGGTGAGGTCGTGTACTACAGTGTAATGTCTTTTAATCCCGTACTGTGGTGAGGTCGTGTACTACAGTGTAATGTCTTTTAATCCCGTACTGTGGTGAGGTCGTGTACTACAGTGTAATGTCTTTTAATCCCGGACTGTGGTGAGGTCGTGTACTACAGTGTAATGTCTTTTAATCCCGGACTGTGGTGAGGTCGTGTACTACAGTGTAATGTCTTTTAATCCCGGACTGTGGTGAGGTTGTGTACTACAGTGTAATGTCTTTTAATCCCGTACTGTGGTGAAGTGTAATGTCTTTTAATCCCGTACTGTGGTGAGGTCGTGTACTACAGTGTAATGTCTTTTAATCCCGGACTGTGGTGAGATCGTGTACTACAGTGTAATGTCTTTTAATCCCGGACTGTGGTGAGGTCGTGTACTACAGTGAAATGTCTTTTAATCCCGTACTGTGGTGAGGTCGTGTACTACAGTGTAATGTCTTTTAATCCCAGACTGTGGTGAGATCGTGTACTACAGTGTAATGTCTTTTCATCCCGTGCTGTGGTGAGGTCGTGTACTACAGTGTAATGTCTTTTAATCCCAGACTGTGGTGAGGTCGTGTACTACAGTGTAATGTCTTTTAATCCTGGACTGTGGTGAGGTCGTGTACTACAGTGTAATGTCTTTTAATCCCGGACTGTGGTGAGGTTGTGTACTACAGTGTAATGTCTTTTAATCCCAGACTGCGGTGAGGTCGTGTACTACAGTGTAATGTCTTTTAATCCCGTACTGTGGTGAGGTCGTGTACTACAGTGTAATGTCTTTTAATCTCGTACTGTGGTGAGGTCGTGTACTACAGTGTAATGTCTTTTAATCCCGGACTGTGGTGAGGTCGTGTACTACAGTGTAATGTCTTTTAATCCCGTACTGTGGTGAGGTCGTGTACTACAGTGTAATGTCTTTTAATCCCAGACTGTGGTGAGGTCGTGTACTACAGTGTAATGTCTTTTAATCCCGGACTGTGGTGAGGTCGTGTACTACAGTGTAATGTCTTTTAATCCCGGACTGTGGTGAGGTCGTGTACTACAGTGTAATGTCTTTTAATCCCGTACTGTGGTGAGGTCGTGTACTACAGTGTAATGTCTTTTAATCCCGGACTGTGGTGAGGTCGTGTACTACAGTGTAATGTCTTTTAATCCCAGACTGTGTTGAGGTCGTGTACTACAGTGTAATGTCTTTTAATCCCGTACTGTGGTGAGGTCGTGTACTACAGTGTAATGTCTTTTAATCCCAGACTGTGGTGAGGTCGTGTACTACAGTGTAATGTCTTTTAATACTGGACTGTGGTGAGGTCGTGTACTACAGTGTAATGTCTTTTGATCCCGGACTGTGGTGAGGTCGTGTACTACAGTGTAATGTCTTTTAATCCCGGACTGTGGTGAGGTCGTGTACTACAGTGTAATGTCTTTTAATCCCGGACTGTGTTGAGGTCGTGTACTACAGTGTAATGTCTTTTAATCCCGTACTGTGGTGAGGTCGTGTACTACAGTGTAATGTCTTTTAATCCCGTACTGTGGTGAGGTCGTGTACTACAGTGTAATGTCTTTTAATCCCGGACTGTGGTGAGGTCGTGTACTACAGTGTAATGTCTTTTAATCCCGGACTGTGGTGAGGTCGTGTACTTCAGTGTAATGTCTTTTAATCCCGGACTGTGTTGAGGTCGTGTACTACAGTGTAATGTCTTTTAATCCCGTACTGTGGTGAGGTCATGTACTACAGTGTAATGTCTTTTAATCCTGGACTGTGGTGAGGTCGTGTACTACAGTGTAATGTCTTTTAATCCCGGACTGTGGTGAGGTCGTGTACTACAGTGTAATGTCTTTTAATCCCGTACTGTGGTGAGGTCGTGTACTACAGTGTAATGTCTTTTAATCCTGGACTGTGGTGAGGTCGTGTACTACAGTGTAATGTCTTTTAATCCCGTACTGTGGTGAGGTCGTGTACTACAGTGTAATGTCTTTTAATCCTGTACTGTGGTGAGGTCGTGTACTACAGTGTAATGTCTTTTAATCCCGGACTGTGGTGAGGTTGTGTACTACAGTGTAATGTCTTTTAATCCCGTACTGTGGTGAGGTCGTGTACTACAGTGTAATGTCTTTTAATCCCGTACTGTGGTGAGGTCGTGTACTACAGTGTAATGTCTTTTTATCCCGTACTGTGGTGAGGTCGTGTACTACAGTGTAATGTCTTTTTATCCCGTACTGTGGTGAGGTCGTGTACTACAGTGAAATGTCTTTTAATCCCGTACTGTGGTGAGGTCGTGTACTACAGTGTAATGTCTTTTAATCCCGTACTGTGGTGAGGTCGTGTACTACAGTGTAATGTCTTTTAATCCCGGACTGTGGTGAGGTCGTGTACTACAGTGTAATGTCTTTTATCCCCGGACTGTGGTGAGGTCGTGTACTACAGTGTAATGTCTTTTATTCCCAGACTGTGGTGAGGTCGGGTACTACAGTGTAATGTCTTTTAATCCCGGACTGTGGTGAGATCGTGTACTACAGTGTAATGTCTTTTAATCCCGTACTGTGGTGAGGTCGTGTACTACAGTGTAATGTCTTTTAATCCCGGACTGTGGTGAGGTCGTGTACTACAGTGTAATGTCTTTTAATCCCGTACTGTGGTGAGGTCGTGTACTACAGTGTAATGTCTTTTAATCCCGGACTGTGGTGAGATCGTGTACTACAGTGTAATGTCTTTTAATCCCGTACTGTGGTGAGGTCGTGTACTACAGTGTAATGTCTTTTAATCCCGGACTGTGGTGAGGTTGTGTACTACAGTGTAATGTCTTTTAATCCCGGACTGTGGTGAGGTCGTGTACTACAGTGTAATGTCTGTTAATCCCGTACTGTGGTGAGGTTGTGTACTACAGTGTAATGTCTTTTAATCCTGGACTGTGGTGAGGTTGTATACTACAGTGTAATGTCTTTTAATCCTGGACTGTGGTGAGGTCGTGTACTACAGTGTAATGTCTTTTAATCCCGGACTGTGTTGAGGTCGTGTACTACAGTGTAATGTCTTTTAATCCTGGACTGTGGTGAGGTCGTGTACTACAGTGTAATGTCTTTTAATCCCGGACTGTGTTGAGGTCGTGTACTACAGTGTAATGTCTTTTAATCCTGGACTGTGGTGAGGTCGTGTACTACAGTGTAATGTCTTTTAATCCCGGACTGTGTTGAGGTCGTGTACTACAGTGTAATGTCTTTTAATCCCGTACTGTGGTGAGGTCGTGTACTACAGTGTAATGTCTTTTAATCCCGTACTGTGGTGAGGTCGTGTACTACAGTGTAATGTCTTTTAATCCCGGACTGTGGTGAGGTCGTGTACTACAGTGTAATGTCTTTTAATCCCGGACTGTGGTGAGGTCGTGTACTTCAGTGTAATGTCTTTTAATCCCGGACTGTGTTGAGGTCGTGTACTACAGTGTAATGTCTTTTAATCCCGTACTGTGGTGAGGTCATGTACTACAGTGTAATGTCTTTTAATCCTGGACTGTGGTGAGGTCGTGTACTACAGTGTAATGTCTTTTAATCCCAGACTGTGGTGAGGTTGTGTACTACAATGTAATGTCTTTTAATCCCGTACTGTGGTGAGGTCGTGTACTACAGTGTAATGTCTTTTAATCCCGTACTGTGGTGAGGTCGTGTACTACAGTGTAATGTCTTTTAATCCCGTACTGTGGTGAGGTCGTGTACTACAGTGTAATGTCTTTTAATCCCGGACTGTGGTGAGGTCTTGTACTACAGTGTAATGTCTTTTAACCCCGGACTGTGGTGAGGTCGTGTACTACAGTGTAATGTCTTTTATTCCCGGACTGTGGTGAGGTCGTGTACTACAGTGTAATGTCTTTTAATCCCGGACTGTGGTGAGATCGTGTACTACAGTGTAATGTCTTTTAATCCCGTACTGTGGTGAGGTCGTGTACTACAGTGTAATGTCTTTTAATCCCGGACTGTGGTGAGGTCGTGTACTACAGTGTAATGTCTTTTAATCCCGTACTGTGGTGAGGTCGTGTACTACAGTGTAATGTCTTTTAATCCCGGACTGTGGTGAGATCGTGTACTACAGTGTAATGTCTTTTAATCCCGTACTGTGGTGAGGTTGTGTACTACAGTGTAATGTCTTTTAATCCTGGACTGTGGTGAGGTTGTGTACTACAGTGTAATGTCTTTTAATCCTGGACTGTGGTGAGGTCGTGTACTACAGTGTAATGTCTTTTAATCCCGGACTGTGGTGCGGTCGTGTACTACAGTGTAATGTCTTTTAATCCCAGACTGTGGTGAGGTCGTGTACTACAGTGTAATGTCTTTTAATCCCGGACTGTGGTGAGGTCGTGTACTACAGTGTAATGTCTTTTAATCCCGGACTGTGGTGAGGTCGTGTACTACAGTGTAATGACTTTTAATCCCGTACTGTGGTGAGGTCGTGTACTACAGTGTAATGTCTTTTAATCCCGGACTGTGGTGAGGTCGGGTATTACAGTGTAATGTGTTTTAATCCCAGACTGTGGTGAGGTCGTGTACTACAGTGTAATGTCTTTTAATCCCTTACTGTGGTGAGGTCGTGTACTACAGTGTAATGTCTTTTAATCCCAGACTGTGGTGAGGTCGTGTACTACAGTGTAATGTCTTTTAATCCCGGACTGGTGTGAGGTCGTGTACTACAGTGTAATGTCTTTTAATCCCGTACTGTGGTGAGGTCATGTACTACAGTGTAATGTCTTTTAATCCTGGACTGTGGTGAGGTCGTGTACTACAGTGTAATGTCTTTTAATCCCGGACTGTGGTGAGGTCGTGTACTACAGTGTAATGTCTTTTAATCCCGTACTGTGGTGAGGTCGTGTACTACAGTGTAATGTCTTTTAATCCTGGACTGTGGTGAGGTCGTGTACTACAGTGTAATGTCTTTTAATCCTGGACTGTGGTGAGGTCGTGTACTACAGTGTAATGTCTTTTAATCCCGGACTGTGGTGAGGTCGTGTACTACAGTGTAATGTCTTTTAATCCCAGACTGTGGTGAGGTCGTGTACTACAGTGTAATGTCTTTTAATCCCGTACTGTGGTGAGGTGGTGTACTACAGTGTAATGTCTTTTAATCCCGGACTGTGGTGAGGTCGTGTACTACAGTGTAATGTCTTTTAATCCCGGACTGTGGTGAGGTCGTGTACTACAGTGTAATGTCTTTTAATCCCGTTCTGTGGTGAGGTCGTGTACTACAGTGTAATGTCTTTTAATTCCGTACTGTGGTGAGGTCGTGTACTACAGTGTAATGTCTTTTAATCCCGTACTGTGGTGAGGTCGTGTACTACAGTGTAATGTCTTTTAATCCCGGACTGTGGTGAGGTCGTGTACTACAGTGTAATGTCTTTTAATCCCGGACTGTGTTGAGGTCGTGTACTACAGTGTAATGTCTTTTAATCCCTTACTGTGGTGAGGTCATGTACTACAGTGTAATGTCTTTTAATCCTGGACTGTGGTGAGGTCGTGTACTACAGTGTAATGTCTTTTAATCCCGGACTGTGGTGAGGTCGTGTACTACAGTGTAATGTCTTTTAATCCCGTACTGTGGTGAGGTCGTGTACTACAGTGTAATGTCTTTTAATCCTGGACTGTGGTGAGGTCGTGTACTACAGTGTAATGTCTTTTAATCCTGGACTGTGGTGAGGTCGTGTACTACAGTGTAATGTCTTTTAATCCCGGACTGTGGTGAGGTCGTGTACTACAGTGTAATGTCTTTTAATCCCAGACTGTGGTGAGGTCGTGTACTACAGTGTAATGTCTTTTAATCCCGGACTGTGGTGAGGTCGTGTACTACAGTGTAATGTCTTTTAATCCCGGACTGTGGTGAGGTCGTGTACTACAGTGTAATGTCTTTTAATCCCGTACTGTGGTGAGGTCGTGTACTACAGTGTAATGTCTTTTAATCCTGTACTGTGGTGAGGTCGTGTACTACAGTGTAATGTCTTTTAATCCCGGACTGTGGTGAGGTCGTGTACTACAGTGTAATGTCTTTTAATCCCGTACTGTGGTGAGGTCGTGTACTACAGTGTAATGTCTTTTAATCCTGTACTGTGGTGAGGTCGTGTACTACAGTGTAATGTCTTTTAATCCCGTACTGTGGTGAGGTCGTGTACAACAGTGTAATGTCTTTTAATCCCGTACTGTGGTGAGGTCGTGTACTACAGTGTAATGTCTTTTATCCCCGGACTGTGGTGAGGTCGTGTACTACAGTGTAATGTCTTTTAATCCCGGACTGTGGTGAGGTCGTGTACTACAGTGTAATGTCTTTTAATCCCGGACTGTGGTGAGGTCGTGTACTACAGTGTAATGTCTTTTAATCCCGGACTGTGGTGAGGTCGTGTACTACAGTGTAATGTCTTTTAATCCCAGACTGTGGTGAGGTCGTGTACTACAGTGTAATGTCTTTTAATCCCGGACTGTGGTGAGATCGTGTACTACAGTGTAATGTCTTTTATTCCCGGACTGTGGTGAGGTCGTGTACTACAGTGTAATGTCTTTTAATCCCGGACTGTGGTGAGATCGTGTACTACAGTGTAATGTCTTTTAATCCCGTACTGTGGTGAGGTCGTGTACTACAGTGTAATGTCTTTTAATCCCGGACTGTGGTGAGGTCGTGTACTACAGTGTAATGTCTTTTAATCCCGTACTGTGGTGAGGTCGTGTACTACAGTGTAATGTCTTTTAATCCCGGACTGTGGTGAGATCGTGTACTACAGTGTAATGTCTTTTAATCCCGTACTGTGGTGAGGTTGTGTACTACAGTGTAATGTCTTTTAATCCTGGACTGTGGTGAGGTTGTGTACTACAGTGTAATGTCTTTTATTCCTGGACTGTGGTGAGGTCGTGTACTACAGTGTAATGTCTTTTAATCCCGGACTGTGGTGCGGTCGTGTACTACAGTGTAATGTCTTTTAATCCCAGACTGTGGTGAGGTCGTGTACTACAGTGTAATGTCTTTTAATCCCGGACTGTGGTGAGGTCGTGTACTACAGTGTAATGTCTTTTAATCCCGGACTGTGGTGAGGTCGTGTACTACAGTGTAATGACTTTTAATCCCGTACTGTGGTGAGGTCGTGTACTACAGTGTAATGTCTTTTAATCCCGGACTGTGGTGAGGTCGTGTATTACAGTGTAATGTGTTTTAATCCCAGACTGTGGTGAGGTCGTGTACTACAGTGTAATGTCTTTTAATCCCTTACTGTGGTGAGGTCGTGTACTACAGTGTAATGTCTTTTAATCCCAGACTGTGGTGAGGTCGTGTACTACAGTGTAATGTCTTTTAATCCCGGACTGGTGTGAGGTCGTGTACTACAGTGTAATGTCTTTTAATCCCGTACTGTGGTGAGGTCATGTACTACAGTGTAATGTCTTTTAATCCTGGACTGTGGTGAGGTCGTGTACTACAGTGTAATGTCTTTTAATCCCGGACTGTGGTGAGGTCGTGTACTACAGTGTAATGTCTTTTAATCCCGTACTGTGGTGAGGTCGTGTACTACAGTGTAATGTCTTTTAATCCTGGACTGTGGTGAGGTCGTGTACTACAGTGTAATGTCTTTTAATCCTGGACTGTGGTGAGGTCGTGTACTACAGTGTAATGTCTTTTAATCCCGGACTGTGGTGAGGTCGTGTACTACAGTGTAATGTCTTTTAATCCCAGACTGTGGTGAGGTCGTGTACTACAGTGTAATGTCTTTTAATCCCGTACTGTGGTGAGGTGGTGTACTACAGTGTAATGTCTTTTAATCCCGGACTGTGGTGAGGTCGTGTACTACAGTGTAATGTCTTTTAATCCCAGACTGTGGTGAGGTCGTGTACTACAGTGTAATGTCTTTTAATCCCGTTCTGTGGTGAGGTCGTGTACTACAGTGTAATGTCTTTTAATTCCGTACTGTGGTGAGGTCGTGTACTGCAGTGTAATGTCTTTTAATCCCGTACTGTGGTGAGGTCGTGTACTACAGTGTAATGTCTTTTAATCCCGGACTGTGGTGAGGTCGTGTACTACAGTGTAATGTCTTTTAATCCCGGACTGTGTTGAGGTCGTGTACTACAGTGTAATGTCTTTTAATCCCGTACTGTGGTGAGGTCATGTACTACAGTGTAATGTCTTTTAATCCTGGACTGTGGTGAGGTCGTGTACTACAGTGTAATGTCTTTTAATCCCGGACTGTGGTGAGGTCGTGTACTACAGTGTAATGTCTTTTAATCCCGTACTGTGGTGAGGTCGTGTACTACAGTGTAATGTCTTTTAATCCTGGACTGTGGTGAGGTCGTGTACTACAGTGTAATGTCTTTTAATCCTGGACTGTGGTGAGGTCGTGTACTACAGTGTAATGTCTTTTAATCCCGGACTGTGGTGAGGTCGTGTACTACAGTGTAATGTCTTTTAATCCCAGACTGTGGTGAGGTCGTGTACTACAGTGTAATGTCTTTTAATCCCGGACTGTGGTGAGGTCGTGTACTACAGTGTAATGTCTTTTAATCCCGGACTGTGGTGAGGTCGTGTACTACAGTGTAATGTCTTTTAATCCCGTACTGTGGTGAGGTCGTGTACTACAGTGTAATGTCTTTTAATCCTGTACTGTGGTGAGGTCGTGTACTACAGTGTAATGTCTTTTAATCCCGGACTGTGGTGAGGTCGTGTACTACAGTGTAATGTCTTTTAATCCCGTACTGTGGTGAGGTCGTGTACTACAGTGTAATGTCTTTTAATCCTGTACTGTGGTGAGGTCGTGTACTACAGTGTAATGTCTTTTAATCCCGTACTGTGGTGAGGTCGTGTACAACAGTGTAATGTCTTTTAATCCCGTACTGTAGTGAGGTCGTGTACTACAGTGTAATGTCTTTTAATCCCAGACTGTGGTGAGGTCGTGTACTACAGTGTAATGTCTTTTAATCCCAGACTGTGGTGAGGTCGTGTACTACAGTGTAATGTCTTTTAATCCCGTACTGTGGTGAGGTCGTGTACTACAGTGTAATGTCTTTTAATCCCGGACTGTGGTGAGGTCGTGTACTACAGTGTAATGTCTTTTAATCCCAGACTGTGGTGAGGTCGTGTACTACAGTGTAATGTCTTTTATCCCCGGACTGTGGTGAGGTCGTGTACTACAGTGTAATGTCTTTTAATCCCAGACTGTGGTGAGGTCGTGTACTACAGTGTAATGTCTTTTATTCCCGGACTGTGGTGAGGTCGTGTACTACAGTGTAATGTCTTTTAATCCCGGACTGTGGTGAGATCGTGTACTACAGTGTAATGTCTTTTAATCCCGTACTGTGGTGAGGTCGTGTACTACAGTGTAATGTCTTTTAATCCCGGACTGTGGTGAGGTCGTGTACTACAGTGTAATGTCTTTTAATCCCATACTGTGGTGAGGTCGTGTACTACAGTGTAATGTCTTTTAATCCCGGACTGTGGTGAGATCGTGTACTACAGTGTAATGTCTGTTAATCCCGTACTGTGGTGAGGTTGTGTACTACAGTGTAATGTCTTTTAATCCTGGACTGTGGTGAGGTCGTGTACTACAGTGTAATGTCTTTTAATCCCGGACTGTGGTGAGGTCGTGTACTACAGTGTAATGTCTTTTAATCCCAGACTGTGGTGAGGTCGTGTACTACAGTGTAATGTCTTTTAATCCCGGACTGTGGTGAGGTCGTGTACTACAGTGTAATGTCTTTTAATCCCAGACTGTGGTGAGGTTGTGTACTACAGTGTAATGTCTTTTAATCCCGTACTGTGGTGAGGTCGTGTACTACAGTGTAATGTCTTTTAATCCCGTACTGTGGTGAGGTCGTGTACTACAGTGAAATGTCTTTTAATCCCAGACTGTGGTGAGGTCGTGTACTACAGTGTAATGTCTTTTAATCCCGTACTGTGGTGAGGTCGTGTACTACAGTGTAATGTCTTTTAATCCCGGACTGTGGTGAGGTCGTGTACTACAGTGTAATGTCTTTTAATCCTGGACTGTGGTGAGGTCGTGTACTACAGTGTAATGTCTTTTAATCCCGGACTGTGGTGAGGTCGTGTACTACAGTGTAATGTCTTTTAATCCCGGACTGTGGTGAGGTCGTGTACTACAGTGTAATGTCTTTTAATCCCGGACTGTGGTGAGGTCGTGTACTACAGTGTAATGTCTTTTAATCCCAGACTGTGGTGAGGTCGTGTACTACAGTGTAATGTCTTTTAATCCCGGACTGTGGTGAGGTCGTGTACTACAGTGTAATGTCTTTTAATCCCAGACTGTGGTGAGGTTGTGTACTACAGTGTAATGTCTGTTAATCCTGGACTGTGGTGAGGTTGTATACTACAGTGTAATGTCTTTTAATCCTGGACTGTGGTGAGGTTGTATACTACAGTGTAATGTCTTTTAATCCTGGACTGTGGTGAGGTCGTGTACTACAGTGTAATGTCTTTTAATCCCGGACTGTGGTGAGGTCGTGTACTACAGTGTAATGTCTTTTAATCCCAGACTGTGGTGAGGTCGTGTACTACAGTGTAATGTCTTTTAATCCCGGACTGTGGTGAGGTCGTGTACTACAGTGTAATGTCTTTTAATCCCAGACTGTGGTGAGGTTGTGTACTACAGTGTAATGTCTTTTAATCCCGTACTGTGGTGAGGTCGTGTACTACAGTGTAATGTCTTTTAATCCCGTACTGTGGTGAGGTCGTGTACTACAGTGTAATGTCTTTTAATCCCGTACTGTGGTGAGGTCGTGTACTACAGTGTAATGTCTTTTAATCCCGTACTGTGGTGAGGTCGTGTACTACAGTGTAATGTCTTTTAATCCCGGACTGTGGTGAGGTCGTGTACTACAGTGTAATGTCTTTTAACCCCGGACTGTGGTGAGGTCGTGTACTACAGTGTAATGTCTTTTATTCCCGGACTGTGGTGAGGTCGTGTACTACAGTGTAATGTCTTTTAATCCCGGACTGTGGTGAGATCGTGTACTACAGTGTAATGTCTTTTAATCCCGTACTGTGGTGAGGTCATGTACTACAGTGTAATGTCTTTTAATCCCGGACTGTGGTGAGGTCGTGTACTACAGTGTAATGTCTTTTAATCCCGTACTGTGGTGAGGTCGTGTACTACAGTGTAATGTCTTTTAATCCCGGACTGTGGTGAGGTCGTGTACTACAGTGTAATGTCTTTTAATCCCGGACTGTGGTGAGGTCGTGTACTACAGTGTAATGTCTTTTAATCCCGGACTGCGGTGAGGTCGTGTACTACAGTGTAATGTCTTTTAATCCCGTACTGTGGTGAGGTCGTGTACTACAGTGTAATGTCTTTTAATCCCGGACTGTGGTGAGGTCGTGTACTACAGTGTAATGTCTTTTAATCCCGGACTGTGGTGAGGTCGTGTACTACAGTGTAATGTCTTTTAATCCCGTACTGTGGTGAGGTCGTGTACTACAGTGTAATGTCTTTTAATCCTGGACTTTGGTGAGGTCGTGTACTACAGTGTAATGTCTTTTAATCCCGGACTGTGGTGAGGTCGTGTACTACAGTGTAATGTCTTTTAATCCCGGACTGCGGTGAGGTCGTGTACTACAGTGTAATGTCTTTTAATCCCGTACTGTGGTGAGGTCGTGTACTACAGTGTAATGTCTTTTAATCTCGTACTGTGGTGAGGTCGTGTACTACAGTGTAATGTCTTTTAATCCCGGACTGTGGTGAGGTCGTGTACTACAGTGTAATGTCTTTTAATCCCGGACTGTGGTGAGGTCGTGTACTACAGTGTAATGTCTTTTAATCTCGTATTGTGGTGAGGTCGTGTACTACAGTGTAATGTCTTTTAATCCCGGACTGTGGTGAGGTCGTGTACTACAGTGTAATGTCTTTTAATCCCGGACTGTGGTGCGGTCGTGTACTACAGTGTAATGTCTTTTAATCCCAGACTGTGGTGAGGTCGTGTACTACAGTGTAATGTCTTTTAATCCCGGACTGTGGTGAGGTCGTGTACTACAGTGTAATGTCTTTTAATCCCGGACTGTGGTGAGGTCGTGTACTACAGTGTAATGACTTTTAATCCCGTACTGTGGTGAGGTCGTGTACTACAGTGTAATGTCTTTTAATCCCGGACTGTGGTGAGGTCGTGTATTACAGTGTAATGTGTTTTAATCCCAGACTGTGGTGAGGTCGTGTACTACAGTGTAATGTCTTTTAATCCCTTACTGTGGTGAGGTCGTGTACTACAGTGTAATGTCTTTTAATCCCAGACTGTGGTGAGGTCGTGTACTACAGTGTAATGTCTTTTAATCCCGGACTGGTGTGAGGTCGTGTACTACAGTGTAATGTCTTTTAATCCCGTACTGTGGTGAGGTCATGTACTACAGTGTAATGTCTTTTAATCCTGGACTGTGGTGAGGTCGTGTACTACAGTGTAATGTCTTTTAATCCCGGACTGTGGTGAGGTCGTGTACTACAGTGTAATGTCTTTTAATCCCGTACTGTGGTGAGGTCGTGTACTACAGTGTAATGTCTTTTAATCCTGGACTGTGGTGAGGTCGTGTACTACAGTGTAATGTCTTTTAATCCTGGACTGTGGTGAGGTCGTGTACTACAGTGTAATGTCTTTTAATCCCGGACTGTGGTGAGGTCGTGTACTACAGTGTAATGTCTTTTAATCCCAGACTGTGGTGAGGTCGTGTACTACAGTGTAATGTCTTTTAATCCCGTACTGTGGTGAGGTCGTGTACTACAGTGTAATGTCTTTTAATCCCGGACTGTGGTGAGGTCGTGTACTACAGTGTAATGTCTTTTAATCCCGGACTGTGGTGAGGTCGTGTACTACAGTGTAATGTCTTTTAATCCCGTTCTGTGGTGAGGTCGTGTACTACAGTGTAATGTCTTTTAATTCCGTACTGTGGTGAGGTCGTGTACTACAGTGTAATGTCTTTTAATCCCGTACTGTGGTGAGGTCGTGTACTACAGTGTAATGTCTTTTAATCCCGGACTGTGGTGAGGTCGTGTACTACAGTGTAATGTCTTTTAATCCCGTACTGTGGTGAGGTCGTGTACTACAGTGTAATGTCTTTTAATCCCGTACTGTGGTGAGGTCGTGTACTACAGTGTAATGTCTTTTAATCCCGGACTGTGGTGAGGTCGTGTACTACAGTGTAATGTCTTTTAATCCCGGACTGTGGTGAGGTCGTGTACTACAGTGTAATGTCTTTTAATCCCGTACTGTGGTGAGGTCGTGTACTACAGTGTAATGTCTTTTAATCCCGTACTGTGGTGAGGTCGTGTACTACAGTGTAATGTTTTTTAATCCCGGACTGTGGTGAGGTCGTGTACTACAGTGTAATGTCTTTTAATCCCGGACTGTGGTGAGGTCGTGTACTACAGTGTAATGTCTTTTAATCCCGGACTGTGGTGAGGTCGTCTACTACAGTGTAATGTCTTTTAATCCCGTACTGTGGTGAGGTCGTGTACTACAGTGTAATGTCTTTTAATCCCGTACTGTGGTGAGGTCGTGTACTACAGTGTAATGTCTTTTAATCCCGTACTGTGGTGAGGTCGTGTACTACAGTGTAATGTCTTTTAATCCCAGACTGTGGTGAGGTCGTGTACTACAGTGTAACTACTCAGTTGGGCCAGATAATATTTTCATTTTGCTTTGCAAATTTGCTTTTGATTCCCGTAGTAATTTTGTTTCAGTTGGGTAAAATTTGGTTGACTCTGATGAAATGAGTAGGTTTGCATGGATCCTGAGCTGGTGAGGTGTTAGTGTGTGTTCGTGTTAACAGACCTAAGCCTCAGGACCAGCCGAGTCAGGGGTCTGTTTTTCGCTGCTCAGCTCTTGGGATTGGAGAACTTTTGTATTGATGTGAGTTGGGGGTCACTTTGCAAATACGTAGGGCTGGGCGATATGGACAAAATCTAATATCTCAATATTTGTGCCCAATACCTCAATATCAATATTTTGCCGATATTATACTCTTCCAACAAAGAAACTATACATTGTTGTTAGCATCAATTTATTATACATGAAATGTTTTGACGAATGTGGAAAACATATTGAAAAGAAAGTGTAATCAATAATTCAATATTCAAATATTGAAATATTGATTACACTTTCTTTTTAATATGTTTTCCACAGTCGTAAAAACATTTAATGTATAATAAATTGATGCTAACAACAATGTATAGTTTCTTTTTTGGAAGAGTATATCTGGATAAATGTTGATGCTGTCACAAAATGATGTTTTGGATAACCATTTATTAGTAATTTTGACAAAACGACCAAGCAGGTGCAGGCAACAGCTACAACAGTCTAGTAAGAGCAGAAAAATGCAGCCTATTACTGTAATGCAACTATTAAAACCAGAAAAGGCAACACTCATCTCATATTACGGTAATACGATATCCAAAATCTATGACAATATTTTACTTTGCATCTAGATATTGATATAATATCGATATATTCGCCAGCCCTACAAAAACGTAAACTTTCATCGCCTTTTGCATTTTGATCAGGATTCTCTGTCTCGCCCGCATCCCCTCTCTCCGTCATTCTCTCAGTCTATATCTCCAGTCTGTCGCTCTTTCTCTCATAAGCCCGGACCACACCATCAGATTTTTGAAATCTCTTATATGTGAGAAACACCACCTATAATAAAATGAAATCATACTTTTCATCATACTAGGTCCCCTGATGCATGGAGAGCTCAGTTACTTCATGGCTTGGACCCAAAACCACCAATATTGGATCGTAAATATTGAATATATCGAGGGCTGACTACAATAAACTGTTATGTCCAGATGTCATATATTGGACATCACTGTTTATTGCAGTCAGCCCTCAATATTTAACATTGCTGACATGAAATCAGTACGGCCTCAATGGGTTGTCGAGGAGATTAAACAATTCGGCTTTCCTGAGGACTGTTGGAAGGGGTGAGTCAGGCTCGAAATGGGTTGTATTATCCTTTGTTGTGAATTTTAACTGGCTTTACCCCTATTATCCCCAGCGAGGTGGCACCAGCTCTTGCCTCACCCGTGTGGGAGTCTTTATTAGCAGGAATACAGTGATAGTAGTGGAATAGGCCAAAGTCCAGAACTGTAGATAGACAGTCCAGAGGCCTTTTCAAGACCGCAGGAGCCGACGTGAGCTTATATGTGCTTGTCTCCTGAACTGGGGTGCCCCGCCGAGGGCCCGAGAGCTCACGTGTTACTCAATCAAAGGTGTTTCTCTTAATGAGCAAAGATGGCCTCCAACAACCTAACTCTCAAGATTGTGACATCAATTAATGACAGTTTGTTCAAAAAACACACTTTGTGTTTGTCTGAAATACCTCAATCGGTCTGCCTGACATTGTTTACCAAGCAACAAACCCCATCGTCTAGGCCTACAAAGAGCTAAACTTACCTTTGCATCACCATTTAGATCTGAACAGTCATGGCTACCAGATAATGCAGAAAGGAGTGCTAGTTTAATCACTTCATGTATGTTGCAGGATGCCATCTTGAAAGATTGTGAGTGCGCCCGCTCTCGTCCAAAATCAAGCTAAAAGGAGTGCACGGGAACTAACACGGGTGCTTGTGATCGTGAACACGCCTCAGCTCAAGTTGGTAATGATGGAGATAGTTGGGGCGTGTCCACGCCGAGGGCGGAGGCTAGTGGAGAATCCCCCTCGCAGAAGCAGAACTGCTTGACATTAGTGTGTGTGCAGTATGTGGGTTTTTAAGACTGTGTCCAAAGTTAAAATCTGTTTAACTTTGAGCTTCATGAGCGGCGCTTCTCCCCCAGTCAGAGGGTGCGACCAATCACAAGAGAGAATGGATGGAACTTATGTATTCATTGGTCCACTTTCGTTTACAGTTTTTGTGTAAATGTCACATATCAGACCTGATCAGTGGAGCTGTCACTTGTTGTCATAGCAACCTTTCAACACATTTCCTTTTCTGTGTGGAGTCGTGCCTCGCATTCATCAAACACAAGCTCGTCTCCTGTGACCAACCCCCATAAGCAGGTTCGGTAATGAATGGGTGGATGTTTGGATGGATTTTCTGTAATGAATCCGCACCAAATACTTTATTCTGGAGCATTAGGTAAGTCTGTTCATTCTAGAAAATCCATCCATCCATCTTTTCGTCCAGCCTGACCAACTTATTCCTGGTCAGAGCCGCTGGAGCCTGTGTGAACTACTCCTGTGTGTCGCAGCTTGGAGGAAAATATTTATTTGGAAATAAAATCTTTAATGGAACATGTCCAACAGGTCAAACCCCCACCCCTGACCACCACCACCACAAGGCAGGATGTAAACACAGTAAGAGCCTGAGCAGGGGCTTGATGTCGCTGAAATAAGCCAGAAATTTCAAAAATTCAAAGCAAAGTGAAACAGATGACTGTGATGACCCTGGAGACTGACGGGCCCCTGGGAGAGAGAGAGAGAGAGAGAGAGAGAGAGAGAGAGAGAGAGAGAGAGAGAGAGAGAGAGAGGGAGGGAGGGAGGGAGAGAGAGAGAGAGAGTGCAGTAAACCATCGTGCTTAAAGTCAATAAATAAAGATATAAAATAAGCAAGTGAAATAAGCAGCGATCATAGGCCCTGGGAGAAGCCTGGGGCTGGACTGGGGAGCGATGGCAGGTCAGGGGCGCATGAATGGGGGGCTTTGTGCTCAGAAATGGGAACATTAATAAATGCGTAGCTGTGTGCCCTTTCTCTGTGTGACGGCCGTTCTGCAAGAAACGGGCCAAAACGCACATGTCCTCACACTGGCAGTGGGCACCATAATTCATTGGACAGTGACACAGTTTTCATTTGGGTTCTGTACTCCGGTACTTTAAAATTCAGAGTAAACAGGGGGATGAGGTTGAAGTGCAAACTGTCAGTTCTAATTTGAGGGCGTTTTTTCCGTATTAGATGTACTGCTGAGAAAAGGTGGCAGCAACTTTTAAGATTCAGCTTCATATCACATCACCGGACGATGGGTATCTTCCCTGGTGATGCTCTGCCAGGCCCCCACTGCAGCATCTTCACTTCCTGCTTGTGTCAGGGACTCTTTACCTTCAGCGGGTAAAAATAATTGTCCACTAACTTCAGATGCCGCTATTAACTCGGCCAGCAGAACCAAAATAACAAAACAGGTGATTTTGTCCAATTAATTATGGTGCTCTCAGTACTTGCTCATACTCTCACGCACTCAAACTAACTGCTGTACCCGAGACAGCATTGTATAGTCAACGGTTCGCTCTTAAAGGCTGAGGCCCATAAAAGGTTTCCGGATCTTTCTTTTACATCCGCTCAAACTCCCAGTTTCAAATGCGCTCACATTCACTTGTGTATACACACACACTCACACAAACACAAGCTTATGCACACACACACACACACACAACATGCACACACATACCCACGCGCATGCACTCCCATAATAATGCACATTCGTGCGCAGACGTACACTTCCGCATACTTACACAGAGATGCATGCACAACAGGACAGAATACGCTCCCAATTTCACATGCATTAAATATTCACCGACACAAGTGCTTTATGGAAGTGCAGATATCGCACTCATATCGATACATACACACAAACACACAGAATCTAGCACACGCACACATGTACACTCAAACACTGAATCGTACTCACATACACACAAACACACCTCACACACACCGTACACGCACACAAACACACACACCCTTCTATCCTCTATCCTTGTGAGGCCATTACATTGACTTTCATTCATTCTTTGCCTGTCTCTACAGCCTTTCCCTAATGTTAACCCAAACCATTACCCTAACCTTAACCCAAACCATTACCCTAACCTTAACCCAAACCATTACCCTAACCTTAACCCAAACCATTGCCCTAACCTTAACCTATCCCTAATTCTAGCCCTTTCCCTAACCTTAACTAAAAAGTCACGATTGGCCTAGTTGTGAGGTCACATGAAAATGTCCTCACTTCCCAAAATGTTCCCACTCTGTAGGAAAAATGCATTTGGTGGTTCTCACTTTGCAGCAAGTACAAGAACACACACACGCGTGCGCACACGCACAGACAGTTATATGTACAAAACCCAAAACCAGTGAAGTTGGCACGTTGTGTAAATCGTAAATAAGAACAGAATACAATGATTTGCAAATCCTTTTCAACCTATATTCAGTTGAATACACTGCAAAGACAAGTTACTTAAAGTTTGAACTGGTAAACTTTGTAATTTTTTGCAAATATTAGCTCATTTGGAATTTGATGCCTGCAACATGTTTCAAAAAAGCTGGCACAAGTGGCAAAAAAGACTGAGAGAGTTGAGGAATGCTCATCAAACACTTATTTGGAACATCCCACAGGTGAACGGGCTAATTGGGAACAGGTGGGTGCCATTATTGGGTATAAAAGCAGCTTCCCTGAAATGCTCAGTCATTCACAAACAAGGATGGGGCGAGGGCCACCACTTAGTGAACAAATGCGTGAGCTGATTGTTGAACAGTTTAAAAACAATATTCCTCAACGAGCTATTGCAAGAAATTTAGGGATTTCATCATCTACAGTCCGTAATATCGTCAAAAGGTTCAGAGAATCTGGAGAAATCACTGCACGTAAGCGACAAGGCCGAAAACCAACATTGAATGCCCGTGACCTTCGATCCCTCAGGCGGTACTGCATCAAAAACCGACATCAGTGTGTAAAGGACCTCACCACATGAGCTCAGGAACACTTCAGAAAACCACTGTCAGTAACTACAGTTCGTCGCTACATCTGCAAGTGCAAGTTAAAACTCTACAATGCAAAGCGAGAGCCTTTTATCAACAGCACCCAGAAACGCCGCCGGCTTCGCTGGGCCCAAGCTCATCTAAGATGGACTGATGCAAAGTGGAAAAGTGTTCTGTGGTCTGACGAGTCCACATTTCAAATTGTTTTTGGAAACTGTGGACGTCGTGTCCTCCGGACCAAAGAGGAGAAGAACCATCCGGACTGTTGTAGGCGCAAAGTTCAAAAGCCAGCATCTGTGATGGTATGGGGGTGTATTAGTGCCCAAGGCATGGGCAACTTACACATATGTGAAGGCACCATTAATGCTGAAAGGTACATACAGGTTTTGGAGCAACATATGTTGCCATCCAAGCAACGTCTTTTTCATGGACGCCCCTGCTTATTTCAGCAAGACAATGCCAAGCCACATTCTGCACGTGTTACAACAGCATGGCTCCATAGTAAAAGAGTGCAGGTACTAGACTGGCCTGCCTGTAGTCCAGACCTGTCTCCTATTGAAAATGTGTGGCGCAGTATGAAGCGTAAAATACGACAACGGACTGTTGAACAACTTAAGCTGTACATCAAGCAAGAATGGGAAAGAGTTCCACCTGAAAAGCTTCAAAAATTGGTCTCCTCAGTTCCCAAACGTTTACTGAGTGTCGTTAAAAGGAAAGGTGATGTAACACAGTGGTAAAAAGGCCCCTGTGCCAACTTTTTTGCAATGTGTTGCTGCCTTTAAATTCTAAGTTAAAAGTTTCTCAGTTTGAACATTAAACATCTTGTCTTTGCAGTGTATTCAATTCAATACAAGTTGAAAAGGATTTGCAAATCATTGTATTCTGTTTTTATCTACAATTTACATAACGTGCCAACTTCACTGGCTTTGGGTTTTGTAGGTAACATCGCACAGACTAACACGCTCACAGTCTGATACTGTACTTTTTCAGCCACCCGGAGAAAACTGCTCCTGCTTTTTCCATTTCGTCAATTTTAGCCTTTCTTTGGTCTCTTTGTACCCTTTTAATTCCGCTCACACACATACGCACACATTTACACACACGCTAATGTGCGTTCATTCAGTGCCACACAAAACACAGGAACCCCTGTATTTCTGTCTCTGAGTGAAAACTGTTTCTTCTCAAGCTCATTTCTTTCATTAAAGCACTTTTCTTAAAACGCAGGGCCAAAAAACTTCACGTCTCTGCTAAAAAAAACCCTGCGGTCCTGCTGGGTGCTCAACTCAGAAAATAATACAAACAAAATTTCCCAACAAGGGACAGCAGCAGGCCAAAGTAAAGAAACATTAAGATCCCTTTCCACACTTTTCATCTGTGACCTTCCTAAAATAAAGTGCACTCTGTTTCTGAATCGCTTTGAAATCAAGCATAATTATCCTCTCTTCTTCAAGGTGAACCTCTGGATGTTGCTCTTCAGCTATCAGAAGTACTAAGAATAAATAATAAACCATGTAACAATACTGGAAGGTTTTTTGTTTGTCTGGTGTGGAAAGATGCGTTTCTTTCATGTTCTATGGCCCTAGCTGTGTCCAAAACTTTTTTGTTCAGAAACTCGATAGAGCCACAGCCATCAAATAATAACCAAATGCAGGCTGAAATACTTCCATGCTGTGACCAGGAATGGATATTTTACAGATTTTATTTCTGCTAAGGGAAGCCAATAATAGTGAGTTGGAGGGCTTATTTTGTGAATTCAGCGAGTGCTTTAGTCTTGTAATTAGAATTATAATCTTAAGTTATTTTTTTTCCCGCTCAAATAATAAGTAAAATATTAACTTGTTTCAGGTTACTATTGGGCAAATGGAATTTTCTCTCTCCATCTGCAATTAACTCTGAACCCCTTTGCACAGAAAACAATGCCAATTTTTCCTCTTCTGCATGAGCCTATTTAGGCTTTATAACTCCGAATTTGTGTCACAGAGACTGTGGAAAATTATTCCAGTGAGGCAAGACATTTGGAAATTCGGTTACAGAATTATGTAGGAATTACATCTCAGAATTTACGGACATATTGGTGTATATCTGCGCTAAAGGGTTAAATAAGTCAAATTGTCTCTGCTCATTTGCAGTATTAAATGTTAAAGAAGCGATAGAACATCTGAATATACGATTAAAACATAAAACAACAGAAGTTCCAGTGACGCTATATAAAATTGAATCTTAAAAAGGGTACGTCCCTAAATTAAAAAATAATTTGTGGTTCCAATGGAAAGCAGACTCCTGTAACAAGTACACAGGTTTAATAAGCCACATCGGTTACAGTTATGCTGTCATGACATGTGAAACATGGATAAGCGTAAATTACATTTCCCACATCAGTAACACGCGTCCCCCTCTGGTTTCGATGCAAGCAACACATCATCTTCACGTGGAATGAAACAGGCGTCTCTCAAAGTCCTGTGGGATTCCATTCCATATCTGTACGAGCCCGTCACTAAGTTCCTGCTGTGTCTTCGGGGCATGTGGTAAACTTCGGAGACATCCTTCCATCTCATTCCATATGCGCTCGATTGGCGAGAGATCTGGAGAGCGAACAGGCCAAGGGATCACATTCATGTTGTTTTGTTGAAGTGTTTGTTGCAAAATTCGAGCCAGATGCGGTCAGTCGTTGTCATGTTGAAAGAGAACTCCAGGGCCGTGTCGACGCAAAAATGGCAGAACAACGGGATGAATGATCTCGTCACTAACGCTGACCAGTGAGGTTGCCATCAACCAGTAACAAACAGATTCTCTGTCTAGCTGTGATCCCACCCCATACCATAACACTTTCACCACCGAAACAGTCTTGCTCCATGAAACAGTGTTCAGCGTAATGTTCCCGTTGACGGCAGTAAACATGTCTGCGCCACAATGGCTGAGGTTGAAACGAGACTCGTCGATGTCTTTACTGAATTGCTGTCCAACATATACGCTGCCTGCACCACTGTAGACGTAATCGTCAGCGATTGTGGGTCAAAATCAGACGTCTAGTGGATCTTCTGGCGACAATCCTGAAACATCTGAGACGGCGATGTACAGTCTGTGCTGATATTCGCCGAAGTCCAGAGATGGTCCTGGCAGTGACTGCTGCAGGTTGGAATCGATTTTGCAGGTGTGTGGTTTGAATCTAAGGCTAGTAACGGGCGGCCTGCCACATTGAGAACGGTCTCTGACAGCACTTACCTGTTGCCAACGCTGCCATAAAGTCCAAATAGTGTTTCTATGGACGTTGAATTGTCTTGCGACATCCCGTTGAGATGATCCAGCTTCAAGCATACCAATGGCTCTGAGATGTTCATTTTCAGATAGGCGTGGCATCTTCAAACTTCGAGTGAGGATGGAAACATGTTGTTTTTCCCTGTCGCAGTTGTTAACACTAGCAGGAACAATGCATATTGAGTCCTTGCCGCACATGTGCATTTATACCCAGTTTAAGTCATCAAATGCACAATGTTTGCATGAAAGTCACCTTTTGCATGCAAGGCATGCTTTTCTGCAGCGGGTGTGTTTGTGTGACTTATTTTCATATTTTCATAACAGATTTGAATACCAGACATTTTTTTCTGCAGGACAACTCCTGAAAATTGGTGTCACAGGAACATTTGCTGCTGAGTATATGTATAGGGAATATTCAGAATGGTTTAATGTTTGGTTACAAACCAGAGTACAAACCAGAATGATATCAGTGGATGAGCATTCTGACAGAGAGCCAAACCTGGGTAAAATGGTGCTTTACTTCTGTGGGGTAATGCCACTGAGGACCACTGTGTCTCTACTTGTTAAAAACTTTTATTTAACCGGACCGGTCACTTACAAACATATTTTTATTCACAAGGACTGTCTCAGAGAAAAGCCTGGGGGAACGTTCCATTTTGGTTGTGCGTCAAACATTCAGGGCAATACAGCAGAGTTCTTGCAAATTTCATATCGCCGTAAGCAAGTCAGAATCCAGAGCCCCGCTCTACCATGGCCATTTTAGCAACCTACAACTTGGCTCCCTTACCATTCCTACTGTGACTGTACTACTATGGGGTTGGCAGCATCAGATTAACCAATCACATACCTTCATCCAATGTGCCCCGCCCTCTTTTCATTGGCAGAATTTCGAATGGGAAGGAGTACGTGGCCCAGGTTCAGGAAAGGAGCGCAGCCAAGAAGATTTACGATGCAGCCAAGAAGAAAGGGAAGACTGCCGGGCTCGTGGCAACCAAGTCAGTGTGATGCCGCCAAAACAGGGCCAACATTTCCGCCACCATGATGTAGCTGTGATTCTGCCGGTGATACTGACTTTTTATCATGTCTGGATGGCTAATAGCATCTGCATTTTGATCACTACAACGTAATTGTGATAGATCCGCCATTTATTTGACCACCGAGTAGCTTCTGTTGGATGGCCTTAATTTCAGTTTCCACTGAGCAACGATGATCCTACTGATATTTGAACTTCAAGTCGAAATGACACTACTGATTTCTTCACCATCAAGCAATAGCTGTAATACCGCCAATATGTTGTTCATCATGGAGTAGCTGTGCTTGAATTTTGGGGTGAATTTGATCAGAGCTACTGCGCTGCACGCATAATGTTGGCATTAACGCACATATTCTACGGCAACGAAAGTATTAGCCACATAAAATTGACCCATGACTGAATCATGCTTAGCATTTTTAGAGCACATTCGCAAACTAGAGTGGCACTCGGAGAATGATAGTCCACTCTTCTGTGATTCGTATATCTGCAAGCCCAGCATTTCTCTAATTGGCTATGTTTTGTCACTATTGAACTTTATTACCACCTACTGGATTTTAAGATGGATGACATTTATTCCTCCTTGGTGGTTAAGTGCTGTATCTTGCAATGTTATCAAAAGTAAAAAAATAATTTGTGTATCCACTCTGTGATTCAAATCCACTCCAAAACCTAATGGTTTCTTCCTCCGCCAATAGTACACGATTGTACTAAGTTTCAGGCCTGTAGTTTTTCTGTGATTCTGTTAACTACCCACCAGCCAATAAACATGCATGATCACATAGCCTCCACGGCAGAGGTGAAAAACTGTACTTTTCGAAGGGTTAGGTAGTGGTGTTTTAATTGGGCGATTGGTTGATGGACAGGGCGGTTAACGAATGGTGTTTGTTCCAGGGAGCGGGAGGTTGAGAGGTTTCGGGTCGCTGTGAGCGTGCCCTCGGGGGCGCGCCTGTCCTTCTCCCTCACCTACGAGGAGCTGTTGTCACGGCGACTAGGGCGGTATGAGCTGGTGTTGGGGTTGAGGCCTGGGCAGCCCGTTCAGAACCTGACACTGGAGGCGAGCGTGATGGAACGATCCGGAATCCGCTTCATACGCGCCTTACCCCTGCGCACCAACCGCCTGCTGACCAATGCTGTCTCAGGTACAACAGTGTGTGTGTGTGTGTGTGTGTGCGTGTCTGTGTTTTGCCACCCTGACACTTGCACATTTTTTGTTCCCGCAATGCTTCGTGGCAATGATTAAAGTCTTCGGGACCGAGCGTGAGGAGTGTGTGAAGGGTGCGGAGGTGTGTGCCATGTCGTAGAGAGAATTTTGAAATGTTCTAAAATTCGACACGCATTCAGCACATAATGTTCGTGCCATGTGCCTGCCGCTTGCGTGAACCATCTGTGAACACTACGTCAACTTTCCGCGAATACTGCCGACGGTGCGTGTCAATGCGTGTCATGTCAGGGTGTTGTCACGAGTTCTTCACGTGATCATGGCACGCCCAGCTCACGCATAGTTCGCACACATCACGAACCATTCGCGCATGGCAGGAACTCCTCACAAAGAGTGCACGCATTATTGGTTGCGCATTGTGTAGGCAGAGCGTAACTTATGTGTGTACAGTGCCAAACAGGACACAAGCAAGGCTCCGCTGCGTACCTCCGAAATGGCATATCTTGCCACGATGCATTGCGCGGCATTGCGGGGACAAAAATCGTGCAAGTTTCCGGGTGGCATTAGTCTACAGAATTAATCAAAAACTCTTCCACAAATGAATGAAAATGTTATGGGAAGTTAGACTGTGCAAATGGGAAGAGGTGATTCAATTTCCAGATCAATTTGGATACAGATCTAGATTCTGCCACTGATTATAAGTGCTAGTGGATCAGAATCTGTTGGAGGACATATGCGCTGTGTGACTGCCCTCTAGTTTTCTTTATGTTGACTGTTAAGGTTTTTTTTTTTTTTTTTTTTAAACAAGACTGAGAGAGGGCCATCATCTTCTGGACCAAGTTTTCTGTAAAACAGTTGGCATTTAGCCTCGTGGTGTTCCAGGGGAAGTCTAAGCACATTTGATTTCTCAAGTATCTCAGCCAATTGGTTGATAAAAATGTTAATTACCATTGGAATTAAAATGCAACCTTGCCTAACAGCTCTACATTGGGTTCTCTGACTCCAAGAGCTAATTTTAATTTTTTTTCCTCTCTCTCTCTCTCTCTCTCTCTCTCTCTCTCTCTCCCCCGCAGGTGAGGCGGAGGTCCCTACCTCCACTCAGGTGGTCCGCACGCCTCACTGTGCCCAAGTGCGCTACACTCCCACCCTGCAGCAGCAGACCAGCTTCTCCTCAAAGGGCCTCAACGCTGACTTCATCATCCAGTACGATGTGGAACTGAAGGACCTGATGGGGGATGTGCAGGTGAGGGTTACGTACCAGGGTCATCATTCTCATCGCACGCCGTTCGACGTTTGAGTCAACAAATCAATTTTACAGAGATGCATTGGGGGAATGTCCTCTGTTCAGAGCATCAATCTGTCTCCTATTCTCTCGATCTAGCACCTTCTGAGAGACTTTTTACGCCTTTGCCAGGATGTAACACGTTTTTTCCCGCATTTTTTTTGTTTGTTCGTTCATCAGTTAACGGGATGATGCAAAAAGTAGTGGATGGATGTCAATGAAGTTTTGTATGTTGATAGATACTGAGCTGAGGACAAGTTGATTAAATATTGGTGAAGATCGAACTCATATTTTTGATCCAGGATCAGAAAGAAGTCCTATACGAGTGAAGACAACACTGTCGCACTCGTAGTGTCACCTGACATCAGTGTCACGTTACACTAACACCCACATCAGCCGTCAGGTTTCTTTATGCCAGGATAAGTCCCAATCCCAACCTCCACCAACCAATTTCACAATAGCGGAAGTCATGCACTATCCGAGTGCCCTCTGGTTGGTTGTGGGCTTGCTTTGGCAAGCTGAACACGAGAATTCTCTCCCGTCACTCTCTTTCATTAGATCACATGGATTGCTAAGGCAGATTTATCCCAATAATACAGAGTAAGAACATAGAAGGTCACTAGAACAACCACAGAACACTGGTCAGGTAAGGAACAGTTTTCATGAAGCATCAGTCATCCATTGCTGTGAATATCATCTAGTTCTCAGGTAAACATTATGTTGTGCTAATTATAAACTGGAGGCGAGGCATTATTAAGAGATGGGATAATGAGTTGCAACATCAGGTGAGGACGCATGTACTAATGAAAGTGCTTGAAGATTATGACTCAACTGTTACCATACTAGAAAGAAAAAAATCTCTGTCTGCGTGTGTTTGTGTTTAATTGTCCTGCACATATCTCTAGAGCCGTTTGTTTTATTGACTTCAAACTTGGTGGGTGTGTTACTGAGGAAGTATGGAAGTGTAGTATTAAGTTTCAAGTTTTTTGGTTCAACAGTTCTTGAGAAATTAAGAATGCTGCAAGCACCTATACTGCATAAGCAGCAACTGAATGGGCATTGCTCTATGCTGTGCAAGCAGCAATTGAACAAGCTCTATATGCTAGACTAAGGGTAACCATTCTGCTTGAGAGTGGACTTAGTCAAAGAGAGTCGTCTTCAGGAGGTCGCTCTGCCGCTGGTGCGTGAGAGATGTGCCGTGGTCAGCAGGATGGCAGGACCTGAACCCTGCTGCAGCATGACCGTCAGTTTTGTCTTTTTGTTTCTCCGTCTTAGATCTACGATGGGTACTTTGTGCACTATTTCGCTCCTCGGGGCCTTCCGGTCGTGCCCAAGGATGTCATCTTCGTCATTGACATCAGCGGCTCAATGACGGGAACCAAAATTAAGCAGGTGGGATATTTTGCTGTTGTCTAAAACTGAGCTGGGTGGTGTCGTGATTTTCCATGGCTTCAGTGGGCATCCGAAGCCTTTTATCTCCAGAGTCTGACTTTAATGGGTTGATTTTGACTGACATGACATTCCGTTACCATGCTTACTGACAAGTTGACAAGTGAGCTTGTCTGACTCGATCGGCAAGTCTTGAAATGCATCTCACCTTGGTAATATTTTTTGACGTATTTAGCCAAAATAGTGATGGACATTAGATTTTGAGTCTGATTGTGGGACTAAATTGCTTATCCAGGTTGATAATTATTTGGCAAACTTTGTGGATTGAATATTTTCACTGTAATGTGTGAGATGAAGAAACATGATCGGAGGGTGATGTGTGTGTTTTCCTGCTCAGACAAAGCAGGCCATGAACACCATCCTGAGCGACCTGAGGGAGGGCGACCATTTCAACATTATCACCTTCTCCGACAAGGTACACCCAAAAACCTAATACTCTGGTCGGTATTTTCTTTGGGCTCTGAGTCGTCATGAACATAGCTTGAAGGCCGATCCAGTCATTTTGGTTTCTGATGAGTTTGCAGCTGGTGGTCCTAATCGGATGGGGGCGCTTCGAGTTCTTGACTTTTTACACTTCTGTCACTTTTCGTGCGTGGCTGTGCTCCACTGTCTGAGTTCTTGTGATTGCTGAGGTTAGCATGCTGCTACGGTGGCAATGTCAGATGCATCTGAGGCAGCGCAGGGATAGTTTACTCAGCAAATTCATTTCCATGACTGATTAGTGTTGATCTGCCCAGAGGATTGGAACGCAGATGATGTTAGATGTCGCTGAGAGCAGAGTCAGTCTGATGCTCATTTAAACACCTATTTTCCCCTTTTGATGGGGCTGTTTAACATGAAAATGGGGATTTGCATGTATTTCTGTGTTTCCATGGAATGAACCTTCAAAATTGATTAGTCATGACGTAAGGAAGAAAAATCACTTCCACTTTTCCCAAAGACGTTGTTCTGAAAAGCCGACTGCCAGCCATGTGAAACGGGTCGGGTTTCTTAATTATGGACTGTCAGAGAGAATAATCAAGCAAATTCATTTTTCAAAATTTTTTTTCTGGAATAGTGCCTTCAAGGGGCTTGAGGATCTTTATTGATATTTTTATCGGGTGAATAATTCTGTCTTAAATACCATGTCTTTGTATTTCTGTTCCCTGGATGAGGGTAAAACTGTATTGCGGAGCGAGACGAGTGCGGCTTCACGGCGTGTGCTGTGCCTGTGTCTGCAGGTCCACACCTGGAGGAAAGGTGGGACAGTACAAGCGACTCGGCAGAATATCGGCGAAGCCAAGGAGTTCGTCAAGAAAATCAGCGCAGATGGCTGTAAGTGCTGCGTCGCCAATGGTAGACAGGCCTGTCTAGAACAACCCCAATTCCAAAAGAGTTGGGACAAAGTGTAAATTGTGAATAAAATCAAAACACAATGACTTTCAAATCACTGCAGCCAGTATTTTATTCACAATAGAACAGAGAAAAATAGCAAATGTTGAAACTGAGAGATTTTACAATTTTATCCACTAAATGAGCTCATTTTAAATTTGATGGCTACAGGTCTCAAAAAAAGTTGGGACAGGGGCCTGTTTACCATGGTGTAGCATCCCCTCTTCTTTTTAACACAGAGTGGAGGCGTCTGGGCATTGAGGAGACAAGTTTCTTGAGTTTAGCCATTGAAATTTGATCCCATTCTTGTTTAATACAGGCTTCCAGCTGCTGGAGAGTTTTTTGTCTCCTTTGAAGGACTTTTTGTTTAATTATGTGGCAAATGTTCTCAATCGGTGAAAGATCAGGACTGCGGGCAGGCCAGTTCAGCACACGGACTCTTCTACTACGAAGCCATAGTGTTGTAATAGCTGCGGTATGTGGTTTTGCATTGTCCTGCAGAAATACACAAGGCCTTCCCTGGAATAGATGTTGTCTGGAGGGGAGCATATGTTGCTCTAAAACCTTTATATACCTGTCAGCATTCATGGTGCTTTTTAAAACATGCAAGTGTCCCACACCATATGCACTCATGCATCCCCATGCCATCTGAGATGCTGGCTTTTGAACTGAACGCTGATAACAGGAGGGGTGGTCTTTCTCCTCTTTAGCCCGGAGGACATGATGCCCATGATTTCCTACAAACACTTGTCCGACCACAGGACACTTTGCCACTTTGCTAAAGTCCATTTTAAATGAGCCTTGGCCCACAGAACAGGGCGGCGCTTCTGGATCATGCTCAACAATGGCTTCCTTGCATGACAGAGTTTTAGGTGGCATCTGTGGATGGCACGGAGGACTGTGTTTACAGACAGTGGTTTCTTTAAGTCTTCCTGGGCTCATTTAGTAATGTCAATGACAGAATCATGCAGGTGAGTGATGCAGTGGCGTCTGAGGGCCCAAAGATCACAGGCATCCAGTAAAGGACTTCGGCCTTGTCCCTTACGCACAGAGATTTTTCAGTTTCTCTGAATCTTTTGATGATGTTATGCACTGTCAATGATGAGACCTTCAAAGCCTTTGCAATTCGATGTTGAGGTACATTGTTTTTAAAGTATTCCACAATTTTATTTATTTATTTATTTTTTTTTCCCCAGCCTTCACAGGTTGGAGAGCCTGTGGCCATCTTTACTTCTGAGAGACTCAGCCTCTCTGAGACGTCCCTTTTATAGCCAATCATGTTACTCATCTGATGCCAGTTAACTTAATTACTTGCTAAATATTCTTTCAGCTGATTCTCTTATATATTAATTGCTTTTTTCCACTCTTCTTTCCCTGTTTCCCAACTTTTTTGAGACCTGTTGCTGCCAAAAAATGTGAAATAAGCTCATTTTGTGGATAAAATGGTAAAATGTCTCAGTTTCAGCATTTGAAATGTTATCTATGTTCTATTGTAAATAACATATTGGCTCATGTGATCTGAAAGTCATTGCATTTTGATTTTATTCACAATTTATACTTCGTCCCAACTATTTCAGAACGGGGGGTTTCTAGAATCAGGACCGATCATGGGGTTGGGGCTAAACCATAGGCTTGAGAAGCAGGAGTCGGGTCAGTCAGACACTCGCGAACGTCGTCAGATACACCTGTTCACCCGTCTGTTATCTCACCGGCATATTCCTGGGGTCACATGGCTCCTGAGGCTACATCAGTGTCCCAGGTGAGAGGCGGGGACACATCAGGGACAGGCTGCCAGTCCATCTCAGGGCCCCTGGGCCAATCACAAACGCATTTTTAAATTTATTAGTAATTCGTGGTGTCTGGTTAGCACTGAATGTCTTTGGACTGTGGGAGTAAACACAAGTGAACATGAATTGAATATGCTCACTCCACACAAGAAGGCCCAGGCCAGATTAAAATTGATGACAGTGCGACTAACTGTAGCTCCCTGTGTTCTCACCAGATGTCACTGAAGTAAACTATGGCCAGTGGCTCTGCACAGCATCAAGTTATGTGACCTCAACAGAGTGGTGTCAGTTTTTAATCACTGAAGTCCCATGTACTTAATATTACTCAAGCACTGCCCATATTTGTATTTTGTTGAGAACAATTAAAAAAGCCTCAACTTGTGGTCAAAAGCAAAATATAATCTTTTCTCGTCAGTATAAATTTGCTCAATTCAGTTCAGTTCCGATTTATTAATTTCCCAATAATAATGCAGACTTCAGGGCATATAAACAAAATTAAAACAATAACACCATCCATAAGTCAATATAATAAATATACTCAGTAACAAAAGTTCAGCAACACATGATATGAATGCACTGTAAACGAGTTAACTACAGTGAAATGTGTTTTCATATGTCTGTCTACAGGGAACAATTAGACATCCATGAATGTCTGACACATTTGTGACCTAAATAGATGAGACGAATAAATGTCGCTCCGAATGTGTGGGGCTGGTTCGCCAGTTTCCCCAAGACTGCTCTTTTCCCTCAGTAGTGAGTGTGACGCCCACTGGCCTGTTGAATCGCTGTCATTCGGTCACGTCATGGTGACGTCATAATGAAGTGCTCTTCACGTGCCATCGTTTTATGTGGTCTACCGCTGTGGGGTCGGTCTTTGACGGTCCCAGTCTGTGCCATGCGTGAAATGGTGCTGTGGTGGAAGTTAAAGTGCTGCCTGACTTATCACAAGCTCATTCCTGACCTTAACATGACTTTTTTACCTTTATTTAACCAGGTAAGCCCCTTTGATATTGAAATCTCTTTATCAAGGGAGGCCTGAGGGTTGAGGGCAATTTGCACAGCCAGGTAGATCAGGGATGATCAGGGGGCAGGTCGAAAGAGCCAGGTGGGGACTTTAACCATGACACCGGTGAACCCCCTACTCTTATCGATAAGTGTCATAGGATCTTAAATGGCCACAGTGAGGCAGGACCTCGGTTGAACGACTCATCCGAAAGGTGGCATCTCCTTCAATTCAGTGTCCCCATCGCTGATTATTCCACCAGAGGGAAGATCACAACCTACTGGCCCCCAACACCTCTGCCAGCAGCAGCTTGGTTTTCCCAGATGGTCTCCCATCCAAGTACTGGCCAAGCCCACACCTGCTTAGCTTCAGCCTTGTGGCTGGAGCTGATTGAATGGTGGTATGGCTGCTGACTTCATGTGGGTATCTTCAGACTTTCCTCAACGTCGCCCCATAATTTTGATTTTGGGCTTTACAGTATTTTTTGTGCAACAAAGAGCACCCAAAACATGTCAACCAGGTTTTAAAGGGGTTGGAGTGACAGGATATATCTGGGCCGTGAATTGTACAAAATCATGTGCAAAGCAAGTGTAAATGATCATGTGATTTACAGGATTTAGTGTAATTAGGTGTGTTGGTGAGATACGTTCGGTTTTATAAAGACTATGTAGTTTGCCATTTCATTTTATTTTCTTTTTTTCAACAATGCTTGAAATAATATTTTCATTGCTGAGTATAGCATAGATAAAATGAGTAATGGCATCGTAAGCCAATTAAAATTCAATTAGTGCAGTTTTAAACGGAGCAATGAAGCAGAGGTACCGGTGTGCGATATCATGAACCTTGCCTTGCATTCAAACGCGAGATGGCTGACGGAATATTAAAGTATATGAAATGGTTGGTTGTGATTTTGGGCATCTCAACCCAGAACCTGCAGTGACGGGGACAAATTGAGTGTGTAAAGGATCTTGAGTCTAGAATAGTCTGAGGTTTTCCTCAGGATCTGCCCAGAGACATGCCCATCTGTTTATCTCCAATTACAATGCTGCCCTGATAAACTATTCTGAACCCATTATTTTTGTCCTTAACATTCAGGGCACCAAACCATCACCGAATAGAAAAATACTAATTCAACATAAAATTTGTCATTGTTTTACATTTTTGGTTATTGATGCCGAAAAATGTAATTTTATTTCTCGCAAATCTTGAGTGGAACTGCTTAATTGGTAATAATTTTTATTTAGATTATAAGTCTATGCAAGATTTTGGTGTAAATATTTATGAAAGTATGAAAAGCAGGAATTCAGTATGAAAAGCAGGAATTCAGCCTGCATGACGGTCCTTTCTCTCCAATCCTTAGTATTATTAATCCCCCCCCCCACAGGGACGAACATTAACTCCGCCCTGCTCACGGCGGCGCAGCTGGTTAGCCCCTCCTCGACCCACGCGGGTCGGCAGGAGTCAGGGGTCAAGCGAGTGCCGCTGGTGATCTTTCTGACGGATGGCGAGGCGACTACTGGAGTAACGTCGAGTGAGAACATCCTGCGGAACGCTCGGATGGCGCTGGACGGAGCCTCGCTCTTCGGCCTGGCGTTCGGGGACGATGCGGACCTCCCGCTGCTGCGGCGACTGGCGCTGGAGAATCGTGGAGTCGCCCGCACCGTGTACGAGGACGCGGATGCCGTGCTCCAGCTCAAGGGCTTCTACGACGAGGTGGCCAGCCCCCTGCTCTCTGACATACAGCTCTCCTACCTGGATGACCAGGCCTTCGACGTCACCCAGGCCCTCTTCCCAAACTACTTCGAGGGCTCGGAGCTGGTGGTCGCTGGGCGGGTGAAGCCGGGGATTCGGGACCTAAAAGTGTCGCTAACAGCTGTGGACGCCACCCACAAGCTGAGACTGGAGAACGACGTGTCGATCAGCCGGCCGCAGGGGAACGACACAACAGAGTCGCTCACTTGCCCCGGCGGCACTGACGCCATCTCCAGCTTCGTTCGCCGCCTGTGGGCGTATTACACCATCAAAGAGCTGCTGCAGGCCAAGCTGAACACGACCGACGGCCCCACTCAGCGCCTGCTCGCCGAGAAGGCCACCAACCTCTCCCTCAAGTACAACTTCGTCACCCCGGTCTCGTCTCTGGTGGTAGTGAAGCCGGACGCAGATGAGATGACCCCAAACACCACAACAACCCCGACTCCGACCACTACCACCACCACCACCACCACCGCCACCGCGAGCACCACCACGGCACCCCCCATCCGCGCTCCTCCGTCCATCGCTAAAACCGCCTCCCCAAAAACCACCAATGGCAAAAAGCTTGGCTCCAGCACCCGGAATGGCAAAAGCAAACCCGACCGCCCACCCAATACCAAACTGCCTCCCCCATCTGGGATTCACACCACAGGACGCCCCCTATCGCCCCCGCCCCACAGGGAACTTCCTGCTGCCCCGAGTCCTGGCAAAACTGCTGCTCCTCTCCAGCCCAAAAAATCCACAACCCCTCAGCCTACCACCATCAAGACTTCCCCATCGCCCGTCTCCGGGAGAACCACCAGCCCACCGCCCGACTCTCTCAAATCTACTCTCCCTCCCCTCAGCCCCCCGGCCAGCTCTGTCAAAACAGTGCCTCCTGGTGGAAAAACGGCCACCCTTCACCCCAGTTCTACTAGAACTACCCCCACATCCCCAACTGGGAAGTCCCCCCGACCGTCCTCTTCTTTGCTGGAAAGTGGGACGGCGCCTCCAGTCGACATTCAGCATCCAGATCGCACCACCATCGTGCTCTCGGCGCCTGCTTCATCCACGGCTCTGCCCGACGGTAATCCCACACCTGGTGGGGTGGCTACCCTGATCGCGGCCACCTTCGTCCCCATGCCGAGGGCCACCGAGGCGCCCAAACTGTGGGAGGCAGCTGGAATGCTGGGTAAGACCTGCCCTCCTCGTCTGACCCAACGTAGAAACACCTGGCATTTGGACATTAGCAAGAGCCCCAGTGCATTAGCTAGCAGATTTTGTTGGGAACGAAAACTTCAGTTTGCTTTTTGATGCGCTCGAATCGCAGCTTCAGGGTTTTATTGTGAAAATGATCTTAGGCTACATTAGCATGTTAGGAGCAATAACTTAATCAGTTAGAGGGTTTTATGTGTATTTTGCTTTTATAGTGGACAACAGCACAAGCTGCGTCGCCATGTTAGCTGCAGTAGCTGCAAAGCTTGGGAACAGGGACGTTGTCTGGTCAATTTAATTTTATTAGCAAATTCACATCCATTCCTGCCATTCAGGCCTTTAACACATATTAAAAACTTCAGTTGAAGCATCTTAAGATTTGTAGTTAAGATGGAAGGAAGAAAACAGAATGCAATTAAATGTTTAATATCACAGCTGGGGTTTCATTCCCCGCCTATACGCTCTCAGTTCACACCCCATCTCAGTATAGTGCATCAGTGCAGAGCAGAGTCAGGTTGCCCACTCTTTAAATAAATGAATGAATGAATTTACCAACTGTAAATAAGAGAGTAAATATGAGAATTCTTTCTGTTTTTGAGCAATCCTTTCATGTGCTCGTCCTCTAGAGCAAAGGTCTTAGTCTTGCTCTTCTCACCCAGTGGTCACACATGACAGTGCGAGCGCAGGATGGAAGAGGTCGTGCTCAAACACGGGGGTCACAGCAGATAAATGTAGCACTCAGCTGGGAGAAGCCTCTCTCTCTCGCTCTCTGGTTTTTTAAAACGCGTCTGGTCGTATCTTTTCCCCATTTTCACTCCGTCTCCGACAGTAAACCCTCAGGCATGTGACCGCAGTTGAGCTCGCAGTCATTGAACCATTTTTGCGTGGCTCAGTTGCCACCCTTTCCTTTGAACTGAGGAAACCGCTCTCAAGGTGTGACTTTAAGATAATTATCCCACAGTAACTGGGCCGCAGCATCTTTGTTCAACGACACATCAGGTTTTATGTCAGATAAATATTTGCGTTGGATTCAAGTGCTTCTGTACAAGACGCCGGGCTTGTGATTTGGAACCATGTGCATAAAGAACAGCTTCTGCTGGCCAATAGCCAATGGTGCTGCTGATTGGCTCTGAAGGCTAATTTATAGGAGCTGCGATGTACAGCCCTGGGATTTTTGGCATCAGAGGATGGTTATTGAGAGTGGGTACCTCGATGGGAAGAAATGAATCAGAATAAGAATATAATTGGATCACAATCTGTGAAACTTTGAAAAATATTTGTCCCTAGAGAGAAAATTGGGTAAAGAAGTTTTCTGAAAGTATGGCCGAAAATAATGATTTCACCCCATTTAAGTCATGGAATGGAGAATTATAATTTTACCCCAGTGCGGTCATAAAATGGAAAATCTTGAATTCGCCTCGGTAAAGTCATAGAATGTAAAATAACAGTGTCACCTCAGTGAGGTCATAAAGTGGACGGTTATTAACCACAGTGAAGGGTGGATGGGAAAGGAGTTTTTCACACCTGGGACTGTGTAGGCCGCAGTACCTCAGGAGACCACAGGGGGAGCCCTGATTCGCCTCCCCCAGGGCCCCTTTCTGGTAAATTTGGCAGACTCAGCTGAACAAAAAGAACACAGATGAGTGTGTTGAGTTTTGGGGTCCAAAAAAAAACCTTACGTATGAAGAATTGCACTCATATTAACAGCACTTTTCATGAACTGGAGCTGGGAGGAGAGTCGCTGCTTGAATTGTCCATTGAGTGCCTTGAGTTTTTATTTTCCTAATCACTGACCTCAGTGACGCCCTGTTTTCTCTTCCCTTTGCAGACGTGTCCACTGTCGTCAAGGTTGCCGAGAAAGGTACACATCTGAGTAACTGGCCTGGGGCTAGTTTCACGAGATTTATGACACTCAAGCTGACGTCCGCCAGATGGATTTCACTCGCTTTTTTTGGAGCGTTTCACAAAGGCATTGCAGTAGCAAGTGACAAACTCCCAGAGCAAGGGCGTTCACGCGCACTAGCTGTTAGATCACCAGTTCTGCTCCTTTGCATGGCTCATTTGTGTTGTTCTGCACTGGAGTATAGCATTACCCGCTCTGTTAGGGAACTTGAGAATCTAAATCTTTAAAGTGAGGTGGAATATTCAGCCAGCAGCCATTTGAATTAGAGGGGGCTACATTGTAGGCCTATTATACCTATTATAAAATGTTTTCATTATTATTGTATTTGAAGTATTACATCTCCCCGGCACCCCAAGCCAACACTTCAGAGCAGCAAAGCATTTTTTATATTAGTTATATTCAAATTAAAATGTGCGACTGTTGTCCCGCGGTGATCCGTCCGTATTGTCCCCTGTAACAAAGTAACAGACGGGTCACAGTTTCTCCGACTGTTGCTTTGGCGTGTGCCCTCAGTATTTAACTGAAATATCTATCCGATACACTTTGTAATTGGCACAAACAACTTGGAAAATAATGTTTGCAAAGGCGACAGGCTGCCGTTTGTAGACTTCAAAAGTGAATTTGCACTCAGTCAATGTCCTGATTTGATTTTATTCATGCGTCACCTGCGCAAAGAACTACTGCCGACCAGACGTTTGTCGAGTTTCACTTGACAGCTGTGTTGGCGATGAAGTGAGTGGGCTATGAGAATACAGTGTCCAGGACTGAGGAGTCCGTGGGCAAAATCCATTATGTTGTCTGAACAAGAAAGCTGTCAGTCGAACGAATTTCCAAGGCTTAAAAAAAGACAAATGAGTTTTTCAGAACTAGAGCCCAGTGAGCAGAGGCTAATTTGTGTTTTAGCATCTACTTCTCAAAATCTCTCTTTCTGTGGAAGAGCCTAAATAATTTCAGGATAAAGTAGGATTTTTCCTATAATACAGATGTTAGAATAAACGGCTGGTTACGCATTTTACTGTAAATACTTTAATTACTAATTAAAAGAAGTGTAAATGGGTTCGAGCCCCAGTCATACCATCCGGCAGTGGTTGGCAGCTTTTCCTGAAGTAGCGCACAATTGGCCAATGTGCTATAGGGATGCAAATTGGGAAGGGTCTGCCGGGAAGGGTAATATTAGTTGCTTTGTTCATTGCTTAGGCGCCTTCGTTTGGCCAGACGGGCGCTCGTCAGGAAGATTCTAAGCTTGTTCACGTCCAGGTATCCTCCGCCCTCGTTCTGAACGTGCGAGGATTCAGCCAATGAGTGTATAAGAAGCAGTGGCTGACAGGCGTGTGCTTTGGAGGAGAGCCGTGAACTGTCTTCACTCTCCTAAATTGGCAACAGGGGGTCACATTTGCGAAAACCTTGTGCATAGTTCCCCAGTTGGACATTCCAGATTCGGGTGGGATTGGAGATGCCAAATTAAAAAAAAAAAAAGGAAGAAAGAAAAAAAAGTAAATGATAAAATGTCCTGTATTTACGAAATAGACTTGATGTAGGAGTATGGACAGCATACTTTTTAAAATGACTAATGCATAAATAAATAGATAAATAAATAAATAAATACTGCGGTTTCTGAGGAAATTAAATTAATCTGCCGTAACACTAACATCTGTCTGTTCTCCATCGAGGTCTATCAGCTGACTCTTGATTTTTCACATGAATGACATTCAGAGAGTTGGGGATATCATGAGTAAGTATCCCAATCTAATCCTATTTCCCTTCTATTTCAGATTTGGACCCTGACACAGGTGGGGAGTCGCCATTCAATCAGGCAGATTAAATTGTAGATTAAATCTGTCCTCATTGATAGTTTTGACGATAAGGATTCTGGGTAATTATGGCTAGGAGGAGCAGGTATTTGGCCACTGATACTGGCGTGAGGTCCAGGGTACTGGTGTCTGGCTGGAATTATAGATGCTTTTTGCAGATCTGTTATGTATCGATTCACAGTTACGTTCATATTGCACTGTTTTGATCGACCTGTGATGACTTAACCCTTTCAGTGCCGTGGGTAACTGTAGTTGCCCAATGATGTAAGATATCAAAGTCAGATGCTGTTGAAAAACTATCATGTGGCAACTTGTTTAAAAGAGCTCCTGCGGGGGAGCTCTTTAAAAACAAGTTGCCACATGATAGTTTTTCAACAGCTCAGGATAATTACTTTTTTTATTCCTTAAAAATGTATTCGGCACTCAAAGGGTCAAAGCATCTGCTGAAGTGACAATTACCAATGTGTGCACAGCCCCCTGGGAGACGCACAGCACTCCTGTTCCGCCAGAACACCAGCCATGCAGCAGCTGAGGTGGAGAGGACGATTTTATTAACTGTAGAAATCAGGATGATTCGGCAGTGGGTTGAAAGAGTTGGATTATAGAATTTATCCTCAAAACTAGGTAAATGCCTCACAGAATCAAAGTTAATAACATAACATAACATAACATAACATGAATGGCGAGAACAGGCCGTTCAGCCCAACTACGCAGTTTCTTTATACTATCGTGAATATATCCCTTCACATACTCAATGACTCAGTGGTATCTAGCTTTAAGTCAAGCCTGCTCTTGAAAACCCCCAAGGTCTCTGCCTCTGCAATATGGTCAGGCAAGCTATTCCACATTGAAATTACTCTTTGGGTGAAGAAATATTTCCGAATATCAGTGCTAAATTTACCTTTGGTCAACTTCCATTTGTGAACCCGAGTTCTACTCATAAGACTTGGTCGAAGGAATCCTACATAATTCACTTTGTTAATCACTTTAACATATTTAAAGACCTCAAAATCAAATCACCCCTTAGTCTCCTTTTCCTAAGACTAAAGAGATTAAGGATCTTCAGCCTCTTCTCATAGCTTTCATCTTTTATACCTGGAATTAGCTTAGTGGCTCTTCTCCGAACTTTCACTGGAGCCTCTATGTCTCTCTTAAAGTATGGTCCCCAGAACTGTACACAATACTCCAGATGTGGTCTGAGGAATGTGTTGTACAAAAGTATCATCCGGAGGAGGGATATGGGCTGTAGACCATTGATTCTGGTGGGTAATGCTTGTAGCGTTAAGATCATTGATCATGGAGTTAATTCAGTGGTACTAACAATTTTATACCGTAAATGAGCGTGTGTGCTTGCATAAATACAGAATACCTTTAGGAAAACTTTTACCCTCTCTGATTTGAATTTTTTTAGATTATGATGACTATGGCTACTTCTATGACCACGGTTATGACAGACGTAAGTTAAAGGGCAAATAGCAATGAATGAACCTGAATTGCTTTATGGGTCTATGATCCGGCAACAAGCGGTTTCATAGATCTAATGTCTGAAACTGCCGGAATGAGTTGCCTTCCCAAATGCATGAAAGGCGCATGAGAATCATTCTTTACATCCCACAAATCAAAATGGTTTCATTTTTTGCCCTTTAATTTTTTTTCTTTAACTGTCTATGCAGCTAAACTGCAAAGAACAACAGCGCTATGCTAAGCATGTACAGAAAAAGTGTATTAGCATTTGGCCCCCTGCAATCTCCAACTGCAAAAACCAAATAATTTGTCTGTCTAAGAAAAAAATGTAGTCATATGTTTGGATTTACAATCTTATTACTCTTACCTCATGCTAAGACAAGAATATCGCCAATGGAAGTAAGATTGTTTTACACGTACTTAGCTGATGCTCTTATCCAGAGTGATGTACTTAAGCGCAAAAGTTCGGTACAAAAGTCCTGAGCTCCAAGAAGACAAGTCAAAATGCTAATAGATCAAGTGACATGAGCAACACCAGGTGAAATTTGTAAAAAATTGAAGGAACAGTGTTTGACTTATTTCAAGGCCTGCTAATGATGTTGGAAATTTTAATTGATAAGTGCTCAGTGACTTCATCCCAGTCTCTCATTAATTGAAAAAAATAACACTTGAAGTCTGGATTTGAGACGAATAACTGTATTTGTGGGTTGAAATAACATTTTAAGTCTCATTGCAAGAATAAGGAATATGTTTGAATGGATTGTTTTGCAGTGAATCAGTGCATCATCACACAAAAGTTGAACAACGTTACGAGAACAGGCTCATAATAACAAGCTTTTCGCATAATCTCCAGCTGCCTGCCATCGCCCACATTTTAGTTCAAAATGCGGCTCGCATTAATTTCTCTTTGCATGAAGCGCTGGTCCTCGCATGTTTGCTTAACCCCTTAGCGCAGAATACAAAATTATGCCCATTTTTCCTGTTTTGCACGAGTCTATTTAAGCTTTTTAACTCAGTGATTGTATCACAGAGATTCTGGAAAATTATTCCAGTGAAGCTTGATATTTGCATATTCAATTACAGAAATGTTCAGGAATTAAATTTTGGAATTTACGGACACTGGCCTCTATATCTGTGTAAAGGGGTTAATTTTGTTTAAATCCATGATATTCAGATTTTGTTTCTTTCTGCCTATTTCAGCAAGTCAGGCAGGAGAGTATGGTAAGTTTGGCCCCTCCGCCATATTTGACAGTGTGTGCAAGATGTTTCCAAATATGTAAATTCATTTCTATATTGAAGTCGGTGGTTCCAATGGTGTTTCAAAAACTCAAAACACATTGTTTTAGTTATTGTGCTTAGGATGAGCGTTTCATAAACCGTTCCGTGAAGCGGTTTGCAATTGTGGTGATTAGTTATAGCTGTTTTGTGGCTTGGCTCCACCCAAAATACAATCGATCACTGCTATTGTTGAACCATGAGCCTTTCTTTATTGCCTCCCATACCATTTCCTTCACCGTCTGTGTAATCATCATGCACCTTTATCCTTGTCTTGGCATGTTTGCACCCATTAAATTTTACATTTTGATTATTACCTTCACAAGCATTACTGTCATCCTTTTACTGCAGCTGGATGACAGGAACTGTTTTCTTTTTTTTTTCCCATTCAGCACCGTGGTTGTATTTAGAGAGTGTTGAATAACGTTTGTGTTTCTACAGTAATTATCCCACTTTAAGCCTGTTTTCCTTGTGTTTCAGATTTGGAACTTGTCGTACGTAAGTGTTGCTCTGTGTTAAGTCAGGAGTATTTAAAATTGTGGTTGGCACTGCTGCCCCACAGCAAGAAGGCCGTGGGTTCGATTCTGCCTCAAATTTCCTCCCCGTGCTCACAAGGGTTCCCTCTGGGGACTCCGGTTTCCTCCCACAGTCCATAGACACGCATGTCAGGCTAATCGGAGACACTAAATTGCCCATCGGCATGAGTGAGAGAGTGAACGGTGTGTGACTGGTTTGTGCGCCGTCCAGTGCACTGGCGAACTGTCCAGGGTGGGTCCCTGCTTTTCTCCCCTAATCAGCTGGGATAGGCTGAGCTGTCTGTGACCCTGGTGAGGGAGAAGTGGGTTTAGACCAGTGGTCCTCAAACTCGGCTCTGGTGCCCCACTGCGTACGCTTGATTTTGTTCTGACCACAGTTCCAATCTTAGGATTTTAACCAGCTGTTGATTTGCATTAATTAGGTACGTTTATATTTAGAGCAGTTATTTGTCCTCTTAAGCCACATTTGACGAATCTACACATGCCATGACGAGTTAAAATTTCATATCCACAATGAGATATGTTAGAAACCAGTATGAATAACTGCAGAGGGAAACAATTTGACCGAACTCTTAATCAACGTAAACAATCGATAGGTTCCTCACTGCTGAAACTGTCAACACATGGTTGCAAAAACCATCAATTTATTTGGCAAACAGTCAAGTCACACCTGTTTCATTTCATGTTCATTTTATTCAGTTCAGGAAAATTATTTTGAAAGAGTTCAAAACACCTGCGTTCAGCAACCCAATTTGGAGCTTCCTGATTTTCTCGGAGTCTAGTCAGATATGTTCAGAAACCTGAAAATCCTCGCAATATGGAAAAATAAGCATGACATGTTTGAGGGATTTTATTCTTCATGGCACAGTAGATGTGTCCATAAAAATGCAGCTAAAGATGGTAAATAACTGCTCAAAACATGGATTGCAACTAATTAAGACAAATTGGCAGCTTGTTAAAATCCTAAAATTGCAGTTGTGGTCAGAATAAAAACCAGCAGACACAGTGGGGCACCAGGCACCAGTTTGGGAACCACTGGTATTGACAATAGATTGATGGAATCTGCTCATCGAGCTCATTCTGATCGCTTCATGTGAGTTTCTCTGCTGTGGCATTCAGAGCTGAAGTGATTAAAATTGTCTCATGTACCAGATATTTATGAACCTTGCTGTTGCAATAAATGAAGCATAACTGATCTACTCGCTACAGCAGCAGTTAGTTTAACCCTTAGAGCGCTAAATACAGCTATTGCTGCTCAATGATGTAAGATATCAAAATCAAAGCTGTTGAAAACCTATGGTGTGGAGACTTGTTTAAAAGAGCTCCAATAGGGGAGCTCTTTTAAACAATTTGCCACATGATAGGTTTTGAAATTAAATTCATGCTTTTAAAAAAATATATTTCAGCCGTCTTAGTGCCAATATATTTAACAAGGCAAATTGCCAGATGCACAAACAGCACATAAAAACCATCTTTAAATCCAGTCATCTTTAATGGCGTTATGTTTGCCTTTTAATACTTTTCCTTTCACTATTATGAAATGAAATGTTATTTGTCAAATAAACAGTGACTCAGAACAGGTCAATTAACTTAAACCGTGTTGAGAGGAAAAAAAAGATATTTTGAGTGTCATCGTGTGACTAAAGTATGTTTTGCGGAAAATGTCATAACAAAGCAGATATGCCTTATGAGGACTGATAAAAGAACTAACTTTCAGCATAATCTCTGGTTCAGTCCGCTGTACGTTTCGTTTGTAGTTCAGATTTGTCACTGTTTTGCATGAATGTTCTGACCCATAATGCTGAGCTCGCTGTCATTTCTCATGCACATTTTTTCCTATTTGTGTCTATTTCAGGTGATACAGATGATTATGGTGAGTATGTCATCAATCTAATGATGCCATTTCTGCATTAGAGCCATTTATAATATGAACACTGATGACAGTCTTATCTGCAATTTCTTAGTCGTGGGAAAATGGTGAGCATTTCTGGGCTGTGAATGGCCTGTCGTGAAAATGCTATGCTAAGTCTTCTAAGACAATGCTGAGTGGCATTTTATTGTTCTCTTATGCTACGATGTGATGATATTCTATGCTATTAATGCTTTGATCTCACTTAAAAATGCCAGAAGTAATGTTGTTTTTCCAATACTAGAATTAGTAGCGCTCATCTGTGTGGATTTTGGATGAGTTTGTGGGGGTGCAGTGGGAGTGGGGACTGAATTCCGCCATCAATGGGTGCAAGTTATGGAACTGTGTCTGGAACAGGCGCTTCTTATGTCGGAAGGAATTAAATTTATGGTCACCAGCCCCACCTTAAAGTTTAAGTAGCACCATGGCATAGATGAGCTTTGAAGATCACTCCAGTGATGCAACATACAGAACCACTGAAAAGTTTAGCATCATTGAGCAGTTTTTGAAAGATATTGACAAAAATAAAGGCAAAATAGCGACAATACAAATCCACATTAACGCAGTAAGTCATTGTTTTTGAATTTCGTTTTTATATTTCCCTGAGTATGTCATACAGTGGGGTTTATCTATCTGCATATTTGCCCCTCCGTACATTTATCCATCTGTATATCCGTCTGTAATCATTTTTATTTCTGAAGCATAACTCTAGACGCGTGCAAAATATTTTCACTAAGCCTATATGTGGGCCTATATGTGGGCCTATAGCTTTTGAATTGTGGTTTCAGAAACAAAATCTTTTTTTTTGCTGGATTCTGTCAGTCCATATACAGTGTATCACAAAAGTGAGTACACCCCTAGCATTTCTTCAGATATTTAAGTATATATTTTCATGGGACAACACTGACAAAATGACACTTTGACACAATGAAAAGTAGTCTGTGTGCAGCTTATATAACAGAGTTAATTTATTTTCCCCTCAAAATAACTCAAAATACAGCCATTAATATCTAAACCCCTGGCAACAAAAGTGAGTAAACCCCAAAGAAACTACACCCCTAAATGTCCAAATTGAGTACTGCTTGTCATTTTCCCTCCAAAATGTCATGTGACTCGTTTGTGTTACTAGGTCCAGGTGTGCATAGGGAGCAGGTGTGTTCAAATTTGTAGTGCAGCTCTCACACTCTCTCTTACTGGTCACTGAAAGTTCCAACATGGCACCACATGGCAAAGAACTCTCTGAGGATCTTAAAAGATGTATTGTTGCGCTACATGAAGATGGCCAAGGCTACAAGAAGATTGCCAACACCCTGAAACTGAGCTGCAGCACAGTGGCTAAGATCATCCAGCGTTTTAAATGAGCAGGGTCCACTCAGAACAGGCCTCGGGTTGGTCTTCCAAAGAAGCTGAGTGCACGTGCTGAGCGTCACATCCAAATGCTTTCTTTGAAAGGTCGTCGCAGGAGTGCTGTCAGCATTGCTGTGGAGATTGAAGAGGTGGGGGGTCAGCCTGTTAGTGCTCAGACCCTACGCCGCACTCTACATCAAATTGGTGTGCATGGCTGTCACCCCTGGAGGAAGCCTCTTCTGAAGACGGCACACAAGAAAGCCCGCAAACAGTTCGCTGAAGACATGTCAACAAAGCACATGGATTACTAGAGAAATGTCCTATGGTCTGATGAGACGAAGATTAATTTGCTTGGTTCCGATGGTCTCAAGCATGTGTGGCGGCGACCAGGTGAGGAGTACAAAGATAAGTGTGTCATGCCTACAGTCAAGCATGGTGGTGGGAATGTCATGGTCTGGGGCTGCATGAGTGCTGCAGGTGTTGGAGAGTTACATTTCATTGAGGGAAACTCCAACATGTACTGTGAAATACTGCAGCAGAGCATGATCCCCTCCCTCCAGAAACTGGGTCGCAGGGCAGTGTTCCAGCATGACAATGACCCCAAACACACCTCCAAGACGACCACTGCTTTACTGAGGAGGCTGAGGGTAAAGGTGATGGACTGGCCAAGCATGTCTCCAGACTTGAACCCATTAGAACATCTTTGGGGGATCCTCAAGCGGAAGGTGGATGTGCGCAAAGTCTCAAATGTCCGCCAGTTCCGCGACGTCGTCATGGAGGAGTGGAAGAGCATTCCAGTGGCAACCTGTGAGCCTCTGGTAAACTCCATGCCCAGGAGAGTAAAGGCAGTTCTGGATAATAATGGTGGCCACAAAAAATATTGACAGTTGACATGTTGTGTGTTAATATTGACAACTTTCACTAAGGGGTGTACTCACTGCACTACAAATTTGAACACACCTGCTCCCTATGCACACCTGGACCTAGTAACACAAACGAGTCACATGACATTTTGGAGGGAAAATGACAAGCAGTACTCAATTTGGACATTTAAGGGTGTAGTTTCTTAGGGGTTTACTCACTTTTGTTGCCAGGGGTTTAGATATTAATGGCTATATTTTGAGTTATTTTGAGGGGAAAATAAATTAACTCTGTTATATAAGCTGCACACAGACTACTTTTCATTGTGTCAAAGTGTCATTTTGTCAGTGTTGTCCCATGAAAAGATTTACTTAAATATCTGCAGAAATGCTAGGGTGTACTCACTTTTGTGATACACTGTAAATTCATGCATGTAAGTCACACCTCTTGCACATGTGTACATTTTATGTCATTTGCAATATTTTGTAAACTACAAAATTCTGAAGCAGTTGTACTGACGTAACGTGGATGTGTTAAACTGTCGGCCATATTGAGTAAGACCTCAGCTGCCTTTTGCCATTGGTCTGCCTTTGGACAATTCTGTGGTCCTAATTTTCTGATGTCTCTGCCGTTTCCTTTAACAGTTAAGACTTACCAAAGATGAAGCCCATTTTTGGCTCATTCCAGAAAACATTATCCTATGACATCATCCATTCTACTGTATTTAATTCTGTTTTTGACACGGGCTGTGGTATCAGCATGAATCAGATGTGCTGGTAGGAATGGGGTGGGGGGGTCTGATTTTGTCAAAATTGATCTTCCAGGGAGCAGTGTCTCTGGCAGGTCTTCTGGTGAGGATTATATTTCAATATTTCTCATTATATTCCTCAATAAATCAATAACCATAATTAATAACCATAATCAATAATTAGTAACCATATTATGAGAGCAGCAGTAACGCACACACACACACAAGCAGTTCACACACAGACAGACGCATATACAAGCAAGCAGTTCACACACACACGAGCAGCTCACACACACACAAGCAGGGGGCTTCTGTAGCTTTGATGAGTGTCTATTCTGTTCAGTTGATTTGGAAACATTTCAGGTGAGACATTTAAATGTATTTGATTTCTGTAGCTTTGATCAATATTTGTTCAGTAAAATCATTAGTTGTTACTGAAAACACAATCAGTTCCATCATTCATGTATCTATATGTATCCTATTCCTTTGACTGAATTTTTCCTCTCCTTTTTAATGTATTTTCTGTCTTTTTTTTATGAGACCAGTACCTCTGTGCGCCACCAAAATTTCCCAGAGAATCCCGTAGAGAGCTGCCAACCAATAGGGGAAAGAATAAACTTAAGAGATGATCAGTTTAATGTTATTGGAGTAAAAATTAATATGATATTTTCTCAAGACAACTCATGTATAGTGACTGGAATGGTGTTTGATGGTGTTTTTTCATAAATATACCATGTGGGACCTCTGGGGTGGTACGGCTCGCACAAGGACGACTCGGCGGGTTTGGATTATTGCATGATTCAAGGCTGGAATAAAATCTGATAACTTCTGAGATTTTGTCTTCAATTATTTAAGGACAAGGGGTCCTCTTCGATGCAGGAAGACACAGCACTTCCTCCAGGGTCTTCACCGGCTCAGGTGAGCTGGAAAAAACCTAAATGTTTTGTCCTGTGTATAGATGTGGAGATGCGTTAAAAATGATCCATCGTGTGTGATATGGAACATGTAAAATGCAAGTGTATGTGTGTGTGTGTGTGTGTGTGTGTGTTTGGTCGAGAGTGTAAGTGTTTTCATTAGCTTCTCTCTGTTATCAGTGGACGGAGACCCTCACTTTGTGGTCCAGATACCCCGTTCGGACGAGCACCTGTGCTTCACCGTAGACGGACGAGCCAATGATGTTCTAAGTTTGCTGGAGGACAAGGACAAAGGTGGTCACACAGTGAGGTCATGCAGTTATAATGATGTCACGCTGTCGCAGTGATGTCATGTGGTCCCAGTGAGGTCCTGCTAAGACCATGATGAACAAAGACTTGCGCTTCTCAGAAATTGTGTATTTAAGCATGTAAGTGAGGGAATACTTTTTTGGGGGCTTATAGTTTTTCACCTGTCCGTCCGTCCGTCCATCTGCCTGCCTGCATCGGAAAAAAACTTTAACCTGCAATACTTTAACCTGCCCCCAGGGGCATCAGTGTTCCACGAATACAGCTTGGTAAAACAGGACAACATTTGATTTCCATTTTATAAAATTGCATTTAAATAGTTTGAAATGTCAAGTCTCTTTTTTCACAGATGTACAGCACAGGAATTACTACAATAATTTATACATAGACCCCCAAATTAAAGGGCTAAAGTGGAATTTAATTGTCATTTTCATTATTTTATCACAATCCTTTGCAGTCTGTGACTGCCTCTCGTCTGGAAGCCGCGGGCGTCAGGAGACGCAGGGCTGCTCTGCTGCTGATGCTCTGCTGCCGCGGCCTTCAGTTCCGCCCTCAACAAATGAAGTGCATCTTAACACTGATCTACTGAGGTGGACAGTTAAAATGATATTGTCTGAAAATTTAGGAGCCTGAATTATTGTAGCCCCTGGATGAAGTCAGGCGGCAACTATGGATTCACGCTTGTCGTTTCCACGTCCGTAGACACCTCCTTGCGTATGCTGTACTGGCTATCATTTTTGACAGATTTATTTTATATTTGGTATGGACACGTGTTATACTTCACTTATGACACCTTTCGATTTTGGTTGTCATGGCGACAGTTTTGGCCGAGTAATGCACTATGAAGTGAAGAAGCCGGCTTTCAGGGGCTACACACATGCGGTTGCGACCGACCGGACTGTCTAGTAAAAATTCCAAATTAAGATGAAGAACAGTAATTGGATACATGTTGACTGACACACACTTTCATGACCACTGGCTATTATTATTATTATTATTATGGTAATTATTATTACTTTATTATTCTTCCAGGCATTCTCGTGATCGGCCGCCTAGCATACGCGCCATCTAAGCACGGTTTTGAGGATCGAAGCCGGACCTACTTCGACCAGCTCACCATCTCAGTGTCTGCTGGTGGGGGCGTGGTCATCAGGGTGACAATGGACTCTGTGGTGCTGGAGGGGGAGGGGCGGGAGACGCTGCGCACTGATAGGCCGGGTCTGGTGAAGAGGCAGGGCCTCAGTGTCACCCTGGATGACCACCTGCGCTGCTGGGTGGAGCTGGGGCGGGGCCAGCGTTTCCTCATTCTCTTCCATCACTACAAGCACCCCACCTACCTGCAGATCGCTCACCTGGGCTTCTACATCGCGGATGGCCAGGGACTTTCCCTGCGCACCCAGGGGCTGCTGGGTAATTGGCTTAGCAAGCACTCGTTCACACACACACTCACACCATCAGGTTTCATGTCTTCAGCCGCTCGACCCAGCAGTATCTTTACCAGTGAAACATATACATTTTTGGCAATGAGCAAGAGACAAAAGGTGTTAATTTTGTACTTTGTTTTTACCCCAATGAAAATAACAGCTGATGTTCGCAGAGTAAGCTCTTGTCAGGGTTCTGTTAGCAAACTACACAAGTTGTCATCGCATCATCCTCTTTCTTTCATTTTGTCAAAAAGCAACCGAAATTGAGTATTTTCTTAACTTTAATTGTAAATGAGATTAATTCAAATTAAAACATCAAGCGCCATCCTAAAGTTGATCTTTGGCCACTTGCCCCTCCCCCTTATGACATTGCTCCTGCAAGGGCTTTAATGACTACATTTCCCAGAATTCCTCAGCCTGTTCTCTTCTGCCCATCCACCAGGCCAGTTCCAGCACGCTGACATGGAGGTCACCAGAACCAAGGGGCATTCGGCGAGCTCCCGCCTCCCCGCCCAGGACACCGCGGCGGGGCACCTGGCGGAGGGGGTGCTGAGGAAGGGTGCAGTGACAATACCGGTCTCCATGGAGATGAAGCACCTGAAAGACACTGTGCGCAGGGGCCACCAGGCCAGGTGCTGGGTGGTGCCCAGAAAACAGGTGGAGACGCTACTGGGACGTCCCTACGAGACCTACGTGGTGAACCATGTGTGAACGAGTCAGGGAGAGCGAGTGGGAACCCTTTGAGCGCCATAGGCAACTATAGTTGTTCAATGGTGTAAGAAATCAAAACCAGGTGCTGTTGAAAACCTATCATGTGTCAACTTGTTCAAAAGAGCTCCCCTGTGGGAGCTCTTTTAAACGAGTTGACACGTGATAGGTTTTCAACAGCTCAGGATTATTACATTTTTACTTCTTTGAAAATGTATTCGGCGCTTAAATGGTTAAGTGAGCGAGAGAGGGAGGGAATGAGAGAGAGAGAGAAATGAGCGACAGAACACTGGCAGTGATTTCACTGCAAAAAACCAAAAGATTTTCGCAAACATTTTAGTCCTAGATGTAGACTTAAAATCTTACTTCTAATGCTTTTTTTTAACCAAATGCGACTGTAGATATTGCTGCCGAGGGGAGATATTTTGAATCTTTACGAGGTTTGATAGGTTGAGAACATTTTATTTGTCAAACAATAAGTAACGTAACCCTTAGAGCTCTAAATGCAGCTATTGTTGCTCAATGATGTAAGATCAAAATCAAAACTGTCGAAAACCTATCATGTGGCCTCTAGTTTGAAAGCGCTCCCGCAGGAGAGCTCTCTTAAACAAGTTGCTACATCATAGATTTTCCATGGCACCAGATCATTTATTTTTAGTTTTTTGAAAATTTATTTCAGTGCTCTACGGGTTAAGCTAATGCTTCATCAGTGAAATGAAACGCAAGACTGCAGGTCTCATTGCGACTCAAATTCTTGTTTTTTTTTTTTTTTTGTGGTTTAGGGCTCAAGTATGATGGACCAATATGACTCAGCCTCCCAAATGAGGTTTGTACATAACATGAGCCTCAGAATGTTTGGTACTGAGGCAAAACAGCAGTGCACTCCTCCATTTTAGATTTAAAACATTGGGGGATTATGCACAAAAAGTGCTGTAATTCATACCTGCTGGAGCCAAAATGTGTAAAAATGTCCATAAATATGCAGACTTAGAATGTCATATGATTCTTCAATTTCACTTTATCTAAATGAGTTAATAAGCTAAGAGAAAAATGGTCTCAGTCATTGTGGAGCTCACTGCCAATTAAAATGCAAAAATAAATGCCTTGCCCTGCCTTGTACAGAGTAACTCTGAACTCACCCCCCGCCGCAGCCCCGGTCACTCCCAGATCTCTCCATTTTTAACTACCTTTTTTTTTAGGCCAGGCGATTAAAAAGAACATTTACAATGGTATGTGCAGTCTTCAAGAAGTTATAAACTGTTCTGTATTTTTTTTTTATAATTTTTATATGTAAAGTATAAGTGTGTATATATATGCATTTTCCATAATAAATATTTTTTTCCCTACCTACTGAGTTTTTATTTCCAGTTGAACTGACTAGCGAACATCAAAATCATACACAGGCCCCAAGACGTGCTGAAGAGAGGAATTGGCCGCCGGTCCCATTTTTTCAATTAGGCATAAAATGTGTTATTGACCTTATCAGTGCATGACTGTGAGAGAACAATAATGTATTTAACTAAAACTTAATCTTTCCTCATCACTTATTCTAATTTTCTACTGCATCTCCATTTTGTAACACTAGTGCATTCTGTAACTCAATTTTTTCCCGGTATAGTGAAGTGAAGTGCAATTCTGCTAAAGCGGCGTTCATGCTCGCGGCTTATTCTCGATCCCTCGAGAACCATTCAGCCAAACTACGACAGACTACATAATGCACTTCCATGGGTCCTCAGCAATTGGCCTACCAAATTTCAAGTTGATTGGATGAATGGCTGTGGAGATATGCAAAGGAAACAAGCACAGAGAGACAGACAGACACAAACAGACAGACACAAACACACACAATTCCCAGCTGTATACCAACATGATAAATCCACTTTTCTTTCTTGAAATGTGACATTCATAAGAACTCCAGTCTCACTTTACCTACATGAACGCACAACCACACACAAACCACATCCTCACCGCTTTCACATTTCGCCATGTGCCTTTTTATTTCATTTTTTATTCATTTTTCAATTTTTTTTTCATGTATTTTTTTGCACAAGACATTAGGTACTGTTCACATACTAGTGTTGGAATAATTGACCACAAGCCAGCTACTTGTCAGTCCGAATAATAAGTTACGACAGTTTAAAGAGATACTTCTGTTGTTGACGTACTCTGCATTATCCTTCATAATGAGCCAAATAAAACTATAATTAAATACAAAAACGGATAATTAAAAAAAATAAAATAAATAGAAGTGATCTGGGACAGGAGATTCGTTAGCGAAGGACAATCCCAAAATTTAGCACGACTCCTTCCATCCTTCTCACAGCATGTCAAATCACTGGGAAACATTAAAATTGCACAATACACATCTGCCACTTCATAATTATTCCACTCATTGACAGAAACAAAAACAAGTAGCTTCAATTTAAAGATGGTCTGGTCAGGCACAGGTGTGTGTGCGTGCGTGTGAGAAAAGGCAGGCGTGGGCATCTCGAATAGAGGAGGGAAATTATCCCATGGGTCTGTATTCTTAAAGCACCTCAAAAGTTCTGATCTCAGATCAGTTTACTCTGCCCAGCTCCTCACCACATCCTCTATGAGCGGAAAAGGCAGAGCTGACCGTAGATCAGCGCTCTAACTCGAGAGGCTTTAGGAATAAGTGTCCTGGTCAGGATCAGGAGCACGACGACTCCTCACAGGGTTTACGGTGATCCTTGGAAACTAACAGAGACAATTATTTGAAGACGAGATCCCACACTCAGCAACTCTTCCTGCTCCAGCCGTCGAGTTACGCTCGACCGTGAGCTGAGAGCCAGTGACAGCCACTCGCACTGTGATGTTTATGAGAGGGCAGTGAGCGTGTGCGAGTTTGGAATGTAATTGTGTTGTGAATGATTGCGGGAGATTCTAAACGAACAGCCACAGAGCGTAACTCATAAGCGTGGCAGGATCTAGCTGTTCACTGAGCCTGTCGACTTCCAGAACGCAGCAACACATCGGAGTGGATATTTTGCTGCTTTCATATACAATCTTCGATGCCTGTTGACCATTTTCACTACTGGTCTTTGAGAGGATCCAAACCCAGAACCCAGCACCACCTCACGCCCCCAATCCTCCGACAAGAGTACGACTGTAAGTACGTAGAGTCTAATGATGTAAACATAATAAGTTTGTTAGATGCACACAAAAACAAATGAGCAGAGGCTTTCAGTGCCAACCTTAAATGAAATTATTTTTGCTTAAATATTTTCCAGGTCCCTTCATCTTTCATTACGAATGCAATGTCCAGTTTTAGCCACAACTAAGCACGCCTGAGACTACACTGAAATCAACACAAGACTTTCAGCATCCTTTCAGAACTCCGAATTATCAATAATAATGTAAACTTCGCAAGGCAATCCAGGAAATCAACAAAAAAAGAAAACTATCAACAGACTGTATACGTAATATTGGTCCAACTGCATTTCAACATAACCATATCGAACTATAGCAGCAGCCGCACCACTATCTCTCCTGTCCATCAGACCTCTGAATCAGCAACACAAAATAACTGATTTGAGCTTCAATACGCAACTAACATCTCGCAAGAGTGACTGGAATTCAAGTGGAAGAGAAGCAGCCAATGACAGGGGCCCTTTTAGAGTATTACTCTGTTAACAACCAATCAAACTGCAGCAGAGCACTTCCTGTTCTAATTAGACCAATCAACAACCAGACATTGGACTGAGCACTTCCTGAGTGGGAGAGAGAGGGGGGAGGGGGTAGGGGGGTTAAAGGAGGAAAAGAGCAGGGGTAAATATTCGGGGATCTGGGCTGTGTCCAAAACAGCTTATTCGCCTACTATTGAGAATACCAAATCGAGTACGCTAGATTGAAGAAAGATGCCAAGTGAGCAACGTTGTGCACTCAGAACCCCCAGCGGAAACAAATTACGAAGATACAGTGAATGCTTTTGAAGGCACACATTACAGGAAATAAACCGTACTTTCCACAGCCATCTTTGGGTCCGATAAATCTAGAAAGAAGATTCTTAAACTATGAGGACAGCGAATCTTCAACATTTCCCCAGTACTGCTGGAAAATAGTACAGAGCGTAAATTTTTTTTTGGAAATTGCCTACCAAGCACTAGCCATAATTTTCAGTAGAGAGTATATATTTTGAGGATGCAGTAGCAGTACGGGGCCGTATTGGACACATCCCAGAGCTGAATCTGACGCAACACCCCCATTTTTAGGCAGCAGATTTCACTGAACTATTGCACAGGAACCATCTGTAGCTCAAGCGTACTTGAAATATGAATCACAGTTGTCAATCTGATCAGAGCGAAAGGGCTTCCATTTCCCCGCTCCTCCTGGGGGCATGTTGACACTGGGGGCATGTTGACATGTTGACACAGGTGGGAGTCAGAAACATGGAAAACTAAGACATGAATTTTGTGCAAACCTTCAAAAATAGGCACCTTCTCTCTAGTTCAAAGGCCTCCATGGAGCATCAAGCTGGGCTGCAATTACACAAAATCCTCCCGCACACACACACACACACACACATACACAAGTCACCACATTTTACCACAACGCCACCGTCAGCGAACGACAACTTACGATTACGCAATTCCTCTCAACTCTCCACCGGTCAGCAGCGAACAGTTTCACATCCCTCATTCTTCAGCAAACAAAACAGCTTGTTTTAAGTGATCAGCGGATGGTCAGTCTAACACGCGTACAGGTCTACGGCGAGCTCCCACCCCGTTTTTATATTCACCAGCTGAAGCCGCAGTACGCCAGCTTCACAGAGGAGAAAAACTGAAGCAAGGCTCCTCCTAACTTCCTCTTGAAGCGCACGACCACACCACACACTATCCGCATGTCCCGTCCCGTCCTGCCATGCCTAAAACCCCTTCTCTTCCAAGACAGGTGTGTCCCAATAATTATGAACACGTAAACTCGCCCCCACCCCCACCCCTTAGCTCCTTCCTCAGACCTCCAGACCCTACAAGAAAAGAGGATACCAGCCGGGGAGGTAGAACGCACCGCTCAACGCCCGGCTATTTCACCCTTCGCCTTCAGTCGTAAATCTCTCTCCCCTTTCCTGTCGAGCACGACTGCAGAATCTCAGCTCACACCTACTCTCCACTCTCTTCCAGTCAACTGCATCAGCCCACTGCACCAAGACATCGATTAAACCTCACCGACTAGACTCAGCACCACAGAACTCCAAAGCAGTAGAACAGACATGACCACTACATGAATGTGTCAGCCGGTCAGCCATTTTGGCTAAGATTTCCGCTTGCTGCAACCTCTCGCCGACCTGTATAGAATTCTATGGTCTTACTCCTCTGACGTCAATACTGTTCACGACGACAATTCTGTCGAACCCAAGATGGCGCCCATTACTGGAACATTCAGGATGACATGACCCAATGACATCTGCTCGACTGTTTTTAATTCAAAGCTCAGCACATCCCGCTACTGTCGTATGAACAAACTACTGAAATTAAAGAATTTCAGAAAACAAACAAACAAACAAACAAACAAAAAAAAACAAAAAAAAGAATGGCGCCAATCACCTGACAGAAGCAGAGAATTTTGGGTAGAAATCATGGGGGTGCAGCATAGTATTCATTTAGAGTTTCACACTTTTTTGACACCCTGCCCACTGGCTTAGAATTTTGTTTGTTTAGAAAGGAAGAAAGGGGAATATGTGAATATCAGGGAGAAGAGTAGAAGGGGAGATTGAGAGAGGGAGAGAAATTCAACAGGGTTGACGTGACGCTTGACCGAGAGAAGCTCTTTTCTGACAGAACTGAGAGCAGAACATTCCCGGGCTCTGATTGGCTGAAGCAGCTTCCATTTCCTTCTTTTCGCCACCCCCACTACAGCAGACTGCCCGTCATAGTGGCCGTCAAACATCTGACGTGTCCGCGATACGGACGCACTTACAACGCTAAAACCGTTCAAATTACATTTAATTAAAGTATTTCCTCTTTGCATAGCTGTAGATCACAGCGGGAATGTGGTTAGTGGTTTTTTTTTTTTTTTTTGTTTAAGTCAAACAGCTGCTTAATGTTTCTTTAATAGTTTAAACATAACTGACTGAAGCAAAGTTGGTGGTTTGAAATTGAAGGGAGCGCAGGTGTGTACATCAGCATGTCTTTGTGCGTGAGACTGTGCGTGGATTGCGACGCAAAGCTTGGAAAGACACTGACAGAAGCAACTGAGCGGCAAAACAAAGTCAAAACCACATCGAGATCAACGCAAACCGTTCCTGCAGAAGTCTGGAAAATGTCACGACAGTGCGTGCTCTTTTGCGATAGTAGTGCGCGGAAATAACGTTTACATTATGCCTTTTAATAATGGAACAAAAACCCCATTGGAAGCGTCAACCCTGCCAAGGCTGCTGGGAGTTGGAGGAGTGTGTATACGTGGGCCTGCGCATGTGTGTGCGTGTGTCTGAGTCTGTGAGGACGCGTGTTTGTGCACATCTGAGCCGCTTAATGTGAATGTGTGAGCGTTTGCGTGGACTTATTAGCTTGACAGCTAGTATTCTTGCGTGTCTTGTGGGTAAGCGTGTGTGTGTGTGTGTGTGTGTGCGCGTGTGTGAGTTGAAGGGAAGGTGAAAGCTGAAGAAACCGAACGACGTAAGCGCCAACATCGGCTTGCACCTACATCCCCCTCTCGCGTCACCTTCCAAACCCCGCTCCTCCCCCGCCCCTTCCCAGCAGCCCCGCCCCCTCTCCAAGGCCCCACCCCCTCACTGCTCCTCCTCGCCGAACACGTCGTTCTGTTTGCGCTTCATGTTCTCGAAGTCGAAGTCGCTGCCCGTCATGCGCTTGTAGATGTCCTTGATGTCGTTACAGGTCGTCTCGAAGTGGGTGGTGGCGTCGTACGCCCGGGAGGCAAAGATCTGTGCATTCAAAACCAGCCAATCAAATTCAACTAAATAACACAATCACATTCGACTAAATAACGCCATTACATTCAACTAAATAACACAATCACATTCAACTAAATGCCACTACATTCAACTAAATAACACAATCACATTCAACTGAATAACAGTCACATTCAACTAAATAACACAGTCACATTCAACTAAATAAGGACACTACATTCAACTAAATAACACAATCACATTCAACAAAATAACGCCATTACATTCAACTAAAGAACACAATCACATTCAACTAAATAAGGCCATTACATTCAACTAAAGAACACAATCACATTCAACTAAATAACGCCATTACATTCAACTAAAGAACACAATCACATTCAACTAAATAACAGTCACATTCAACTAAATAAGGCCATTACATTCAACTAAAGAACACAATCACATTCAACTAAATAACAGTCACATTCAACTAAATAAGGACACTACATTAAACTAAATAACACAATCACATTCAACTAAATAACGCCATTACATTCAACTAAAGAACACAATCACATTCAACTAAATAACGCCATTACATTCAACTAAAGAACACAATCACATTCAACTAAATAACCCTATTACATTCAACTAAATAACACAATCACATTCAACTAAATAACGCTATTACATTCAACTAAATTACACTATTACATTCAACTAAATAACACAATAACACAATCACATTCAACTAAACACTATTACATTCAACTAAATAACAATCACATTCAACTAAATAACGCCATTACATTCAACTAAATAACACAATCATATTCAAATAAATAACACTAATACATTCAACTAAATAACACAATCACATACAACTAAATAACGCTATTACAAAACCCAAAACCAGTGAAGTTGGCACGTTATGTAAATCGTAGATAAAAACAGAATACAATGATTTGCAAATCCTTTTCAACTTATATTCAATTGAATACACTGCAAAGACAAGATGTTTAATGTTCAAACTGAGAAACTTCTTTTTTTTTTTCGTAAGTAATCATTAACTTAGAATTTAAAGGCAGCAACACATTGCAAAAAAGTTGGCACAGGGGCCTTTGTACCACTGTGTTACATCGTCTTTCCTTTTAACGACACTCAGTAAACGTTTCGGAACTGAGGAGACCAATTTTTGAAGCTTTTCAGGTGGAACTCTTTCCCATTCTTGCTTGATGTACAGCTTGAGTTGTCCAACAGTCCGGGGTCTCCGTTGTCGTATTTTCCGCTTCATAATGCGCCACACATTTTCAATGGGAGACTGCTCTGGACTACAGGCAGGCCAGTCTAGTACCCGCACTCTTTTACTACGGAGCCATGCTGTTGTAACACGTGCAGAATGTGGCTTGGCATTGTCTTGCTGAAATAAGCAGGGGCGTCCATGAAAAAGACGTTGCTTGGATGGCAACATATGTTGCTCCAAAACCTGTATGTACCTTTCAGCATTAATGGTGCCTTTACACATGTGTAAGTTGCCCATGCCTTGGGCACCAATACACCTCCATACAATCACAGCTGCTGGCTTTTGAACTTTGCGCCTATAACAGTCCGGATGGTTCTTTTCCTCTTTGGTCCGGAGGACACAACGTCCACAGTTTCCAAAAACAATTTTAAATGTGGACTCGTCAGACCACAGAACACTTTTCCGCTTTGTATCAGTCCATCTTAGATGAGCATGGGCCCAGCGAAGCCGGCGGCGTTTCTGGGTGCTGTTGATAAATGGCTTTCGCTTTGCATTGTAGAGTTTTAACTTGCACTTGCAGATGTAGCGACGAACTGTTGTTACTGACAGTGGTTTTCTGAAGTGCTCCTGAGCCCATGTGGTGATGTCCTTTACACACGGATGTCGGTTTTTGATGCAGTACCGCCTGAGGGATCGAAAGTCACGGGCATTCAATGTTGGTTTTCGGCTTTGTCGCTTACGTGCAGTGATTTCTCCAGATTCTCTGAACCTTTTGACGATATTACGGATCGTAGATGATGAAATCCCTAAATTTCTTGCAATAGCTCATTGAGGAATGTTGTTTTTAAACTGTTCGACAATCAGCTCACGCATTTGTTCACTAAGTGGTGACCCTCGCCCCATCCTTGTTTGTGAATGACTGAGCATTTCAGGGAAGCTGCTTTTATACCCAATCATGGCACCCACCTGTTCCCAATTAGCCCGTTCACCTATGGGATGTTCCAAATATGTGTTTGATGAGCATTCCTCAACTCTCTCTGTCTTTTTTGCCACTAGTGCCAGCTTTTTTGAAACATGTTGTAGGCATCAAATTCCAAATGAGCTAATATTTGTAAAAAATTCCAAAGTTTACCTGTTCGAACATTAAGTAACTTGTCTTTGCAGTGTATTCAATTGAATATAGGTTGAAAAGGATTAGCAAATCATTGTATTCTGTTTTTATGAACGATTTACACAACGTGCCAACTTCACTGGTTTTGGGTTTTGTACATTCAACTACACTCAACAAAAATATAAACGCAACACTTTTGTTTTTGCACCCATTTGTCATGAGATGGACTCAAAGATCTAAAACTCATTCCAGATACACAATATTACCATTTCTCTCAAACATTTTTCACAAATCTGTCTCAATATGTGATAATGAGCACTTTTGCCTCGCTGAGACAATCCATCCCACCTCACAGGTGCACCACATCAAGATGCTCATCAGACACCATTAGTGCACAGGTGTACCTTAGACTGTCCACAATAAAAGGCCACCCTGAAATGTGCAGTTTTTGCTTTATTGGGGGTCTGGGGACTCAGAACCAGTCAGTATCTGGTGTGACCACCATTTGCCTCATGCAGTGCAACACATGCTCTTCGCATAGAGTTTATCAGATTGTCAATTGTGGCCTGTGGAATGTTGGTCCAGTCCTCTTCAATGGCAGTGCGAAGTTGCTGGATATTAGTGGGAACTGGTACGCGTTGTCGTATACGCCGGTCAGGCACATCCCAAAAATGCTCAATGGGTGACATGTCCGGTGAGTATGCTGGCCATGCAAGCACTGGGACATTTTCAGCTTCCAAGAATTGTGTACAGATCCTTGCAAATGGGGCAGTGGATTATCTTGCTGAAACATGAGGTGATGTTCATGGATGTATGGCACAACAATGGGCCTCAGGATCTCATCACGGTATCTCTGTGCATTCAAAATGCCATCAATAAAATGCACCTGTGTTCTTCGTCTATAACAGATGCCTGCCCATACCATAACCCCACCACCACCATGGGCCACTCGATCCACAACATTGACATCAGCAAAGCGCTCACCCACACGACGCCACACACGCTGTCTGCCATCTGCCCTGAACAATGTAAACCGAGATTCATCCGTGAAGAGAACACCTCTTTAACGTCCCAGACACCATCGAATGTGAGCATTTGCCCACTCAAGTCTGTTACGGCGACGATCTGGAGTCAGGTTAAGACCCCAATGAGGACGACGAGCATGCAGTTGAGCTTCCCTGAGACGGTTTCTGACAGTTTGTGCAGAAATTCTTTGGTTATGCAAACCAATTGTTTCAGCAGCTGCCTGAGTAGCTGGTCTCAGACGATCTTGGAGGTGAACCTGCTGGATGTGGAGGTCCTGGGCTGGTGTGGTTACACGTGGTCTGCGGTTGTGAGGCCGGTTGGATGTACTGCCATATTCTCTGAAACGCCTTTGGAGACGGCTTATGGTGGAGAAATGAACATTCAATGCCCGAGCAACAGATCTGGTTGACATTCCTGCTGTCAGCATGCCAATTGCAGGCTCCCTCAATGCTTGCGCCATCTGTGGCATTTTGCTGTGAGACAAAACTGCACATTTCAGAGTGGCCTTTTATTGTGGGCAGTATAAGGTACACCTGTGCACTAATCATGGTGTCTAATGAGCATCTTGATGTGGCACACCTGTGAGGTGGGATGGATTGTCTCAGCAAAGCAAAAGTGCTCACTATCACATATTTAGACAGATTTGTGAACAATGTTTGAGAGAAATGGTAATATTGTGTATCTGGAATGAATTTTAGATCTTTGAGTCCATCTCATGACAAATGGGAGCAAAAACAAAAGTGTTGCGTTTATATTTTTGTTGAGTGTAAATAACAATCACATTCAACTAAATTACACCATTACACTTAACGCACACAACCTTTCAGTGTTTCTGAGAGTGTGTGTGTAAGTGTGTGAGAGGGAGTGCGTTTATGCATCAGACATTGAGTTTATGTGTGACAATGTGTATGTGTGTGAAATGTGTGTGTGTGTGTGTGTGTGTGTGTGTGTGTGTGTGTGTGTGTGTGAGAAACAGAAGTGTTTATGCTTGCACTACAGGAGTGGGTGAGTCTTAATGTGAAAAAGGGTCAGTCTGTGCGTGTGGCAGTGTAAAATCCAAAGTGTGCCGCCATGAAACTTCGTCCGCGTGTGTGAGTGCGCATCTGTGTATGAGGGTGTGTCTACATGCGAGAGAAGGTGCCTGTGCACAGCTGTCGATGAGTTCATTTGTCAGTGTTCAAGCATGTGCATATATAATAGTGTGTGTGACTGCACATGAGAGTGTGTGTAACACATAGTAGATAGTATAACAGCATGTGACTGTGCGCGAATATATCTGAGGATAGTGGAATGAGTGTGTATGTGCGTGAGAGCGCATGCATTACCTGGCTCTCCGTGCCGTCGTCAGTGGGCTCAAAAAGGTCACTGATGGCCACAAACCTGCAGAGGGTGACAGAGAAACTCAAATCAGTCTGGGGTGCTCTACCACCAATCACCAGCAGGGGGAGCACAGCCGGGAATCAGTGGGCTGGGAGCATCCAGAGCCAGAGAGGTTCAGTCATGTGTTTCTGCCTGAAATCAACTCATCCGGCCGTTAGTTCCACGTCCCGGGGCTAAAGATGCACAAATTGGCAAAATCAGATGAATGCAACAGAACACTGGGGGGGGGAGAGAAACAGGGAGAGAAATATAGAAAATGAGAGAGACGGACGAGGGAGGGGCGTAGGAGGGACTGACTTCTGGTCGATAGGCTCCAGCAGCTCCAGAGCGGGCTCGATCTCGGCCTCGGGCTCGGCGGTCTCCACGGTGGTGCTGACGATGGCGATGTATTTGCCCTGCGCCGCCACGTTGTGGGCGTAGGAGATCATGCACACGTAGATATCTGCACAAGAGGAGGGCGGAATTTTGAGTGTTTTAGAATTCCATTACCTTCCATTTCCAGTACTGATTGTGACATCAGGAACATTCTAATGACATTTGTACGACCATAAAAGGTTAACCCTATAAACCCTACAAACCATGTGTGTCTGTCAAATACAGCAGACGTACTCAAACCTGTGGAACTTCAGGCCCATCTTAATTGCTAGCAGAGATCCCAAGGTTTCCAGAAATCGCAAATAGGTCTTGTTGAATTACAGGGAAACGTATATAAAATGACGCACATGATCTAGTTGTTTTCCATTTGATGTAATCCTCCCGAAGCTCCCAACAGTGTGGAGTGTGAAGTGCAGAGCGACTTTGAGCCTTGTTAATGATGGAAAAATAGCGATTTCTTTGCATGGCAACGCTATGCCCAATTCACTACCATTGTAAGCCTGTCGGGAGCTTCGGCTAAAAAGCCATATATTTCAAAATGTTGCGTGCGTACAGAGGTAGGGTATTCAACAAAGGTTAGTACTCGTTATCGTGTTTCAATACACCTCAAGCCAATTTCACACCGGATTTCTCCTTTAATGACAAGTCTAATAAATTTGTTAAGCACTGTATGAGACTCTATGCGACAATAAGAGTAAAAATGCTTTTCCTGACTCCGAACCTACTTAAAGGAAAACTTAAAAGAAAATTAGGTGTTTAAAGGTGACACAGAATGGTTGAAAGGGGTATTTATCCTTGTTCTGTGATGTGACATATAGACAACAAAATTATAGGCATTATAGGTCTATAATGCCTCAGAAGCTTCCTAAAAACCTCTTAAAAAAGCTATCTCAGGGTGGGGGATTTTGAACACATTGTTTTGCACCCATTTTACAACCTTTCGGGATTAACTGGCAACCTCATTAAGAAATACAAGCACTTGACGATTGGCTGGCTTTGCTGCCACTCAAAAGAATGTAACTTCGCCCGGGGGGGGGCTTCCCAAAACCGTAGTCGCCAAGTTAGCAACTTACATAGTTCGTCCATTCACAGTCAATAGGTCCTACTATGTAAGTTAGCATCTGTGATTTGGGGAAACGCAACCCAGAGCAGCAGGGAAAATGGAAAACACTCGCCAGCTTCGGAACACGGACAGACCAACTTTATGCAGCTGTGGCATATTCAGAGATTCAGCCTTATGTGTTTGAGCCCGAATCGGATGGGACACTGAATTGGAGGAAGAACCAGTCCAGCAAAGGCAGGATTTAAACATTTCTGAAAGGTGAGTATTTTTTAATTCCCACCCCCCCCCAGATCTGCCCAGGCTTAAGCATTCGAAGGGAGTCTCTCGCATAGATGTTCCTGAAGAAATTCATTTGCCGAATTTAAGTCCTTGTGCAAGAAGTTAATCCGTTTCACGTGCATTACGGTAGATTTCCCCACTAGTGACACGGAAATCTATTATGACTCTGGAATTCTCACGCTTGTCTTTACTGAGGGATTGGAAGCAATGGAATTGCATAAAGACGTGTATGCAAATTATTTTGAAGGGGAGGAAATGGAATGAGAAGGGGGGGGCAGGGAGATACATGTGACATCATATGTATCCGTTGTTCAGACTGGCCCGTTTTCTGACGGTCATTTTTATAAGAGGAATTTCTATGAAACGGAGATGTTCAGAATGTCTAGCACTTTCCGTATGCTCTTGAATGCGGGTAGACTACCGTTATTCAACACAGACAAGGTAAAAACGGTATTTGATTCTATGTCACCTTTAAGGGGTAAATAATGGAACATCGGTAATTTGTTTATTATCTGCTGGAGACAAGTTTACATTGGGGGGGGGACAAAAAAACAAAACAAAAAAACACTAATTCAGCCTCTGATGTAATCGTCACTTTCTGTGTGGGGCAACTGGATCAGATAAAGCGGCCAAGACAGGGAGTTGCTGATCCGAGATCAGATTCTTCAGCTCCCCATCTTAACCTCTTCCATTGTGAGCAGACAGATTAAAGGGATCCGAGATCGGGACTCCAACTCCGACCCATTTTAACGTACATGGGGCCATAATACAGCCCAACCGCCGTTAATCTCAAACAAGCAAGTGCCTGTTGTCCAATCACTTTACACACTCAAAGAGGCCACAACATCGGGCAGCGACTCCTAAGTTGGCAAACGCTTTTTCCCCACAAAGCAACATCCAGATTGTCTCTCCACAGAGGAATGATTCTTAAAGTGCGGTAAATGAGCAGTTTCACTCTCAACCACGGTAAAATACGCCGACACTCCCATTTATTATGGACTGCAGACCCCGACTGAGTGACTCAACCCAGGGAATATTCCCACAGCCCCTTGTGACTAATCCCCAGGTGGTGCTTCACTGACTGGATCGGGACCGGGACTCACCGGACTTGCGGTTGACCTGGTTCTGGGGGATGATGATCTGGCAGGAGTTGGCGTCGCAGGTGTTCTTAATAGGGTGGCTGAGTATACAGATGACCCGGATCACCTGACCCGCCTTTCGGACCCGGTCCTGGATGTAGCTCGGGTCACAGATCAGCTGCTTACAGCGAGCCACCTGCCAGCGAGGGACGGCTCATGTGACACATGGCCTTAACACTGGCCTTAACAAGGACACTAATGAGCAGATTACAGTAACAGTAGAAATGGTCTTAACTCTAACAATAATGGACGGGTTCATTGGAACTTCAACAATGGCCTAAATGAGAGCCTTCTCACTAGCCTTAACCACTACATTAACCAGCAGATTAATCGGAACCTTCACTAGACCCTTAACAAGCAGATTAACACGAGGCTTAACTAGTTCACTGACAAGAACCATGAGTACACTTCCATGACCCTAAACAAGCCAAGTTTCAAAAACCTTGAGTACCAGAATGATGTGGACCTTAACAAGCACACTTGGAAAGAGGCTTCATAAGAATCTTAACTGCCACACTAACACTTATCATAATGCAGCAAACTTAAAGTAGGGATTCAAAGGAAAAACTGAAATATGGCAATTTTGACATCAATGGAAAGCTTAGAACGCAAAGAATGCAATGCAATGTAATTCCATCACATTATAAATACGGGAAAATGGAAACGAGCACAAAACGACAGCAATTTACCGATACTTCCGTGATGTTGGGAAAGAGGCCCGTTTTGGGTGACGTCACATACCGGTTTTGCAAGTTCTGCTCTGTCACATGTCAATAGGAATACCCTGTCTCTCTCTCTAAGCTTTATATTTTGTTAAAGGTTAAAACTGAGTCGTACTTTACTTGAGATGGATAAATTATAATGGAGAAACATTTATCTGTCTTCTAAAAAAAATTTAACTCATATTTTTCCATAAAGGCCTAGTACATTGAAGATTAACATGAACATATAAACGATCTGACGGAAATCGCGTAAATACAAGGAGGGCAGGGTTTCCTCCAGGATTTTTTTTAAACCGTGGCGGAGGGCTTCAGCGTCGGGTCAAAACTCAGCATCATCAGGTGTGACCAGTTTTCATTAATCAGCACGTAGGCGATGTAATAATTGAAGTCTATGCGCACGGAGGTTTATCAGTTTCATGTGCGTCACAGAGGATTTTACATATAATAAGAAAACCGATTATGACTCCGGACTCCGGTATTGGAGTGAAAAAAATCATGAAGATACAATTAGGTAGAGCAGGATGTGCTCACAGCACACAGAAGTTAACATCGTAGTTTATCGTTTTGCAAAGTGAACAAAATATTTTTTCTACAAATGTTGCACACATTGCATTAAGAAGAAAGCAGATGGCTAATTTTTAACTCATTGGAAACGTGTTCATCAAGCAAAATGATTGACAACAGGTCAAGAATTATTGGCACTAATTTTAACTAACAATAAGAACTAGCAACAGCTGATTGTCCTTAGAATTTTTGGCGTTTGTTTAGGTAGTCATTTTACACAGGCAGGCGGCTTTTATTTTGCCGTGGCGATGCGCTACTATCAATTACATGTAGCGGAAACCCCAGGGGAAGGACTGATACCTTAATTTATTACCTCTGCCAAGGAGGTTATATAATCACCTGCGTTTATTCGCTTGTCAGTTAGCAGGATCACTCAAAAACTGCTGAGCGGATAATCATAAAAATTGGTACACAGGTGTATCTTGATCCAAGAAGGAACCCATTAAATTTTGGTGGCGATCCTTTTTTATCCGTCTGTCTGTCAGCAGGATATCTTCAAAAAGGCCGCATGGATTTTTACCAAACTTTGCAAGAGTAGCACAAGAGGAACTAGTGATTAAATTTTGGCATATCTAGGCCAAGGTACAGCTGAGATATAGCCCATAGTTCAAATCCCATCTATGCTGGATAGAGATTTAAAGTCTTTCCAATGGGCCGGATTTCCAATCAGCATACTTTTGGGTTTTGCTGCCACCTGGCGGTGGAATGCAACAATACTCTACATCAGCCAAGGAAAATCACTAATGCACAGAGTTGCCTTGGCCTGGCGGAGGTGCTGCGCTCTCTGAGGGTTCTTGTTATGATATTTTTTCGATGAGTCGACTTGATAAGAGTGACGACAAAACAAGAAAGGAAGATTTTTAGAGAGTATTCTCTCTTAACTCGCGCAGGAATACATATTGTTCATGCACTTGCAGCTGCCCGTCGTCAGATCTTTGTATAGCGTACCCTGTAACTATGTAATGTTATTAGATTTGAGGTTTTGTTTCGGTTTGGCCATCATGAAAGAGGACCGACCAGAAGCTGAAGGAAGAACCATGGGAAGAGGTACAACAACGATAAAAAAAAGCAGTTAAATTTGAACTTCAGTGCATGAGAAGTTTAGGCGGACGATGCAGATGGCTTTGTGGTATTGGGTGGAGATATTTGAGGAGTGCGATTGTGTTCTAAATGGCATCGACCTCGTCTCTCCATATTTTTATGTCAGTCAGGTCACTGTTATGAGAGTCCACTCGATTGTGTTCATAAAATACTATCTTTTATGTAGCCTGGCTTTGGCTTATCCAACCTTCCTCAGAATGGTAGCACAACTCCAGTAAAAACATAATTTTCTTTCTAAAGTAGACAACTTGTACGTGTAAAGCATATAGTCAGTGCGGTGACTTTTTGCAGCACGGAACAAACCAAAATAAAAAGCAAAACAAATATGCATGGAAGAAAGAAATCACCTTTATGCGACAGTCGCTTAAAAAAAAACAAAAATTTAAACATGGGATTTAAAATTATGAACTACGGGAAGATCTGGAGGAAATCCATTAAGAGCTCTGACTTGTCAGGCTTTAAAAACAAAACTGAAAACAGTTTTCACAGTGTTCTCTGAATTATACGGAAAATGAGACTTCCTGAAGACTGGTTACGGTGGAAAAATAGCAACATTTGGAAGGCGAATATCAAGTCGACAGAAACTTTTTTCCTCGTTATGAGAGTGAATACCTTCAATCCATCATGCAATTGCCATAACGGACCAATTTTACGGTTACTTATTTTCTTTGAATCCCTACTTTAAAAGAACCTTACAAAACAAAAGAACAAGAACTCTACAATGGTATTAACAAGCTGTAACCCTTCAGTGTTCTGCTAAACTGCTTGCTAGAGCAAACCAATGATTTTCCAAAGTGTTTTCTCTTAGTGAGGGATTTGAGAGGAACTTTATGGAATCCCTGAACAGGAACCTGACGTGAAGGTTCCACGAGCAGCACTTTTCACGCTAGAACACAAGTAACGGAGAGGCGGAAAGCAAGTGTTTACACATATCGGTGTGGCTTTACCTACCTCGCCCTCGGATTTCACTCCGACCACATGACCATTCTCCATCACGATCTCCTCCACAGGCTTGTTCAGCATGTAGGTTCCTCCGTATATGGCGCTTAGCCTGAGAGAACACAGGAGGAGTTTGTTACTCATGCAAATAAAAACACGTCCAGCAGAGAGTCGCGTCTATTCTAACCGAACAGATACACAAAGCCGCTAATAGCAGGAGTGTCTAAAAATAAACGTGGCATCTCCTGTCTGGAACCTCCCGGATCTGAAGTGAACAACCGCTAAAGCCGGTCAGCCGCCATTTTTTTTCACTCCTAGTCACAAGCCTCATCTTCTCAGATGTGAGGGGGGGAAACGCAAACACTTTCTCCTCTGTCAGGCCGAGACTCAGATGGGTAATGGATCAAGCCGAAGCAAAGCCACAGTAAAATCAGCTGTTAGTCAGTGAATTACAAAGTCGTCTCATTTTGTTCCCATTTTTTTCGATTAATGTCTCAGCTGATGTCTCAACCCCCCCCCCCCCTTGAGTTGTGGACATGCACTGGCGAGAGACACCATGGACACACAGACCTGGCGAACCCTTGGGGCAGCTCGCCCAGGCCGTACAGCGGGTACAGGTAGGGGCTCTTCCCATAACGGGCCAGAGACTCGCTGTAGAGCTTAATCCGATTAATGGTCTCCAAGCACGGCTGGTCCAAGTAGCTGAAGATGAAAGGAAAGATAAAAATGAAATAATCGACTTTCCCCGTCTGCACTGCGAGCCTCATTCATTCCAGTGTTTTATCAAGACATTTTCCCCTCCTACTGCTGTAGAGCTGCTCAGTCCTGCTTTTCAAAATGCTACTGCGTGAACAACAGGCTAACAAAGCCTGAAGACAACAGACCAAGAGGAGCGAGAAGGAGAGATAGCGAGAGCGAGAGAGCGAGAGAGAGAGAGAGAGAGAGCGCGCCAGGCAGAAAAGGGAAGAGAAAGATGCAAAAGAGAAAAAGGGAAGCTTTGATTTGAAGCAGAATGTCAAAACATGCCTTCTCCATAGAGAACAAAAAAAGGAATATGTGATTTGTTTTTTTTATAACCATTTCCTCATCAAGAAGAAATATACAGAGTATAATGCGGTCAGTTTTGAAGGGAAAGCATTGAAATATGCAGCCATCTTCACCAAATACCAGCCCTCGACTTTATTATTTCATTTACTCTTGTCTCCCGTCATTCCAAACCAATAGAAATAATTCTAACTCAAGAGTTCTGTCAGATTCCTGAAACTGAGTCAGCATAATTTCACCTGCACTTACTCATCTGTCCTGTAGAGGGCCAAGGCATGGCCGGTGAAGTCAATGACATCCTGGCCCAAGTCAAATTTTTTGTACACATCCCTCATGGTGGTGAGTTTGGGATCGACGCCCTCAAAGGTCTTGGGGTCGTTCTCGTCAAAGTTGGCCACAAACACCAGGAACTTTCGGAATCTCCTCTTCTCAAACATACCCATCAGATCTAAACAGGAAGTGCAGGAAACAGGAAACTACCCAAAGTCCTTTCTCTACAGAGATGGAATAAGCAATACAACCAGAAGCTTCCACAGTTCAGTCGCTGTAATTTACTCTGAGGCCTGTTTTAGTTTATTTAAAGGTGTGGTGCTAAAGGTTGAGAACCCTGTTCGGTTAGAGCAGGAGTAATGCAGTGTTCCTCTGCAGCTCCGCCCACATGCAGTAGTCATGGTAACAGAGTGATTGACAGCTCAATATCTCCACTCCACTGTACAAGACATTCTTCCTAAAGGGAACCTCTCCCTCTGGAATCTATTCCAAAAAATATATCCTCCAATCTCTAATCTTACATTCAGTAATAGTCAGAAGTTTGGACACACCAACATTTTTCTGGTAAATAAGACAATTAAAAAAGAAATGCACTTCATTTCACCAAACAAAGTCTTAAACTCAAATTAATCAAAATAAGGACCATGTATGATAAAATTGCTGAGCATCCTTTTTTGTACGAGGACAGTCATGTGACTCTGCGGTGCAGACATCCCCTCAGACATGCTGTACTACAGGGTTACTTCTTCACCATTTCCCCAAATGGTTCAAAACCAAAATAAGTTTTTATTCATTCATTCTTTGGAATACACATCTGTAAAACAGTTTTACATGTGGTCCAGATATACAGCAAACATAAAAGCACCTGGATAATCGATTTAGTTATGAGGAAATGGAAAGAACTTATATTTATACTGTCCAACAATATATATATATTTTATATATTATTATTATTATTATTTTTCACAAATTCAAAAGTTGTAGGCACAAGGCTGTGGAGTAAAGTATCACTTAACTTGACTAGTTACTTATTATCGTGCACTACAGGAATTTATTTACACAAGGTAAACCACTGAAATTTCACCAAAAATTGAGCACTGTATTGAAAGTAAAATGCGTCCAAACTTTTGACAGGTACTGTACAAGTCCCGAACAGAGCCTTGCTGAATGCATAAACACTCTGGGTAGAACTGCAATTCTACGCTTTTCTGAGCAAGTCATGTGAGACCACAACCACAGAAACACTCAAAGAACACAAACCAACCACTTCTGCTCCTCTAAACACATTCAAACGCACCAGGCAAAATCCGATAAGCATTTTTATACAAAACAAATAACCATTTGACCCAAACCGGCATATAACACCAGCTTAAAGGTCCTCTGATAGCCAGAGAAACAGATGAAGTATGGCAGAGTCTAATTTTCAGTAAGACACTTGGAGACAGCGCAGCACTTTTTCAGACGCTCCCTTACTTGAGGCGAGTGCTTCGGTTTCTGTGGAGGGTACTTTGTAGATCTTCCCTCCCTTGTACACAAAACTGCCCTCCACCACCTTAAAGTCCAGGTACCGCGTCACCTCTGTGTACAGCAGCATCTTCACCAGCTGACCTGGGGAGCACACGTTACACACTCCGTGTTACAACCTCACCCACACAGACACGTCACACACCCTGCGTTACAACTTCACCCACACAGACACATGTCACAACCTCTACATTACAACCTCACTCACACAGACACATGTCACAACCTCTACATTACAACCTCACCCACACAGACACGTCACAACCTCTACATTACAACCTCACCCACACAGACACGCATCACAACCTCTACATTACAACCTCACCCACACAGACACGTCACAACCTCTACATTACAAACTCACCCACACAGACACGTCACAACCTCTACATTACAACCTCACCCACAGACACGTCACAACCTCTACATTACAACCTCACCCACACAGACACGTATCACAACCTCTACATTACAACCTCACCCACACAGACACGTATCACAACCTCTACATTACAACCTCACCCACACAGACATGTCACAACCTCTACATTACAACCTCACCCACACAGACGCATGTCTCAACCTCTACATTACAACCTCACCCACACAGACACGTCACAACCTCTACATTACAACCTCACACACACAGACATGTCACAACCTCTACATTAAAACCTCACCCACACAGACGCATGTCACAACCTCTAAATTACAACCTCACACACACAGACGCACATTACATGCATTATGTTACAACCTCACCCACCACACACACACTCCATATTACAATCTCACCTACAGACACACATTCCAACTTCAATGTTACAAGCTCAACCACACACGCACACGCACACGCACACACACACGCACACACACACACACACACATTACATGCACCATATTACAGCCTCACCTGCACAAACACACAATACACGCTCCATGTTACAACCTCACCCAGACAGGCACAGATAACATGTGTATGTTACAATTTCACCCATACAGACACAGCTGTGGGTGAGAGGGTGAGAGGTGGATATCCCTGCTTCAGACAGTCAAAGTCCCCAGCTGTCTGCTCTAATCACGCTACTTTGCCCAATTTACTTTATTCTTCAACCAATAGGCTCTACCGGCTGAGTTTTTAAAGAACCACAGAAAGGACTTTCACCCCCTTACAGCTGAACTTCCTGTCAGTCAAGAGGTGTACACACAAATGTGCACAAACATTCACACACATTTAGACAGACGGATATGCTGTCGGGCACAAATTACACACTGGCTCTGACAAACACCAGCGCTCGCTGTCTAAGACAGGCCGGCCTTCACAAATCACACAAGCACTCCGCATACACATGACAGGAAGCAGCGAGAGTCAGGGAACGCTAACCATTGGCCATGAGAAATTTGGGAATGAGGTCCACGTTCCAGTCCCTTCCGCGACCCATGGACTCCGGAGGGGCATCAGCAAGGCTGAAGCGCTTGTACAGCTGAAGCAGGAAACACAAAGGGAGATCATGTGACACGTCTCACATGACAGCAGCTCAAACACAGCCCCCCAAAAGGAACAGAGAGTACGGAGGGAGTAAGAGGCGGCAGAGAGAGACTCGGAGGGACAAGAGGGCGAGGGGATGGTGTAGGGCAGGGCACCACAGATCTGGCCCTCAACTCCAAAAACACTCCTGGTTCTCTCTCATTCCAGCCAATTTTGCTTAATCAATATTGGCCTGACTGATGTTAGGTAGAGGGAGTGTTGAAAGCAGTTGTTCTTGGGCCTCGTGGATGGAGATTTGGGGAGCCCTATAGGGTCTGCTGTGGGAATAATACACATGCAGGTATTTCACTGAATTCAAGAGGGAAAGAATTTATAACCCAGAGGACTCCTCTGTGCTTCCTTGCCCATTCTAAGCCAACATTTCTGCAATTACAACTCCATCAGGAGAGGCCATTAGCAGATGACTACTATCAGCTGGATTACATTATATTGCATGGTGACGCATTGCAGCGGTGCACTTTATATTACATCATTTCCTCACACAAAAAGGTCTGAAATTAAATACATCAAATTCAACAATCTTGAGCAGAATGGAATAGAACAGAATGGATTACATTTTGTCTTCAGTGAAAACTTGTAGATATTTTAGTGAACCAAGAACCAGGGACAACACCATTCAGGGCACCAAGTGCTAATAATAATCAAACTTATCCTTATAAAAGGATTTGGAGGGTTCAATCAGAAGTCATCTTTATATCACCGCACCAATAAATTCAATATATTGTTGCATCACTGCTGCCAAAATTCAGTCAAAAGAGACAGTGATTTTGTAATATACTCTTTCTCTATGACAAAATATAAGCCAAAATTATGATTTAGCAATAATTTACATGTAGCGCTTCATTGTGACTTCTAATTTCATAACTGAAGCATAAAACAGAAACATTCTTCATGCAATACTGGTGCATACCTTTTATGAAGATACAATGAAGGAGATATGTAACTTCTTCAAATAACACAGTAACTCCAAAAATTAAATTCCATGCTAAAAAACAAATGTGTGGCGTTTTCGCCACTTAAAGCATCACTTTATTAACCCAGAGAAAAGTTGGAGGGTGACTGCTAAACCCTTTGGTTCCAGCGAGGCAGCCGCTTCAAACTGGTGGTGGTTGAGCCGAGATTCGCCCTGGTCACTAAAAAGTACCTCAAGTCCAAGTGGGAAGATTTCTCCGTAAATGCAATGTTCATTCATTCATTCATTCAAAACCTCTTGCATCCCCACTCACTCCCCGAGCGGAGGGTTAGGGGGCTGCGTCACTGAGATCTATGACCATTCTGGCACTTCTTTCTTACCTCTTCTAGTGGAGTGATAGAAGAACTTTCACCTCCATAATATGGGTTGCGGTCCATGTGAAGCACCTTCTTCCCGTTCACCGACATGATTCCGGACAGAATACATTCCTACGCAAGCAGAAGCACAGTTCAGCAAAAAAATAAACTCTTAATGCTGCCCGGCAAATCAAACCTACTTCTCTGAACCAACGCCAATGCAGTTAGTCCAAACTCATAACACAAATATATCAGACAAATTACCGGGTGCACACAGCTGCAAGGGAAAGATGGCCGAATGTTGCAAATTGCACATATGAAAATATTTGTTTGTGAATATATTCATTATGATATTCGTTTCTATCACTCTTCAGCCAAATAAGACAAATTGACTGCCGAAATGGTAAGTCTTTTTTGTGTGCAAAGGCAGTAACAAGGCAAATTCATCCACAGAGAATATTTGTGAAGACAATGATTAATGTCTGGAAACTCGTACACTACACGCAAGAGAATGTGTTAATTACGTGTACCGTTGTTAACTCTGCATCCAGCTTTAAATCTTAACACCCTCTAAAAATTCCCTGCAGCCAATGTCCGCTTGCTTTCAACGCTAAAAGGTAATGAGCGATTCAGAATGATCTGCAATCAGCAAAGCTTACAAGTTGTCACCGATCGCTCAAAGTTTTATTTAATACAAACTTGCTGATTCATACAGAGGCAAGGCTACAATACTATATACATACTAAGGACTCAATTTCGCATCCTTCATTTTTTGTAAATGACAATATTATCCACATTTCGGTAAAATTATTCTGTTCTTTCTTTCACGGATAACGACTCCCCTCCCTCCGCTCTCATTACTCATTTTCCCTGTCTGCGCAGAATCGTTCATCCTCGCTGCCACAACCACTGTTCGCTTTGCAGGGCACGCTGGGATATCCCAGTCTTCCAAACCCCACCCAATGCCCATACGGTTTGCAGCAACTAGGAAAAATGGCAGGCGCTATTATGCATCGACCGAACACATTCGGAAGCAAATAGGTTCGATCTATTATCACCGTTTGCGGGTAAAAAAAAAAACAAAACACAAAAATGATGGGAAAACAATTTATTCACATCTTACAGATGTACATCTTCCGTCGACATACGGACTTGTCAGCTAAATAAAAAATCGCGCTATGAATAAAACTGCGACAAAGTCGGTCTGTTGTTATTTAATTAGTCCATCGCGACCGAGGGTATATTGCAGATTTTGATTTTACAATATTCAGCGGCCACGAGATGTGACGTCACATAAATTCTGTATTGAGTGTTATGTAACACTAGCTAATTGTGCGGCGTGAGTAAATGTGTGTGCAATTGCTTGCCTGCTTATTTGCAGTGACATTATTATGAGGTTAAAGTAGCAATGATAGTTTTTTTTTCTACAGTTTTCCCAGAACAGCAAGAATAATAATAATCATCATCATCATCGGCGAATAGGGGAGGCAATTTACTGAACATGCTGAAACAATAATATTTAGGGTACTGTTTTGGCGTGCTCATAAATCCTGGTGGAAAAAACCTGAATTCCCGGTAAATTTCATAGGTAATAACCATCGTACAGTAAACATTAGTTAAACCCACAATGGTTTGCAGATTACATTAGTATGTGCCATTCATTCATGAAGTTTATATGATTTTGGAGCATGCGTGGGGTTATATAGAAATAAAAGCAAGGCGTAAAATAGTGAATCCCTGGACCTCGCACTGCTTCAAGACACAGGCACAGCAGGGCGTGTAAACTGGAGACCCTCAGAGAACATCACAGAGGCGACCAGAATCCTTCTCGCAATCAATAATTCAAACCGTTTTTTCTCCTCACCGCGGTCCCCGGGCCTGTCACAGTCGGATACGATGTGCAGTTAGGCCTAAGTTCATGACCAGCGGGTTTAAAAAGCTTATATTAGCTCATGCAAAGAATGAATCACAATCTCAACGGGATTAATTATAACACTGAAAAGTATCCCATATATTCTCATAAATATTCAATGCACCGAGACCAGTCCGAGGGATAAGTACGCATGCGAGCCCTCTCGACCGTCCAAAGGGCATTGTTAGCATTTGGTTGGCTAAAGTATCTTATAGCTTGAATGTTGCATTATCATGCCATGTCAGCCACAACTGCAAATTCTTGAATGAAAAAATCCAGTTATGCCGATGAAACAGATCGAGAACCCGCATCCCTTCAATGCATTCTAAAAGCTGAATATTAACATGCTCTGCGGTTAGATCCGTTTGAAGACCGACAAACATCCTATTATATCTCGGGAAAATCCCCAAACATTTGCATCATCGTAGATAACTCACTGTGAGTCCGGTGCCTAGTACGATCACATCATATTCCTCATCCATGTCGTATCACCGCTGCTCCGGTACTGCAACTGCCGTCTGAAATGCACGCAAATGTTTCAGAATATGAATCAACGAGTGTCGTGCCTTAATTTGGCAAGATGATCTCTTTGCGAGTGATAACGGTAAACGACGTCGCTAAGCAAAGTTTTATTATTACAATCGCGAATTCAAAACGATTCCAGGACTGAGTAATGCACCCGGCGAGAACGACCAAAGATGGCCTTGTCCGCGGAACTCTTCCTCACATCCCAGATACGTCCGCGTCATGAAATAGTACTGCACCCTCCCTGACCAGCCAACGTCACCATCCCTCAGTGTTGCGATGGAGCGAGTCTACATTTCCGCCATCCCCGCCCACCCGATGGCTCTTCATGGAAAACGATCCGTCATTTCTAAATATTTGATGCATGATGACTGTTCAAGGGCTTTGTCTTTAACAGGCATTAAAACTCGGTAATATTCTTTTAAATAATTTTTTTTTATTGCATTTTGAGACCCACAGCAGGAGACGGTGCAGTAAGTGACCTTGGTGCGGAAGCTGTATTCTTCCGCCCGCTCCGACGCTCCTCACCCTGCACAAATCGATATCCCAGCGGTATAACGGTGCCTCTGGTATTAAAGACAGACGGACAGCAGTGCGATCAAGTGGCATTGGCGGGTGAAGTAGCATAGGCCTGGAGGAAATTACTCTGTTTATACACAAGTGACAAACCAAAAATGTTTTGCAACTGTTATCTTATTTCTTGAAACTCTTCCATCACATCATGGCTATTCATTCAGTAGGCTACACGTATTGCATAAATTCCCTCTGTGGAGTATTATTTTAATTTTGGAATAATTAAGAGCAAAAAATTGTTCTATGAATTCGTGGCGAACAATGTGTGGTCTGTGGACCTAGTTTAGACAGCCCTGGAGTGACGGTCCGACCACGGTCCCACGGATAGTAGGCTACCGCCAGGCAGTTCTATTTCCAGAGCCAAGGAGAGCGGTCAAGTTATAGTGTAATATATTATGACTACATCACGAGAAATTATTTTTCATCTATACTGCTGTTGTGGATTTCAGGTATTGTCTACCACAGAAATCGCTGCTTCATTGTCGTTATGGTCATTTGTCATTAGGTGGAGTGGGCCTGATTAAGAAAAATTAATCCTATTTCTGCAATGAAAATGTTCGCTGTGTGCCCGCTCTTGCCAATTAAAAAAAACTGTTCCAGAACACCTCCCAATAGACAATAGTGCAGTTTTTCACCACCGGGTAGCCTACATGCCAAGCACTTTGGTATCATCTCTTGCGGAAACATAAGGATGCAGTAAGGTGCGGTTTTCCGGTGGCACAACCAAGAGCCTCCGCATCCACTGGGCTCCAGCGCTCACGTGAGAATACAGCAGTGATGGTTTGACACAACTGGTGTCATTCTGTGCGTGGCGGGGATTCTCCCTGACGTGTAGGCAATAGAGGTACGGCTGACGATGCGATCGGTTAGAACCACAAATTGTTCAAGTATTTTCGGCTTCATGTGAAATAGAAAATTTTTTTAAAGGGTTCAGATTTTTGAAAACAGTTCATGGTTCCTGCATTTAGGAGTATACGGAGAGTATCAAAAAATAAAGCAATTAAATGTAAGACGGAGAGTATGAAAAAATAAAGCAATTAACTATAAGACTGAAAATTGGTTAATTCTCTCTTTTTTCCTAAATTTTACTGCAAGTTCCTGTGTGACCAGGTTTTGTTGTGTATCATCCTTATTTCGTCGACACACTCGCACCATATCACACAAAATATACGGGGACGCCTATACGCGTTTGGGTAATAAGTTAAGTTTAACGCAACATTCCCCTCTAATGGGGATCCATACTGCGCATGATGCTACTAGTGCATAACAGGGTGGCCAGGCTCAAAAGTAAGGTACTCCATGAATATATTTTAATGCAAAATTATGTGTTCTATGTAGAATAATCCGATTCCTTAGAAATTCTGGGTGTAACCTTTAGCGCGGATGGTAAGGCATTGGCTCACGTGAATAAGCGCTCCCAGTCAGCGAGAAAGGCTGCTTTTGGTCTTGCCCCAAAGGGCTTCTCCTGTCCTGGTCTGTCCACCGAGGCCAAAACTTTTAGTTTAATTCTGTTGTTCAACCGACACTTATGTACGGCACTGAATGCATCAATATTGGACGCGAACAGCTGAAGGTAATGAATAATTGGCTATACAAGACGAAATAATGAAGCGGGTTTGTGGTTTCAATAAGAGATCCCATCACTCAAAATTTCTTGAGGCTCTTGGTATCGATCGTGTTGAGCAGAACTTGAAGAAACGTGTTTGCTCCTTATATAGAGCTGTTTTTGCCTCTGAAACTCCAGCCAGATCTCTGAACTCGTTTCTCCTTGCAAATTTTTTTTTTTTAATGATCAGCTCGTGCCGGGGACTCTCCTTGATCGTTTCATCAGTTTTTCATTTTAATCCTATCCAAGCTGCTATTGGCGGCCCTCGCCCCAAGTTGGAAGCGGCTAAGGAAGAATATGGTGCGGTTGACACATTAAGATTTTTAACTCAAACTGAAAATTTCAGCCTATTTAACTCTACACAACATCAGCTAGCTCGTCTCCTTGTAAAAGTGTTTTAAGATGGATCTGCTATCGTACCTGAGTACACGTATTGTCTGATTGTTTTATTACTGATCTATGCATTTCTCCTAATGGAGGTTCAATAATAAATAAATAATACAATGCGTCGTTAGGAGATTGTGAGACAAGAAAAAAAATCAGGCTCAGGGCATCTTACTTTGTCCTGAGTTGGCCGACGTCAACATACTAAACCTTTTCAGTCACCACCTCAACTTAACCCGTACAGATAAAAAAGCAGATGCAAGTCAAGTTTCAAAACCACTCACTCGGTCATCTTCTGTAACACCAGCAAAATTCTAATAGCTCAATTATCCCAATAGCTATACCTGCACGTTGAGCATAAAAATACTAGTTACTAGATGCGCAAAGTGAGCTCCATAGGGTGGCGCCCCTGAGCTACCTGACCTGACTGCGCACCGAAAGCCAGCCGTGCGTATTCCTCTACGGTTTCGGAGGATTATCGGCTGGTTTTACAAAATCACCTACTAATTGAATGCAAAGGGGAATTTACGGAATCAGAAGATCATCCATGATGGCAGAGGAGGTACAATTTCCTGGAGGAGAGAGGACACGAGGAGGCATTATTCAGCCTCATGAAAAGCACCTAGTTATACGGTCCAGGTATCAAGCGCAGAGACAGATTTGCAATACAACTGATCATTTATTGGCGGCAGCACGATAATTATGGAGAAGGAACCCCACAGAGGATAGGTGGGGACTCGGGACTGAACCCTGGAGGGGAGGAGAGGCAGTTCAGCACAGGTGTAATAGGCAACGCTTGGGCTGCCGTCGCTGGTTGATGGCTTCTGATGTGCTGCCAGATGTAGAAGCTCTTACCAGCACTGGGCTGCACACGAAGAGGGTTAATGCTTGAGATTAATTCCATCGCAGTGCTGGCCCCAGCTCAGGGTTGGAAGTTTGTTCCTGACAAACTTGATACAGAGTAGACTTGCAAGTGTTAACAAGAACGCAGTTCCAATCCTGAATCCTGGTTAGGCCTGGAAGCTTGTTCAAATTAACTAATGATAATACAGGTTTAAAGAGAACTTAGCTGCTACTAAAGTACGGGTTGCATCTGACGAAGAAGTTTAACATACATTTGTACATATGACTAGGATCTTATTGAGAATGCAAATTTACAATCCAGCTACAAGCACACGCACTAGAAGGCTTAAATATCCATCACTCGCTCATTAAGAAACAAGCTAGTAACACGATTCAGCCGAGAGGGAGGACATGCAACAAAACACACCAATCACAGCACACATGCACAAACATACACCAATCACAACACACATGCACAAAACGTACACCAATCACGGCACACATGCACAAAATGTACACCAATCACAACACACATGCACCTAATGGACAGTCATGCTGCTGAATTGCGAAAAGACACTCTCAGCATTCACATGCGGGTCGTGGCGTCCAGAGTGAACACGGCCAAGTCAAAAAGCAAAACGTTGGCTGCATTAGAATAGTCTGAAAATTACAAACTGTCCTCAAATTCCATACCACTTTTCCTAAACGTTGATGGAAAAAGTCATGAGGAAAAGGAAAAATCTAATTGATGCAGATTTCGGAGAAGACAACCGTGGTGCTCAGATAATCTGACTGCTCTAACACAAGGAAACCTTGTCATGCGTTCCTTGACCCTCTTGTTCGTCTGTTTTTGTGAACAGCTGGATGAATGATGCATCACTTAAATGTTGCTGCTGCACAGAATTGTGGGACGGTGCTAATTCCTTTCTTTCCTAAAAGGACGGGCCAGTGTACCCTATAGGTTGATAGGTGATACAGTGCCATGAAAAAGTATTTGCCCCCTTCCTGATTTCTTACTTTTTTGCATATTTTTCACGCTTAAATGTTTCAGATCATCAAACAAATTTTCATATTAGACAAAGATAACCTGAGTAAATACAGAATACAGTTTTTAAATGATGATTTCATTTATTAAGGGGAAAAAGCTATCCAAACCTACCTGGCTCCATGTGAAAAAGTAATTGCCCCCCCCCCTTCTTATATCATGAATTAACTGTGATTAACCACATTTTTTTGTCCTATTTCGCTAGTCGCACCCAGGCCTGACTACTGCCAGACCTGTTGAATCAAGAACTCACTTCAGTAGAACCTGTCCAACAAAGTGAAGTAGCCTAAAAGCTCTCAAAAAGCAACATGCCATGCCGTGAACTAAAGAAATTCAAGAACTGATGAGAAATGAAGGAATTGACATCTATCAGTCTGGAAAAGGTTGCAAAGCCATTTCTAAGGCTTTGGGACTCTGGCGAATCACGCTGAGAGCCATTACCCGTAAATAGAGAAAACTTGGAACAGTGGTGAACCAGCCCAGGAGTGTCTGGCCTCCCAAAATTACTCCAAAAGCACATTGATGACTCATCCAGGAGGTCATAAAAGAACCCGGAACAACATCTGAAGAACTGCAGGTCTCACTTTCCTCAGTTAAAGTCAGTGTTCGTAATTCAACTATAAGGAAGAAACAGGGCAAAAATGGCATCCATGGGAGAGTTCCAAGGAGAAAACCACTGCTGATCAGAAGGAAGACAAAAGTTGAACTTTCTGGAAGGTGTGCTTCCTGTTACATCAGGCATAAAACTAACACAGCATCTCATAAAAAGAACATCATACCAAAAGTCCACATGGTGGTGGTAGTGTGATGGTTTGGGGCTGCTTTGCTGCTTCAGGACCTGGATGACTTGTCATAATTGATGGAACTATGAATTCTGCTCTCTACCAGAAAATTCTGAAGGAGAATGTCCAACCATCTGTTCGTGACCTCAAGCTCAAGTGCACTTGGGTTGTGCAGCAGGACAATGATCCAGAACGCACTAGCAAGTCCACCTCTGAATGGCTTAAAAAAAAAACAAACTGAAGGTTTTGGAGAGGCCTAGTCAAAGTCTGGACTTAAATGTGATTGAGATACTGTGGCATGACCTTAAACAGGCCATTCATGCTCAAAAACCCTCCAATGTGGTTGAATTAAAACAATTCTGCAACGATGAGTGGGCTAAAATTCTTCTATGGCAATGTGAAAGACTCATTGCCAGTTATCGCAGATGTTTGATTGCAGTTCTTGTTGCCGAGGGTGGCACAACCTGTTATTATGATGTAGCGGGCAATTACTATTTCACATAGGGTCAGGTGGGCATGGATAGCTTTTTTCCCTTAATAAATGACATCATCATTTAAAAACTGCATTTTGTATTTACTCGGGTTGTCTTTGTCTAATATTAAAATTTGTTTGATGATCTGAAACATTTAAGTGCGACAAATATGCAAAAAAATAAGAAATCAGGAAGGGGCTAACTCTTTTTCACAGCACTGTAGATAGATAGACGCTACAGGAGATACGTAAGGAAGCATTGAAACACTTTCCTTAGCATTTAGAGATTTGAATAGCCCTTAACATGGCTGCAATGTAAATACTTCCCGGTCTTTCATAAGCAGTAAGTTACTTTCCTAAGGAAGACAGCGAAAGCTCCCGCTGACTTCTGGCAAGGCCAAGGGCCTGTACCTTTGGATATTAAATTCAGTATTAACCAGTAAACAAAGCCTGGGCTATTTTGCCCAATACAGGCCATGCAATCAATCAAAAAAATGTAAATATATGATGCATATTCCTCTCTCCTAGATTAAAAGACACGAGTTCCCAAATGAATACCAAACTGGAATTTCCCCTCGTTCACCGCACTTGGCGCAGGAGAAATATAAGCACCCTGAACTTAAGTAAACGTAGGTTATATCTATATTGCCCTAATTTAAAAAAAAAAAAACTAATTTAAATTAAGTCAGAACAATTGCAGGAAACCGAAGGATGCCGTATGCAGCATTTACTTAGGCAGCTCTGACAGCTCAAACAAGCACCCGCAAGAGCCATGACGCTCACAAGCGGAAGCGCTCGAGTGCTCACATGACTGTCAGCCGGCGGTAACCACGTGACTTATTCGCTGCCGTGAAAACACGAAATGGCCGCTGCGAGGCTGTCATCCGCTCCTGTGGTGATGGCAGGTCTTCTCTTTCTAGCTGCAATTCTGTCCACTGGGATCAGCGATGACCAGGTGCCGCTGATACTGTGGTCCAGCGAAGGGTAAATATGTCTTTGGAGTTTGTTCATCTTTTCTAATGGCAGTGAGTTAAGTTAGTAAGTCAGGTGTGTCGCTTAGCCACCCAGTTAGCCACTTTGGCTAAGTTATCTGGTAGCCCGTCTAGGCAGCAAGCAGGTCAAAATAGCCAACAGAAGAGCGACTACATTCAAGGCCATTTTTTCAGCATAGAGAAATGTCACCCGTAATATTTGATATTTTGTTGTATTAATTGTGCTGTTAAAATGCACCGTACGTTGCTAGATTGGATTTGCGTTGACGGTTAGTTACTGGTGAGGAATTTGTCCCTCGCTGCTCTCTAATTACATGGCAGTTGAGTGTGACATTCTAATGCGAAACGGCCCCTGCTGTGATGGATCAGGCTGTGTCGTGACCCCTGCAGTTTTAGCAGGCGTTGTTGTATCCGCAAGTTTTGGCAGGAAAGAGCGAATGGTTGAATGTACATGACTGGCTAGTGTTTATTTCTCCTGTTTAATCTGAGCATCAGAATAAGGGGTCGTTTGTGGGGAGTAATGGATGGTTAACAATTTGATGCCTGTTATTTCAGCCTTAAGTTTGCTTGTCATCATGGTTCACCACTGTGGTATACTTCTGTTGCAGTTGCGACCCTTATGACACAACCCTTATTTCAAGGAAGTTAACTGCATAAGATTGGTATACCTTAAAGATATGTTGCAACCTTCCTATAGAACAACACAAAGAAGTATCCATGCCTTTGAGGAAGTATTTGAACAATAGAAAAGTACCTGAACAGTGGACCACTGAAAATGTGGAGGCCTCATGTCAACTTCTTACAAACGCAATGCCTGACACTAAAGATAATTTTGTTTCAAATATTGGGAGAGATCTCAAATAGAGCTATTTGCCATGGTTGAGTGATCAGCTTTGGAATGTGATGAAAAGGCAAGTTTTTGCCCTGAAAATGGCTTTTTAAATCTGGACTATAATAAGTTGGACTGGTTTTAGTACAAAATTGAGGAAGGGCAAGGCATTCTTTTAAAATTATCATCACAAATGAAGCCTTGGGCAATGAAACAGAAAACCATTATTCTGTTGAAAAGCTTAGAGTTGGATGTGTTTGGAAACAATTCATAAGCCTGATGAAATCTCTGTTGCATGCAAGGACTGTCTTATAGACTCTGTGCAGATGGAGATCCTCTCCAAACCCACTCTGCTCTGTTTACATTTTATCAAAGTTTCTGAAAAGAAAATTGACGAGTTTTACACACTCAAAGATTCAAAAAGCCAAAGATATTTATGGATGGCACTTGTCTTTTGTCTGGGTAAAAAGAGAGGCTGCATTGGAACCTATTGCCTACCTTGGTAATTTTTTCATAACGCAATCTACATTTCCAAATATTTGGAACTATGCAGCTGTGACGCCTGTTTACAAGGCCAGTAAGCCCACATACTGAGCAAATTTATTGGCCTGTTCACATTCTGCTAATGGCATGTGAGATAATTTAAAATGTAGTAACAGTGCAGCTTGTGGATTTTCTGAATACTAGACCCATCCCAAGTCACCCAATGCGAGTGACTGTAATTTGTTCCCTCATACAGAAAATTAAATTAAAGTTTGATGAGGGTAGTTTTGTAGGAGCTGTGTTTTGGGTCTTTTGCCTGTCATTTGGCACTAAATTATAGTGTCCTTGTGTCTGAGCTCTTATATTTAAATCTCTGAAAATTCTCTGAACTGGATGCAATCCTACATGTCAGTGAGACCTCAGTGCCCAGGGAGTGGACCAGGCTCCCTTAATCAACTATTTGTTTTATGGGCGGGCCCCAGGGATCTATCTTGGGCCTTCTGCTTTTTAGTTGGTATGTTAATTTTCCAAATCTATGCACTGATGTTATGACCTTGATGTATACGGATGGCGCCATAATCTATGTGCACGTCAAGAAAAGACAACAAGCGGCACACAAATTAATGGCAGCAATGACTGGCTTTTCTGCTTGAGGTAGTGAGTCCTACCTCACTTTAAATGTCAGCAAGACTGCATGTGAGTACTTTTCAATCAGGAGGGAGGCAGTTTAGCCTGAAATCCTAATAAAGGTGAAAAGTTCCTAATTGGTTGAGTCAAATAGCCTTGGAATAATTATTTGATAAAACTTGTAAGTCATCACCACTGTCTCATAATCACTACGTATCATCATTTGACCCTTCATGATTTTGTACACCTCACAAATTCCTGCGTCATGTGTACTCCGTTAAGCAAAGTCTTGTTCTTGCATCACTGACACAATTTTTTTTTACTCTGCTCAGATAACCTGAGACATACAAGAACTGCGACCAGAGGCAGTGGTGTAGTGCAACATGGGTCATTCAGCCTTTTGGAATAGAGCCAGAAAAATCTGGAAAGCAGCACCCTGCACAATTATAGGATGCGTCACCTTTAGTTTTAAAGCGCAGCCGAAATCATGGTTGAAATTCAACCAGTCAAGTGGACTTTTATCTCCGAGTGATTTATTTTGATTGACAAGGGATGTAATTTTTTTATTGCTTAGGGTTTCTAGTTTTTGTTGAGTGTAGTATGTCTGTGATACTGTGAATGGTTGAAATCATTTCATTTTGCCATTCCTGTATGTTTGCCTGTCTGTGGACTGCAGATGAAATGTAGCTGTCTGGCTAACTGCATGACTGTCTCGGACTGTCAGTTGTCACTGTCAAATAAATTAACATCAAAATGGACTGCCCTACTGGAGGAAGTATGAACACTATGGAGTGAGTCAGTTTTGAGCTGAAATTTCCATTGGGGAAGTTGGATGATGATAAACTTATTATGGCACCGATGCCCAGCAAACCTCAGAATTTCCACATATTGGGACAAAAAACAGAATTTTGTCTGAATGATTGTACATGTATAAAACACCCAGTCAATGGTTGTCCTCAGATTATATCCTCTTAAGGGCTAGTTAGATGGCACTGGTGTTATTCCTGATATTCTCTAATGTAATTAATTAGCTTTAGACCATACAAATGTATAGCAGTGGAAATGGTTTAAGAAATGTTTTCTCATATAATGCCTGTTCTGTAGGTTTCAGCATTAGTGAATGCAGTGTAGTCCATAAAGCTGCTTTCACGCCAACGCGAGACAAATTTTTCACACGACGGATTACATTCAAAGTCAATGCAAAGACACTACGAATGTACGTTGCACGTGTATTTGCATCATTGCATTGACTTTGAATGTAATCTGTTGTGTGAAAAATTTGTTTTGCGTCCGGTGTGAAAGCAGCTGAAGTGTTTAGGTAGTTTTCCTCTTTAGCCTGTGTACACAAGCAAACGGGATCTTGAAAAGGCTAAAAGTGGGACGGTCAGCTGTAATTTCTTGGTATTTGCTTTCCTTTTGCGAATGTGTAAACGATGTGAGAAGAGCGGCACTGAGGACTGCAGTGTTGGTTCTTGAGTTCAAGACTGGAGTCTTGGGTCCCCTGGAAGCTACAGTAGAGAGTAATGAATTGCTGCAGGATGTGGTAAATTTTGTAAATTGTTCTTTGTTCTGAATTTAATGGGATGTGGGATGACTGATGTAGCTGGACCAAATAACTGAGTAAAACCTGGAGTCCTTGCTGAACTGGAGAGCGGACTGAACTAAAAATGGCTGTCCCTGGTTTAATTTTGTGAACTTATCCGCTACCACTGCAAACTCTGCGGTGCTTTGGAGTGTCTCCCCCAGCTCATGAGTTCTGGCTGACCCGTTCTGATGGTGGAAGGTAATCAGGGCTCCTCAAATCATGGTCCTCGAGGGCCGAGAACTGCTGGTTTTTTCCACCCTCCCTTTACCTGGGAGTCGGGTGTAATGACGGTCTGGCCAATCAGAAGCAATGATCATTCAGTGAATGCCCTGAAAGGAGAGAGAACCAGGGCTGGATTTGGATTGGAGGGCCTGATTTGGGGAGCCCTAGTAGTTGTGATTAGTAGTGGTGTTGAATTGTGCCTCTCCTGTGTTTACAGACACCCCCTCCCCCGACAGACTCCGCCCCCCGCGGGTCACGTGGTGTCGGCAGGTCAGCTGGACTCGTACCTCAGCTCTGTCCTGCCCGAGGCGCCGCAGAACACACTGCTCTTCCTGCAGGACGAGGTCAGTCCCACAGAGGCACAGCTGAACTGAGATGTTTTTCTTGTCAGTCGTTGGACTGATTGTGCTCAGATGTGTCATCTGAGGAACGCTGGGATCGCAGTCAGAATCCTCACCTTTCTGTGCGTGAGATCACGCCACCTGTTCCCATTTACTCGGCTTGATTGGCTGTTAGTGGGTTCATTCAATAACTTGGAATTATTAGCTGAATGACTGCCCATCTCATATTAAAATGGTAATATTGGTCGTTGCATCACAAAGTGTTAAGCAGTCAACATTAGAGGTGAGTAGGTGTTAAATTTCTGGATATCAAGTGCTCATGAAACAGGACTACGAATTGATGGATGTTTATTTACTTGGCTTATTGAAAGTAAAGCAGTTTTTCCTAATGACATGAAAATTGTAACGCTGGTCTGAGCTGCTTGACAGAGTGATTGATTGTTCAGATAATTGCCTGCTTTATAATATTATTACAGGCTACATGCTGGTTTTGATTACTCCATGAATATGTTGTTTGATGTTAAATCAGGCTGAGTATATTAGAACAGGTGGATTGCAATCTTGCATTAAGTTACTGCCGACCCTGATTGCTGCGCTACGGTCCGGCCTGTAAATATTTGAACAGTGACCCTAAGTGGCTGAAGTCAAACACGCCTCTGATGATGCAGTTTTTCTCAGGTGAAGCCGGCCATCTCTGCGTAAATTCTCATTGTTTTGTCAAATTCCCACCTGCCAGGGTCGGGGGCGGAAATACTGAAGTCGCGCCGCTGATCGAATAGTTAAGAACTGCATGTCTGACATTGGTGAAATGTAAAGGCGATGGAAGGCTCTGCCGTTGTGTGGAGAAGGAAGAGTTCAGGCGAAAACTAGCTACTAGCAGAAGCACTGCATCGTTTTAGCAGAGAGGCATACAAGGACGAGTAATATTGGTCAATGAGAGGCCTTTGCTGGGCCAACACAGGGGCTCTGTATAACTCTGGAAAGGGAAGTTGGTTCTTCAAATGAAAGGCAGGCTGTCCAGTCCTGGGTACCCACTGCTCTCCTGTGCTCCTGCGGCTCTCAACTGTCACGCAGAAGAGCTGCTGGTTTCTTTCCAGCCACATTGGCGATTACCGTCTGAAGTGTGAGATTACTGAACTTCTGAATCCTGTTCGGTCAGAAACTGCTCTGGATGCCACGAAGAGGAACATTCCTGCGGGGGGTACAGTGGTCTGTATTGGCCTGTGTTGTAAACGATGCTGCATATGTGTTGATATGCAGACAGTTACTTTAAAAGAGGTAAATCATCTATAATTCTTCTTCCTAACTGGTGAGGATGGGGACACTAGACTATAAACTAAAAATAGCCGACGACTTTAATCTCTGTGGCATTGCACAGCTATTCTTGGCAGAAAGTTTAACTCTTAGAGCGCTGAAATAAATGTTTTAAAAAATATAAATGTAATTATTCTGAGCTGTTGAAAACCTATCATGTGGCAACTTGTTTAAAAAAGCTCCCGCAGGGGAGGGTTAGGGGAGCTGCACCCGCAGCGGAGCTCATTTAAACAAGTTGCCACATGATAAGTTTTCGACAGCTTTGATTTTGATGTCTTTCATCACTGAGTAACAATGGCTGCATTTGGTGCTTTAAGGGTTAAGAAGGTAAGTAATCGGTCAGAACAGCAGAAGCTCCTGATTACGGGGAATGAAGCGCTCGGCGAAACCCTGGCAGCGCACAGGCCCCCTCAGGCCTGAGTTCGGGAAGTGCAGGTAACGGACTGAACCAGAGAGGAGCTGCGCTGTGGGTGCTGCTCTTCACTGGAGTCAGTATGTGACTTCTGATTGGCTGATGGCCCAGAGCTTCTTGACCGCAGCATCTCTCACTGTAAAGCAGTGCTCCCATCGGGCAGGGGGGTCATTTTTGCCCCTGACTGGCTCAAATCCAGGGGAATTTCAGAAGGAAAACTAAAATTAAATTTTTGTTGCGGGAGGAACAGAAATTGAGCCCATGAAGGACTCAAGGTCACTATAAGGCGCTGCATTTCCCAACAGTTTTGTAGCAAACATTCTCATTTGACCGTATTCTGTGTGACTAACACCCAGCCTTTGGTGAAATTGACCAAATAATGGAAGAAGAAATGTTTTGACAGTGCTGAGGGCATTTCCCCCCTCTGCTTTCTGAGTTCGGTGGCATTTTTGGAATTATGGGCGCATTTTGTCTCATTAATTCAATTTCCTGGCCCAACTCTTGCATATGTCGGCCAACACAGGAAAGCGTTGAGTGAATTTTGGCTCATTGGCAGTGGGTTTGAGCCCTGTGTGTAGTGATGTGGTGTGTGGTTTGTAGAAAAGCTGGGTAACAGTTAACACTTCATTGTGCAGGAATCATATTCCCTGCGGATGAGGGTAAGGTGAGGCTTCATCACGTTGGATGTCGTGCCTCTGTGGTCTGTGGTCCCGTTGAGACGTCATCGGGAGGATGTTGTGCTGATATTGTGCTGATATTGTGCTGGTGCTTCTTATGCGCTTATGTAGGGACCCATAACATTAGAATGTCCTCTCGGCTGATTTCTTCTTCTGCGATTATTTATTTTTTTTCTCAGTTGAGTGTTGATGACTTCACTGTTTTCGGAGGCGTTTTTGGGAACAAGCAGGACAGTGTCTTCCCTCAGCTGGAGGTAAGAAGCCTTTTGAAAAAATCAAAATTTCACTAAGAATTTAACAGTGTTAAAACAAATCAATAAGTCAGAGCAAGCCGGACGGGGGAGGCGAGTTGGATGCGTAAATATATGTGTGTGTGTCTGTGTCGGTCCGTCTCTCTCTCTCTCTCTCTCTCTCCCTCTCTCTCCCTCTCTCCCCCTCCAGACGGCCCTGCTCTCCTCCTCCTCTCCCCTGGTGTTACCGGCGCTGTCGGTGGGGGGGGGGAGCCCTGTCCTGCCCCTGCTGCAGCGGCACCTTCACACCCCCCCTCTGTACCTGGACCCCTCCAGCCTGGGGCAGCTTAGCCTCAATGCCTCTGTCGCCGCCCTGCTGGTCATCCAGCTGCCTTACAGAGCGAGGTGACTGTCGTCCTCACATGGGGTTTCATTAGAACTGTGATACTGTCCGTATTGGAACTAAAATCATCTTTTACATATTTATCTTATGATTATTTCTGGTCATTGACTGGTCAGAAATGATGTGAATTATGAGTGAATTGTAATAATTCATTTTTAGTGTTATTGTTGAGTGTAGCAGAGGTTGCTTCACAGCCTAAGACCTGGGTGTTAAAATGCATGTCTGTCTGGACTGTGCTTTTTATTTTGCCTGGAGCTGCCTGGTAACGCAGGTAAAGCTGAGCCCTGGTCTGAAATGGGTTTCTGTGAGGTCTCTGTTTAAAATGGACGGGGTTTAATCGCTGTGTGTGAGACGCTGGCGCTAATCTTTTGTGTTCGTCCTGTTCTCTGCCAGCTCTGGCCTGGCGTCGGCCCAGGAGGTTCTGCGTCATAACGGTGAGTGGAAAAGGGGGCGCTGGTCTGGTCTAAATCTCCTTCCTCTGGTGCTTTTACTTCCTGGAGACAAAAACGCCCCAGAACCGGGCCGGGGCTCAGGGCGGCACTGCAGAGACGGGTCCTGTTCTGCTCCCCAAAATTGCTCAACCTGCACATCCATCCATGTGTCAAAGGGGTTTCATTTCATATGAACTTAGCAGGTGTGTTAAGTGATTGAGGTCAAGTACAGGAAGTGACATCAAGCCTCCTTTCTGCTTGCAGATGCAATGATTGGTCAGGTTCTCGACATCATGAAGGCCCAGGCTGTGCCGTACATTGCTATCTACACGGCACTCAGGCCTTCGCGAGTAAGTGGGAACGAGTGCCTTACTTATGTTTTCCTGTGGATGTGTTCCTGTAACTGTGCTGCAGTGCTTGTGTTTTCCTGTGGATGTGTTCCTGTAACTGTGCTGCAGTGCTTGTGTTTTCCTGTGGATGTGTTCCTGTAACTGTGCTGTAGTGCTTGTGTTTTCCTGTGGATGTGTTCCTGTAACTGTGCTGCAGTGCTCGTGTTTTCCTGTGGATGTGTTCCTGTAACTGTGCTGCAGTGCTTGTGTTTTCCTGTGGATGTGTTCCTGTAGCTGTGCTGCAGTGCTCGTGTTTTCCTGTGGATGTGTTCCTGTAGCTGTGCTGCAGTGCTCGTGTTTTCCTGTGGATGTGTTCCTGTAGCTGTGCTGCAGTGCTCGTGTTTTCCTGTGGATGTGTTCCTGTAGCTGTGCTGCAGTGCTTGTGTTTTCCTGTGGATGTGTTCCTGTAACTGTGCTGCAGTGCTTGTGTTTTCCTGTGGATGTGTTCCTGTAACTGTGCTGCAGTGCTCGTGTTTTCCTGTGGATGTGTTCCTGTAACTGTGCTGCAGTGCTCGTGTTTTCCTGTGGATGTGTTCCTGTAGCTGTGCTGCAGTGCTCGTGTTTTCCTGTGGATGTGTTCCTGTAACTGTGCTGCAGTGCTCGTGTTTTCCTGTGGATGTGTTCCTGTAACTGTGCTGCAGTGCTCGTGTTTTCCTGTGGATGTGTTCCTGTAACTGCGCTGCAGTGCTCGTGTTTTCCTGTGGATGTGTTCCTGTAGCTGTGCTGCAGTGCTCGTGTTTTCCTGTGGATGTGTTCCTGTAGCTGTGCTGCAGTGCTTGTGTTTTCCTGTGGATGTGTTCCTGTAACTGTGCTGCAGTGCTTGTGTTTTCCTGTGGATGTGTTCCTGTAACTGCTGCAGTGCTCGTGTTTTCCTGTGGATGTGTTCCTGTAGCTGTGCTCTCCCCGTCACAGACAGCAGAGGACCCCTGGGACAGCATTCGGTCGATGGGCCGCTCTTTGCTGCAGGCACAAACGGACACACCGCCCCTGATGTACCCCGGCAACGGGACAGCCTGCATCATGCTCTGGGCTGAGAGCCTGACTGTTGGCATTCTGAACGAAGAGAAGTGGGTGACCCATGACCTTTGGCCTGCAACCTTTGGCCCCGACCGCAACGTGACCTTCGACAACTCGACCTGCAACTCCACACAGGCGCAGTCAAGGTGAGGACGGGGGGAGGGGTGGATCAGCGAACTTTGATTGGGTTGATGAGATCATATCATTGTGACTAATCACTAATGATACCTTGGGCCTGAGGGTGGCGCACACGGTAAAGGTGCGTCTCATGTAGGGCTTTTACTTCAGAAAAGAGCTTGCGCATTTTGTGCTTCATAAACAAGGGGTACCAGGTTGCACAGAAGTGATGCACAGTGTTGTGATTGGAGCAAACGATGCTTTTGCTCAGCTGATTTTTTTTTTTTTTTTTGCCTGTTTATTTCCTCACTGGCTGGTGCGCAGGCTGAGCTTTTGGGGTCGGGCAGCGTCCAGCGTCAACATCGTGGGCGTGTACCTATAGCAATGTCTATCACAATCCTTCTCCTTGGAAACCTCTCATTGTTTTTGCTTCATATTATTTATCAACCTTCCTTTGGACCAGGTCTCAAACGTGTGTTTCCACTTTTTAAACATGTTTCATTTTGAATGTATGACAATTTTTTTTTATAATAAGAATTTCCTCAGAGAAAAAATGCCTAGTTCACGTTTGGCTAAAGGTGATGTAACGATGACACCCAGTGGCCGCTCAGGACTCTGACACGGTGAGACTCGCCCGGCTTTTGCCCGCAATGGTTTTCAATGTCGGCTGATGAGCTACACGGCCATCGGTCCTATTCTATTTTATTTTATTTTATTTTATTTAGTGTATTTTAATCTATCGATTTTATTTTGATATTGCGATACAAAGTAAAATATAATTACAGATTTTGGATATTGTAATATCGTGAGATGAGATGAGTGTTGGCTTTTCTGGTTTTAATAGCTGCATTACGGTAAAGGGCTGCATTTTTCTGCTCTTACTAGACTGTTGTAGCTGTTGCCTGCACCTGCTTGGTTGTTATGTCAACATTACTAATAAATGGTTCTCAAAAATATGATTTGGGCAAATATTTTGTGTCAGCATCAACATTTTTCCGGATGATATCTGCTAAATATCAGTATCGAGGTATTCGGTCACAAATATCAAGAGATTAGATTTCGTCTATATTGCCCAGCCCTACATAAATGTGAACTGGGGGCTCCTGTTTGTTTGATTGATTTGTGAAGAGGCGGATGTGATGTCATTAGTTTTCCAAGGAAGATCAACTGTTTGTGTTGTGTCCAACTGTGCGGCCGCATCAAACGCGTTTTCGTGCAGAATGCCCGTTGGCAGCTGAGTAAAAGGCGCCATGTTTGAGCGTACCCCAAAGACGCCATTTTCCAAGAGAAAGCTTGAGCCCTGTGACTGAGTGTTTGAGAATCAACCCGTTTTCTGCCTTTCCTTTTTGTTTATTTTTGCCTGTGTTAGCCTTGTCAAACCAATCACAATGGACCTTATTGTCTGGTGTGGTAGTGAAAAGCCATCTAATTGGCTGCTCTGTCCTGGTGTCTTTTTCAGACTCGTGCTGAATTATATGGACATAATGGGCCTCCGGAGCTTCAAAATTGGGTGAGTTTTGCGTTACATGTGCTGGGCCTGAATGACCTATACCTAGGCTAACCATAGAGGTTAGTTATGTCTCAACAAAACCAGGAAATGAGCCTCGACAACAAATCTTTTGGACCCTCCTGAACGAGACCACTGAGCTTTATAAGGGACAGTAGATTTCTTCCACAATGCAGATCCATAGTCGTATAGGAGCAGCGTAATGATGCTAGAAACTAATTCACAGAGGCCGCCATGTTTATAAGTGGGGGTTTATGTTCCTGAGCCTGCTCACTGGGTATCGAAACTGTGAGATATTAACCCTGCTGAATATATTTTCAAGGAATTAAAAATGTAGTTATTCTGAGCTGTTGAAAACCTATCATGTGGCAGCTTGTTTAAAAGAGCTCCCGGGGAGCTCTTTTAAACAAGTTGCCTCATGATGGGTTTTCAACAGCATCTGACTCGGATATCATATCATTGGGCAACTATAGTTGCCCACGGCGCTGAAAGGGTTAATAAAAATGGCACCTGAATTGGAACTTGAATTTTAACCTTTCTGGGAAACGTAATCAGTCCCTGGAGAGTTATTGGTGAAGTGAAATCCTCTGTACAAATTTGATGATGGTTTAGTGTAGAGTGGCTTCAGCTCTGTAAAGTCATAGTTTGAATGGACTCCAGCTGGGCCATTTGCCTTTTTGGAACCCTGGGGCTGTATTATCTGCAGTACCTCCTGTAACCTGTGGAGATTACTAGCTTTTTGGGTTATTTACAAGCTCTGTGATCCAAACACAGTTCTCATAGGAGTCACACAGTCATTTAAGTGGAGAGACCTGACTCATCCCGAAATCTCCGCCTGCAGTCTCTTCATGAGTCAGCGTTTTTACCCGGTGTCGGCGCGTAACTGGTTCACCATGGACCGAGTGGAACTGGAGTTCAACGGTCAGAAGATGGTGTACAACGCTAGCCAGCACATCAACGCCCCCGCCGAATACTCCTTCCGCTGCGCGTCCGTCACCAACTACCAAGACCCTCTGCTCGTGCCTTTTGACCCCCAGGCGGTCACACCCCGGCAGTGGAGGCTGTCCTTCTCCAACTTCCAGGTACTGCCATATTTCCCTCCCCTGAGCGAACTGGATTGGTGTCAGATATTTCGAATCTGACATGGTAATGAATGTAAGATGTAGTCTGCCCTGCTTCCTGTTCAGCAGTTTTTCCGCCAAATTCTAGTGGTCTAGTTCCTGCAGAACCGGTACATAACCTGTGCGGTACAGTGCCTGAACCCTGGATCCGGCTTGCTTTTCCACCGCAGGCAGTTCTCCGATATGGTCAGGGATGTCACCGGATGGTAATGGCCACGTTGATGGCGTCTTTGGTTGAGCAAGAGTGACGATTCTCCCTCGACCAATCAAGGGACTGCTGTGTTTTTAGCTCCACCTCTCCGTATCAGATCACTGTGCAGGTACCTCAACAGAGGGGTAACCAAAAAACAACGGGACAAATTAGGACGCTTGTTTTGGTACCATCCACTACTTCGGACAGCGGAAATGCAAAAATATCCGTTCGGAGGTGTAACGGACTGAACTGAACTTGACTGGGACTGCTTGGTGGAAAACGAGGCCTTTGTTTGGTTTATGTCGATTGCTGTCACTGATTGGCCATTTCGTGTTCATTACATCACTCCTCTCTAAGGAGTGTCAAGGGGTGGATTTAATTCCCGTTTATGGTGGTTCCCGTTTCTGTCATCGCTTTCAGTGCTCTTATATGATTTTTTTTTTTTATTTTTTTTTTTTTCTATTACTTTTTTTATGGAGTTTTGTTGCTTTGTGAAGCAAAGTAAAATTTAGTAGATGTAAATAAATTTTCATAAGTACGCATCAGTGGAGGCAGGTCAGACACAAACTTAAATAAAACGCTCTCACACGTGAGCACATACACACTCACCCTCCCACACTTAAACACCACCTCAGCAGATGCTGCTTTTATTGATCGCGACTGAAACACGGAGAGATGCATCAGGGTAAAAAGTGCTCTTGCCTTCAGAGGATACTGTCAGCTGACTGGTGCCATGTTGGGTGTTTTGGCTGTAACCGACTGAGTCTGTAACTGTCTGTGACGGTCTGTAACTGTGCTCGCCCCTCAGATCCAGGGCTTCAGCATCACCGGCTCCAGGTTCAGCTACGCTAGCGACTGCGCCGGCTTCTTCTCTCCGGGGATCTGGATGGGCCTGGTGACGTCCCTGCTCATGCTGCTCATCCTGACGTACGGCCTGCACATGATCACGCAGCTCCGCACCATGGACCGCTTCGACGACCCCAAAGGGCCCGCCATCTCCGTACCCCAAAACGAGTGACCCCACAATTATACACCCCCCCCACCCCCCACCCCCCAGCTCAGAGGAACCAGCTGCATTCCATCTGGTGTTTGCATGTGTGCGTGCGTGCGTGCGTGTGCGTGTGTGTGTTTGTGCGCGTGCGTGTGCGTGTGCATGCGTGTGTGTGTGTGTGTGTGTGTGCGGTCCTCTCCTTGTGATTTCGAATACAAAAAATTCCTTCTCATTATTGAACAGTGCTACTGAAAGTGGATCAATGGATTTTAGGAGATTGTGCCAACTGTGTCTGTATTAATGTAATGGGCTCAGCAGAGAGGTTAGAAGGTGGTCGTTGAGCAGATTGAAAACCAGCACACACTCTGACTGTTGGCGACGGGGGTGGACTAGATCTTAAACGCTGAAACGCTGCAAAACTGATTCCAGCTGACCCCTGGGGAAAGACCAGCACAGATTGGCTCTTGAGGTGTTGAGCACCACTGATTGGCTGCCATTCACTTCCTGGATGGTCGCGAAGGGGCAGTAACACTTGGGCTCTGCTTATTCAGGAGTTTTCAATCTACACCACTAACTCAGTGATTTTTTTATTTTTTTTTATTTTTTAACCAATCATGATGCTGTGCCTATTTGAATGATCGGCAGCATGTGGTCACATTACCCGGCATGCAATTAATGCTGAGCCCTTGTGTTATTCCCTGTGTAACCACTAGGGGCAGCGCGCTCCCACATCACCTGTCTTTGCTTGAACAGCTCTATTCTTTAGACTAGTGTTTCTGAATCTGTGTGTGCTGGGCTTTATTCTAAACACGGTAATGAGCTCCGTATCCGAGCGACTCGCTGGACTCGCTCGACTACATTAGACGTCTTGTATATTTTTAATTACCATTTACCCTAATGGAGACACATCATGCCAGAAATGGCTGTTGTATTCACTAAAGTATGCCCCATATTAGGTGTTCCTATTGGTCTGACCAAAATATGCTGTCATTTACAGTGTGCATGACACGATTGATAACTCCAAATCTGTAAAGTCCCATGTTTAATGAATGGTGAGAACTGAAATCGACTGGGTCCCCTTTGCTGCGTGTGCAGAATCCTGGAAGTGTTTGTATTCAGTGTAAGATGAAGGCTTTACTCGTGTATAATGGCAGCCAGGCATACCTGTATTGCTTTGAAAGTGACACACAGGCACCCCAGGCCTGCAGTTAAGGAACGCTGCACTGGACCGCGCTGGGGGGGGGGGGGGGGGGAGTGTGTGTGCGAGTGAGAGGAGCTGAGCCTGTATTATATGCCATTTCAGAGTGTGATGGTGCTTCTGGATTATTCTGTATATATGGGACGGAAGCGCTCATCCGAGATCTTTAATTTATTAGCCTTCCTCCTCTGAGCTGCTGTGATGCGTGTCCGTCTCGGTTTCTCTGCTCTGTAAGAAGCAGCCTCATCTCCCCTCCGTCATGGTGCCATTGAATCCTGTGGAGTCCTGTGCCGCCTCCAGCTTCTCTGCGGCTGACTCCAGGTTTGCAGATCTTTCTGAGAAGGTATTAGGGCTGTTTGTACTCAGAAGACATGCGGACAGACGTCTTACAGAGAGTGTTGCATGATGCTGATTCTGTTTCGTTAAACAAAGTGTTGTACAGGACTAGGTCTGTGACGCAACCTGTCATCTGTATGGTAATTGGTCATTTCATTATGACCATAACAGACTGATCTTCTAGTGAATGCTACTTGTATCAACTCCTTATATCCGTGACGCCCACTGCACTCTCCGTTCATCCAGCCAGTGAAATTATAAGACAAACAATGACGGCGTCTGCAACATTGCGCATTTTCAACAGGTTCGAGATGCTGTCAGAAGACACTTATTTTCTATTTTTCTGATATTTTGTTCGTAAGACGCTGTTAACAGGCGCATGTATCTTGTGTAAAACGGCCTTTAATTGGGTTTAATATGCAGCAAGATCAGGGCACGCTGCAGCTCTAAATATTCGGACAGTGTAGCTCGAGTTGGTTTGTGCGACACTTAGTGTTGGATTCATGTGCCATGCTCTGCTTCAGTCTGAGGTTTCTGGAGCTCACCCCCATATAAGAAGGTGAGCTTAAGTATGACCATTTTTTACACGTGGAGACTGTCCCAATATTTCTGGGGTGCAGTGTGCCTCTCTTCACTGGGTCCATCTCTTATTCTCGCCACATTGTGTTTAATTCCCATTTCACCAATCACTGGGGGGAAATGCCAATGAGGGGAAGTAAAGATGAAAGTCGGATGTGATTACTTTTGTGTTCAGGCGAACTGAGACGCTGTTGCAGAAAACGTAGATTTGAATTCTATGAATATTTAAAATGCTATTTAGTTTTACGTGTTTGTTTGTTTTTTGTTTTTTTGTTGTTGTTTTTTTGCGCATGTGAAGACGATCTAGGACTATCTGATTTCATGTTTAAAATTAAAATAAAATATGCCTGTGAAACCCAGGGGCTTGTAGTGTTTTTGTTCCTTTAGAATACGTCCAATAAGCCAGAAAACATGAAACATGAACAGAAAACTTATTAAAACATGATGGTAAACTTGTCATGACTGACGACACCAGCAGCCTTTACCACACGCTGATGCCCTGATGGATGTACGACTGCACTCAGTAAGACCTTCAACGCTCCCAAATCCGGAACATCGACCGGAGTCAAAAAAATTAAAACTTCAGAGTGAAGCTTGGTGTTATTATCCAGCTAATTTATGAAATTACTGAATTGCCTCCTGTACTCTTGTACAGGCATAAACGTTCTCCTTGTGTACACTGCAGAAGTATTGGTCTACATCTGCAGTGGAAGTCACTTGTTCTTAACCTTGTGTGCCTCCCACTGCTAAAGATCATTTATCCACCTGTTCACTCCTCTCCCTCATGTATATGTAAGACAGGGCGGGGAGGAGGGTTTTGGGGTGAAGGGGATCGATAATCTGAATATAAAGACCCACAATCTCAATTCATAAAATTAGTTCTAGCAACAACTGTTTTTGTAGAGAAACATTGCTTCGTAAGTCGGTCATAAATGAAGTTTGACTGAATCCCAGTAGAAAATGGCAGAAGGGATATTTTGGGCCTTCTCAGCTCCTGCTGGTAATGGCTGCCAGTGGGTCTGTCGGGCTGAACTGCTCGGCCTCGTCTACATGCATGTTTTATAGCGATTGTCCACCAGCATGTCCTCTGATGCTTCCTGTTAATGAGCATGACTCAGCGGTGCTGTTCTGTGCGGGAGTGCACGTGATGTATGAGCGAGTGTGTGTGCGTCACAGAGTGACTGTATTCATGAGGTGAGAACACTTCTCCAAAAAATAAATACTGCACTTATGTTTTTGTAAAACACCATGTCCAAAAAAAAGAAAGGTTTCTGTGTAAAATGTAACTAAAAACTGCAATAATTTGCAAACTATTTAAACCACATTTAATCGAGAATTCAGGTACAAAGACATTTCAGATGTTGAAACTCTGCAATTTTATTGTTTTCTGAAAAACAAATTCATAGCGTGTGACGATCCACTAAATGTATGTTAACTTGTCTAGTCTTCCTACTTTTTTTGTATTGCTGGCAGCAAATTTAAAATGAGCAGATATTTTTCAAAAAACAATTTCTGTTTTAACCTTTTACATGCTGTCTTTGCTATTTTGAGTAAAATAAAGGGTTTAAGTGATTTGTAAATCATTGCAGTGTTTTTATCTACGTTGTACACAGAGAGGAAACGCAGTCACAGATGGGATTCGAAAGGGTAAATTTGAACGCACTTAACAAAATTACGCGTGAACAGTTGGCATAATATTTTAAGCGATGCCATCATTTCAGTTTCTTTTGCGTGTGCACAAGCATATGACTGATGGCAAACCGACCTATGTGAGTGTGCACAAGCCCGTATGTAAATCTATCAGAGTGTACAGGTGCATATTAATGTATACGTGATGTATACCTGGTTAGTGTTAGTTAATGACCTGATCCCAATGTGTGTGTATTTGTGTCTGTATATGAATGTGTGTGAGTAACTCCAGGCAAGTGTGTGTGAATACATGCTCTGTCCCTGCTGCGAATGTGTGGCTTGCTCCCATTGTGTGTATGTGTGTGTGTGTGTGTGTGTGTGTGTGTGTGTGTGTGTGTGTGCGCGCGTGTGTGTGTGTGTGTGTGTGTGCGTGTGTGTATGTATTTCTCTTTGTGAATGACCTGCTCCCACTCTCAGGTTCTAGATGGATCTCTGTGCTGACCACACACTGACACAGCATAATATGTAAAGGGACCACATCCATCACCCCCCCCACCCCCACACACACACACACCATACTGAGTCCTCCTCATCACCAGCCTCTCCCCAAATCCTGCCACAGACAGAGGGCCTGTCTTATCCTGAACATGCAGCCCCGGACGAACCAGCTCTGAGGGTAAGTGACTGACAGAGCGCTCGCTGCATAAGCGCTCAGACTGCGATACGTTTCCTGGTTCGTTTTCGCTCTGTACCCAGCACAAGTCAGTGGGGCACAATAAGGCCTGAGTTCGAAGTGCGTGCTGACAGTATTAGTGTTTTGCAGTCTTTGGACTGGAGTTGCCAATGTGATTCTTAAAGGACGCCTCACTGCGGTGATGACTGATCTCGTAGTAGTCGGGTTGTATCTACCAGTATAAGTCAGTCGGAATCATACAAACAGCACATTTCCCAGCCAAGAATCGCCCACAGGAAGATGAAAGGTGAGTCTGAGATGAACTGAGTATTGATTTAGAGAATACGGCTCTCTCGCCTCGGCAGATTTAACCCTTTGAGTGCCCAATAAATTTTCAAGGAATTAAGAATGTAATTATCCTGAGCTGTTGAAAACCTATCATGTGGCAATTTGTTTAAAAGAGCTCCCCTGCAGGAGCTCTTTTAAACAAGTTGCCACATTACAGGTTTTCAACAGCATCTGGTTTTGATATCTTATACCATTGGGCAACTATAGGGTTAAAATCCTTCACACCAGGCCCAACATGTGAGCAGGTGCTCCCCCTGCACGGCTGGGTCTCTCCTGAGACTCTTCCATTTATAGTGTTTTTGCCACTAAGTTTTAAAGTGTTTTTCCTCATCATTGTGGAGTTGTGAACCACTGCTGGGGCCTCAGTTATAAATGATGCGAGGGCACAGCGGAGATGCATACGCCACTTTCCTTGTGGATTCTGGATCTATACAAAGTTCCCATTCAAAAAATTCTTAAACTTAAATGGATTGTGAACATATACAGAATTCCAAGCTGTTTCTGACGACATGATTAAGAATGGATTGCAGGTTGACTGTCCCATGGTTTTATATAGCAGAGAAATGTCATCATAAGCCGCTTTTCTTTTTCTCTGTTTATGCAATATTTCAGTTTGGAATCTAAATACGTTAATTGAGGCCCCTGGTGTTTGGTGTCAGTAAAAGGTGCTTCATATATAAAATAGACTCGATTAGCTCTACAGGGGTTGTGCGCGTGACGGCCCAGGAGCTACTTCTGCTGCTAAAATGGTGACTGAAATGATCCTTCTGAAATCGAATTTTTCCTTTTAATTCCAGTGGAATCATTTTGGGAACAGTTCAGAAGTGCAATATGAGGACCGTTCGACTCCTGTGCAGTCTGCTGGCGGGTCTTTGTCTGTTGGACATCGCCCTCTCGCTAAAAATCTGCGCTTTCAATGTCCGCAGCTTTGGAGAGGCCAAAGTCAGTAACAGGAGAGTCCTGGCCTTACTGGTGAAGGTAATGCAGACGTTTCCAAAAAAAGGCTGTGCCAGGCACAATATATCTCACCGCAGCAAGTGTTTCCGTGCTTTTGTGTTGACTTGGTGTTAAGAAAACTGGTTGACTTATTCTCACTATATTTCAGGAATGAAAATATTTACCTAAAGAGATATGGTACATCAAACTTCAATGTAATCAGATGAAATAGGCAAATATTGAGAAGATCCTAACGTTAGGTCTCTGCGTGGTTATTGTATGCTTATGCTTTGCCCATATGGTATTCCTCTAGATACTCTAGTTTCTAGGCATACAGGTCCGGCCATAGAATTCTAACAGTAGAACGGACGTAACAATAGAGTGAATGTGTCAAACTGGTGGCCATATTGGGTGCTGCTTTTCACTGTTGGCCTGCCTGCACAGAACTCTATGGTCTTACTTTTCAGATTTTACTGCTGTTTGTGTAACGATGTAGTCTTACCTAAATGGCGCCCATTATTAGCACCGTCTAGATCACGAGGACCCACAGTCATTGCCATTCAACCTTTTTAAATTCTACAGGCCTGGCTATTTGGAGGGGATGTTAAATGAAAGTTAGAATAAAAATGTAGTTGTGTGTTCGTCCGTCTCTCCCAGATCATCGCTCGCTGTGACCTGTGTCTGATCCAGGAGGTGCGAGATTCGAAGGGCACAGCCATCCCGACTCTGGTGAGGGAACTGAACAGGTAAACCGGTACGCTGTGGGAGTTGAGGAACGGGGGCAAAGACTCGGGTCATTTTCCGGCTTTACCTTTGTGTTTCTGGGAGTTTGTTGGTTGTAGGTCTTGTCTTCTGTTCACTGGGATGAGTCTCATTTACTGTGCTCTCTGTGAGAATTTGGGCACCGGCACAATTCCTGGTTTGTGGCTCTGAATTCATTAGATTTGACAGTGATGAGTAGTTGTTTAAAGTAGGGACAGCTTGTTTTAATTTGGAGGAATTTATATTCGATTGGCATCCTATGGACCGTGAGGGAAATGTAGCATTTTTTTAGCGTTGCAGCCCATAAACAGTCGGGTAACAGTATCATAAATTTGTGCTGAATAATTTTGCCTCTTTTAAACTGTTCGAATGAATCGAAGGCGTGCGGTGCACTTCCTTCTCTTGACTCTCTCACCTACACTGACTCGTCTCCTCCAATCGAATCACAGCCTGGATAAATCACATCCCTACTCCCATGAGGACAGCAGAAGACTGGGTAGGAACAGCTACAAGGAGCAGTATGTGTACATATACAGGTATTCTCACTGTATTATTACTGCTCATGCTATGGAAGGATGGGTTTGATTACTTCAAGAGCAGAAGGGCTTGGTTCAATTATTACTGAATTTAAGAGGGTGGATGTAGTTCTTACTGAAGCTGGGCTTGGCAATTGGGCTTATGTACCTGGTGGCTGAATGTGCCATTGCAGTGCTGTCGCATGTTTAGGTATAATATGTTACAACTTAATTTCCTTTTTTATAGTAGCCTATTTTTTGTCCATATCCAGTCAGGGGTGCCAATAATTCTGGAGCCCACAGCATCTATGTGGATTAAAATGCACTGTGAAGCGATCCTGGTCATGAGAAAAGGTGCTACAGGATTAGGAAGTTCGATAATATTCCAGAACCTTCTCACCACGTTTACAGGTCTGACTTGTTGCAGATTCAGGAGCACTTCAAATACCAGCCGCCTGAGGAGGGCGACGCCAACAACACGGAAGTGTTCTCTCGCGAACCCTTCATCGTGCGCGTTCACTCTCCCAACACTTGTGAGTCACATGACCCAATGATAAGCTTTAAATCTCTTTCTGAAAATCCTTAAGCTTGCAGCTATGAGGAAAACATAGTATACATATTATATAACCATACCATGGCCTGGCGAACAAAGATGTTGGAACTGACAAAGATGCATATGCCCTCACTGTGCAGCTCTCGGATTATAAAGACTGAGCCGCAAACACAACAGATACTATCCTGATAATTTACAGTTTGTGTGGAAGCACTGAATGCCAGAATCTCGTTTTGCTTTTCAAATAAATATCTGCACTGTCTCTTTTCCAATTTGTGACAGTGGTCAAGGATTTTGTCCTAGTTGGCCAGCACACCTGCCCTAAAAATGCCATGCGAGAGATGGACGAACTCTACGATGTTTTCCAGGCCATCCGCAAGAAGTGGAAGACTGAGGTCAGGTATTATAACTGAAATCTAATGTCCTTGTCTGCATGAAGGATCCACTTTCAGTCTTTCATGTGTGAAATCACAAATGAGATAAGAATGTCCGGAATGGACTCTTCTTTAAAGAGTTAAAACCCCTGAAAAAATCCAGAGGAACATTCTCTTCAAATAGTCTGAGAACAACCAACTTCGTATGACTAAGAGCTCTTCTACATGTGGGTAGAACCGCAGGATAAAGATGAATTATTTTTGCCTTGCATACTGGAGGCACCTGTTTGAGTACTAAATTAAAATGAATTGCAAAAGAAAAGTGATTAGTAATGACATCAATGCTCCTCCCTCAGCTGTTGTAGTAGATGGATTTTAGAGATGGTATTTAGGTAGCAGGTGAGAGGGACTGCATTCTGCAAACATTTGAGCCATCATTAATTACAAAACTATGGTCTCCAACTATGTATGTAGATAACCTTTTATTAGACCTGCAGTTTGCTGTTTACTTCATATTTTCTGATTTCAATTTGCTCGCCAAAACTTGTTTTTTGCTCAATAACCGCTGTCCTAATACTGGTACAGAACTGTATTTGTGAAGTAGGTTGACATTTGCGGGGTAAATGTAGTGGTAGTTTAGCACTAGCTCAAGGTTTCTGGTTAAACGCACTCAAAATTTCCCTGGTTTGTGCGCATTTCCAGAGTGTGATGTTTCTCGGGGACCTGAACGCTGCCTGTGGATACGTTACTATCAAAGGCTGGGGTTCGGTGCGACTCAGGAGTGACCCCAAATTCCACTGGCTGATCGGGGACAAAGAAGACACGACTGTGCGTGAGAAAACACACTGCGCCTATGACAGGTGAGCTGCAGGCGAACGCTGTGTACATGTGTGCTACTGCTAGGTGATGAGCTCCACAGGAAGGCTATGTTCATACGAAAGGTTAAGTGTCTGCTATAACAACATACAGGCAGCTGGTTAGACGCCTGCCAGTGTAGCATTAGTGATTCAGTAACGGATGTGTCTGCACCAGTTTATGACACTCTTGGACCATTTAACCATCATTTCTGATATGCTCATTGGTTTTATATGACCTTTAAAATGATTTAAGGTGCATTTCTCAGTGCAGTAGCATTCAGTGCATACAAACGATCTTCAGACCCTTTCAAGTTTTCGGCATTTTGTTAAATGTCAGACTTGTCTTAAAATGGATGTAACTCATTTTTGTTCTCATCAATCTACTCTCAAAGGAAAAACAGGCTCTTGGAATGCCTTTTAAATTTATTAATGTATTAAAATTAAATTCCAGATGTATTCAGACCCTTTGTTATGACATTAGAAGAGAATTGGTGAGTTCAATAAGGGCCCAACTCCACATTCAAAATGTAAAATAATATGGTGCTGAAAACCAGTAACAAGGCAAATTTGGAACTGCCATTACTCAATGTTCTTGAAAGGAAATGCTTTATTTTTCCACTTGATGGGCCATTTTTGATCAGGATGGACAATTAAAATCGCTCCATCTGATTTTGGATATTTTCAAGGGTCTTACTGTGGAAACCCGGGAGTAGCCCAGCCGGAGACCAGCTCTGGACCGTACAGAGATTCCCAGGGCAGACCTAACAATACCTGTGCGCCGAGCCCTCTGGCACAACCTGGCTGAGCATGAACGATTCTGCCAAACATAATCGGGAAAAATTCCTCAAAAAAAAAAAAAAGGAGTGCCAAGCTCATTGGGTCATTCCAAAGAAGTCTCAAGGCTGGCATTGCGGCCAAAGGTGCTTCAACAAACTACCAAGGGGAGGGTCTGAATACCACCATAAATGGGATAAATTCAGTTTTTAAAATTGTTTACAAAACATTCCAAAAACCCGTCTTTGCTCTGAGATTGGGGAATTTGGCAAGCCAATGAGAAAAAAAAAAATAATTGAATGAATTTTAAGACCACGTCCCAAAAACGTGTGGTGAACAATGGGTCTGAACACTCCATGCACTGAAGACACGTAGTCGCGCTCATTTGCTCAAGCTTTTTTACCGCAAATCGAGAAGAATGATCCGGAAAGGATTTGAGCCCTTGTCCCACGTTGTTCCGCACAGGATCGTGGTCCATGGCAAAGAGCTGCTGTCAGCAGTCGCACCGAACTCAGCCAAGCCCTACAACTTCAAAAAGGAGCTCCAGCTCACCGAGGAGCAGGTATGAATATCAGGAAAACTCAAGAGCAGGAAGGTTTTGGGTTAAAATCCCCCTTCTGTGGGGAGTTTGCATGTCCTGTTTACACCTCCCACTGTCTGAAGACATGTAGGCTAGATTATTGTTGAATTCAAATTTCTTACAAGCACAGTGTACCATTTTATGAACCGGAAACCTGTTCAGGCCGCAGGGGTAGGATCTAGGTCCCAGAATCAAACATACAGCAGGGGGTAGTTTGCTTTGTTCCTGATCAATCAGGCAGGCATTTGCATTGACATCACTGGGATTAGCGACCCCTGTCACACCCACTGAGCGGTCGGGCCCGGGACGCAGACTCCCCCTGGCGTGTGTTCGCCTCTGGTCACAGCAGGCTGGGTCAGACTCCGCAGGGACTGAGTGGATTGGTTGGGTTATACGAGGAACATCCAAATAGTCTGAAACAGTGGTTTGCAAACTGGGTCCTGGGGCCTCCCTGCGCTGGTTTTTGCCCCACCCTGGATTGCAATCATATGACTTTAACCAGCTGTTCATTTGGCCTAATTTGGTGCATATTTGTTTAAAGCAGCCATTTATCCTCCTTCGACATACAGTATTTTGACAGATGCGCATACATACAGTGAGGAATAAATTCCACATCCACATTCGATGTATGAGTAACGACGGCATAAAAAGTGGGAAAAAATGTGCCCAATCAAAGGGGAAATCATTGGGCTCCTGATTAGTGAAACTGTGGGCACATGATTACAAAAACTTACAATTTACTTGACAAGCAAGTCAGTCAAACCTGTTTTGTGTTATAGTAATTGAGTATAAGCAAATTATTCTTTAAGAATCCTAATCACCTGTCTTCAGCAACCTGATTTGGAGGTTACAGATTTTCTCAGACTTAATTTGTTTAAAAATGTACCTGAAATTGCTTGCATTATAGAAAATAAAATGGGCCTCGCTGAAGCGGGCAATACCCCTCAGCACCGAAGGTCACTGCTGCAAGGTCAAAGGTCAAACTGGGACAAAACCTTGAAAAGGCACACCGACCCCCCATGGGGAGCCCACATATGCAATATGAACTTCCTAACCCAAGTGGTTACAGAGGAACAGCCCGGACAAAATCGGCAGCCGCCCGCCCGCCGAAGGGACGACAACACCCCTCGTACCCGTGTCGGGCTGAGGGGTACAAACCATTATATTCAAGGGTCTGTTATTCTTCATGGCACACGTGGATATTTCCATGAAAATTTGGATTAAGGCGGCAAACAACTTCTTTAGACGCAAAATGCACCCAGTTAAGAGCAATTAACAGCTTGTTAAAATCCAATGATGGGAATTATGGTTGGAACAAAGACCAGTACAGGCAGCACGACCCCAGGACCGAGTCTGGGAGCCCTGGGGCTAAAGGCAGCGGGTTTTCCCATCCTCATACTCTACCTTTACCTCGTGAGGAAATGTCTTGCAGGTCAAATGAAAGTTGTTGGGAGATCGTAGAAGTACCTTGAGACATTTAAAAAAAAAAAAAAAAAAAAACTGATGTCCTTTCAGTACATCATGAGTTTAATGGCCGTCACAGGTCCTGCTGTTTATCAGAAGCCTTGGGGACGTCTGGCCCATGACCTGCTTTTTTATTTCTTCCAAGGTTGGTCCTTCATTCCCTTCATGAAATGGCCAATTCTGTTGCTGCATGTCATGGTAACCAGTCAAGCCATTCCCAGTGAATTTCCATTAGCAGGGAAGGTTTCTTGCTCTTTAGAGCAGGGGTGGGCAATCACGGTCCTGGAGGGCCGGCGTGTATGCAGGTTTTTATTCCTATCAATTACCCTGACTAATTGAGTTAATTGATTGCATGCACAAATATAGATTTTCGCAATGATCAAAGGAAAATGTTTTATGAAGGGAGACAGGACTAGTCTTTGTAGTTTCATAATTTAAAGAAATGCACATGAAACGTCAGATTTCATAAATGGTTTGGCTAATTGAGACAATTAACTAAAGGCCAGACGTTGGTGCGAAAACCAGGGACAGATACGGCCCTCGCTGCCCACCTCTGCTTTAGAGAATAGGGATGCACCCCTCATGTTCAGTTCAGCAACTTCTGCCAAATTTCCCTCAGGCTCTGGAGGTCAGCGATCATTACCCAGTGGAAGTGGACCTGAAACCCAGCCACCGATACCTTCTGCGCCACGAACTCTGACCCCAATTCATGTTTTTAAAACATTTATGATGCATTCATCCTTGGTACCACCAGTTTCTAACCCCTGCCCCACAAATGATCAGTTGGACCAATATTTTTAGATTGAGGTCATAACTTCAAAATTGTGGAAATGTGAATCATAGAACATGCTTTCAACCCTCATGCAAACCTAATGAAGTCACTGAATTAACTGCCTTCACTTGTCTGCATGAGGAAGTAGGAGGCATCACCCACATGATTTGCTAACTGAAGTAGCAGCTATTTGTGCCTAAAAGCAGGATCACATTGAATGGAGGTAGAAGGCTTGACAATTAAATTAACCATTTTAGTTTATTTATTGATGGGGAGAAAAGAAAAAAAAAAGGGACTTGATCTTGATATTTCTTGACCTCCCCCCCTGAATTTTTAAGCAAATTCAAATTTTGTGAGGATGGTACAAATTTTAATTGAAAGGATTTTTACATTTTGAGATGTCAAATTAAATTACACTGCTGAAAACAAACCAGGAAAATAAAAATCATCAAATAAACATTTTTAACAGGGTAATTTAATGTTCACACTTACACATCAGTTTTGACTAAGATGAAGCAATTATTCTGGTCAGATTTAGTGTGTTCAGGAGGCTGCATCATCCCTCTGACGCACAGTAACACCACACAGGAGCCACGATGGGTTATCACTGAAACGTTTATTTGCCCGTCTGGCCCAGTTACAGTCCGCTCTACGCGGCGTGCAGGGCCCTCCAGCGGTCCAGGGGGCCACGGTTCGGGATGTACTTCACCCCGCAGCCATCAGGGATCAAGCGCTTCTCTGCCAGCATGTCGTCGAAGTCGCAAGTGTTGAACTTGGTGAAGCCGTACTTCTTCGAGATGTGGATCTGCGGAGCAGAACAACAGGCGTCACGCTGACGTTACTCCACAGCCCTGTTCCTCAAGACCCCACAACTGCTTGGCTTATCACCCTCCCTTTAACAGCGCTGAGAAATCAGCCAGTGCATTTAGTTGCACTAACAGCTTAGTTGATCACCCAGGGCAGAAAACTAGAGCCAGACTTGGGTTTGCCCACTGCTGTTCAGCAGGTGCTCAAAGCTACGTCCTGCCACTCTACCGCTAACTGGCAGTTTCTCGCCTTTGAATTTTTACTACTGTACCTTGCACTTTAACTACAATGTCAAAGCCTGCCAGCTACTATAGAAAAATACATGTTAAGAACATAAATATTTCTTCAGAATCAGGAGTAAAATTTTATGAAAACCAAACACATTGCAGCTCAGAATATTTCAGGTCCTGACTCGATACAGACAATAAAACAAAGATCGAATCGGCAACACTGATTATAGTAGCGAATGAACTTGGACATAGTACAGCAAGTATTGTATACAGTTGCGAAAATGCAGATGCGAAAAGCCAAAGTAGCTAAACCAGTGTAAACCATTCTACGAACAGGCTTCGAGTTCACACTTCAGGCGCCTCATTCAACAGGAGATTCATGGTCCTTTTAAGTTAAATTTAAACTCTTAGTTGGAGCACCCATCCACTTTTCAGCGGCTAAATGAGATCTGCTTATGAATGCGTTGGCCGTTTCTCAGTTGGGCTGCACACCCTACAGGCCAGCAGACAGGTTTATTTTCAATGATCTAAACCCATGTGATTATACAGGGACCATATCTATGCAGGAACACTGATGACCGAGGAAAATGCACATAAACCCAACTGAAGTAATGTCTCAGAGGTCCCTTAGAGCATGTGGCACTGCCAGCGACACGCATACACAACCAGAGACGTCACTGTCAGCAGCCATTGCACACCAGAACGGTACCACACCCCGTCTGGTCAGCTTATTGGACTGCACATGCTCAGAGGCTCACGGCAGGGGAGGAGCGGATGCTCTTGAATGCATCAGACGCAGGCGGCACACACACCATTTCCCCAAAAGAGGCAGAATGAGGCCTTTCAACCCCACACAGGGGTGGGGACCTGCGCCCATGAAACAGGTAAATAAAAACCAACAGGCAGGGCCGTTACCTTCTGACGGCCGGGGAACTTGAACTTGGCTCTGCGGAGAGCCTCGATGACGTGCTCCTTGTTCTGAGTCTTGGTGCGCACGGACATGATCACCTGGCCGATGTGGACACGAGCCACGGTACCCTGAGGCTTCCCAAAAGCACCACGCATCCCAGTCTGGAGCCTGCAGGGGAAGCGCAACATCGGGACAGGTCACATGACAGGCCAGACTCCACCGTTACCCAGTGACGTCACAGCAGACGGCAGGAGTACAGCATCTACATTATCCCCACATTTGCTGCGTTACGCTGTGACGTCACAGTAGACGGCAGAAGCATCTCTTGTGTAAAGATCCACACAGTTTACATCACCCAAGGGTTCCAACATTTTAATATCTGAATACGAAAGAATTTGACCCTTTAGGGACCCCTTACAACACTAACTACAGTAGGAGGTGGGCTAAAGATCCACACCTGCACTCCAATCTGCATTCTGACCCACACTTAAAAAAAAAAAAGACACCAATGAAGAACAGTCAGTGTTTTGAGGACAGACAACAGTCAGGGACAGCAGTCTGATGCCTGTATATTTTCACAAAGATGTGAAATCTGGCGATACATTAGAGCACATGGCATTGGTCCAACATTGGTAATTTAAGGAGGTGTTTGGGGGGGGGAGAATCAGAGAATAAGGGAAGACAGACAGTAGCGTGGGCTCGGGGCGGCGGGAATAAACGCACCTATCAGCCCCGGCACAGGACAACATCTTGTTGATTCGGATGACGTGGAAGGGGTGCAGGCGCACGCGGATGTGGAAGCCGTCCTTCCCGCAGGTCTTCACCATGTACTTGTTGGCGCAGATACGAGCCGCCTCCAGCGCTGCGGGGGTTAAATCAGAGTCATGTGATGTGACCCCTCCTCTAAAATCACTCACCCACCAATAAATGCAGCCCAAACAGAACATGCAGAGGGGTGAACAAATAAGGCAGAGAGTCTGCAGCAGGGATCACCCCATCATGATTCCACACTTCCTGTAACTAAGTCAGGAGTGAAGGCAGTCCGGCCAATCAGAAGCACCATTTCATCAGTTACTTAGCCAATTACCAGAGAGAAAAGTAAACCAAGGCAGAATTTGGAGCCAAGGACCACAGGTGGGGATCCCTGGTCTGTGGCACGGGGCTCTCTCTCCATCCCACATGTATAGCTGAAGTGACTGTACTCACAAATTTCTGCAGGGTTTTTCTCAATCACAATAACCCATTCCACTATGTTTTCACATCTCTGACCATTAAGATAAGTTACACAGAACCCTGTGGGGTAATTAGCCATCCGCACTGGACCTGTTCTATTGACTTAGGATCAGTGGGCAGCGACAGAGCAGTGCTGGGGACCAGCTCCTGTTCTAAAGCCAGAGCCTCGGTCAGGGGCATCGGTGGAGCTGCTGCTATAGAGCATGTTTTCCTGGGTGGGGAAAACTAGAGAAGCCAGGACAGCCATGTAAACCTTGGGAACATGCTAACTCCAGGTCAGAGGGGGCCAGGGCTCCAACCCGGAGCCTCTTTATTGGGGAAGCAACAGTGCCGATCACTACATCGCCGTGCTGCCCGAACAGTACAATGTCTCAGAGGTCCCTTAGAGCGTGTGGCACTGCCAGCGACACGCATACACAACCAGAGACGTCACTGTCAGCAGCCATTGCACACCAGAACGGTACCACACCCCGTCTGGTCAGCTTATTGGACTGCAAACGCAGTATTAATCCCCTGAGGACGGGGCAGGGCGCCATTTTCAGAGGGTAACGAGGGAAAACACGTCGTGCACTGCTAAAACTAAGCACTCTCCTCACCTTCGGAGGACAGCTGCTCGTACTCGTCAGACACCATGTGACCACATAGCGGGAATTCATCCACCTTCGCCTTCTTCCTGCCCAGGTCAAAGATCCTGATCTTGGGGTCTGGAATCCAGGGGAAAAGAGGGAGTGTCAATATTGAAAACATGAGCCGACATTTAATCTAATAAAAGTGTCAGGTTAGAAATGTGATGAGCGCATTACTAGCTGAAGAATGATGCCCGAGTAGCAGTGAAAACTGGAGAGAGGAGGACATGATACTAACCGGGTACACCACGACAGAACCTGGACTTGGGGTAAGGCTTGTTCTTACAATATCTGTAACTGAAAACAGAGGGATTTTATTCAAAAAAAATGCACAGTACAGAAATACACTAAATTACAGGAGTGACTAATAAATCTTGATTAGACATGCTGTTTAAGATTAGCGGCAATGAGCATCAAACCAAGGCTAAATGACCAGATCAGGTCACTGAAATTTTTTCATAAAACAGCTTGCTGACCAACGTAAAACACATTAAGAGCAGCCAACACCTGAAATGCAAAGACAGTCTGATGTTAAGTACCTAACCAAAGATTAACTGATCAATTTCGTAGCAATTAAGCCACCTAACCTAATTTCTCAAGTCAAAAGAGCACACTCCTGAAGTTAAGCCCTCTGGCCCTCCATAACCAAGGCCAAGAACCCTGGATACCAGCCAATTCAGATCACTGTTCGGTCACCAGAGCTGGCATTTCTGTACTGTACAGTCAACTAGCAGGCAGTGCCTGCATATGGACATTCGGACAAGGTAACCCAACCAGTGAACTGACAATACTAACTTACTCTCACTGAACAGTATTAATCAATGCTTTGAGTGGCACAGGGGAAGCAGCCGTACACTGATGTCTCGGAGATCCCTTAGAGCACGTTAACGTTACACTGCGCGTACACCAGATTTCACTGTCAGCACCCACTGTACACCAGACCAGCACAACACCCCGTCCGGTCAGCTCACTGACCCGCACCTTCTCAAATACAGACGCCCTTCACCGGCTAAGGCACGCGCAGATATGGCCAGTTCACACGCAGCGCGATCCCGGCCCAGCTGCAAACCGACCCATCACCACCGGCCCGCAACTTGCCATAAACTACAAACGACGTTGTAAACACTTCATCCAGCTTATATAGGCGTTAATAGCGCAATCATACTGCACATTACCCAACAATAATGGCTTTGAAATCTGCATAAAGGTTGACTTGAGTCGAAAACGTTACACAAGTTTTCCAAATTTCACTCCTAACTTCATGATTCGGATAAGCCAACGTTTCATTGCGTTAATTACGCCCGCATGTACGTCACCTTACAACCAGCTAGCGAGCAACACACCAGTAAACCTTAAGAATCGTTCACAGACAGCAATACGATATATTACAGATATTTAACATTTTTAAATAATTGCTAAAATACTGGCCAGTGAAGCACAATGACACGTATCCGGCGATTCGCTGCACATGGTTCTGCTGGCGGCCATTTTCACATCTCACTCCGTCAGCCCAGCTAAACTCCCACTAAATCACTTACCAACGCGCTGGTCGGCGCCCCATGGCTAAAATCTACAAAAACACAAACATCGGGCCGTTAGGTGAGGAAATACAGACGTAAACACACAACAAACCGACAATTTCAGGTTTTAATTCGTATTTTCCGGAGGAGCAGCCACGGCAGCGCACCCAACGCTCACTCACCTAATGGTAGAAAGAGGACGAAAGCTGCTTCCGCTGCGTTACGTCACTTCCGCTGAGCGCACCGCCGAAGTTCTCAACTTCTTTGAATCACTTTTGCCTCTTGTTTGCTTCAGAACTCTTTTGTTCAGTGCTATACGCGCGGCTGAACTGCATGTGCTTTAATTTGGGGAAAATGTTAAATTACTGTGATTTTATTTTCATCTCGGGGAAACAAACTTGCAGTTGATTGGCTTGTGTTGTGTTGAATTATAATCAGGTAATGTGTTATTGGTCAGTGCAATTCAGTGTTTCCACAGCGATGGCAACTGTAACGTAATCGTTTGGAATTAGATTACTGTCCTGGCCTTGGATAGAAGTATGCATTCCGATTCAAGACAATCTGAATCTGATCCATTTTCATTCACCTTTATTGTCAACTTCATAGACAGGAAATGACGCTTATTATGCAGTTTGTTTGTAGAACATATCCATTAAGGTTAGGAAGTGCCCTATAGGAAGTGCCTAGAGACACGGCAGTTTGTATTGGTATGGCTGTCGATTTCAAGGTATTAGGATGAAGATTCGGGATTATGGTTAGAGGTTGGGGTTAGGGGTTAGGGTTAGGTTAGGGCAGGGCTTGAAATGGGGACTGCCATACCTCTCCACAGTGAAATGCACTGAGAAACCTCCGTACCCGTAGCAACTGCCTTAAGTTTAATAGCATGGCAGAGGAATGCCAGCTCTTCTTAAGGGGTGGACATAAATATTAAAGTGGCATTTGCCCTTGATTACATGCTATAAACTGCATTTATATCCTGAAATTTCAGATTAAAGAGGTGCTCAAAAAATTGCATAATCACTTTACTCCCCAAAATCGAACTGTGCCAGTGGTTTAATACGCGTAGGGGCAGTTGCCCAAACACAGATTGAGTTTAATCCTTGACTACATTGAATTTTCAATGGAAAATTTCTGTATCAACATTTAGTCTGCTTGTTCCATGTTCCTTGAAACTGGCCATTTAAGTATGGTAAGTTAGTATTTATTTATTCTACAATTTAGGGGGCACATTTTCAAACAAGGGTTATTCACATATGGTGTGCACAAAAGTTCCAGGGAGACTGCTTAGTGGGCCCACACATAACCGGCAATTCCAGCTTTATAAAGCTCTTCATATCCCTCAAAACTTGTTTTCTTAGTTTTCATACAGACAGGTAATGTGCAAGTTACTTAGCTCCCCTGACTTGTCTGTAGTCTAAAATAATCCTACCACATTGTTAAATATGGGCTATTGTGCTTAAAATGTTCAAATGCTGAAAAGTTTGGATTAACGCTTAAAATGTTTATGAGTCGTGCCCTCTTGTGAGTATATTGTACAGTAAATCCCTGCTGAACCTGCCTTCATGACATCTGCTGGCCGTGGCAATTTATACAGTATATTTATCTGTGTAAATATCTGCATGATTATTAATCCAAACACAGTCAGCTGGGAATGTGGCCAGAGAGACGTGTGGCTGCGTATCACTGGACGGCGGGAAAGGGCCTCAGTGTTAATGCACATTTATTTTGTTACTATTTTCTGAGGCAAACTGGGAGCCAACAAGAAGATACAAATTCTTGGACAATGAGATTCACAAATGCTCAATGTGACGTCTTTGGACATTTTCAGTGCAACGCAGTGGGTCACAGCGCCAGTAAGGGGCGGGTTCGAGTCTGGGGCGTGGCCTTTCAGTGTGGAATTTTCCTGCTCTCTCCTTGTTAGTGTGGATTTCCACCAGGTAGTCTGGTTTCCTCAGTCTCAAGAGGTTTAGATTGCCTGTTGGTCTGAGTGAGTGAGTTAGTGAGTGATTGAGTGATTGTCTGAGTGAGTGACTGAGTGATTGAGTGAGTGAGTGAGTGATTGTCTGAGTGAGTAAGTGAGTGAGTGATTGTCTGAGTAAGTGAGTGAGTGAGTGAGTGAGCGTGTGAGTGAATGATTGTGTGAGTGAGTGATTGTCTGAGTGAGTGTGTGAGTGTCTGAGTGAGTGAGTGATTGTCTGAGTGAGTGTGTGAGTAAGTGAGTGAGTGATTGTCATAGTGAGTGTGTGAGTTAGTGAGAGAGTGAGTGAGTGATTGTCTGAGTGAGTGAGTGAGTGAGTGATTGTGTGAGTGAGTGAGTGAGTGAGTTAGTTAGTAAGTGAGTGAGTGATTGTCTGAGTGAGTGAGTGTGTGAGTGAATGATTGTGTGAGTGAGTGATTGTCTGAGTGAGTGAGTGAGTGAGTGAGTGAGTGATTGTCTGAGTGAGTGAGTGGGTGAGTTAGTGAGTGAGTGAGTTAGTGAGTGAATGAGTGAGTGGTTTGTCATCCTGTAGGATCAAAGCTCCACGCTCACCTGTGACCCAGAATGAGTAGGGTGGATAATACTCAGGGCCGATGCCAATATGGGGAAAATTTCACTCCTCTCCCTCTCTCCATCCTCCCTTCCTCTATGACCCAGAAACCGAACACGTCTCCTCCACCTGACTGCTGTTCCAAAACTGTCGGAAACGAGGATGCCAGTCTGTAATTCCCTCAAAATGCTTTCAGGAAGTATTTTAGCTTGCTTGCATAATGTCATCATTTCCAGTCCCACACAACTAAAGATCCGGGCCCACTGAGGCTCATGGATCAGAGTGATTTGGCTTTGTAAAAAAAGCCCCAGTTTTGATAGAACCTAAAGACGCTTGTAAAACAACACAAGTCTTCACCTTTTACTCCTTTTTACATAAACTACTGTCAAGACTTCATGAAGAACCCTGTTCAGCTCAGCAGATCTTGACAGAATTTTTTTTCTGCATGTTCATTTAAAGTTATTTATCATACTCAAAATAGGACCCTGTTCCACAAAGCAGGATTGCTGAGTTAGCCAAATAACTGCACAAAGTAAGCCAGGAGCAGCTCTGTTTACTTCGGTCCACATTCCAGAGTTGACAGGTGTTCAGGTTTTGCTCTGTGCAGTTGTCCAGCTTAGCAAGTAATCCCGCTTTGTGGAACGGGTACCAGTGCGGGTGGCATCTAAAGCACAGCCGCCAAATTCTCTCTACCAGTGACAAAGAAATGTTCAAAACATGCATCAAGTCAACGTTTGACTGACGAGCATTGATAGGCTCTGTGGCCTGGATAAGGGCTCATTTGAAACATTTGAAAGCGAGAAACGGTGTGGGGGGAGGGTGACTGCTGAACCAAAAACCACATCGCGGCTGCATCCTTTGCGTCTCTTAGCGAGTGCATCGACAAAGAGGCATCGCTTTCCTTCTCCTCTCCTATTAACCCCCAACATACTGCGGGAATAGTCTAAAAATGTATTCTTAGTGTTTCATTTTGCCCCCTTTTCACCTTTTACAGAAGTTTGGGGCAGAGCGTGAGTCGTTTCAGCTGTTCTCTTGTCTGTGCACCAGTTTGACAGGAAGTCACCACAAGAAGCAAAACAGGTAAGAGGCCTCTTTCTTCCTCTTTGACGGAAACAATGCAGTTTAGTTACTAATAACGTTGCCGTGCTCGCTTGGCTGATTTGAACTTTTAAATATGAGCCAAATCCAGTTGTGATGTTTGCAGTAGTATAGACTTCGAAGTCTGGGTTATTGCGAAGACCTTGAGAAGATAATCTCTGCAGGCTTTTTCACGGATCAGGCCATCTCTGTTGTAGCACCCTTGATCACGTCCATACTGTTTACATTTTCTTGAGAAAGTTGGCATCCCAAAATATGTTTTAATGAATGAATAATTGGACTCTACACACTTTTTTCATTTAAAAAAAAAAGAATCAATTTTGGGGGCTGAGCCTAATCGTTCTGTAATTTTTTTTTGAGGATTTGAACCTCAAATGTTCTTAAAATGTTCTAAATTTTTTTTTTTTCAATTTAGAAATCCACTACATATCTTTTTGCTTTAACAGTGGCATTAGATATTGCTTTTTTGTGTATTGAGCATTTTATCAATTGAAAGCACTCTGAAGAACACTGCAGGTTTGTGATGAGTCTTTCCTGAGGAATTTGAGGCACTTGATTTTTATTTATTTATTTTTTTTTTTGCTGCAGACCATGGAGCACAGTTTCGCGGATTTATTAAGCGATGCATTTTCAGGTAAGTCTCAGTCTGCCATTCTGAATTTTTTACTCTTGCTCTTGGATGAGAATTGCGCGCATCGTTTGAAAGCTTCAACTGCTGAGCGCAGAACGAACACGCAGTACTGCTCAGTTTGAAGTGAGGGGCTCCATTTCATTGGTTTGCACTTCATTATTGTTCTACTTCTACCCATCCACTTGTAAGTGGCGTTGCAATACGTAACACGAACTGTGGACGGCGCTGCAAATTCTTGAAATGAGCGTGGAAAAATGGCAAATTATCTGATGATTATGCAATGCAGTCTGCATTAACAAATATTATAAAATAATGCGGAACTAATGCACCATGCAGAGAAGTGACGGAGGAGCTCCGGGAATCACCCATCGTGCTCCAGTCTTGCTGCTGATAGGGCGCCGTAATGTTCCTGTTTTGCTAAGATGCATAGAGGCTCCTGGCAGGGCAAATCCAATTAACCGATTTTGCATTGTACATTGCTGGGCTGTGCGACAATGTTTTTGGTGTCTGTAAATGCATTTCATGTTTAATTCGGGTATTCGCCGATTTAAGCCACGTTTTGAGAGAAATATTAAGGCATGCCATTGCATGCAGTTTCAGGTAACAACATTTTAAACAAATTAAATTGGACACGGAAAAAAAATGAGTAAGCCACACATTAGTTTGCCGAAGACAAGTGTTTTCTATCAAAATATTTTGATTTAGCTGAAATCCATAAACATAACACAAAACAGGTTTGAGTCCCTATCAATTGCTTAGTAATCAATGATTCATGCGACCATGTGTCAATTAACTAGATAGGAACCTATTAATTCTTTAATTTGATTTGTAAGTTTTTTTTTCTCCATGCGATTGTTTTCATTTTATCACATTGTGGATGGCTTGTTTTTATTCGTAATGGAATGCATGGGTAATTTTCTCAAGCTGCGGCAAAAGAGAGTAAATAACTGCTCTAAACAATAAATTCACCTCAATAAGACAAATTAACCACTTGATAAAATCTTAGGATTGCAGCTATAATGAGATCAAAAAGCAACATACACAAGGTCTCTGTGTGGGCTGACATTAAGAACCTCTCTGCGAGGCAGCCAAACATCTCCAGCTCTCTTGCCAAATTTAGTTTTGGTCTGTAGTAGCTCAATACTCTGTGACAGGGATTTGCGTGCTGTTCGCTTTTTGAGGCCTAAATTCAACAGGGAAATGTTGATTTAATTTGAATCCATAGAAATGTATCAATTTTAAGAGAAATACATCATTGGAAACACTGCCATAAATACTAGCTTTATGAGACTCATAATGCACTGTTTACTGAGACTGAATCAGTCATGGATAGATTCAGTTCTGTGGTGATTTCAGAGCGTTCCTGTGGTTATTAGCAGCAATCCTAGCCTGTTCCTGAAAGAGAGCTCTGTCTGCTTGTCACAGTTCTTTCCTGTAGTTGCTGTTTGGCATATGTTGCCATAATTTTTTTTTAAACTAATCTCCCTGTCATCTTGAATTGTTTAGCTGTTTTTGCAACCAGTACATCTGCGGCAGGTGCACCAACTGTTTTGCCCCTGATATCATTTGGGAAGTCTTTCCCTCATTGTACCAAAATAAAACATGACAGCTGTCAGATTCATGGTTAGTTTTTTATTTAATTTCCAAAGTACATGCCAAGAAACTGATGAAAGCTGACATATTAGCATGCTAAGGTCTTTGAGGGTTGGTACTCAGTAATTGCTTGCGGAAAATTATGGTCGATGTCATGAGCAGCGGTGAAGGAACCAGGCACATATCCACGAAAGAACCCTTTCAACACTTTTTATAATGAGGATGGTCAGATACCCTGCAGTGGGCACTAACAGAAACATAAAATCTGAGGAGGCATGAGCTCTAGAGTTGTCAACACGGCTCGAGTCAGCTGATAAGCGCACATTCATTCCATTGGGTGGTCATGTTTGACCAGAAACAGCACAGATGGGTAAAGTTTGAATAAGGCACTGTCAGCACTGATTTATGTGTGTGCAAATGTGTAAAGTTGAGGAATAAATGAAGTCTTTGGTCAGTCAGATGAAATATTCCATATTTATGATAAAGTTCTAATTGGCCAGTTATGCGCAGAACACAGTTGGAGGGTAAATTCAGTAAAATGACTCTTGTCCTATCTTTTTCTGTATTCAGATATGATGAAAAGATGCTGGTTGTATTTCAGATCGACATTTTTAAAAAATTAACGCTGCACTTAATCAGTCAGCACTTCTTTTCCGTTTTGTAATTTCTCTTTGTTTATTTTCTCTTCTTCTTCATTGGTTACAGTTTGCTAAAGGCAAAGGGATGTTCTGAACATAACATGCCATACAGTACAGTATTTTGGCTTTGCATTAGAAATACTCATCCATATCATCTAGTATATTTTTTGTTGGTCACAGATGTGATTTTACATAATTTAGTTATTTTACAACAATTCGCCTGTTTGTACTGGGGATGTTACAAGCATTGAAAGTATATTGTCAGGTCAATTGTTCTCTTATTTATTGTTTTTGCAGATGTGTCAGTGCCGTGCTATGACGAGGGAGAATTGGATTTTGAGTCTCTAAATTTGCATGAGGGCAACGTGGAAAAGAACGATAACAGTGAGCTTGAGAGGCTGCCAGTTCTCGCTGAGGTTGATGAGACTGATGACCCAGAGGAAGGAAACAGGAGTGTGTCCGTGGACCTGTCTGAGGAGGAACCACTCTACGGGAAGTCAGTTTTCCCTCGGGGCGAGGACTGGGGGAAAACTGTTCTCCTAGGGGGACAGGAAGTTGAGGACGGACTCCAGTTTAGTGCCGAGGATGAGACTTTAATGGACGACATGGATACAGAAGGGTTAAGGTCCCTGTCTGACACCTCACAGATGATCAGCTTTAGAAGAGACGATCCGTCAGACAGTGAGGAGAGCGCAGGACATGAAGAACAACCTGAGGACCTGGATGATGAACTTCCTGTCCTGCAGGAAAATTCTGTGGAAGAGCCTTGGGCGGAACGCCCCAAAATGGATGACTCGTACTCAGGTTCGGACTCAGAACAGGAAAGTGAGGAGGAGGAACGAAGGAGCCCGAAGGATGAAAGCCAAGGCCACGCCGGCTCAGAATTGGACGTGAGCACCAATGAAAATGCTAATACTGACACGCTTGTGGATACAGACCAAAAAACAGACACGGACGCAGAAGTGGCTGCAGCCGTCGATGATGGCGCAGATGCGGACGCAGTGACCGATATGGAAATTAATAGTGAGGCATGGGTTAGTGGTTTCTCCAAAGAGTCCTCTTACTCAGCGGCGGAGGATCCACGTGACGACCTCCTGCAGGCCCCCCCCTTAGACCTCGCCCGGGGGGAGATGAGGGAGTTCTCGGAGGCCGACTGCGGGGTGATTGTTGAGGGATACGCGGAGTACCCTTCCGAAGAGGAGGAGGAGGAAGACAGAGACGAAGAGGAGTATGATGATGGGATGGGATCTGGGCGACTCTCTGAGACCATATTCTCGCTGGCGGAAGCGGAACTCTCCGGATGGGAGGTGATGGAAGGCGTGGCGGAGGGCTTTGAGGAGCCAGAGCTGAGGCGAAACGAAGGAGTGACTGAGGAGGGGAGGAGTGAAGAGGAGGACGGAAGCCCAGGAGGAAATGAGGTGAGGAAAGGCGCGGACTCGGACGAGGAGAAGGAAACGGAGGTTTCAGATGCTTCAAGTTCGGCAAGCGAGGGAGACGGTAAAGCGCGAGATGTGGACGGTGAGCGTGAGAGTTCAGTGGCTCACGAGGAGCAGGTCATGGGCTGGACAGACGGTCAGAGCAGCAACGATGGGGACACTTTCAACCAAAGGAAGGAAGACGACAATGAAAGTATGTGCAAAACATCGATCAGAGAAGAATGGGACTCAGGCGAAGATGACGACCTTAGGCTGAATGTCCAGCTAGAGCAGCACCCTGTAGTTGAAAAGCAAACTGTTCACAGCATTACGCAGGACTTGACTAATGAGGACGAAGAGGACGTTCCCGTTGTCGCGCACGAGCAGGCCTTTCTCGAAGAAGAGGATGTCTGCCCTGTGACAAATGTGGGAGAAACGTTTGAAACTGGCTCCGGAGTGACGAGCAATGATTGTCCCGGTGGAGTTTTGATCGGCGGGATACCAGAAGCGGCCTCCATATCTGTCCCTATTTTGGACCACAGCAGCAGCGAATCAGAGTGCAGCTCCAGCGAATCGGAGCCCTGGCTTTACCAATCAGCAGCTCCTCCCACCCCCAGAGGCTCGAGCTCTGAGCCCTCCCACCTACTGCCGGGAACATTTTCGCCACCAGGGGAGGCCACTGATCTTCTCTGGGGCCCCGAAGCCTACAGGGTCCCGGGGGCCAAGGAAGCAGAGTTTGAGAATGAGGAAGAGGAGGGGGACGATGAGGAGGATGAGGCAGACAGGAACTGGGGGCAAGAGAGTGAGAGGATTCAGGCGTTTTACCGCTACTATGATGATGACGATGTTGACTGCAGCTTGAGCCGGGAGGGTGAGTAATTTCTGACGTAAGTGACCACCTTCAGTGGATGAAAGTTTCTCAGTGTGATAAATTTTAAAGAAAATATTTTGCTCTTTGGAGCAGAATTCTTGGGCACAAGCAGAGAGCCGAGAGACTGGGGCTGGGTGTTGTGAAATGGAATTACTTACTTAGCTGGGTAACAGCAGTTAGCAGATTCCAGAACAGCTCGGTTCACTCCAGTCCGTGTTCTGGACTGAAGGGGACTGGATTTTGCTCAGTGACGTCATCCAGCTAACTTGGTAATCCCACGTTTTGAAACGAGGCCCCATCCTGTTGTCTCTGCTCCTTCTCTCGGTTCACACCGTCCCGTCATGGTTCGAGTAACTCATGTAACCCCTTCCAGGGTACTGTATCACAGCAGGATCACTGGGTGTCAGCGGAGTTTTCTGATTGACAGTGTTTTAGCCTCGATTACCAAGTTAGCTGGATAGCTGCGCTGAGTAAGACCTGAAACCTTCTGGAAGCTGCAACTTGGACTATAGTGAGGACAGCTGTTCTGGATTTTACTCACTGCAGTAATCCTGCATCATCAAAATCCTCCCACGGAATGGGGATGTGTAAAAATAGAGTGAAAATGGGAGATTTATGGTGCTGAAACGGAAGATCTGTTCTGCTATGGGTCGCCTTCTGCCCCTTGTTTCTTGTACAGTGTTTATGTGTGTAACTCACCCCCCAGATTTCTCCTCGCTGTGTGTTTACTCCCTTGTTCACTCTGCCGATATACCGTATCTCAGCAACCAGATAAAACACACACATGCACACGGGCAGATACACACACATGCACACACACACACACACACACGCAAATAACTGCAAGCAGATAAAAGCATTTTAGAAGGAGTGAGGACCCTCACACAGACTCACTGTATCTGCACATGTAGTGTGAGTAACACCATCCGTCTCAGCCCTGCAGCCCAGGTTCAAAATAATGACATCATCCTCGCTTACAGGGCCGATGTTGCTGTTAAATCAACAGCAGCACATTTGCATTCTGAGTCTTCGGGCGAGTGAGAGGCCTGGGTTCGAATCGCAGCTCAAGCCTTGCACACGACGCACACGTCGGTAATCCAAGATACTGCGCTGTTGGGCCCTCAAAACACGATGTCTCCTCAATGAGCTTTCGGACTGTGTCACTGGCACTGATGGCACCCAAAACCAGGGGCGAAAGGCTTTTTCAGGGCTTCCCGACAAAACACTGGTTTTGCTGTGTTTTTGAAACCCTCCGCTGCCATCGAGTCGCTGTCAATACGCTGACACATCCGCCAGAACTTTTCTGCCCTCGCAAACAGGCCTGCGATCTCGTTCAACTGGAAAGATTGCAAATCAGTCAAATTATGAGACGTTGAAAGAGACAGACGGGCTGTTTTGGAACGTGGAGGTTCTCTGGGGTGATCCTAAAGATCTCTCCTCGTGATCTTACCTCACACCTCCTCTGGTGGGAGGCCCAAGGGAGCTTTAAAACAGAGCGGCATTTCCACTACACGGGGACATCAGTGCTGCTAAGCTGCCGCTTAATATCTGGCGCTGCTGCTCTATTTATCTATTTATGTAGGGTATGTAATAAAATAAATATTTTGATAAAGATTTGATGAGCATTTGGGCTTAGAATAACAGCTGAAACGAAACAGCTACTAAAAGCTGTGTGCTACCGCTATAATTTAGTAACACAGTTAATACTCCTCGTGGCCTCTAAGTTGAAGAGTGTTACTAATACTGCTTCTGCAATGATTACAGCTGCCTTTAGTAATCATTTTTCACAATAACTTGCACATTGACCATAGTAACGGCAAGAAAAAAATAATCTATGATGTATCAATAACGTATATAAGTATGTTATATTGGAATATACATTCATATAATAGTGTACACAAGTTTGAGGAGCCATTGTCATTTTTTTGGGGGGGGATTTCTTTTGTTTAAATTTTGTCTCCGTAGTTTTTTTTCTGCATTTATGCGCCTGAAGAAAAAGCAAATAGTTGATTCTGCAATTGAATACAAAAGAAGTTTTCAGACATGTTTGTAGATCATTAAAGCATTAAAGACAGCCTCCCTGCAGAGGTCTTCCAGACATGTGCTGCTGGGAGGAGCCCCGAGGCAGACCCAGGACATGCTGGAGGGATTATATCTCCCGGCTGGCCTGGGAACGGCTTGGGGTCCTCCAGGGAGAGTTGGGGGGGGGGGGCATCTGGGCACCTGGCCACGGATAATGGATGGATGGATTAAGAAAGCAGTATTTGATTTAGCCCTGACAGACGCCTCATCTCAACATCACTGAGGCTGTGAGGGATCAACAGAGAGACAGAAACAAGGGTGAACAGAGGTGATACCAAGTATTGGCGCAATTTAATTTGTTTTGCAGTTTATGGCTTTTTATGGTGCATTTCTCTATACCTACATAGTGAGAAATGCACCATAAAAAACCATGAAGCGCATTCACCTCCTAGAACTGTAGAAAATGCGCGTCGAGTCCCAGAGCCCTGCTGGGTTTGAACGGTGCTGAATGGATGACTTTCTCACAGAAGATTATCTCACACATCACCATGGCTCCTTGACCCCACTGCCTTGCTGGTCTGTGATGGACCTGTCACCCTTGTGTCCCCAGGTCAGGGATCCTCGGACAGGAAGCACATGGTTCGCTTCTGCCTGGACATCCTGCCTGACCAGCGGGACTCCCCCAGGCAAGTGCCAAACTGCTGCAATTCCCTTCCCACAATGCAACAGCAGTGAGACTAAATACATGCTCTCACTCACGCATAACCGCACCCCTCACACATATGTAACCACACCCACATACACCTTACCACACTCTCACTCATGCATAACCACGCCCCGCACACACATGTAACCACACCCACAGACACCTAATCACACTCCCACTCATGCATAACCGCGCCCCTCACACACATGTAACCACACCCACACACACCTAACCACACTCTCACTCACGCATAACCGCACCCCTCACACACATGTAACCACACCCACATACACCTAACCACACTCTCACTCACGCATAACTACACCCCTCACACACATGTAACCACATCCTCATCTGCATCTGCCCACACCTTAACACACAGATAATCACACCTCATGCACATACTTACACACTTATATGCATAACCAAGCCCTCACACACATCTATCCGCACCCTGACACACAACTGACCACACCCGCACGCACCAAACCACCCCCGACTGCATTACACAGCTAGACTGTCTTGAAGAACCTGCATTTTAGAATAATATTTAAATCCAAAACATTACCACCATTCTAAGTTTAAAAACAAATTGAATTGAAAGAAAGTATTTTGGATCAGGGCCAGTGGTGCCTTCTTTTTCTGGAAGTTTACTCAGTGGGGGTCATGTGAGCTCAGGCTGGAGAGTGTTTATGGAGACTGGATTAGATACGCCAATGTAGGGATATCCTGCCACCGAGAGCACTCGCACTCGCACTCGCACTCGCACTCTCTCTCTCTCTCTCTCTCCCCCTCTCGTCACTCTCTCTTGCACTCTCTCTCTCTCTCTCCCTCTCACACTCTCTCTCTCTCTCCCCCTCTCGTCACTCTCTTTTTCTTCAGTGAAATTAATCTCACCCTCACGGTCAGATGCTTTACTGCTGGTGAATAATTTGTCACACCTTTGAAAGGGTGCTCCATCTAAGACACAGTTTGAGCTCATTTTCATTTTTCATGGGTATTGTAGGTTGTTACGCGTTAGACAGCTATTGCAGCAATCATGCAAACATTACCCCGCGCCGTCTCTCGAGTCTTTAAAAACATGATCCAGTCATTCTAAGCAAACAAACCACATTACAAACCATATTTACGCTTGCAAAATAAGTTATTTACCTGGTAGGTGTTTATTATGTCCTTTATAACAGGTTTTAGAAGTACCAGAAGCTGTCTTCATTTTACTTTCCAGTGCCATTACTTAAACTCGCTGCATCACTGGCAAGTAAAATGAAGACAGTTTGTGGTATTTTTGAAACTTGTTGTTAAGGACGTAATAAACACCTACCAGGCACATAATCGACTTCCTCTGCGTAAATATGGGTTGTTTTATGGTTTGTTAGCTTAGGATGCTAGAATCATGTTTGTAAAGACCAGTGTAAATTTTGTTATGATGAAAGATGTTCGTCAACAACCTTCTTTTTCCACAAGGTAGACCAGACGATGATGAGCTAACATGTGTAGACTTGATAATAAAAACTATGACGAAATGTCTGTTTGGTTTTGTTGATGAGACGAGACTAAACTGTTCCCTTTTGTGGGTGTGTAATCTTCGGTCATTGGTTGAATTGATCGAATGACCAGGGTTCAACATAGTAGGTGGGAGTAAGAAGATGGTTCCCATGCCGGAGTCGCTCACTGGCCGACATGCAGCGGCCGACAGCATCTCAAAATAGAAAGAATATTTTGCACAACTGTCTGGAGGAATTGACTTGCTCGAAAACTCAACGGAAATGAGCCAAAGTCTTGTTATGGGTGGAGCACCCCTTATCATTATTAAATGAATTCAACCTTGGTAAAACTGACTTTACTGATTACACTTGCACACTTGTATGAAATAATTTTGCCGAGGAAAGCTGTAATTTAATGTGCGAAATATCCAAAATATATACCCCGGTGAACACAGAAATCCTCTGTCACTCCAGCTGTCAGTCCCTGGTGTTTGGCTTTGATTTTGTGCACATGACCAATACTTACACAAATGGGAAGAGGCTCTCATGCATATTCACACCATCACACAGAACACACTCATAAACAAATACGTCACAAAATCTCACGCTCAGACCAGCTCTCTGACTCACCTGAACACACCCGCACACAAACTCACACAAAAATGAATGCACAAACGCACACCTGTGCATATACACACACACACGCGCGCGCGCACGCACACGCTCACGGACAAAGACACAGGCGCACACACACACATGCACAGCCAGGTCTGTTGAAAATACTCTGAGAAGTTTACACCATGACGGAGTCACTCACACTCTCCATGGTAACCTTTCCTGTTAACACAATAGCATCACTCAGTCTGCTGTGTTAGACTCCTGCAAGGTCACATTTATGCTGAGACTGTTTATCCTGAGCTGACTGTGCCAGATGTTGACAGGGAATGCCGCAGTCGAAATGATGTTTTTTCCTCATCCGTTACTCTATTTCACACGGAATGTGTGCAAGTGCAGGAGTGAGACCTCACTGTGTTCACAAGAGAGATAACAACCTGTCATTTAAGAAGAAAGTGGGCAGAAAAACGTTGTGTTTCCTCAATTGTGGTGATTTGTAAAATGCTTTTGTATTACGTGTAAAAGACCTTATTCAGATTATGTTTTTGGTGTCATTTTTCCCTCTCTATCAAAGAATTAGCACTTGGTTACACTGTGTTAGCAAATCGAGGTTGGATTGGTTTATTGATATTTTGTTCTTGTTCTAAAAATCAATTGAAGTGCATTGATTTTGTATGTTCAATATGTTAGAGTACATGAATGTACCATCACCGTCAACATTAGTGGATTTTGGTTGTTAGTGTTGTACTGTTTTTAATTTTGTACATTCGCACAACTAATTTCCTACTTGGACAGTTGCATTAAATGTGACTTGACTTGTCTTTAGAACGTATTACAGTATGTTGAACACTGAGAGGGTCTGTTAATGTACTGACAGTGTGCTACAGTGTTTTGCAGTGAGTTACTGTGACTATGCTATGTGTTAAACTACGTTGTTGTTCAGACAACATCTGCTGGTATGCGTGACAGGGGTGCGCGTGCCGCCCGATGCTTGCGTTGTCCATTACTGTGTTGATGTTCTTTACTGATTTGTGCTTTGAACGATTGAGCTTGAGAAAGAATGCAGCTTCATGTGGAGTGACAGGGCTACTTTAGCATTTAGCGTGTTTGCTACATGAATGCTGTGGCTGGGCCTCTCCTGACCTGTAACTATCACTGGCGCTTGTGCCCCAGAGGCTGCTGGACATGACGAGTGCCTGCGCTTTACTTGCAGCAGTGACTCGGACGTGCTCAGCAGCTCCTCAGCGGGAGTGGAAGATTCGGATACTGCAGAACCTGAACCATTACCTGAGGCAGTGCCTGCGGCAGTTCCTGGGACAGTACCCAGAGCAGGACCTACAGCAGTCCCCGGGGCATTTCCTGGGGCTTTATCCAGTGAGGCCACTCAGACAGAGACCGAAACGCCCGAGAAGACCGAGGGAGCGCTGGCGTCAACTATGAGACCCACGGTTAGGATTACTCACGCAAAAATAAATGAGAAATGGGTGTTGTGCACGCAAGTGTACATGCGTGCTTGCGTGTGTGTTGTCTTTCGTGTGCGTGTGCGTGCGTGTGTGTGTGTGTGTGTGTTGTGCACATGGGTGCATGTTTATGTGACTTGTCCTGCCTTAACCCATTTATGCCTGAATTTTCTTTCTTTACTTTTTTATGTTATTATACTTCAAAATACCACTCTAATAGTCATTCAAACAGGACACTTTTTCTTAACAGTCCTCATGTGAGGACGCTAGGCATAAATGGGTTAAGCTGCTTTCACACCGCACGCGAAACAAATTTTTTCGCACGACAGATTACATTCACGCAAAGACGTATTCGCGTCTTTGCGTTGACTTTGAATGTAATCTGTCGTGCGAAAAATTCGTTTTGCATCCGGTGTGAAAGCAGCTTTACGATGCTCATTCATCTGAAATGCAACACGAGGAGTTCGGACTGCTTGCTCTCAGGGTCACTGTTCAGAGAATCTCAACAGTGTAGAATAACTCTCGCAATTTCTAATGCTGAGTTTTTTCTATAATGTGCTTATGCACGTGTGTGTGTATGTATGTGTGTTTGTGCGTGTGTGTGCATGTGTGCGTGCATGCTTGTGTGTGCTTTTCAGGATCATGAACGTGCGATCCAGAGAGAGAATCTCTCTCTCCTTCTGCAGACGAGTCAAGCCGCACAGACAGAGCTGAAGAAGCTGAGGGATGAATTGAAGACCCAACACCAGCGGAACTGGGTAATGAACATTAATCCATTGTAACACTGTGTAATGGTCCGTAACAGACTCTAACAGGGTAACAAACACTGTAATGCTTTGCAATAGGCTGCAGCATTGCTAGAAACGCACTATGACAGGCTGCAACACAATGTAATTTATTGTAATAGAATAATGGGGTAAATTGCACCAATATGAAACTCACTGCGATGTACTGTGACAGGCTGTAAAAAGCTAAAAGCACACTCTGCTACAAAATGAGAGACACACACTGTACAGGCAGTTACAGAGTAACAAGTGTAATGTCACAAACACTGTAACAGACCCCAACAAGGTAATAAACACTCAGAGCCCTGATTTGACAATCTAAACGCAGTTGGCAAACGCTACTGACTGTGTTGCAGGTCAAAACTTGAGTGTGTGTATCTCCATTCTGATAATTTTGTGACAAGAGGCAGTAGTGCAACTGTGACTCTGTTGTCGAAAGGGTTGGACCAAGACAAATTAATTAATTGCGGATATGGTTTGGGGGTTTGGTTCCATTATGAGCCATCCGATCAGCTGCTGTCATTCCCTGTAAAACCAGTGTGACAGCGCCATCGTGAACTCCAGGTCCTGTCTGATGAAGATCAAGCTCCTGTCTTGCAGTCCGTTGCCTCCATCGGCCCCCTCTAGTGCGCTCTAATGCGGTGATGCGTAGAGGCGTTTAGGCGATTAGTGGTTGATTCACCAGGTTGTGCGTTTCATATGAAAACAAACGGCTCTTGTGGTTTTAAACAAGGGTGAGACTGACATTCCCATTAGACCTCAACACCAGTCTGAGGCCGTTGTTTATAGGGTTTAGCAAGGAAAATGGAAACTGATAGAAGTCATATGCGTTTATTTGCAAAAACTCTGATGGCCATGATTAAGTCTCATGGAGCTACCGCCGAGCGACAGTATTAAAAGGTGTATTGGATAAGTCAAAACGCAAACAATGTCAATGACACAAAAATAGCACCTCACCAGATTTATGCATTGACACACCTCCATTTGCACCATCCAGCCCCTTGAGAAGCAGACGCTTCTAAGAGCAGGTTACAACCAATGAGCAAAGGCCATAAATATGTTGTTTGTGACGGACAAATTGTGCATAGCTGTACTGCCGCATACATGTTCATTTGCAAAGATGCTAAATAGAGCTCCCAGTGAGTTACAAACAGTCTCAGAATAATAGAATAATAATCGCACCATAATACACTATTACAGACTGAAGAAACCTGCAATGCAATTTAATGCATTGCAACTCTGCAATGTAGTGTAGCAAATAGACTGATGAGAATGTTGTACGTGATTGTGCAAGTAATGGGCATTGTAGGACATGGACGAGATGTGTATGGGAGTCCGGTGCAATTTTGATCTGCATTCTTCGATGGGAATGCCTACTTGTGGGCTTTTAATTTAGTAGCTTGGAACTTGCTGAGCTTTTGTTGCAGACTGACTTTGCCTTAAATGGCCTTGTCCGCGCTCCGCTGGAGGCACAGGGGAACGTTGTGTAAATCATCTCGTACTCCGGAGAGAGGCAGGGAAGAACGAGAGAGCTCCACTGGCTGTGCATCATGGGTAGTCAAAGCTGTGTTCTGAGAAACAAAGTTCTTAGGTGTTGGTGTGATTTAGAGCCTGTACAAATGTCTGTCATCATTAGAGTGCTGCTTGCCCAAGACAACTTGCCTCCATACATCTGTGAAACAGCACTCTGAAATGACACTAGAAAACAACACTTTGAAACCGCGCGCAGGAATAGCATTAGAAAACACCTGTAAGATGCAGTGCTGAGAGTGGACTGTCTCTTACAACCCATAGAAATGTATCTTTTTTGTAACAATGATGATGATTTTGCCGCAAATGTGTGTGAAAACAGATCAACCAGAACAGTAACTGTCAACCATCTCCAGGACTGCAGGAAAACCGCCATTTTAACTTCCTAAAGCCCAACACCCCCCTTATGGACGCATATAGCGAACAATATTAAAATGAAATTCCATTCTCAGAAATATGTTTTTGTTTGAAAGATGAAAACACATTTTTTGAATCATGAAAACGAAAATGTAATCCGCCACTTTGCATTTTCACTTTCAAGTCCATGAAAGCAATTTTTATAACAAATTGAAAATTAAAATACATTTTAAAATATACTTTCATTTGCAAGAAGTGCTCCACAATATCACTAACAAAATGAAAACAAAAACGCAAATCTTACAATGCAAATGCAATCTTCGAAAAACTTTTTCTTTTTCAAGAAACAAACACATTATTTGTATCGTCGTGAAAATGAGAAGATAATCATCCCGTTTGCGTTTTTCATTTTCAAGTCTATGCATAACCTTTTTATAACAAATTGAAAATAAAATACATTCCACATTTTCGTTTGCATTTTCAAGAAGTGTTGCGCCATATTGCCAACAAAATGAAAACGAAAATGCGAGTCTTGTAATGCAAATATATTCTCGGAAATGCTTTTTTCTTTTTCTAGAAGCAAGCGCGATATGTCTCATAATTAAAACGATAATGCAGTTCCCCAATTTCCTTTTTCATCTTCATGTGAAAATGCCGTGTCTTGCTTAGAGTTTTTTATAATGTGTTTCTACGCAATTTATATGATAAAATTAAAAAGATTTCCTCACTGGTTTTGTCTGTCAGTCATTCTGTGAGAAGGCGTGTATTTGGCATGTATTGGACATTAACAATCACAAGGGATCTCATTGGTTATCAGAGGGAAATCCCTGCTGCACTTACCAAGTATAGAAATACTGGATATTATGGAGTTTAATTCCTGTCTTTATTCAAGGGTGTGGCAATTCAAATTGAGGGCAGACATTTTGATCTCATGGGTAGATTTTGTAATGTTTTCCCCCAAAATTGTGGTCTTGCTCTCACATAGCTCCTGCTTGCTCTTGGATGGATTTGTAACTTGGGCACCTTCAGGGGCCACTGACCTGTGAGGGTCAGCTTTTTTTCATCATTATTTGCCTGTATATTTGGGGAAGAATTAATTTAGGATTTAAAAAAATAAACTGAAGGAACTGCCAGTTAATCACATACAAGCCCTTTGACCCCTGACCTCTGACCTGGACTTAGAATCTCGCAGTCATGCTCCTCCCCCCACTTCCTCCTCTTTCTCAACTTCCTGCTGCTCTATTTCCTGTCCGCTCTTCCCAAATGTCCCAGATCCACATCTACTGCTCCGGAGTCATTGTGTCCCAGCCAGAGGGCCCTCCCACCAGAGCAGGCACCTCTCTCCCATGATCCTCTCTGTCTCGGGGAGAATTTCCTAAGGAGGGCAGAGGGTCTCACTGGTATGAGACACCCAGGGAGAGAGGAGGGTAGAAATGGAGGAGAGGCAGAGAGAATGAATAAATAGGAGAATGAGTGAAGAGAATGGTCCTGAGATGGCAGATTAGAACTGAGGCGCGTCAGGTATTCCTGCATCCCATTTACACAAACACACACGCACGCATGCAAGGACATGTCAACTTGAGCACACACACACATGCACAGACACAAGAATCCCAACTTGAGTGCACACTCACATACACACACATGCAAGGACATCCCAATTTGAGCACACACACACACACACACACACACACACACACACACAAAATTGCAGTTTGTCGCTCCAGTCTTTATCCATTAAGGACTCCACAGATTTAGGGATTACGATGCCTGTGAGAAGATGGCGTGATAGAGCCCTCTGTATCAGTGTCTGTCTAATCACCATCATCATCGTCGTCCGCTTGCGCTGCATCGCCATCTTTGTTGCCATTATCATTGTAATGAAGATGATGATAACTAGATTGCTGTGGAGGAGATGGTCGGTTCTCAGAGCTGTTCCTCACCTCTGCTTCCTCCGACTGCTGTTTCCGACTCTTAATTTCCAAAGTCGTTCCATGGTGCAGTTTGTCAGTGTTGTTTTCCAGCGTTGTCTCACAGTACTGTTTCCCTACGGCTCTCCATCCGTCAGTGCAGCGTCCTGTGGACACGGCAGGGGACACGGAGCTGATCGACCCCGCGCTCCTGCGCCTCAGGACAGACATTTCCCCCACGCTCTCTCTCTCTCTCTCGATCTTTTCCATCCTCCATTCCTTCACTCATCTCATTTCCTTTCTTTCTCTCCCTTCATCCTGCTTACAATCCCCGTCAGCTGTTTGGCCCTCGGTCAGAATAACTGCAGCCTTTGTGAAAACACCGGCGCTCGTGACTCGCGCTCATGGCTGCACACCAGTTCCTGTTTACCGCAGTCTGGTATTGTTACCTGTCGCCCCAACCCTGCTCACTCAGTCCGTGACATTCCAGCTGCGGTCGCGTCTGGTGCTTCCGCCGATCTCTCCGTCACACACACTTTGGAATTAAATATATTTTAGCTTGTTTTACTCTAATATTCCTCATAGAAAGGTGTGGCTCTGGGGAGCATATCTGTAAAAACATCAGTGAGTCACTCAGTCCACCAAACAATCAGTCAACAGGATGTAATTTGATAGGAGAAAAAGCAGAGATGACCTACTGCTCTTAACCCTTTCAGCGCCGCAGGCAGCGATAGTTGCCCAATGATGTAAGATATCAAAATCAGAAGCTGTTGAAAACCTATCAAGTGGCAACTTGTTTAAAAGAGCTCCTCTGCGGGATCAGCTCCCCTAACCCTCCCCTGTGGGAGCTCTTTTAAACAAGTTGCCACATGATAGTTATCCTGAGCTGTTGAAAACCTATCATGTGGCAACTTGTTTGAAAGAGCTCCCCTGCGGGATCAGCTCCCCTAACCCTAACCCTCCCCTGTGGGAGCTCTTTTAAATAAGTTGCCACATGATAGGTTTTCAAAAGCTCAGGATAACTACATTTTTAATTCCTTGAAAATGTATCCAGCGCTCAAAGGGTTGATAGTAAATGCAAAAATAAAAATAGCTTCCGGTGCTCTTGGAGGACAGGGCGGAAAATGACTGTTTGAAACTGGGAAGGCAATCCAGGTGCTCACATGTGAAAAAAGGAAGGAAAAATGGATTAAAAAGCCTTTATTGTACTGGCTGCAAGAATAAAAAAGCCAACATGTTTCAACCACAGTGGATCTTCATCAGGGCTTCAAAACATTTTGAAAAAAAAAACACTATTGTGATTGAAACATGTTGGTTTTTTTTTTAATGTTCTAGCCATTACAATAAAGGCTTTTTAATCCATTTTTCCTTCCTTGTTTCACACGTGAGCACCTGCATTGCCTTCCCAGTTTCGAGGATTTAATTTGATATTGAAGCCACTAAGGAGATGCCGTGGAAAATGCATATTGTGACCAAGAAGAAATATGTTAAATATTGACAATTCTTATTTGTAATATGATATCATATTCATGCCATGTGCATTCCTAAAAGAAGACATGAGGCGATAGTGCATACTTAAGCAAAGAAAATATTGAAGAGGAATGATGGTGCAATATCCCGATTCTTTTTCTGAATGGTCACTTGAGGAATCAAGTCCAGGGTCCGAGAGTAAAAGTTCACCCATGTTTTTTTCCAGCTGATTTCACCTATCGATACCACCACCTGCTTGAATTATTGTGCCAATGTGCTAAATCCAAATGACCTAAGTGCTATTCTGGGAGCACCTGCACTTTTCGAACCCCGATTACCCACCTGTAAAGGTAGCCTCAGGTAAATTTACTCTGATTTTTTAGCGAGACACACATGTGACTTTTCCGTGTTATTCATGCATGTCTGCAGGTGCCGGCTGTGTTGATGTGGGCTCTGAAAATGATCCTGGTGTCGGTGGTCGGTGTGCTCATGTTCTGGTGGGCAACAGATCAGCTGGATTGGACCGAGTCGGAGAGGAGCGCCTGACCTCGCCTGCGCTGTCGCCTCACACCTGTGTCCTGTGCTGAAAGGGCTGGGTGGTGTCGGCGGGGTAAAGTGAGGTGTATGAAATATATTTTTCAAAAAAATAACAAAAAATTACTAAAAAATAAATATATTATAAATTTATATGAAATATATGCCACTTTCTTGTGAGCATGCTTTAAGCCTCCATTCATATTTGAATTTTTAAAAAAAGATGATTTATTTTTATAGTGTTGTGTTTTTATTTGGTCGCAAGTATCATACGTTTTTACTGACTGCTTTTATATTTGAAAAATCTAATATGAAAACTATTTGAAATGCTTTCTGATATAAAAATGTGGGCGGCACTCATTTTTTTTGGAAATTATTTACAATAATATTGAATAATTCAGGAAGTATGCGCGCATTTATCAAGCACACACACACACACACACACACACACACGCGCGCGCACGCAGGCGCCACTCCAGTGCGCGCACTCACACTGACATGCTCCAATACGCACAACCATATCCACGCCCCACTCAAGCATGCGCACTTGCACACGCACATTGACTCTCACACTCTTTGAAACAATACACAGGCATAAAATAGGCTTAATGCTTAAAGATAGAATTTTTCTATGCTGTATTTCAGACTCTGCTATTTTCTGTTTTGAAAACTACCAAACATGTTTGGCTGCATATTTACTGTTAATGGCTGTCCTGTGACCATTACATCTGATGTTTTGCTTATGTTTGCTTATAGTGTAATGTAATGGTACGTGTTGTTTCATTTATCTCAGTAACTTTGTATGAAGTGACTACTATAAAATATTTCTACAAATTTGGATTAATAAAAGTCACGTTAAAAGAAAATTATGTGCACCAATTATTTTGATTTGTCTTTTTGCAAACACTGAACATTTTGTTCTGTCGACATTATGCATCATGTTTGCTCAATTCTTTTTGCAAATGCAGACTGAAGCATTTTCATAATTCCCCCTCGGTCTTAATTCCAGAAACGAAAGCACCGACTGAGGTTATTAACTTTTCACAGTCTGAATGTATATGTTTTCAGACCACCAGACTGTTCTATTTTATCATGCAGCAGGAATCGTCCTGTGCTTAAAAGCCGAGATCGAAAATACGCGTTTTTGGGTTGGGATTATTGTAAGATATACAGCCTCAATTCCACGAGAATTGGGACAGTATTGGAATTGTGTCCATGACTCACACATAAAAACCTGTGGGTGTGGTAACCTATATTGCTTCAACATTATGCTTTTCCCCCAAAAACATACTTCTTGGAAGTAAAGCCGCCTTGTTCACATAGTGTATCTGGCCAATTACGGTCGGTCACAGAGATCTACCGCTGTCACTACACGCTGCCCCACTGGATAGGATTATTTTTCCCCAGAAGGGGAAAACGCGCTGGGTGGGACATAAAGTGTGATAGCCATACTGAAACAAGATTTTTTTTTAATCTTCTTGGACCTTGTGCGGGACGCAGAAGGAGGATTTGGTCTACTCGGATCCCTATTAAAACCCCAATACGAACAAAGTGAACATTACGTACAAGTAAGTTAAGGGCGCTTACTTTTCCGAGCTCTCCGGAGGTCCGCTATGAAACAGCTGTCGGTGCCATGGATACCGGGGAAATAACGGAGTGCTTGCATCTGAACTTGTTGCAGAAATATTAGCAGATATCGGAGGGCTGGTTTGCGCCGTAGGATATTAGTCTATACATAGCTACACGGTGCGTAAACTTGAATCAGGTCAGTTATTGCTACCTTTATGGTTAATCTACTTTGACAGAGGAGCATGCATTTGGATTGAGGACGCATTACCTATCGGACGCAGATAAACGCTATTAGTTTAATTAAACGAAATGCTCGTTTACATTTATTCTCATAACAGTCTTAGAGCGCTGTTGATGTCGCTGATTAAATTGCCATGCTGTTCCACATTTAGGCGTTCAGTGATCGACTGAGTCAAATCGGAAAGGACACGTATGGCTTATGGCAGAGTTTCAGAGGCTGTGTGGGGAGTTGAAACTTTTCAAAAATATGTTTTTCAGTCATGCAATAGTCCGAGGTGATATTGCTTCGACTATCTACTTTTCGGGACCACAGAGCCGAAGCTGCCTTGCCACTTAGCTATAAAATAATGGAACATTACAGGACGCGTAGCCTCGTAGATTTACTGCGCAAATCTGTCGTGAAGCTTGCCTTATGACAGTTTGCATCGAATAAAATCTAATTTAATTTCACCTCACTCTTAATTTGAAGATATTACATGTTGTTAATGGACAGGTCGTTATAGTGCTTTGCCATTGACGGGGCTGCACGCATAGCGGAGCAGGGCGCAAAGCACCAACTTCGTACCGAAATACGAAAGGCTTCACTTGTCCAAACATTTGGGCTCGATGAAAATGATTCGTGTCCTGCCATCATGTCATTACTCATGGCTATTGGCTGAGAGGTTCCGTTAAATTCTGTGACTAGAATGTGCAGCCCAACCCTTTACGCTCAACGGCCAGAGAACAGTTTCGCAACATGGATTGAAAACTGTAGTAACGTGAAACGTGTTGCTAAAAAACGTCTTGATCTGTAGTAACGTATCTGCATTTTTACTTTTACGTCAAGACTAAATCTGAATTCGGATTTTGCTTGAAGTCATTTGGTTTGGAAATATTATTTTCTCTTTAATTTTTGCTTCTTCCGAGAACCAGCAAATAGGAACTTGTTCCAAAAGCTGTGCTATGACAGCGATTGCCTACTGGGATTAACTGATCAACCAAAACATTAAAACAGTCTGTCTAATATCGTGTAGGTCCCCCTCGTGCCGCCAATACAGCCCCTTCAAATTGACGTGCTTATGAATTCCCGGACCTGGAGTTTCCCAGCGGAATATTGTCCCGCGTGTGACACTCCGTCCTCTTGCTTGTCTTCGTCTTACTGCTGCTAACTGTTCCACAGTAAAATGGTGCGCACATACCCGGACAATGCCCAGATAGCAGAATTATTTTGCCAATTTTGCCAATTGTGGACCATATTTGTCTTGTGATATTCAGACCAAATTCAGCATTTACCACACGGGCCACTTTAGGCTCACCTCTATTTACCGGCCAAAAGAATGGCAAAAGTGCCGGATCGTTGCCTGGTGTGGCCCACATCCGTATGTTATCTGGATGCACATGAAATTAAAGAAAACAGGACTCGCTGGACCAGGGGACATTCTTCAATGACTTCAAGTTTTAGTCCTGATGCTCATGAGCCCACTGTAGGCACCTACAGTGATGGACCGGGGATAGAATGCGCAGTCCGACTGGTCTACAGCAACAAAGCGCATTACGCAGCAGGGGTGCACTGCAGTGCATTGCATATACACTAATCGGTACATTGTCCAATTCTGAACATACACAGCTCTGTACACTTCATTTAGCTTGGTTTGCCACATGATCATTCAATAAAAGTTACTGAACACCAGATACATGCTCCACAAGACACTGTGCCAAACAGAGGTTGGAAATATCATAGTGAAAAAAAATGGGGTTTAAATCACAGTTGAAACATTATAGCATTTACATGGTCACATGACTAGATGAATATATCACACTTTTGAAGTGGGGTGTCACCCTATATAGCTATCTATCGATAGGTAGGGCCACATTAGTTTTCATTATCCTACACCAGTACTCTCAGGTTTGGTTTCCTCTGTACACAAGAATGAGAGAAAATAATATACTGATGGACTTTAAAAACTTATAAGTCTGACTAGACAGAAATAGTATAGTTGGGTTTGGGGAACTTTCATTAGATGATTACATAAATGATATGCAGTTGTCTTTGAGTAAGGAGACATAACAGTGCGTGAGGTTATGACCTTGTTTGTGTCTGTGGAGCAGGATTAGAGGAATTAGAGAAGTAACCTCGTCCGGCTTCACTGATCACAATTGCAAAGCTGACAAAATCTCATAAAACAACCCTTGAGGTCATTAATGCCAGAACCCGAGAGCATTTGTTCAAAGACACTACGTGCGCCATGCCTCGCCTTTCCAGACCCCAACGTGATCAAGCCATTGGGCTGAGGATGGCTGGAACATCCCAAAATCGCATCGCCCAGCGTTTTGAGGTAAGCCAACCCATAATCTCTAACCTTGTGGCTCGTTACCAGGAGACTGGAAGCACCAATGATCGACCCTGAAATGGTCAGCCTAGGGTCACGACCCCAGCCCAGGACAATCAGATCCACCTAGTGCACCTGAGAGATTGGTTTCGAACCTGCACCAGGACGGCTCAGGAGACCCCAGGAATCCACAGACCAAGGATCAGCAGAAGAACATTGAGTCACCGACTCGCAGAGTGAAGGATCAGAGCCCACAGAACATGTGTTGGAATGCAGCTTGATACACAGCGAAGGGCTACCGGCCTTCACTGGGCTGAAGAATATGGTCAGAGATGAGTTCCCAACTGATTCTGGAAGAATGTTGTCTTCAGTGATGAGTCCAGATTTTGTCTGAACCGACATGATGGAAGACAAAGGGTCTACAGACGATGTGGTGAGAGTTACGCGGCCCCCTGCATTGCTGAGACAGATGGCTTTGGAGGAGGCTCGGTGATGGTCTGGGGTGCCATTCTGTGCTGGCTGCAGGTCTGACCTGGTCATAATCAATGGAAATTTTAATGCAGCTCGCTACTGTGACCTTGTCATCAGACCGCACGTCGTGCCTTACATCACAGACCACCCTTAGGTCACGTCCGTGCAAGACAACGCAGGACCTCACTCAGCACATGTGACCCAGCAGCTCCGGGCCCAGAATGGTGTGCGAGTCATGGAATGGCCACCTTCCAGCCCTGACATGAAGTGCATCGAGCATGTGTGGGACCTGTTGGATCGGCGGGTTCGGCAACGCACTCCAGCGCCCAGGACGAGGGCGGAGCTCCAAGAAGCCCTTCTCCAGGAGTGGCAGGCCATTCCCCAGCAACAGCTCAACAGAATGGTGCTGTCTATGCCAAGACAAGTGATGGCTTTGTTGCAGGCACGTGGCGTCACACTCAGTTGGAGTTGGTCTTTGTTGTTTATTTTGTTGTTAAACTTGTCATTGGTGATTCTTTCGTCGTTCGTTATTTGTTGGTGTTATCTGACATTTTGTCAAGGTGTTTGTTATGGGTAAAGTCAATAAATGGTCACAAAGTTGAACCCAAGTTTGGCTACAATTCGGGTCATAAGTTTTTAAAGTCCATCAGTGTACTTTTCCAGCTCACTGAGAAGATCAGTTTTTCAGGTGATCAAAATCTAATTTTCAGGCAAGTTATTCATCCTAACTCTAGCCCCTTGGCATCAGGATGGGGCTTGTGGTGTCTATTTATTACATTTATTTTTTTTTGATAGCGGGTGTGTTTGAATCTTATAGTGAAAGATTTACTTGCTATTTTGTCGTCGGACCTTTTATTTTCATGGATTTTCAAAGTAACGGTGCCATCGAGGGTTGTGGTAGTTGTTTTAGGTCTGTGACACAAATTATTCGGCTCCTTTCACCGGATGAATTATGATTGTCTCGCTGACTGCATGGATGTTGCCCATGGGTCACAGTGAAAAGTGCTGGAGTTTCAACTTTTACCAACCTCAATGTTTGACTAAATCTCTGGTATTCCGAGTTCAAATCATGTCTGAGAAACTGTCATAGGCTATTGAGGCCATTGGATACGGTTGAAAAGTTCATAAATTGATCGGTTTCACCTTTGAAGCCTCTTTCCTGCTGAGCAAGAGGATGTGACAAGCGGTCAGGGTTGCAAGGTGAACGGAGGGTCAAAATTGTAGCTCTGTCCACCTACACAGGGGAGGGAAGGCGAGCGGAATTCGCGTGCAGTGCAAAAAAAAAAAAAAAAAAAAAACCAAATACCGATATGCACCTGTTGAAAATGACCTTTTCGAAATCAATTTGATAATCTGGTTTATTGAAAGAGTGTTATCATTATTTGGATGATTTTGCTTACTTCCATGCAGAAACGTCACTCGAAGGAAGTGGTGACACGAGGAACAATAAAAGCCCGTGTTGTTGACCCCACCCTGAAAACTAGTCTGCGCCCGAGAGAACAGGGTCATAATGAGTTATCCACACCCACGCTTCCATCAGTCGGGCTTCGCTGCAGAGCCTTCAGCGCCCTGTCCCTCGATCGACCCGGATAAAGACGCTGAAATGCCTGCCACGGAGAAGGACCTCGCCGAAGACGCTCCTTGGAAGAAGATCCAGCAGAACACCTTCACTCGCTGGTGCAACGAGCACCTGAAGTGCATCAACAAGCGCATCGCGAACCTGCAGACGGACCTGAGCGATGGTTTGCGCCTCATCGGGCTCATTGAAGTTCTCAGTCAGAGGAAGATGTTCCGAAAGTACAACCAGCGCCCCACATTCCGACAGATGCAGCTGGAGAACGTCTCAGTGGCGCTGGAGTTCCTGGAAAGAGAAAACATCAAGCTTGTTTCAATTGGTGAGTGGATAAGAATATCGCTCCTTTCAGTGTACCACCAGATTTAACGCTGTGCTGCGCGATGATTGTTTTATGTTTTCCAGTTCATGTGACTGTAGTCATTCGATTATAATTTTTTTTCTTTCCAGCCTGAACTTTAAGGTTGTTAGGATGTTTTGAGTACCGTTGTTTAAGCGTGTTTATTTTTAATTTTGTTTTGGTAGTGGGTTTTTTTTCCACGGCTTACTTGGCTTTATAAGTCAAAGTTCATAGTGTGTTTTCGTTTAGAGTAGACCATGATGTAATATTTGTTGGGGAAAAGACGTGGTTCTACTTGTATGCCACGCAGTCTAAGTTGAATGAATTGCCTGCATCAGTGATTTATTCGAACATGAGCGGACTGGCGAATGGCCGCACGCTGAAAATAAGAGCCTCGGATTTTATCGGGCTGCGGGGTTCACGGGTTTTGCAAGGTCAGCGCAGAACTCCGTGCATCATGCAGGGGATTGTTATTAACTCATTGTGAACGTAATTATTCAAATACCCGGAGCCGGTCATGCAAATATTTATTGCATAATCTTGCTTGTGTAGGATCCAATACAGATTTTACTATTTTAACTCGCCGAATCCTATAGTTCATGTTGTATTTCTTAATGAAATCGATATGTGGATAATATGGATTTTTTTTTTTAATTCTGGGATGGTGAGCTTGCTCAAAAACCTAATGGCTGCCAAGGTGTGTGTGTGTGTGTGTGTGCGTGCGTGCGTGTGTGCACTCCATAGTTTATGGAGTTAGTTTTGTGGTCGAGCTTTGGTTGTCGGTGGTGTCCTTGGCCATATCTGTGGTAAATCCCGGAGTTTTCTGTGGGAGCGAGGGCTCGTTCGCCTGAGTCTCCGTCAGGTTCTGCCTTCCTCCGAGAGAAAACAGCCAAGTGCTGAAGGCTTTCTCATTTAAGCCGGAAAATGGCAGGACCCTGATTTGCGTCTAAGTGATGGACACACCCAGGACAGCGCAGTATGACAAGAAAACGACTTTACATCCACTACGAGTGGGGGTGGGCATTGGAGTGCAGCATGTGTACTAGAGTTTTGTCTGGTTACGAGAGAGATTGTTGTTTTTTTTTGGGGGGGGGTCTTTGAGGTGGTAATCACTCCAGGTCAGGCCATGCGTGACCTCCCTCCAGTCTCAGGGAATTGGCTGTTATCTCACTTCCTGTTGGGCGGCCTGTGCGGTCTCTGCTTGCTCTTCCTGCCATTTTATCCTTTCTACTCCGAGACCTCTGAGCGCACCTCAGTTCTCTTAAATTGCGTCCTTGCGTCAGTCCTTCCCACTAGGGTTCAAGGAAACCATGCGAGGAGAGGAGAAATGGGACCTCCTTTTGTCTGAAGTGTTGTGTGAAGCAACATCCATTTCAGATGACTGTCTGTCGGTACCAACAGTCTTGGCTCACAGCTGAAAATGTTTGAGGAAGGCCACTCCTGAATCCTCACTCATGGCTCCTCAGAGCTCTCATCGCCCCTTGCAGCAGAAATAATTGTTTTTTGACTGCCAGCAAGATGTCGAATCCTGTAAAACTCTCCTGTCATGTAACCAGGTGCACAGCTAATTAGTCATTACATGCCATTTCAAAATCTGTTTTTAGTGACATGACTGCGGAGAGGGAAAAGGGATTGTTCAACACCAGCTAACCGGTTAATGAATTCCGTCATTATTCTGGGTTATGCCTCCCTCTTAGTGATGTCACAAAGAACAGATTTTGAAATGAATTGTACTGGCTAATTGGCTGTGCACCTGGTGACGTGATGAAGGATCTTTAACAACTTCCTATTCAAGTGAGGATTGAGGAGTGAGGAATTCTGAAAAGAGAATTTGATGTGTCTGAAATGCGTTCTCTGCCCATGGGAGCTCGTCTGTGGGTTCAAGGAGGGCTGTTAGAGGCTGAAGGATGTGCCAGGGGTGAGGAGCGGTGTCTGGGAGCTGTGCGAAATGATTATCGGTGCCACAAATGTTCAATCCCTTCTCTTACCAGCTGAGTGACTGCACCTGTAGGACCTGCTGTGGGTGTCAGAGTTACTCATAATGCAATGCTTTTGATCCTGCCTCAGCCTGTCATTACAGGCCATAGCCTGGCTGATGTGGCTTACTGTGTGAAATGAATGTTTATGGCTATGGCTAACTGGTGCATTTTGAGAACAGTACCTTATCTGACCCCTGGTCCTGTCGTTAGTCCTTCAGGATTATATGGCGCGTCAAATGGAATATGAAGGGGACGGAGGTCTCTGCTGCCTCTGCGCTGTTCTCATGTCGATCGCCGCGGCATAAGGCCCGTGTCACAAGCAAGATTGTCGTTCGCTGGATATTTGTGCAAAGTCAAACTGCTGAAAGTTCAGCATGGAAGTCTGTGTTCCAGATCTGACCACTATCCGGGTTTTACGAGGTGCCCTTATCTGGCTTCTGGGGGGATCATGTTTTGTGAAATGGGTCTCTGTAATGCGGACTGAAGGTTCAATCCCTTATTGATCTGGATCCTGGACTGAAGTGAAAAGATCTGTTACAGGTTTTGCTGGATGCCATTATCCTGCTCGCTTGGTAATGCTGTGTCATGGAATGGCCTCCTGTTCCTATGCTTGTGTTCCGTTAACTTGTGCCACTGAATCCGCTCTCTGGCTTTCAGTCATAACAGCTCAGGCCCTAATGGCGTCTGTAAACCAAGCTATTTGATATGTAATGGCTTGGATCAGATTATTGAAGTGGAGAAAGGTTATAAAAAAAAAAAAAAAAAAAAAGGCCTTCATAAAGTTTTTGCTTTTTTATTTATATAAAACCTTTTTTTTTTTTTTTTAATTGATGCAAAATAATCAATTAAGTTCCAGGAGTTTAGCCTGTATAGGTTCATATTACAGGTTCAGGAATGAATCATTGCATGAAACATGATTTGCTCAGTGCAGTGAAGCATCAGAGCTAAAATAGTTAAGAGGTGCAAAATTCAAATGTCTTCAGACTCGTAACTGCTTTGGTATGGCCCTGATGGAGCCGAGAAGGTGCCTATTGCCTCCAGTGATGTCACTGGTGTATTGTTGGTTATGATGTCATTGACTGTCGCAGTTTGTTCTAAGGCTCGCATGAATTGCTCCTTGCTGTTGATTGTACATTGTCATCCATTTTGTTGATCAATTTATAAACTTAAGCCTGGTTGCTGGGGGGAAATTGTTATTGTCTGTAGCAGATATGCAAGTTTGAAATTCCATGATATTAGGCCAAGGAAGATGCACAGATTTCTATCACCAAATTAGTTTTAATGATTGATCAACCTGGGAAGAAGTCTGAAAGGTCAGAGTAATTGCAAATAATGTCGAAATGCAGAAATGCCTTGTAGTTAACTGCTGATTAGTTGGTTTTTATTAATCCCCTCCGCCCCCGGCATACAATGCAGGGGGATGTAGGCATCGCCTCGTCCGTCTGTATTCATTTTGTTTCCGGAGCAGAACTCTGAAACTATGCAAGATATCAGCACCAAACTTGGTACATGTATTCTATGTATAGTGTAGATGTGCCTTTTGCTACTTTGGACATTTCTGGATTCCCACTGTATTTTTGTTGTTTCCATGGAAACAAATCTGGACTTAGTGCACTATCAGGCCTAGTTCATTTCCGGAGCAGAACTCAAAAACCGTTCAATATATCTTACTGAAACTTTGCATGTGTATTACCCACATACTGAAGTGGTGCCTTTTTTGATATTTTCAGATTTTTGAAAGTCCCCCCCCCATTTCCATGGAAACCAGTTGCATTTGGACTCTGTACAGAGAGAGCTTAATTTCTGGAGCACTCAAAAACCGTGCATTACCCGAGTAAATTTTTATTTTTTTTATTTATTTTTTTTTTTCCCCCTTTTCATGGAAGCGACATGGATTTGGACTCAGTCACAGGGCTGGGTTTGTTTCCGGAGCAGAACTATAACACTGTTCATTGATGACCCTTTTTTTAAATTGCCTTTGCCAACGTGTGCTTCGTAGTCTTTGCTAGATGTTGCCAGTACATACTTCCAGATCATTCCAGAGGAAAATGACCTCAACATTCTTGTTTGAATTTATTTGAAGGTGTAGGATTGACATGACTTTCGCAAAAAATCAGGGGCCGGGGGGGATATGTCATCTTCTGATGACTCTTGTTTGCAATGGCCATTGAACACTTTAACACACAAGCGGTATCTTGACTGCAACATTCAGTAGCCCTGATAAGAGGATGTCTTTATCTCTGGATGTTTCAAAGTTGTTCTTGTGCTGGTACTGCATACATTTTCAACACAAGCCCACGTCATTCAACCTAGAGATTACTTTTCTTTCACAAAATTATTAATTACTGATCCCTGACAAAGACTTCAACTGCAGAAAATGTTTGTCACTCAGAGCAGCACCAAGAGCAGGGAACGAGATCTAGAAGTGTAACAAACACTAAATGAGCATAAAAATCCCGACCCAGACTGTGTTACAGGAGAAATGTTGGGCAGGATGTTTTTCGGTGCCCCAGTAGTGTGTCCTGCAGTTTGTGAAGCTGCTGCTTAATTTTCTTAATCCATTTAAAGGTCCCCTATTATGCACAGCCAATTGGTTATTACAAGCCAGTTCAAAATCTCTTTTTGACATCACATGGGTAAGTAACCAACCAGAGGCAAGAGGAACCGAAACTTCAGCCAAGAAGTCAATCAGATTTCATTATTCTGGGTGGTCACTCCCCCTTGTGATGTCAGGAAGGGGAGATTTTGACTGGCTCATAATTGCTAATTAGCTGTGCACCTGGTGGCAATGTGGCATAATAGGGGACCTTTAATTATAACAAAGAAAACTAGAGCTGGACTCGCGAGAGCCCATACCTCCGCCTGCATCCCTGGATTTGATCTTTGGCCTATATCTCAGCTGTACTTTGGCCTAGATAAGCCAAAGTTTAATCACTTATTCCTCTTGTGCTACTCCTGCAAAGTATGTTTAAAATCTATGCAACTGTTGACAGACAGACAAGCAAATAGATGAATAAACAAACGAAAGCAAAAACATTACCTCCTTGGCAGAGGTAAAGATTGCAGCTACCTAAAACCTGGCCCATATCAACACATTTTGAAATCCTTAGATGTTACAGACCCTGCACACAAGGACATAAAATTGAACTTTACATGGTTTTTTTTTTTTTGTCCTCTTGGGTGAAGAGCAAACTAACTTCACGATTTGGACAAAACATCACACAGCACTCTAAACGATTCCATTCCAGAGTCCTACCTCTCCAAAACGGAAATTACACACAGTTGTGCAAGAAAATATGCGCCTGTAAGCAAACATGATGGCCATGTCAGGCAGTCTGTTTGACTTTTTTCGTTTCGGTGTACTCTGCTTCCATCTGGCTATCTGCATCTCGCACACGAGAATCCACTGACCGCAGCATCTGCGATTCTTGGGGTTCCTGCCCCCCACCCGATATTGCGCTCTATCTGTCGAATGTTTGATACTTCTGATTTGAAATTGGCGCGGCCCCAACAGGCTTCCATACAGATCAGGTGATGCAAAATGCACTCTCCGCCCACCTCGTGCCACCAGGGAACGAAACAATGATTTTTGGAGGCATTAAGGTTGTCGGAAGGGGGAAATTTGAAGCTAAAACGGTCTACATTTTCCTTTATGAGCCGAACTTAAGCGCTTATACTGGGTGGAGAGGAAAAATGAAGGTAAAATGAAAATTGGTTGCCATATGGGGCCACTTTTTTGAGAAGGTTGAACAGCTGTGGGTCTGTCCTGGGGCAGCTGTATGATACTGGTGCAAATGCATCAGAAGGTCAGGTAGTCAGAGGACTGGCAGTGTTTTGAATTGTATCCAGCACTAGCAGTTTGGTCTTGTGCCCATATTGTCGGTCTCCTCAACTGAACGGTGTCCAACCCCCCCCCCCGCCGCCTTCCAGATTGTGTTTTGAGAGAAGGGGCTGAGGTCTCTGAAGCGGGTGGGGGTAACGACTCTAATTTCCTGAACTCTGTTCCGAGTTTCTCATGGACAGGAACAGTGGTTTGGGAATTCTAGAAATTTTTGGAATCGGATGTGGTCAGGCTCGGACTGGGTCAGGACGGATGCTTACAGACCTCCTGGGCGAAGCTGTGGGAGGGGAGGGGAGGGGAGGGGAGGGGGGCGGTCACATTCCCCAAATGCTGCACTTTTGTGTGTCAGAACGCTTCTCATCGAGGAAGTGACAGAGGAAAGTGACTGGGTAACACCGCCATGAATTGGCCCATACTTTTCTTATCCAGTCTGTGACTGCACCTTATGAAGGTCTGATGGTTGCGTGCCTGCTTCCATTCCAGCAGAGGGCGCCGTTTTTTTGCACACAAACAATACAGGCAGTCTGTGTGTGGGGGGTCATTGGCTGTTAATGTCAAGTTTGTGGAGTCTGCACTTGGGGGCTCAGAGTACATTCTTGTCTGCACTCAGAGCTGGCTGCCTGACGGAAGTACAGAGAGGATTCAGGCTTGTGAGCTGCGGTTTACACTCCCATGTGACTCTCCTGTTTAGGCCTATGAAATTGCTGCAGTTTGGCAGCAGTGATGTACTGAGAGCATCATGAGGCACTTGACGCTTTTTTTAATTTTTTAATTTTTTCTTTTTCGGTACTGTTGCACGAGTCAATCTTCTGATATTAATCCAATTTAACGTGGGTTTTACCTGCTGAAGAGGAGACTGAAGTCCCTGAGACAAGCAGGAAGTAGTCAATGCAAATGGACATGCAACCAAACATTCAAGTGATTATTCTACATTATGTTGAACTGTCCAATATTATATACACCACCAAAATGGGAAGGTTTGTATGTAAAAAAAGTTGCTGTCATTTCTAAACTGTGCAGGGTACTCCGGTTTCCTCCTACAGTCCAAAGACATGCATATTAGGTTAATTGAAGACCGTAAATTGCCCGGAGGCATGAGTGAATGGTGTGTGCGCCTGCGATGCCTCCAGTTCGCCCCGCGACCCCAGTGAGGAATAAGCAGGTATAGAAAATGAATGAATTAAAGCTGACAACCTGCACTTCAACGCCATTGTTATTGTTTCCTTTGAAACTCAGTGCTGTACAGAGATAAAATGAAAGTCTGACTCTGTCCAATGAATTATGGAGCTCCCTGTAAGTGTGAGTCATGGAAAGTTGAAATGAGGACTCCAGTTTGAGGGAGATGGAATGGGGGAAGGCAAAAGAAGGAAACGGCTTTTCTTGAAGAAATGAATTCTTTTACTTTTGTCCCTAATCCTGAATGTACAGTAACTGTGGCCTTGCGGTGCCGGGGTCTGTGCCGTCATTGGCTCTTTGAGTGACCGATGAGCGAGTCTTTCCACTGGGGTCAGACGGTGACCTTTTGATCAGGAATGCGCGCATGCCCCTCCGCTCGGCCTTTACCGCGGAGCAGAACGTGCAGCTCTGGGTCGGACAGACCCGTCTTTGTGTCCGAGCGTCTGAGAGCGTCTTTGTGCTGCTCCGGTCCCTACGGAGCTGGCAGGGGGACACGTCCTCACGCGTCTGCAGCTCTGTCATGGATGGCGCAGTCGGCAGGACGTTTCGCTGCCAAACTCCGCTCAGGCGTGGGCCCTGCTGCAGTCTCCGTCTCTCGCTGCTGGCGTCTCTTTCCTTTGTCCACTTTAGCTGCTTTCCCACCTAACGCTTCGTGTAGTACCTCAGAACCGGAGTGTAGTCTGTACGGACCGGTACCTAAACCTGAGATCTGGGTTTTGTTTCCACTGCAGGCAGTACTCTTAAATGGAGGCAGGGTTCAAAGAAGAGATACGGTTCAAGTGTGAACTGGACCAGTAAGTGGGTTTGGTTTTACAGTAGTTTGGCTCTCATGAGACTTCTGTTTACGTCACTCTGGCCTTCAGAGTGACGTATTGATCCTTCTGTAGTCGCTCTGGAGCTCTTTACATTTCCTCTGGCATCACTCACATGTGCGATTGAAGGCGTTTTCAGCTGGGCACTGCGAAATAAGCTGGCACACAATCGTTATTTACAGTGGTTTAATCTATCCACAGAATTGGTAGAATTTCCCCCGACTAATGAAATGCATAATGGCTCATTTGCACGGGTGGAACAAAAGGATTCAGGTGGAACTTTGGTCCTGTTTAGCAGGGCTACTGACGGCTCTGACCAGTTCGGTTTGACCCGGCTGTGAGGTCTGTGTCAGACTGGGGGGCTCGGAGACCAGCAGCTTGGCTTAATGTTCACTGCTGTTGTGCCCTACAGTGGGATGAGCTCATTCAGTGTTGTATCAACACTGACTCTGTCAGGGCCCATTGTCTGCCGAGCCAGAGCCCCTGTGGGAAACCACTTTTTGTAAGATCCCTCTTTTTACCCGTTTTCACTCTGTCAGTTTTAGCCACTTATTACAATTATGAGGTCGTCTTGTAATTGCGCACTTCATTGTGTTTTCAGGCCATAATTGCGTTCTGTAGGCTTTTGCATTGTTTGCTGTTCAGGATTTTGAGCAGAAGTGTTGATTGTTGTAAAAAGCGTAAATATTATTTTGGGTCTTAAGTGAAAATGGATGAGGTCAGTGGGTGGGGTGGTATCTCCCCTCACCGTATTCGGGGGCTCGGCACAGGCCGGGTGAGGAATGCCTGGTGTTCCTGGATTTTGGGCTTCGGCAAACAGTTGCCGAGGGAATAATGCATTCTGAGTTCAGAAAGAGTTTTGTAAGGTTTGTCAAATTAAATGCATTTTACATCATTGCTATTATTTACTTATTTCATATATTAACCCTAAAGTGCTTATCATTGTCATAGTCACACAAGGTGCAAAATACATGAAGGAAATTCCAGATTTCAGCCTTCAAAAGTTCAACAATTTTGTCAAATTTTATTTATTTACTTATTTCCCTCAGTCGGCAAATTAGTCAGCAATGATCCTCTGAAGGGTTCATGGGTACCTGTGGGTCCCTCTGAAAATCAGACTGTTAAGTCTGTCTCTGCTCCTGGTTTGTTGGTAATTAGTCTGTGTACAAAAATCGAGGGGCACAGCGGCGCCTGCTGTTGCCTTGTAATAATGAGGTTCTTGAGCCTTGGCTGGTCAAGAACTCTGCTCAGGAACAGGATTTAATAAAGTGTTTCTATCCAAATTATCTGCATGTTTCTTTGTACATGGTTAAGTCTTCCGCGTTCGCTGTGCAATTTGCCTGCAATGAATTTGCTGGACACAATAAAATGGTGATGGCTGGGGAACTGTAAAAACTGGGAGCGGGGCAGTGCATGGCAATCAGCACTATAAATGCAGAAGAAGCGACAAACACATTTTAATAATCTTTGAAGATTGTCAAAGTCCCAATCAGAAATATTCAAACTCTTAAAGTGTAAGACCAGCGACTCAGTTCTGGGAGACCAAGAAAGATTTATACTGGAAAAATTGTATGTAAATAAAAGCCAGTGGTAACTTCAGCTCAAACACAGGCCTCTGTGAAACTGGAGCGGCAGAACTTCACTGCATCAATACAGCAGCAGGTGCCTTTTATGAAACAGAGCAGAAAAGTCCTTAATATCAGGTATACTGCAAACCACTTGAATATTGTTATAGTGGTATCATGAAGAACAAAATAAATTAAAACTCTGTGATTTCAATATTGAGTAGTTTTTTTGACTTTGCACTGAGGTCTGTGTTGTCATGTTCGTCGGATTTGTTGATTTCCTGTGTCTCGTTGTGGGCGCTGTTGGCTCCGCAGGACCTTCGCTGTAAAGGTGTTGTGTTCCCAGCCTGCTTACGCCTTCCATTCCTGTCACTTGTTTGTGTAGCAGGAAGGAACGGCCAGTGCAGATGCTGGCGGGAGATACGCCCGTCTTATTGAGCAGCCGTCACATGCAGCGTTCCACTGCTGGCTCTTTTCAGCGCTGCTGCTGGCTTCAGATCGAGCCCGTAGACGAACGATCGCGGAAACTGCCACCCCAAATGCATCTGTACCCATGCTGAGACAGCCCCCTGCGTGCAGTAGTCTGATCCTCCGTAGTCTATAGGATTTTTATCTTGGCATGCTTCTCCCTGAGTAAGTGCTGTCAGTGAGCATATTAGCACTGGCAGTCAGTCCTGGTGAATGCTGGATACCGCCTGCATTTTTTCCCCGTCACACGCACACCCCACGGTGCTTCGCATGTGATTTGTACGACTTTCCCAATCTCTGCTTGGCTGCTTCATAAAAGTTTTATATTTAAATCATAAATGACCATTTTATACTCATTTAAAATGTGTCTCGTTGTTGTTGCAATCTGAGAATTAAGCTAAATTTCACCGGCAGATGCTGGACAGCTGGACACTGCGCTGACTGGCCAAAAGTCGCTTTTTGGATTCATATAAACAAACAACTGAGAGCCTGTGATTGAATCCTGATTGCAGTGATGAATGTGTTTCAGCTGGCATCACTCAACCCCCCCCCCCCCGACCGATGCAGCGAGTAGCGTCTCAGTTCTCAGGAGACCCGTCAGAAGATGCATCTCATGGTCGTGGAAAAAAAGTTACAGGCCGATAATTATCTGAAGTAAAAGGCAAGAAGTAAGCCGAGGAAATGGGGGGGGGGGGAATCGCTGGTCTGGGGTTCAGAACTGGCCCACATCATTAACCCCGCTGACGGTCTTCAGCATGGGCTGGATAAGATTTTACAAGTTGGTTCGATTGTCCTGTCCTGATAGAAGCTCTCTGCCTGAAGCTAGTGTGACTCTGATTACTGCCGGCAGTTGTTTTGTTATGAAGAAACAGTCAAACCAATATTAGTGCGCAACTTTTTTTTGGCCAGAGAATCTCGACTGAATTACTTTTGGCTGGGGTGATCTGGGTACTGGGTACATTGTGGTTCACACTTCTGCACCGGAACAGTCCGGATTCTGTGTGCGATCGTGTGGTGGGACCCTGGATTTCATACGGTTTGGCCCAGGGCTGCTGTGTGCTCTGGCATTTTTTGGGTATTATATTCTGTTGTATTCAGAGAATCCCTGAGACACTCCATCCTCACCACACCGTTTCTCACTCTCTCCCCCCCTCCCTCCTATACTCTCTGCTTCACGCGCTTCCGCTCTCTTGCGGTCTCTCAGACTCGAAGGCGATTGTTGATGGGAACCTGAAGCTGATCCTGGGCCTGATCTGGACCCTGATCCTGCACTACTCCATCTCCATGCCCATGTGGGACGAGGAGCAGGAGGAGAGCGAGGACACGGCGCAGAAGACCCCGAAGCAGAGGCTTCTGGGATGGATCCAGAACAAAGTGCCCGACCTGCCCATCACCAACTTCAGCCGCGACTGGCAGACGGGCCAGGCTCTGGGCGCTCTGGTCGACAGCTGTGCCCCTGGTGAGCGGCAAAGTTGTGGTCTATGAGCACGACTAAGGCTAAAATGGAGACTAAAATCTGTCTGTGTGCTCAACTGAGGTCGTCTCTGAGACTAAAATCCAAGTGTGTGCATGACCATGGCTGACTCATCGGAGACTAAAATCTGTGTGAATGCGCATTGCGGAGGCCGACTTTACTGAGACTTATATCTGTATGTGTGTGTATGACTGAGACTAACTGTGCTCAGAATAAAATCCGATTGGTCCCACGATGGAGTTGAGTGATAGATTTGATGGATGTGTTTGTGACTTTAACCCCTTTGCGCAGATATAGACGCAGACGTCCGTAAATTTCGAAATGTTATTCCTGAATAATTCTGTAATTGAATTTCCAAATGTCTCGCTTCACTGGAATAATTTTCCAGAGTCTCTGTGACACAAAATCTGACTCATGCATGTGCCTGTTTCGGCTTTATAACAGGAAAAATTTATATTATTTGTAATATAAATAAGGGGTTAACTAGTTTCTCTGAGACCTTAAATTCTGTTTGTGGCTGGGGACTGTCTCAGGGGTGTAATGTGTGTCACTGTGCAGCTTACACTAACATGGGGGGGGGTTAGGAAGTCTGCCCACATTTAAGAAGCATTTGTGGAATTCAGTGCTGCATATGGAGTGTAATTCTTCCCCTCCAGGCCTCTGTCCTGATTGGGACACTTGGGACAAGGAGAAACCAGTGGACAACGCCCGTGAGGCCATGCAGCAAGCAGATGATTGGCTGGGAATCCCCCAGGTACTGCCCCCCTCAACGACATCATCACTCTGCCAATTACACTGACTTCTTGCCTTTCAGCTGTGTGCGGCTGAGACGACACTAGGCAGGGAGACTAAGTCTCTGTAAAAGTGCTACACACTGGCCAAGTCCCAGTCACTGGAGATGAGCCTCTCTGAATAAGGAGGAAAATCATCGCTTTACCTGCCACAAGAGTTTCAACACTTATGTACACTTTGGGAGTGTGATGATTACCCATGTTCATTTGTGTAAGCATGTGGTTTACAGTACTGTTCCTGTGCGCTCGGTTGTTCTTCAGTGGCAGACAGGCCTGATCCTGGAGGTCTGCTGTCCTGTAGGGTTTTTTCCGCACCACCAGAAATTACACCCTTTTCAACATCTGGAGGTTTTATTGAGTTTCTCATTGGTAGAAGCTGGAGTGTCAGATTGGAGATGAAATGGAACCTGACTGGGGTCAGAACTCCAGGTGCTGGTTGGTTTTTACAACTGTACGTGCGAGGCAATGAGGAAGACTCTGTAATCAGTGTTAGGAGTTTGAAATGTGTGTGGGTTCTGTTCTGCCCGTGCTCCTCCTGCGGATAGGTCATCACACCGGCGGAGATCGTCGATCCGAACGTGGATGAGCACTCTGTGATGACCTACCTGTCGCAGTTCCCCAAAGCCAAGCTTAAACCCGGGGCCCCCCTTCGCCCTAAACTGAACCCCAAAAAGGCCCGGGCTTATGGACCAGGTAAAGCTCAACTCACTCTGACCTGTGCGCACACATGCAAGTGCTTTCACCCCGATTACGCACCTGTACTCACCAGAACTGAGGGTGGGAGGTTAAGAGAGGGCCACTCGTGACCCTGAAAATATGTAGCATCTATTTTGAGCCTGATAAGACCATAAGACTCTGATAAGACTACAAGACTATATATATGAAGATCTTCATACAAAGAGGTATCATCATTATATTATCATTGAGGTGATCATAAATCATAAACTCAATGATTTGTTGATGATGGTGGTGATCTTAATGCGTTAATTATCATGATCTCAATCTGGAAATTAATAATGGGTTCTCTCTACTGATGATCCTCTGGAAACTGAATCTCGATATTGATGATGGTGATCTTAATACATTTATTATGGTGATCTCGATAATGATGATCTGAATATTGGTGATCTCAGTAGTTATGATAGTCTTGATTATACATGATGATCCTGGTGTTGATGGGGATGATCTCTCCAGGCATTGAGCCCACGGGGAACGTTGTGATGAAGAAGGCGGTGTTCACCGTGGAGACGGTCAGTGCTGGGAGCGGCGAGGTGCTGGTGTATGTGGAGGACCCTGCTGGGCACCGTGAGGAGGTGGGGTCAAGGGAAAACCAGGGAGGCTGGTGTCTGGATTGGTTCAGTTTTTCCATAAATTTAGGATGAATGAATCTCATTAATAAGACAAATTTGTTTGAATTTGTTCAAATCTTCTAATTTCAAAATTTCAATGAACTCCTGAAATATATAACTTTGATCCTATTAATTCTTCTATGGCTTAATATTTTAAGTGTTCAAGGTGCTAAAAATGAAATGTATCCTGAATTACTTGTAAGTTTTATTACACTAATATTGCAGGGAAGATTAGTGTCGAACAGAACTGTTCACAACCGCATGACTGGAGATCAATAATCAAGGAAAAGATGCTAACTGGGTTAGCACTGCCGCTTCCTTTCGGACACCGTGAAAAGCCTGTTATCAGTCACGAGTGACCGTACTCTTGTTAGGGAAATGTCATACAGTTAGATTGTGTAAATGCTAATGCTGAGTTTAATAATCACTTTCTCACCTCCAGCATTTTTGAATAATCTATCCTCAGGCTAAAGTCACAGCTAACAATGACAAGAACCACACTTACTCGGTGTTTTACATTCCGAAGGTCACCGGGGCCCACAAGGTGAGCAGTGCTGGATCCCATCTCACTGATGCAGCAGTTAAAGATCCCACATTAGTGTTTGATTGACTTTGCTGCACATTAATGTTCTCCTCTCCTGTTAGCAGATGTTAGCCTTGCGACTTGACCTTTGAGAAAAATGTATTCGTTTCTGTGCAGTTTTGCTGTAGTTTCAGTGAAATATAATTCAATACTATGAAGTGGACGTACAAACCCTTTAACTTCATGACTGGGACATAGTGAGGCTGACTAATGACTTCAGTGATACAATTGTGTCAGAAATATGTTGATGCATTCATAAAAACTGCAATAATCATCATAACTGTAATTCACCTTTAGTATTTTTGATTTGTAGATGTGGATTGTGTCAGTGTAACTAAGTGAGAAGCCTCGCCTACTTTCTGGTCTCCTAGGTGACGGTGCTGTTCGCTGGACAGCACATTTCGAAGAGCCCCTTCTCAGTGGAGGTAGGGGCTTGTCGAGGAGACGCCAGTAAGGTCACGGCTCAGGGCCCCGGTCTGGAGTCCACAGGGAACATCGCTAACAAGACCACCTTCTTCGACATCTACACTGCAGGTACCGAGCAGCCTTCTCGCTCGCTCCGCAGGTACTGATCCACCTGTACTGCTGGTACCAAGTTCCAAACACCACACCCACCCTGAGGTGCTGTACAGCTCACTGCACATCTGCGGCCAGCCGTGCAACACAGCTGACCACTCCAGGCACCAGCCCCCTAATGTCGATAGATGTGCGATAGGTTCTTAAGTGACGCTTCTGGAATGTTCCCCCAGGTGCCGGGGAGGGCGAGGTGCAGGTGGAGGTCACAGACCCCAGGGGCAGGAAGGACACTGTAGTGTGTCAGCTGGAGGACCGCGGTAGCAGCTGCTACCGCTGCAGTTACAGACCCACCCTGGAGGGGGCGCACTCCGTTCACATCACCTTCTCCGGGACGCACATCCCCAAGAGCCCCTACAGCGTCACTGTTGGGGGAGGTAAGGGCCGGGTGCCGCAGGAGCGTTTGTTTTTGTACAGGCATGAAGTTCATGTTTCTCTTTGAAGGCTGACACATACTCCACCAGAACAAGTTCTTGTTCTACAGGCTGTAAGAACAAAATGACGTCATTTTGTTCTCGCAGCCCTGGTTTCGTAGTTCTTGCAGCTTGTTCTCGACACATCTGGGCAGAACTTTTTTCTCATGTGGTGTCCAAGAAGCGTTGTGTGATTGGTCAGGAAGATGGAGTGGGCGTGGCCGTTTGAGGACTTACCAGGAATTTAGCGCTTAAGTTTTTCGTGAAGTATGAAATGTCCCGGTCAAAAAAAACTTTGTTTTTGTTCTTGCTGCCTCGAGAACAAGAACAAACTTCTCTGTTCTTGAGGAGTATGTGTCTAGGTTTACTTGGCTTTCTAGCACAGTCCTCTCCAAATCTGAACCGAAATCTCAACATGAGAGGGTCAGTGGAAGATGCTGAACAAAAAACTATCTGCTGGGACAGTGGTCAGGAATCCTGCTGCTGGAGATCTAAAACACTCTTCCAATCCCAGCATCAGTGTGTGTTTGTATGTACATTATAAAGTCACTTGCAGAGCTATTTTGCTCCATACAGAAACCACCCTCCCATCCCCTTGTCAGAATCTATGCAAACCAATTTCTCATTTTAAAAATTAATCTCTTGGCTGCCAAAGGCGTCCCTCTTTCTGAAGTTCCAGACTGCTGGCTATCCGTGGAAACTAAAATAAATTTATTTGTCTGATATATTTGAGTGTGAGCTGATCGACTGATAGTGGGAGGCCTTATTTGTTCCTCCAGGGCTACTGTACAATCTGCGTTCTTGTATTCACATGTAAAAAAAGTTTATCATGGTGAAATTCACTGAGACACATTTACTGTCAAAGCAGTTTTTGTAATATTTGCCCAAGCTTACTTGCTTTGCTGATTAAAAACCGTAATGGGTTTTGATAGCTGGTGAGAACATCGATATGCACATATTTGGATATTTCGGTCTGAACAGTCCTGTTTGATCAAACCTGTGGAACTTCATGGTTGGGCTGAGAATTGTTATGAAACAATTTGAAATTCTGTTTTTAGCTGCGACCAAGCAGCTCTATGAACGCTTCTGTCTGTCCGTCCGTCCGTCTGTCCGTCTGTCTGTGACACCTTTTTGACCATGTTCCTGTTGTCGTATCATCATGAAATTTTCAGGAGTTATTGACCTTCACCAAAGTGATGTCCATGCACAAGGTCGAGGTCAAAGGTCAAAGGTCAAGTTCACAGAGGTCACGACCTTGTTTGCGGGTTTTCGTGCTGTAACTCCAGTTAGAATTCATGGATAGCTATGAAATTTTGGAAATAGCTTCTAGGCATAGAGGAGGTGTTGCCAATTGTTTTTCAAGGTCATCCGTCAAATCCCAAGGTCACACAGGTAAGAAAAAGTGTCAATTTTGCCCGATTTGACGGTTTTCACACCGTAACTCAAGTTTAATTCAATTAATGGCTATGAAATCTTACAACAAGGTTCTTGGTATAGAGGAAGGGTTCCCTATTGATTTTCAAGGTCATCTGTCGAATCCCAAGGTCACACCGGTCAAAAAAGTGTCGATTTTGCCCCGATTTCACAGTTTTCGCACCGTAACTCGAGTTTAACTTGATGGATGGCTATTAAATCTTACAACAAGCTTCTTGGTACAGAGGAAGGGTTCCCTATTCATTTTCAGGGTCATTTGCCAATTTCGAGGTCACACTTGTACAAGAAACCACCAGTTATGGACACTAGGCCACATGAAGGATGCTAGGCCAGGTCGCTGCTATTAGATCCCTCTGATCTACTTGTTGCTATATTGTTTGCCTCATAAAATCACTTAGGTGGTTACAGTGTTGAGTCTTGATGCTTTTGAACAATATGCACAGTTATGCTCAGCAGTTCGCCCTTGTGCCCTCATGATGAAAAACGGCAGAAGTGCCGTGAGGGTAGAGCATGGGAGTTAATGCAGGATGTGGGGTTTAGCCAAGGATGTTTGATGTGGTTTAAGGGATCAATTAATCAGCTCATAATGTGGAGAAGCAGCACTTAAGTCCTTGGATTGCTTAGTCTCTGGAGTTATTTAGGTCCTCTGGATCAGTCATGTCCGTACTCTGCATGTTCCAGTAAAGCACTCTGAAGTATCACTCTTATTTCTCCTCTGTCCCTGATTGTATCCGTACAGTATGTTTATTGGTCGCTTGTCGTCACACAAACTGTATTTTCTCTCTTCCTACTGGCCGGGGAGTCTGTCCTTCATCTGAGGTCACATCCTGCCTCTTTTGATCAGGCTCTTGCCTCTTGATGTGATGTGTGTGATCACTGCATTTCTCACCTTTTATCACCTCTGCGCTCAAATCTAATGAACGGCCAGCAACGGTCACTTGTAAACATGGAGACTAGATGAACCTGACCAAACTCAACCTGTACAGTAACACTAACTATGTCTGCAACTTGCATAGTTCCTCCATTCATAGTCAATGGGTCCAACTATGTTGGCATGATTTCGGGAAGCTTGACTGTTGGGTCTATCCACGTGCTAAGACTGTACCTTATCTGTCAAGACACCAAACGGCCTCTGTTTACATTATTATTTATATCTACAATGAGAGCTCTCCCTGGCAATCGGTCATTCAGTGATGGCTTCTAAGTTATAAAGCGCAGTATTACAGAATCACTCTAAGTGTATACTCCATGATCTAAATCCTACTGGGGACTTTGTGTCCTCCCTTTGTTTGCAGGAGTTTCTCTCCCACAGGACATGCTTCGGGCTTTTCACCGAGTCTTTACTGCGTCCGTAGACACTTCCTTGTGGTCACTGTACAGGCTATAATTTTTGAGTGATTACTTCCATATTTGGTACGGACATGTTATAACTGAAATATAACAACTATTGATTTTGTTTGTCATGGCGACAGTATTAGCTGAATAATGCACAAAAAAGGGGAGGAGCGGGCTCTCAGGGGCCACACCCATGCGGTTGCGGGCGACTGGACTGCCTAGTCAATGAATCGTAATTATTTTAGCTACCTAGCAACAAAGACTATAAAAAAAGTGGTAATTTTTTTGTTTAACTCGCGTTATTTGATATGCTTGCTAGCTTACAGTAAAGGCAAGTCAACTGATCAAATGTGTTCCTACACAACAAATTGTACTTTGCAATAAATTGCTGTGGCTTTCAAAAAGAGGATATGTTTCTGAAGGGAAAATTATTTATCTATTTTTTTTCTGACTTTTGTCTCGGTTAGCCATAGGCTCCGCCCCTTGTGTGGTGTGCTTGTGCGCTCTCTCATGAGCCCGTCCCTTGGAGAGGTGAGATGACTATGAAGACGCAATTAACTCCCTGCCGTTCGTCCCTGTCTGTCTTGCAGCCAGTAATGCTAATGTCTGCCGAGCCAAGGGCCGCGGCCTGCAGCCGAAAGGGGTTCGGGTTCGAGAAACTGCTGATTTCAGAGTTTTCACGAAAGGAGCCGGCACTGGCGAACTCAAGGTCTCTGTTATTGGCCCGAGTGAGTGACTTAAGCTTCCATTAATGAATAATGCTTTAATTCTGTCTTCCCACCACCTCCCAGTGAACCACCACCGTGTCTAGTGGCTCCTGTTGGCATCTCCCTCATGTATTGGCCACTCCTCTGTTCCTGTTAGCATGTCTGTCATGCATTAGCCACTCTCCTGTCCCTGTTTACTCTTTTCTCGTGTTAGCCACTGTCAGCGTTGTGCTGTAATTGACTCTTGCTTCCCAGAGGGTTTGGAGGAGCCATGTAAGAAAGCAGATCTTGGAGACGGAGTGTACGGCTTCGAGTATTACCCCCCCACGCCTGGAAACTACAGCGTCTCAATCGCCTGGGGTGGGCAGCACATACCGCGCAGGTGAGAGCGCCTCATACATCCAGACAGGTGTCCCTGCCGTGCACTGGCATCTTCTGCTCTCACTTAACCCTTTGAGTTCCAAATATATTTTCAAGGCTTTAAAAATGTAGTTATCCTGAGCTGTTGAAAACCTACCATGTGGCAACTTGATTAAAAGAGCTCCCCTGCGGGAGCTCTTTTAAACAAGTTGCCACATAATAGGTTTTCAACAGCATCTGACTTTAATATCTTACTTCACTGGGCAACTATAGTTGCCCACGGCGCTGAAAGGGTTAAACAGTGAACGATTGGGGCAAGAGATTTTTCCCAAAGCAGGATTACGGTGTTACTTGGATGACTGTACTGAAGACAACCTGGATCCCTCTGAAATCTTGAATACAGGCTGAAGTGAGGAACTGTTCTGGGCTTTACGTTGCATGATTATCCGGATAATCGTATACTGGACAAGTCGGGGATGCTGTTAAACCGTGATGGTCAAGCCGCATCCATAGAGATTTGCATTTTCTTATGAGTGCTCTATAGACCACAAATTTCAACCAATTTCTTTCCTATTTGGTGTTGGCCTTGCGTATGGTAAGGTCACAAAGCCTATCGATTTTGGAAGGGGTTGCTTGTGGGGGTCTGAGGATACACTTCGACCAGTGGGCGACTGACTGTCTCGTTTGTTAATCCTACTTTGTGAAGTGTTCTTTAGCTCTGCAGTGTTGTATTAATCTGCTGCGTTGGATTGAGAGAGAAAGAATAATTCATCCATCCCTTCCTCATCCTCTCCTCCGTCTCGGTTTTCTTGCTCTCAGCCCGTTTGAGGTGAAGGTCGGGACCGAGGCGGGGCCACAGAAAGTGCGAGCTTGGGGCCCGGGCCTAGAGGGTGGGGTGACTGGTCGGTCAGCTGACTTTGTGGTGGAGGCCATCGGGGAGAACGTTGGCACGTTGGGTAAGTCCTCGGCCTCTCACTTGTACACACATGCACATGGACACGTACACAGAAACCACCGGACACTTCATCCTTTTCTCTCTCTGCCAGGGTTCTCTGTGGAAGGTCCCTCTCAGGCCAAAATCGAGTGTGATGACAAGGGTGATGGGTCGTGTGATGTCCGGTACTGGCCGACAGAACCAGGAGAATACGCTGTGCACGTTCTCTGCAACAACCAAGACATCCTGCACAGCCCCTTCATGGCCGAAATTCAACCCGCTCCCCCAGACTTCCACCCGGAGAAGGTAAACCCTGCGGCCCTGTGTGGTTAAAACAGTTAAAAATGCTGCTTGTAGTTGAAGCAGAAACTATGATCGTTTTAAAGTCCAACCTGGACACCATCATGGCCAAATTGCTGGGCACTTGGTATCTTTTAATGGGATGAAAGTGGCATATGACGCAGAGTGGAATGCTGAAGAACCTTCCAGATGAAGTGACCCATTTTTGATTGGAACAAGCATTCTGTTGCTTGATGGAGGTTCTGTTGGACTGCGGTTTTGAGTGAAACTGAATATGATGGTCCCTGTATCTCTCTCTCTCTCTCTCGCTGACAGGTGAAGGCGTACGGTCCAGGTGTCCAGCCCAGCGGCATTGCTGTAAATAAACCCGCGGAGTTCACTGTGGATGCTACCGAGGGAGGCGTGGCTACCGTCAAAATACAAGTGCAGGTAAGGGCGGGGCTGGTGGTCAGCGTTTCCACTGGCAACCGAGGGGAGGTGGAATCAACCCTTTGAGCTCTAAATAAATTTTCAAGGAAATAAAAGTGTAGTTATCCTGAGCTGTTGAAAACCCATCATGTGGCAACTTGTTTAAAAGAGCTTCCCCTGTGGGAGCTCTTTTAAACAAGTTGCCACTTGATAGGTTTTCAACAGCATCTGATTTTGATATCTCACTATATTGGGCAACTATAGGTTGCCAATGGCACTGAAAGAGTCAAGGGTTTCTTGACTGTTGTGGTTATCCAGCCAAATTAGATCTTGCTTTATGAAACAGTAGACTCAGTAAACAGTAAAAGCAGGCTCTTGACTCTGAGCAGTGGCAATTCCGCTTTGTGGTGCAGAGCAGAGGTTGAGTAGAAGTCTGTGCTATAAGATGATGCCTGTGTTTTGACTGACTATGTTATATTACCTGCGTTTCAAGTGTGCTAGAAGATGATGCCTGTGCTGTGACTGTGCCATGAGATGGAGCCTGTGTTTGGACTGTTTGATGAAATGAAATTGGTATTTTGGTTGTGTTATGAAGTGAAGTCCATGTTTAGACTGTTAACTGAGGTCACCCTGTGTTACGGCGGTGCCATCGATGGTAAATCCTTTGTTCTGCCTGTCAGCTGCAGTAAAGTCAGTGTTATGGTTCTTCCATCAGTGGTATAACCTGTGTTATGGCTGTGGGCTGTAGTAAAGCCGGTGTCCTCTTGTCTGTGAATCCCCCAGGATGCCGAGAGTGGGCCGGTGGACGTGCAAGTGAAGGACAATGGTAACGGAACCTACAGCTGCAGCTATACCCCCCACAAGCCAATCAAACACACCGTCATGGTGTCTTGGGGTGAGGTGAACATCCCTGACAGCCCCTATAGGGTGAGTCCTGTTGAACACATTTATATGAGCTTCAGCTGTACTGCAGCTGCCTTTGATCCTGCAGTTTTTGGTGGAAATGCTTACAGTCTACTGACCAGCTGGGGGCTCTTGACAAGTGTGCCATCAGGCATCTACCCGTGGTGGCCACAAGAGGGCCATCCAATGAGTTCAGGGTTTCCGCTACATGTAATTGATCGGCTATAAAAGAGCCGATTTTATATCGAAATAAAAGCCGCCACACCTGTGTAAAATGACTTTACATAAACTCCAAAAATCCTAAGGACAATCAGGTGTCGCCATTTCTCCTTGTTAAGTTAAAATGAGCGCTAATAATTATCGACCTGTTGTCGACCATTTTGCTTGATGAACACGTTTTCCAATGAATAAAAATTAGCCATCGGCAGTAAAACGTGCTGCTTTCTTCTCAATGCAATATGTGCAACAATAAGAAGAAAAATATTTTGTTCACTTTGCAAAACAATAAATTACTATGTTAACGTCTGTGTTTGCTGTGAGCACATTCTGCTCTATGCAATTATATCTTCATTATTATTTAATTCCAATGTCTGATTCCGGAGTCGTCATCGGTTTTCATATATGTGAAACCCACCGTTGCATACGACCTTCAAACTTCCCACACCCATGGGTGAAGCAGAGTCTGATTGTGTGTTTGAATCTGCGGAATTATTTCTTCCACAGGTGACAGTGGGAGCCGGGTGCCACCCAAACAAGGTGAAGGTATCTGGCCCTGGGGTTTCCAGGGCAGGACTGAAGGCTTTTGAGCCCACATATTTCACTGTGGACTGCTCCGAGGCTGGCCAAGGTAATGCAGGCCGACTGCACGAGCAAACCGGTATCTGTTTCAGTAGAATCTGTTGAAGGAATCCTGCATCCGTTAAAGCCAGAGCGGGTTCTTCATGTCCTGGATTGTCATTGTTTATTCCAGTAATTGTTAACACTATACCTTTATTTAGCCCGCTGGATGCTGCGATTAGGCTTCAGTCTCCTGGACCTCTGACCAGGAATAGGTGGTTTAGATAACTGATGGATGATATTTTAAAATGTGTGTGTATTATGTAATTTTCCATGGCTGTAGAAAACCCCTGCCGTTCTGCCTGTCACGAGGCACCTGGTCATTGTAGGAAAAAATCTTTGGTATGCAACAAAACGCAAAATTAAAAATGATCGAATTGAACCCTGCCCCAGTGATGGGGAGCGCTGAAGACCCTTTAGATGCTAGGAAAAAGCCTGAAATTTTGTTGTCAGTGTTAGAACTATGCATCGGGCAGTAACTGTGGTTGCGTGTCTGCAGGGGATATTAGCATTGGGATAAAGTGTGCCCCTGGTGTGCTGGGGCCAGCGGAGGCAGATATCGACTTTGACATCATCCGCAACGACAACGACACCTTCACTGTGAAATACACGCCCCCTGGAGTTGGGAGCTACACCATCATGGTACTATTTGCTGATCAGGTAAGGGTGGTGGAGAACAAGCTTTTCACTGTACCAGTTACATGCAAAAAGTTCACTTCAGAGGGATTTTAAACTAATGAACTTAAAATTTTAACATCTTTTCTCTCTGTCACGATGAAAAATTTACTGCTTTTTAAGTTTCTTCTGTTTGACTGGTGACATTGTCTTGTTCTATTGAGAAATCTTAAAATCAGCAAAACTCTTGCCACAATGAAAATCTTTTTGTCTTGCTTAGCAACATAATGGAGTATATGAGACTTGCATGCTTGTTAACGTTAAATAAAAAAAAAGACATCTGTTATGTATTAAAACCTAATGGCAAAGATCGTCAGCCTGAAGATCAAACAAACATTCCTGGAGGATGCCAATTGTTTGACATTGTAAACTTGCAGTGCTGAATCTGAAAGCATTATCTCGACTCATGGGTGTACAGGTGTGCACACAAGGTAAACGTTTTGTTGTAATTGGTTCATTTTCCAGCCTGTTCCCATGTCTCCCATCCGGATCCGGGTTGACCCTTCTCATGACGCCAGCCGAGTGACCGCCGAGGGACCGGGGCTGAACAGAAGAGGTGAGTCTCTATCTCCCCCCCCCATGCCAAATTAGACAGGGGACTTCCAAAGGGCACTTGAGTGGAACCCTGTCTTTGCGCTGCCGCTGTGATGCGTCTCCCTGCCAGTTATGGGCATTTCTGTTGGTGTTGTGCTGCTTCAATGTGTAGAACGTGGCAACTGAATATCAGGCACTACCCCTGGGCCAGTTTCATACTGGAAATATCGGCTATTCATGTGTAGCAGTTTATGCAGGATACTGTCTGATGTACAAGAGGGGTGTGGTTAAAGACAAAAGCAGAATCACTCTGTGGTCTTCTCGTTAATTCTGTCAGTTCTTGTGTAACGAATTGGAGGTGGATCACATAAGTTATGCAAATTTGTTTCCTGACCGCAGTCGCACGTAGGCCAGCTAATCCGCAGTGTAAAAAAGCCATTGTTAATCTCCCATCGCCTCCAACAGGAGTGGAGCAGCACTCTCCCACCCACTTCACCGTGTCCACCAAGGGAGCGGGCAAAGCCAATCTGGACGTCCAGTTTACCGCGCCCGCCAAGGGCGACGCAGTCCGTGACTTCGACATCATCGACAACCATGACACCACGCACACAGTCAAATACACGCCTGTTCAGAAGGTGAGGGCACAGCCCTGTTTGATTTTCAGGGTTTAGGGCCACATTCTGATTAGTTAAATGTCGCTATTTCACCTGGCTGGCTAACGGGTGACGCGCTCTCCCTGAGATTCCTTTCCATCAGTTTTTTTTCTTGCCACAGTTTAAGGGATTTTCTCTCCACTGGGGTATTTTTGCTTTGAACTCAAGTGATTATTATTTTTCTGGGGCCAAGGTGTGGAATTTTGCCTGACTGTTGCTTTGTTAAGCATTGATTCTTGACCAGTGGGCCAGTAGAAGTGCAAGAAGTGGGTTTAGGAATGGATCCATAATCCTCCAGGCCAGGGGTGTAGCTTTCATTCCAGCCAAGCAGCTACGCACCTGACTCTACTGATCAACCTCTGGGATCTCTGCTGAGGACCTTGATTAGTAGAATCAGATGTGTAATTTCCTATTTGGAATGACGGCCTGCACCCACACGGACCCTTTCTGGATAAGGTTCCCCACCCCTGCTCTAGGCTGAATTGTTGTGTATTTGGGGCCAGGATTACTTGGGAGGTTTTAAAGTTTGATTTTGCTCCTGCAAAAAGAGCTGGTAGTTAGTGTTCAGCAGTGTCATGTGGGTTCAAATTATTGTGTTGTTGCAGTAAAGAAGCTCTGCAGTATGTTTGGATTTATAGCCAAACTGAAAGTGTTGAGTCTCAAAGTTGGATGTTCTTGTTTTATATAAGACCATTGTCAGGCCACACTTGGAGAACTGTGTGCATTTCTGGGGACTGTACTGCAAGAAAGAGAGAGGCTCTGGAAAAAGGATTAAAGAGAAGATGGCAAATTAATTACTGATATTAAAGATGAAAGCTGCAAGGGGAGACTGAAGGATGGTGGAAGGTGGCATCTGGTGATGTGTTTCAGGCCTTTAAGTGAAAAAAATTCTCTACGCTGGATTATTTCTCAAGTTCAGTTTGCAAAACCAGGGGTCACAAGTGGAAGTTGGTCACCTAAATTTTGTGCCGATATTTATGAATATTTCTTTCACACGGGGAGAGGTCACCGCGTAGAATCACCTGCCAGGTCACTGTGGCAGTGACCAGGCTTTAAATATGCCACCTACCTCTTACTTCCTTAGTATCTCAGGTGTTCGGTACACTTCAGTGGTAGGAAAATGGCGAGCCTGTTTGGGCTCACGGTGGAATGTTAATTATTCCTTAATTACAAAGTTAATAAGTAATACTTTTTGGAACTAGGGCTGTAAAATGACTGATAATTGTCTATAAAAAAGTACTAGTCAGATTAATTTGATTATATTGGATAAAGTGATTCATATCTTTTTCTCAGGGTAACCTGGGAGTGAATGTGACCTATGGAGGCGATTCCATTCCCAGAAGCCCATTCTCTGTGCCGGTGGTTCCTACACTGGACCTGAGTAAGATCCAGGTGTCTGGCCTCGGACATGGTGAGTGTTCTGGTCCTTCCTGTACTCACTCTGCCATGTGACATTGTGTAAGTGAGCCAGCCTGGTTCAGCTCTACAATGGGAAAGGGATACAATGAGCCAGTCGGTTCAGCTCTACAGTGGGAAAGGGATGCAACGAGCCAGCCTGGTTCAGCTCTACATTGGCACATTTTATCCCTTTCCCAGTCTGGTTCAGCTCTACAATGGGAAAAGGATATACTAAGCCAGCCTGTTTCGGCTTCACGCTATGAAAAGACCCCCCCCCCCCCCCCCCCCACTTAGACGTGGTTTCAGCATGAAAGGTGATGCTCAGCTGACTTCTGCATGGCGCTGCCTCACAGATATGCTGGTGGGCGCAGACCAGGAGGTCGTCATAAAGAACGCCGGAGCTGGAGGGCAGGGCAAAGTGGAGGCCCAGGTCACTGGTCCCAACGGTCGGCCCGTCCCGAGCTCGGTGGAGAGGGGTCCGGAACCAGAGACTAGCAGAGTGCGGTTTATCCCCCGCGAACCTGGGCCTTACCTGGTGAACCTCTCCTACGACTCCTTGCCAGTACCTGGCAGCCCCTTCCAGGCTCGGGCAGTACCCCTCGCGGACCCTTCCAAGGTGAGCTCTGCGGATATAATGGCGTGCGGGTGTGTTTATGGTGCGTTTTCAGTGAAATGAGAGGGAGGATGACATGCTGTTAATTTTTATTGATCTCACACACTGTAGGTTGCAGAACTTATTTATCCCACACTTTTCAAAGCCAGATGTTAAAAAATGCATAAATAATGATTACAAGGTAATGAAATATGTTAACGGCGTCAAATGCGTCTACAAATTTGCACAAGAGGACAAAAAATCCCAGTGAGTGCTCGTTTTCAGAGGGCTAATACTTGGCATCATAGCTTTTTTACCACGCACTTGCATTGTGAAGTGATGGCAGAACCAACTTTACTCGGGCTAACCTCGATGGGACTAACTGAGCAAGTTCTTGCTAGGAGATCTGGAACTCTGCCTTAAAAACGAGGGCTCATTTTGCCTGCTTGTTTAGAGGTGAAATTTGTTAGCTTGCATAAATTTATTAGCATCTTTAGCTTTGTGATGCTGATCATGTATCTTCTGTAAACTTGTTAGCATGTATTGCTTCATTGGTCTCTTTACTTATGCCAGGTTGATTGTATCTGCAGTAATAGCCCTGGCCCTCTGCATGTGTGGTGTACAGGCTGGGGTCTGGAAGCAAAGTGATTTATTTTGTTCGCTTTTGTAGCTTCCTTAGCATCTGTAGCTGTGTGAGGCTGATTGTGAATCTGTTGTAATCTTGTTAGCTTGTGTAACTTCATTAACGTGTTTAGCTGTGTGAGCCTGACTGTGAATCCGCTGTGGTCGCCCCGGCCCCCCGCAGGTGCGATGTACAGGGCCCGGTCTGGAGCGCGCTCGGGTGGGAGAGATGGGCGAGTTCGTCGTGGACTGCACCGGTGCTGGGCCGGCTGAGCTCACCATTGAGATCATCTCAGAAAACGGTAAGGAGGCAGAGGTGCACATCCAGGACAACGGCGACGGGACCTTCTCCATCACCTACACCCCCCTCTACCCCGGAGCCTACACCCTCACCATCCGCTATGGTGGCCAGAATGTGCCAAACTTCCCCACCACACTACACGTGGATCCAGCAGGAGACTCGACCGGGGTCCGGGTGTTTGGACCAGGAGTGGAACGCAAAGGTACGGTGCGTGCGTGCGTGCGTGCGTGCGTGCGTGCGTGTGAGAGCGTGTGTGTGTGCGCGTGTGTGTGCGCGTGTGTGTGTGTGCTTGTGTGTGCTTGTGTGCGCGCGTGTGTGTGTGTGTGTGCGTGCGCGTGTGCGTGCGTGTGTGCGCGCGCGCGCGTGTGTGTGCGCGTGTGTGTGTGTGCGCGTGTGTGTGTGTGCGCGCGTGTGTGTGTGCGCGCGTGTGTGTGTGCGCGCGTGTGTGTGTGCGCGTGCATGTGTGTGTGTGTGCGCGTGCATGTGTGTGTGTGTGCGCGTGCATGTGTGTGTGTGTGTGCGCGCGCGTGTGTGTGTGCGCGCGCGTGTGTGTGTGTGCGTGTGTCAGATGGACAATCCAGGTTCAGGAGGTTAAAGTCTTGCTTGGTTTTGTAATTTCATTCCAAGTAGCTACATTTCAGCCCTGAGATGTGTGTGAGAGGGGGAGAGAGAGTGTGTCTATGTGCATGTTTCAATGTGTCTTTATTTGTGTGTGTGTGTGTGGGCCTGTTTGTGTGCATGTGTGTATGTCTGTGGATTCTGAGGCTGCGTTTGCAGTGTGGGGCTCAGACTGACTGCTGATTGGGCCCCTCCCTGCAGGGGTCTTCTCTGAGGCCACCACTGACTTCACAGTGGATGCTCGTGCGGTGAACCCCCATGGAGGGGAGCACGTGAGGACCCACATCAGCAGTCCTTCAGGCACTGTCACGGACGCCCTCGTGCGGGACCTCGGGGACGGCACCTACCAGGTGGAATACACACCGTACGAAGAAGGTGAGTCCCTCCCACGACCTGAATTCAGAACATGAGCTGTTGAAGCCGGCAGCCATGTCATTATTCAATCTGCTCCAGCCGTGTGGCTGAAGCTAAGCAGGTGTTGGCTTGGTCAGTACTTGGATGGGAGACCACCTGGGAAAACAAAGTTGCTGCTGGAAAAGGTGTTTGGGGCCAATAGGTTGCGATCTTCCCTCTGGTGGAATAATCCCCAATGCCCCTGTGCAGCGATGGGGACACTAATTCCTAACCTGCCACCTCATCATCCCCTGATCTAATTGGTTGTGCAACTTGTCCCCTCCCTCTCCCCCCTCAACCCCACAGGCCTTCCTTGAAAAAGAGATTTCAATTTCAACAGGACTTCCCTGGTTAAATAAATAAAAACTAAGCGAGATTACTGCGTTAGGCAAATCACTGCACCTAGCAAAACCTGGGATGGATATTTTCACTTCAGTGTTCCAGACTTTGCTGAGTTTCAGGTTTTACTCGATAGATTTGAAAAAGTTAAAAATATTTTTCAATCTTGTTTTCTGAAACTGGGCTGTTTTCATTCTGGTTTTGATGAGGTTTGCATTGACTTGATTTTTCATTTTGTGGTTTCAGTTTTGAGAAATTTTGAAAATATTGATATTTGTTCCCCCCCGTGGATACTAAATCTGTAGAATACCTTCATATATATGTGAGCTTGGTAATGTTTGGATAATGACATGATTTTTCTTGATTTTGCTTAGTTCCCCACAATTTTGATTTATGAAACGTTACTGTGGCCTGAAATGGGGAGACTAAGCATAAAAGGTACTTTTATTTTCAATTAGTGAAACAGAACCTATTAATAAAACAACATAGTTGTCTCACACACTATGGTGCTCACTGTATATCGTTATATTTATTAACTTGTATGAGGATTTTGCACTGGGTGTAGTCAGTAATGTTTGTGTGTATATTTGTGTCTTAATGTGGGAGCTTGGTAGGGTGAGCGGATGTTAGTGTGGGAGCTCGTTGGTGTTGGTGTGTGTTACTGCGGGTGCTTGTTGATGTGAGCGTGTGTTAACGTGCATGCCTGCGCCGGTATTGTGTCTCTGCAGGTGTGCACGGTGTATCGGTGACGTATGACGGCGCTCCTGTGCTGGGGAGTCCGTTTCGTGTGCCGGTGACTGAGGGCTGCGATCCCACACGTGTCAGGGTCTATGGGCCCGGACTGCAGTCTGGAATCACCAACGTGCCCAACAGGTTCACCGTGGAAACCAGGTGAGAGTGGGCGGGGCCCAAGGGGAGGAGTGTGTGTAGTGTTATGATTGGGTGTGAGGGACCGTTTTATATGGATCAAGGCTGGTGTGTGTTTGTGTGAGTGTTGGTGTGGGGATGGGATTACACGGAATGGAGCCTCGGTGTGTGTGCGTGTGCGTATGAGTGACGTGTATATGTATACTGAATGTGTGCAAGTGCGGTGTGTGTATGAGAGTGGGGGTACACCAGTGGTGTCCCCCTCTCTGCAGAGCTGTATGCGTGAGCGGGGATATACTGAGTGAGGCCCCTCTCTGTACAGAGGCGCAGGGACAGGGGGTCTGGGTTTGGCGATGGAGGGCCCATCTGAGGCGAAGATGTCCTGCGTGGACAACAAAGATGGCAGCTGCTGTGTGGAGTACGTCCCTTACAAGCCTGGAACCTACAATCTCAACATCACCTACGGGAAACAGCCCGTCACGGGTCAGTCAGTGTGTCTCTGTTCTCACACAACTGATCTGAGTCTGGATTTATGCTCTTCTGTTCATTCAGGAAACACAAACGCTCTCTGTCATGTTCGGTGGTGCTTTCGATCCAAGCTGCTTTCATTGCCTGGTCATGTGTTTATTCTTTTCTGGGCTAGAATGAAAACACGCTGGGAATTTCTGAGACTTTGTGTTCTGTATTAATTGTTATATGTTTGCTAAAGTATTAGCCTTTGAATGTAAACCAAGAATGTTATATGCACCTTACTGTATAGCTTAGAGGGCCAAGTATATGCTCAGAGTTTTGGAGATGGAATTTTGAAATCTAGCAGTCAGGAAATTTGAAATAATACATTTCTTGCTAGTCATGCGGGCTGGGTTGCTCTGAAAGCAGCCATAGAATTAAAAACGGTTGGACATGCGATGTCATTGGGTAAAGTTATCTTGAATGTGCAAGTAATGAATGCCATCTTGTGTAAGCCTGAATCGCTACTGTGAACGGCTGTAATGTGGAGAAATTAACCCTTTACTGTATGACATTTTTCCTCTTTGCCTATTGAGGGTATTGGGTGGGTTCAGTAACTTTAGGACCCATAATGTAACAAAACGTTAAGATTATAAAATTCTCTACAGACTGGCCAATGGTAAAGTGTAGGGGTCTTGCCTAATATGGCCATGAGGCTGGAACATCCTGGTAACAGTCATGTCTGTTACACTGTTCAGGAATTCTGATTGCAGGTCTCTGTATGACTTTTTGGGCTGGACAGAGCATGTGCAGTGAGAGTTGACTCCACTGGTGGGGTTAATTTCCTGTAACTGTCCCCTGCCACAGGAAGCCCTTTCGCAGTTCCTGTGTATGACATGGTGGATGCCTCCAAGGTCCGGTGCGAGGGCCCCGGCCTGGGCCCTGGAGTGAGGGCCAATGTCCCTCAGAGCTTCACTGTGGACTGCAGCAGAACTGGGGGAGTCGCTCCGCTGCAGGTGGCCATCCAGGGGCCCAAAGGTTAGGACTCGGACAAGTTTGGGTGAGGGGTGTGGTCTGTGGGTGGGGGTGGAGCTGGTGAGGAGTGTTTGTGGATTGGGCTGGTGAAGAGGGTGGGGTTGGGGCCAGTGAAGTGTGTGGACTTTTGGATGGGGGTGGGGGCAGTGAGAGGTGTTGTATTCTGATGGGGGGGGGGGGGTCAGTAGAGCTTATAGGTCTCACTCTAACTCTAAGCACATCTTTTGTGCCAAATTAGTGTTGGACTGAAAATCTAGAGTAAGATGGGCCTCCGAGGACAGGACAAGGTTGAAGGAGGTTTGCTTTATTAGGAGTGAAATGAGAGCCCGTAGGATGGGTGATTGGGGGGTGGGGTTGGAGATCTGTGCTGTTGGTAGGTGTGGTAACAAGGTGGGACCCTTCATTCCGTTGTAGGGGTACAGGTGCCGGTAGAGGTGGTCGACCGAGGTGATCAAATGCACACTGTCAGCTACATCCCATCCGGAGAGGGGCCCTACTCCATCAGCATTCTGTACGGCGACCAGGCCATCCCGCACATGTGAGCTTCCAGACTATTCTCGGCACTTCACTGGGCACTCTGAGGAATGGGGAAGGTTTATTCTTTGATCATGGAACCCCTACACTCAGGTGCAGAAAGTGTGAAAGCAACCAGATTTTGCCATTTTAGCGTTCAAAGAACTCCTGGAATTGTGAAATCGCCAGCAGCCTTTTGGATCCATTTTTTTTTCCAAAGTACAGGGCCGGGATTCTCAACCTGGTATAGGAAGTGCTGTTGTGGGTGCGGGACTTCCGTTCCAACCTAGCAGTTACCCACCTGATACCACTAATCAACCCCTTGAGAGTTTGCTGAAGTCCTTGGTTTGTAGAGTCAGGTGTGTAACTGCCTGGTTGATACGTTAGCCTGCACCCACACCATTAGCCTAACGTTAGCCTATAGAAGTGGCTAATGTTTCCAAACAGGGCCAGGAGTTTACCACGGAAAATGAGCTTGATTATGGCCTTATGGTTGAAACATGACGTAACCTGCTGCCTCTCAATCTTCCCTTCTCCTCCCAGCCCGTACAGCGTGACGGCGCAGCCCAAACACGACGCCAGTAAGGTGCGCGCCAGTGGACCCGGTCTGGACGCGGGCGGAGTCACGGCCAGCCTCCCCGTGGAGTTCACTATCGACGCTACAGAGGCTGGAGAGGGCCTACTGGCCGTCCACATCACGGTGGGTATGGGGCGGAGCTGTTTTAATCGCTGGCTATGAAGCATTTATTTCCCATTTCATCTTATCGTTTAAAAATGGTGCTTATGCGTTTTTTCGTGCTAGTTTACCACTCTTTGTATTTTTATTCCCACTGTTTCAAAATAATGTCTTACATACTCGGTCCCATATTTTAACTTGTTGAGCCAGTCTTTGTTCAAAGTGCACTTTTTAGCTTTTAAAGTCAACAAAGTGAAATTAACCGTAATTCTGAAGTTGCAGTACAAACTATTGGCTTTTACTGGAGGACATGCATAGGCCTACACATCCACACGGTGTAGTATTTTCTTAGGACTTATTGCCATTCTTCTGCATAGTAACTGACCAAATACTTCTGTCCCTAAACTTAACGTGTTGAGCGTAAGCCCTGTGTGTATTAAGTTAAATTGGGCTTGCAGGCGCATTGTGTGGACAAAATATCAGAAACACCTCTGACATATGGCTTCAGCTCTGAGGTTTTTAAATCGCAACAACCAAAGCATCTAAACGGGTTATTTCTGTTCATTTGATTACTAATGAGTCGCATGCATGTGCTTTAGAGGTCTATCCAGCTGAATTTTGCTAGATACCATCTTTATCTTGTTCAGACTTAACTGCTTTCCTAAGTAACCAAGTAGTTGATGCCCTAGTGGCTGGTGCGGCGCTCAGAAAACCAGCAGAATTGTATAAGGAGCCAAAAAATGCAAAAATATGAAAAAATTATGAAGTTGTATGTCGGACTCTCAAAGACAACAGTAAAAAATTTGGCTTGTGTCACGTTTCAGAACTATTGAACAGGGAGGCGGTGGACAGTTGGTTGGGTAGTTGCTGATCAACTCCAAACCACAACTCTAAAATTGTCAAAGAATTGATTTGATTAATATCTGAACTGATCTCTACAAAAATCTCCTAAATTCTCCTAAGCTTTATTTAAGCTGGTGTTTATAGCAGTTTATCTGATGATGATACTTCAATGTGAATCCTCACTGCATCGGTGTCTGTTCCAGGACTCTGAGGGCAGGCCCAGTCAGACCAGTATCCAGGACAACCACAATGGGACGTACGTGGTGTCATATGTACCCAACGCAACAGGCCATTACACCATCGTCCTCAAATACGGGGGCGACGACACCCCCTACTCACCATACCGCGTGAGGGCCCTACCAACGGGAGACGCCACCAAGTGTACAGTCACAGGTACTGCGGCCGCCGTTATCCCCACTCTATAAAACCGAAATAACACATCATTTTGGGCCAAAAGATGAGAATTTGACTCGATTTAAGACCTGACAAGGGGGTGGGAACTTAATGTCAAGCAAACGGTAAGAGTAAATTTGCTCATATAGTATTCTTTAGTGGGGGGACAAAAATAAGATTCTCATTGGAAATGTAGTTTGTCTCATTACAGAAGTAAAACTTAGTGAAAGAGACTTCATCTCAACACTTGCAGTCTTTGTACTTAAACAAGTGGCCACTTGAGTCGCCTATGATGATGATGATGATAATAATAATAATAATAATAATAATAATATTTTTTTTTTATTTATTTTTTTCCCTTTAATCTCACTTTGGCCCTATATGCTTGACTTCTCAGTCTCCATTGGCAGCCATGGTCTGGGTAAGGGTGGTAGATGTGCCATGTCCGAAACAGCCTCCTAACTACTGTGGACTCGAAACATGTCCTCTGTACTAAACACATTGCCTACAGTTAAGCGTGTTTTTTTTTTTTTTTTTTTTTTGTATGTGATGAACAGCATGCAAAATAATGTCCTCTACACCAATGCTACCACAGAAGACATCCAACTTTTGTAGTAAGATGGCCCCGCCTCTTACTCTCTGATTTGTGGGACCAAGATGGCTCCGCCTCTTCCTCTAGGAAGGATCTAGAGTGCATAGTCCACTTCCTGGAAAGTGTGATTCAGTTAAACCCCAGAAATAATTAAACAATCCTGGGATTTTGGGGATTTAGTCCTCTATTTGATGACTTTCCCTTCCAGGGTTGTCAGATTGTATACTCAGTAGTGGGCAGAGAAGGTGTTTGGGGCGTGGCCTTAGAGTCTCTTGCTTTGCATGGAGTAGTGAGTCTATAACCCACAATACCTGTCCTGTGTGCCTAACACGGTGTGTTTCCTTCGTTGCTCATCCAAACTGACAGTTGATTTAACCCTTTTATGTACAGGTGTAACAGTACTATGTGTTGCTCTTACAACCGTAGTGCTGAAAAATTTGGAACGGTATGGAAAACGGTGGTTTGAAAGAAAGCTTTGATTTGTAAATGTCCTTCAACCTGCATTAAATTGAAAATGGTATGAGAGAAAATCTTTCATATTTTTCTGGGTCAACTTGATTAATTTTTTTTGAAAACGTGCGATCATTCTGAATTTGATGCCTGCAACTCTTTCCAAAAAAGTTGACTGGTGTCTTCAGTTTCCCTAAATAACTTGGAGTAATGTTAAAAGGTACAGTGATGTGACACCGTAGGTAAGCGCACCCCTGTCAACTTTTTTGGAACGTGTTGCCAGCAAAAATGAATGATGATGGTTAATTTCCTAAAAAAAGTTAAGTAGAAAAGATGAGTTTTAAATTTCTTTTCTTTGCAATTACTAATTTAATACAGATGAGAAATGATTTACAAACCACTGTTTTTGATTATTTACTTTTTCCATATCATCCCAACAATTTATTTATTTATTTATTTATTTATTTATTTATTTATTTATTTATTTTTTAAATGGGGGTTGTTTGTCTCAGGAGCGAGTGAACTTCCAAAACAAATATTCTAACGCAGATATAAGGGTCACCCCTCAGAATGCTAAGCACCGGAGTTCAAGAACGCGGGCTGCACTCCCTTCTCTTTAAAAATTCCGTCGTCGTATGTCGTTGGATGAATCGATTGGAGCTGCATTTGGCTACAGGAGGGGTGCCTGGGCCGTTCGTACCGGTTGGCTCTGTTAGGGCTCTTGTTTGATACATTAGTAGCTAAAATTGTGGCTCTTGGCCATATTGGAAGAAATTATATATTTGGTTGGGTGGGAATTATGGGGGAAAAAAAATATAAATTCTAGGGACCCAAAAGTCCTCAGTTACATGACGATCAACTACATTACAACAAGACTCCTGAATGCACTGTGGTTGTACCTAAATGGTTTTGCAGAAAATTGCTGCTCTTGATATTCACCCCATCAGAACAAATCATTGCTGGGTTTTAATTTAAATGGTTTTTAAATAGTTTTTCCTCAATTCTTGTCCTGTGTTTGTTGGTTTCGTAGGATCCTGTAACAAAATCTAACTAATTTCAAATGTGTGGGGCTGTATTTGTTTGCGGAGTGAAGAGGATGTGTGCTGGAATTTGTTGCATGCTTCTCTGTGTGTGTAATTATGCGTGTGGGTGTGCGCGTGCGCGTATGCGTGTGTGTGTGCGTATGCGTGTGTGTGTGCGTGTGTCTAACTGTTCCTGTTGGTGGCCGCAGGTCCTGGGTTGGGCCCGACCATCTGTATCGGTGAGCAGGCCGTGATCACGGTGGACGCGCGGGCAGCCGGCCCGGGCAAAGTGACCTGCTGCGTACGCACACCGGACGGCGCCGAGGTGGACGTCGATGTGGTGGATAATGGAGACGGAACCTTTGACGTGCGCTACACCGCCCAGCAGCCTGGGAGTTATGCAGTGTGCGTGCGCTTCGGGGGCGAACACATCCCCAACAGCCCCTTCCACGTGACCGTGAGTATCTCCTATGCTCACCGCTGGGAAGCTGAACTTGCCTGCTGATTGGCCAGTTTTACCCTCTTGGCCAAAAGAAATTGGTCAAATTGGCATCTTTACCCACAGTTAAGCAAGAAAAGTCTGAGTCCTGATTCAAGCACTATAGAGAATATTTGGGCTCACATTAGACACAAACTAACCAGGAAGTGCTCTGCTCATCAACTGTTTGAAGCCGTCAACACTGAGTGGAATAACATTGACTCTTCTCTCCGTAAAAATATGTTCACGTTTACCGTCAAGGCTTGAATATTTAAAAAAAAATCAAAGGAAAAAGGTATCCCACACAGTAACTTTATTTGGTTACTTCTTGCTAATTGACTTGCTAGTGATTTGTTAAGACCATTAAAAGCTTCATATTTTGACATATCGGGCTTGGCCCATATTTTTTTTACCAAGGAATGTACTCCTAAACCTGGGCTTTGTTGTCAAAAGGCGTCAGAGCAGTTTTTAATGGTCCTGTGTTGAACATGCCAATGTAGTGAAGGCATTTTCATTGTCTGAGGGTGGAGTGCCTTTCCTCTCCCTCTCGTTCCTGTTTTACTTTGGTGGGATTGTTTGTTTGACCTTTGACTCTGTGTTGCAGGCTGTTGATAGGCCAGTCGGAGTGAATGGGTTAGACGCCTCTGGGCTTCGGCCTCTTGACCTGGTCATGCCTTTGACCGTTGGGGAGGGGGAGATCTCAGGTAAGTGGCTCGAACAGGACGTGTTCCACACAGCAGGATTACGCAATTAGCTGGATAAATGTTCATAGTAAATCCCAGAACCTACTTGGATCTGGAACGTGGACTTGAGTGAAATGAGCCATTACTGGTTTTACTGAGTGCAGTCATTAAAACTGTGTAATCATGCTTCCTGGAACATAATTGTTCCATTTTTATTGCATGTGTTGATAGAAATGGAACTACAGTTAATTTTAGCTGATTTCAGCTGCATAAAATTGACAGATATTATTCATTAGTTGCCCAGTTCAGTATGACTGGACCTTTCAGAGCAGCGTTGAATAATACATAATTAATTACAATAATTATTAATAACGGGCATCTTAGTCTTACTGCCAAACAGAACTGCTTGCACTGTGGAACCGAGAATGATTAGGTAAGAGCCCAGTGGGAGCCGTCTGCACCGGGGGTGGCTGTTGGTTCTAGCTCCTGCGGTGCCGGCTTGGGGCCCCCCGGTGGAGTGGAGGTCCAGGCCATCACCTTATGGAGGTGGAGCTTGGCCCCTCCTCCTCCCTGGGGTCGCGGTGTGACTGTATGTTAGCGGCCAGGTTCCTGGCAGCATCATCCGCCTCTTGATTCAGACGGCTCCGTAAGATAATGTTTCCTCCCATGTTCTTCTGTGCTCAGCCTTAGTATTCTTTTTAATTATTTTAATACATTCATTGCTACATTTGCATGAGTGCTTCTTTATAACAGGAATAAGGGTGAGGGGTTGGAGTTGGAAGTGGGGGAGGTGGTGGGGGGGATTCTGGGTTTTTCTTTTTTTGTGTGTGTGTGTGTGTGTGTGTAAAGCACTTTGTGCTGAAATTTTATAGTATGAAAGTGCTCTACAAATCAAGTTTTGATTGATTAAAACTGTAACTTGAGGTTAAAAGGGTGTGACTTTATGAAATGATCATAAGACCATATATTTGAGTGTATAGATGTGAATATGGAGGTCTGAATCCTTGCAGCATAGCTATAATAGTGTACGTAGCTAGCAGAGACCGTTCTGAGAAGTGAAAGCCGTTACAGAGCTAAATGCGATGAATGGCTGTGACTGCGGCAGAAGATGAGGCCAGTGCCCCTAATTTGCACAGCAACAGGTGATTGGCTGAGACTTTATCAGCTTATGTAGCAGACTGTTTGCATTATTTAGATTTTTGATGGAAACCAAAGGGCCTAGTTTCTCTGCATGAGCCACGTCCGATTCCTCACAGACTGATTGCTGCATCCATTCCTTTTTTTTTTCCAACCGCAAAGCCCAAGTGGTATTTTTCTGCCAGGGCTGAACGCAACTTGACAGTACGTTGAATATTGAGGGAGTGTTTTCATTTCAGGGGGCATTTTACATGTAAGTTATATGACAGCAATGGGAGTGTCATTTGAATGCAGTTGCGAAAGGCTGTGTTTGAGACATATATGAATAGGGAGGGAAAACGTCCAAACTGAAGTGCGAGTTATTTCTAATTTTACCGGAACGTAATGACAAACGTCTGTTATTAATGGGAACAATATAATGTATCATGATTATGTAGCATTCTATTAGATCAGTATTTATTCCTTGTGGTCATATATTTGGCCTTGATAATGATGTAACTTAACTGTGGAGCCTATTTCTCACAGCCAGCTTTACCGTATCACAGGAGTATATGAGGGCGTAGTCGGAGTGTGCTGAAACAGGTCCGTCACGACATGCAGTGAGACTCAAAAATGATTTGTTCACTTAATTTTATTTGAATCTACTCATTCAGTTTGGAACAGTAATGTTTGGTGAACAGAAGGGTGAAGCCAACATTTGGGCCTATTGGCAGTTGAGCCTGAAGAATACATTTTACCTGGATGCAGAGACACATTTAAAGTCAAAGGACATTCTTAAACTCTACGAAGTACCGGAAACCTCTCCCTCTGAAGGTTGTACACATTTATGATCCAAGCAATCCAAATTGGATCAGCTTGCAGTGATGTGTGCGTGTATCGCATTTGGTGGCGAAAATTGGGGCCCAAAAATTTAAAATCTCAAAAATATTCATGTGAACAAGCAAGTAAATTCCTTGCATTTATATTATGTTTTTCTCCTCAGCCAGTGGCCCATTGCTTTACAGTGATGAGAGGGAAAGTAGTGTTGTGTCTGACTGTGGTGTGAACCGTGTCTCCCTCAGGTGAGGTGAGAATGCCCTCAGGCCAGGTGTCCAGGCCGGACATCGTGGATAACGCGGACGGCACGCTGACCGTGCGATACGCCCCTAAAGAGCCAGGGCTCCACCACATGGACATCAGGGCTGACCACAGCCACATCCCAGGTGAGAGCATCTCGCCCAGGAATGCTTTTCACAACCTCAGCAGGAATTGCGACAGAGCGCTCACCTCCTCACGGCATTTAGAGAAACTGCCGCCGAGAGCGCACAAAACTGCACAGCACAGAGACCACAGCCGAGAGTTCACAATTCTGTGTGGCTCAAGGAGAGGCCGTGATGGAGTTCACTTCTCCGTACGGTATCTGCATGGCTTCTACAGCATGGTCCCTCTGTACTGTGCAGAATTGTGCGCCGTCTATCACAGCACTGCTGTGCAGGCGGAGTTCTCCACCTCGTCCAGAAAGGGGCCAGTGTGGGTGCACACTTATATGATCACACCCAGTTACATGCCTGTTTCTGCTGATTAAAGCTCGTTAGTGAAGACTCCAGTGGTTGATTAGTAATATCAGGTGTGTAACTGTTGGATGGACTGAGGGTTTGGATCCACGCCAGTCCTTTCGGAATAAGGTTGGAAACCCCTGTTCTGTGGAGAGTCCAGCAAACGGAGGATGCATGATAGTCCAGAACAGAGAGATTCACACTCGGGTACTTTGCGGAGATCCAACAGTTGGCATCAGTACTGCCCCCAAGTGGACACACATTGCTGTTGCAGGGTTGTTTAATATTGTGAGCTTGTGGATCCCAGCTGCACATGATCACACAAGACATTTTCTGTCTTCCTGTGCCCACAGGAAGTCCCTTCCAGTTCTACGTGGATTACGTCAGCAGCGGTCACGTGACCGCGTTCGGCCCCGGGCTCACCCACGGGACGGTCGGCAAGCCCGCCGTTTTCACCGTCGACACCAAAGAGGCAGGAGAAGGTAGAGTGGCTTCTCATTGAGGGCTTTGTCCTTCACTGCGACCTTGATTATTGTTCAGTGATTCCTGCTCGAACTCGTTGTCGTACATTTCTGATGCTATCAAGTAAATTCAAGCTGTCTGAGGAGTTGGGCCAGGTCTGCAGCCATTGACCGTCACTGAGATGACATGAGATCATATCAGGGTTTATTAATGTGGAGTTTTTAGGATTTTAACTGTGCATTTTACATAAAACTCAGGCCTAAACCTTATCGGAAGCTTCCCTAGGGCATCGTGATCACAGGCTGTGTTAGTGCTTGATTGTCCTTCATTACTGTACAGTTCTACAAACTATTACCAATATGTGCTGGGAAGGCAGCCTTTAGCTTAGTGCTTAAAGTCTAACTGATGCTGCAGTTCAGTTCACTTAAATTATATTTGTATAGCACTTTTCACAGGACTATCATAAAGAAGCTTTACAGAGCAAAAAGAGCTGTGCCTTGCTTCATCTTCAAAGTGGCAAATGAGGAAAACTTAGTTGGGAGAAAAATCCTCGAACAGCGGTTGGAGAACTCCTCAATGGGAAGGAATCTGAGGAGGAGCCCGGCTATAGTGGGGGAGCCCCTCCTCCGATAACATATAAAACCAATTAATAAAGCCCATTAAAATAGTCACGTCTCTATTATACGCTGCCAAAGTGAGTCTGGTGATGAAATATCTTCTTTGATTTGTGACCTTCGCTGGGCCAGGTGGCTTGGCTCTGGCGATCGAGGGCCCGTCGAAGGCCGACATCAGCTGTGTGGATAACGAGGACGGCACCTGCACAGTGTCCTACCTGCCCGTCACACCCGGGCCGTACAGCGTCATCGTCAAGTACAACGACCACCATGTGCCCGGCAGCCCCTTTCAGGCCCGAGTCACCGGTCAGTCCCGTGGAGCCTGGCCCTGTCCTGTGACTGAGGGCATATGCCTACATATAAACATACACATACATACATGGCCATCCTTGTACTTCCATCCTTGTATCCTCGTGAGGACATTCAGACGTTACCACCCTTGTGTGGTGTCTTTTTGGTCCCCATAAATAAAGCCTCCGTATTAATAAATCGGCTCATGCACACGCTCACACAGATATGTACGTGCTCATACACATGTATTTGCAAGCTCATACACCCATCGGCATGCACAGGCATGCATTCACATGCTCATACAAACGGGGACACATGTATGTGTGTTCACATGCAAATGACAGGATGGGACAAGTCACCACCGCACAAAATGACCATAATGTCCATGGCACAATGTCCTGAAGTCCTCCTGCTGTGCATTGCCTATGGAATCAATCTGTTGTGGTTTCTTGATTTCAGCTCTTTAATTCAGCTCTGTTTTATTGTCTTTAATGGTCAAGGTGTTGACTCAGCTGCCCTTCTCTATCTGTCTGTCTGTGTCTGTCTGTCTGTCTGTCTGTCTCTCTCTCTCTCTCTCAGGAGAGGAGGGCTCTGTGAAGAGGGCTGTAGGTTCTGCAGCAGACATCCCTCTGGACATCGGAGAGCTGGACCTGAGTCAGCTGACCGTGTCCCTGACCACGCCCTCTGGCCGCGAGGAACCCTGTGCCTTTAAGCTGCTGCGCAACGGTCGCATGGGTGCGATGCTTGTGTGCACACGCAAAAAACACACACGTGCACACTTGACATATACTTAGTATACACACATATACTTACCTACACACAGACGCACACGCAAAATACACGTATTCATGCCCACACACGTACACTCACGTGTGCACCTACAAATGATCGTCTCGCGCACACACACAAATCAACATAACCAATTTCAATATGAAACTAAAATTTTCATTGCATTGTATATATTTATATCGTTTCAGTTTGGAGTAAATACAATTTTGAGATTGTGACCCTTTATTTTAAATTTGATCTCTGGAGACCTCAATCTTCACATTTTATCTTTTCAGTATTGGCTTTGAAAAGGAATGCAAATCACACTCTCATGCAATTAGCAGGTCGTCAATGAATAACAAAAGGTCGCAAGTGACATTCCTGATGAAACCTGTTTTTCAGGTTTCATTAGGAATGTCACTTGCGACGACTTGTTATTCGTGGAACGATGTGATCAACTTGCGCAGCTGCAAGTGCCTGGCCAACCAGTAGTGGCCGCTAAAGAGCGATGAGACTGACAAATGTAACCAGCTGTGAACCCGTATTATTCCTGGCGAGGTTCAGCCAATGGTTTTCTCCCCAGTGTGGACCACCAGCTGTAGCCACTTCATTTTGACAGTTGACCCTTCCTATCTTCTCCCCCCAGGGGTGTCCTTCGTTCCCCGGGAGGTCGGAGACCACCTAGTGAACATAAAGAAGAACGGGGTCCACATCCCGCGTAGCCCCATCACAGTCAACATCAGCCAATCAGAGTTCGGAGACGCCAGCCGCGTGAAGGTGTCGGGGCGGGGCCTAAGCGAGGGGCGCACAGGGGAGCATGCTGAGTTTGTCATCGACACGTCTGCTGCGGGTGAGAGCCAATGAGACTGGGGGGGCGGGGCTTCACAAGGCTTGTGAAAAAGATGTGTGTCAGGGATGGGAATCCCTCACGACCTGAGCTCTGGTCTGGCCTTGGAGCTGGAGTCTGTCTCTGGGTGCAGCGCTGTTCCTGCCCAGCGCTCCTACGGTACTGCGGGGGACTGACCTCCCCACAGCAGAGGGTAGCAAGTCTTAAGTGCTGGACTGTAAAAGTCCTGTCAGTTTTACCTCCTCCCATTAACTCTTGAATAAATCTTGGAATTTTCCACAGTAGGCTTGATTTAGTGCTGGATACCACGGAGTCATTGAGTATCTAAAGTGATAGATTCACTGTAGTTAAAAGAAACTGGTGAGCCTAGTTGGGCTGAACGGCCTGTTCTCGCCACTCATATCATGTTAAGTCATGTCAAGTCTTGTAAACCAGCTATTATCATTAGGTAGGTCAGTGGTCTGGCTGAAATTCAGTTGACAGGATCAAAATCCTGGTCCGAACTTTTGTCTGACCCTGGATTCAGTCTGAATGTATGATGGGGTAAGGTCCACAAACTTACTTGCGTGATTATGGAGGAACCTTCTTTTTCACCCCTTAAACTCAAACTTTTCTCAAAAGTTTTCCCTTATGTAAAATCAGTGTCCTACGATATGGGGAAAAAGTTTTTATGTATAAGTGTATCTGCTGGTTGCAGCGCTTCACTGAAGCTTCATCACACTTATACTGAGAGAAATATTCAAACCCAGGACGCCATGTTCATGGCCACAGCATCATGTCAATAGAACTTATCTAGATCTGCATCATTTTATGCACATTTCCCTGTAATTCAGCCGGACGTATTTGGGATCAGTGGAAACCTTGGGATCACGGCTAGAATTTTAAAAAGGGCCTGAAATTTCACGGGTTGAAAGTCAGCAGCTGCGTTTGGCAAACCTGTGAATTTCATGGGGGTAAGCAGTTGTGGTGGATTAAATGAGCTCTGTGGTCAGTATCTGCCGGTCTGTCCCTCTGCCCCAGGATACGGAGGCCTCGGTCTGTCCATCGAAGGCCCCAGTAAAGTGGACATCCACACTGAGGAGCAGGAGGACGGGGTGTGCAAGGTCATCTACTGCGCCACCAAGCCAGGAAATTACATCATCACTGTCAAGTTCGCTGACCAGCATGTTCCAGGTACCCCCCCCTCCCCACATCACACACTAGAGTTCCACTGCACCCCAAAACCTGCTGCGTAAAATCCTGGAGTCAAAGGCCTTCCCTTTTCCCTCCAGCCATGAGGGCAGCCAGTGGATTTCACTGATTAATTCTTCTTCTCGTCTGAGGGATTGAGCTGATAAGCCAATTCTGGTGATTTGAACAGTCGTTCTTAATTCTAGTCTGATGCTCTACCGTTAAAAAAGAGCACTGTTTGAAGAAAGCGTTCTATTTCAATGGTAATTAGTAGTCAAATTGTTATGATGGATGTAGAAAAATTTTCCTTTTGATACGCATTATGCAGATTGTAAACGTTTACATTGTAGCAAGTAGCAGCAAGCGATAATTTTAGCACGCTAGCACAATAAATTAACAATGTCCGATACCACATAGCGACATGCAGTGTGGGCACGAATCAAAAAGGCAATTTTGTTTTTATGAAGTTAGCCGAGTATTGAATTCTTCCATTTAATTTACCCGTCAGTCCACTTCGCTACGACAGGACCTGCCGTCTCATTCTCAGTGCCTGGCGATCCGCTGCTCCGAGAGAACCCTCTGCAGCTGCTGCAGTGTGGAGATCCAAATGACCAATTCGTTTATTTCTACTGAATTTCTGAACGGTCCAGTTTTCGTTAGGGTGCACTCGGAGTGAATATTTACGAAAGCGCCCAAAACTGGAGAACAGTCAATTCATGAACCCGGGTTTCACTTTCGTTACCCCCACCAAACACAGCTCAGGGTCCCAGGGCACCTCGAAACCGCCGCAGTGTTCTGAGTGTGTTTTGAGTTTTTTTTCTTTTAATTCCTCACAGGAAGTCCGTTCTCAGCCAAGGTCAGCGGCGAAGGCAGGACCACAGAGAGCATCACCAGACTGCGGAGCGCCGCTGCTGTGGCCACTGTTGGCAGCAAGTGTGACCTCAGCCTGAAGATCCCAGGTAGCACAGCGCCCCCAGCAGGATGGCTTTTTATTGCATCTGTCAAACACCAGGCTGTATTTTCTGACACAGAAGTACAATTATAAAGTACGGAGACTTTCATGATTGGAATCAAAACATCTGCACTTAGTACATGTTGCGGCTGTGATGGTCACTTGTGCTGCTCAGTGACGTGAAGTGTGAAATAATGCTGCTGCCATTGGTGGGTGTCGAGTCTCCTCTTTTATTTGATTGGTTACATGTTTGTCTCTGGGGTCTTTGGGCAACTCGAGCTGGACTTCATTATGTGCTTAAAAACATATTTTTGTACGTGAAGCAGTTGGATAGTTCAGCTGAGTAATTCTTTTTCTTTCACTTGTGATGGCAAGGCTCTGGTATCATTTGTGTCCTATGCAACTGTCCTGAATCCTGTCAGAAATCGACGTGGCCGACATGACTGCCCAGGTGACCGGACCTTCTGGCAAAGTCCACAAAGCAGAGATCATTGGCGGGGACGACCATGTGTATTGCATCCGATTCATTCCCACGGAGATGGGGGTGCACAGCGTCAGCGTGAAACACCGGGACGCGCACGTCCCCGGGAGTCCCTTCCAGTTCACGGTAGGGCCCCTGGGCGAGGGCGGGGCCCACAAGGTCCGAGCTGGAGGCCCCGGGCTGGAGAGGGCTGAGGCTGGGGTGCCAGGTAACTGTGTGTGTTTGTGTGAGAAATGGATGGGCAACTATGAGTGAGTTTGTGGGCTATATCAAGAGATATGACCCCTGACCCCTCTGCGGTTTACCCCTCTCACCCCAGCGGAGTTCAGTGTTTGGACCAGAGAGGCCGGGGCCGGGAGTCTGTCGATCTCGGTGGAAGGGCCTGGTAAAGCGGACATCGTCTTCGAGGAGCGAAAAGATGGGTCCAGCGGCGTGTCGTACATCGTGCAGGAACCAGGTGAGACCTACTCTTATCAGGTGACGCGGGAAGCCCTGGTTGTGCCGTTACAGGCAGCACAGACAATACAGTTTACATTAGCAGCAAGAAGTTAAGAGAGAAACTATCATGTGATGAAGGCCTGGGTCAAATACTTCCTCAATTTCAATGTAAAAAATGTCCTGAGCTCTGTGCTTATTGTCTATTGCATTGGAAAGATGAAAGAAACCTACAGGATCGTAGACTCCTGGAGGGGGGTTGAGCAGTCCAGTCGCAGAGCAGGAAAACCACAGCATGTTCTTTGTGGAATCTGTGGCCTTTTGATCCACCTGAGGATCTACTGAGAGCCGTTTGCCTGCGTGTGATAGATACGACTTCAGGGTGATGTTTGATAGCGCAAGGATGTTCCACTTTCTTGATGCATTTCCTGCATTACTTGTTTACTTCCTCTCTTGTATGAGGTTAATGAGCTAGAAAAAGGAGGCAAGAGGGTAAAAATTGGTGACTGAACTGCTCTGGATCTCTTGACCGACTGGATCTTTCCTGAGCAGAGAGCCTTGACATATTCCATCTCCCATCTGTACCCTCAGGAGACTATGAGGTGTCGGTCAAGTTTAACGACGAGCCCATCCCAGAGAGCCCCTTCCTGGTGCCTGTGGGCGTGAGCTCGGAGGACGCCCGCCGGCTCTCTGTCGCTAGCCTTCAGGTGAGCGGGGGGCACAAGTCTGTCCCACACAATAGGTGCAGTACCGCCATCTGTATCACGGCACAAGGCAGGGTGTGGTGCTCTGCATACCAGGTGGGTCAGGCTCTGAAACACTGGGCTCTTGAGACGTGGCAAAGAAAAGTTGCCCCTCTTTGTTTCAGGGAACTGAGGGCAGTTGGAACAGGGGAGGGAGTTCTGAGATTTAGCAGAATTGGATGGTTTCGTTGAGAGGTGTAAGCACCTGGGTCGGAATACAAAAGTTTATTCCAGCATTTTGTGCCTGTCGAGTGGATTTGCTGATTGGTAAAACTCCTCTGCGGGAAGGTAGAATGAATTGCTGGACTCAGCTTGCATAGTTGGTACCTGAAAGACTGTAAGGACATGAATTTTTGCTCTCGAGGATCTTCTCCATAGTAGGAGCGTGTAATGGTCATACATGTTGACTGAAACTGCCTAATGAAGGGGATGTTGAAGGGGCACTCACAGGGAACGGGGTGAGAATGAGTGTGGTTTGTTGGAGATGGGAAGGGGCTCGGTGGGAGTGGGGTGGGGTTTAATGTGGATGGGAGGGACCTGGTGAAGATTGGGTGGGATTTGCTGGAGGTGAGGTGAGGTTGGTGGGAATGAGGAGAGATTCGGTGGAAATGAGGTGGGGTTTTATGGCTATGGGGAGGGATTCGGTGAAGATAAGGTTGGATGAAGGGCAGAGCTTTGGATAGTGGAGGCATTTGTCACAGAGCTATTCCTCCATATAGGAGTCAGGCCTGAAGGTGAACCAGCCGGCCTCTTTCACAATCAGCCTGAACGGGGCTGAAGGTACCATAGATGCCAAAGTGCACAGCCCTTCTGGAGCCCTGGAGGACTGCAGTGTCACCCAAATCGATGAGGGTGAGTGGGGCAGTGGAGCATGGGTAATCAGAAATGGCTGAACATGAGCAACCACCTTCTGCTAATGTACTTAATAAACTAGTTGTTTACATTGGTTGCGTGAATATATGCTTGTTTGTTCACTGGTTAGACTGAACTTTAGATCTGTCGGTGTCGACTCAACTTAATTCCTAATCCTTTTGTCGTATCATTTGGCTCAAACAAAAGGTTACATTATTCTGGTTCGTCTGCTTGTTGGGCTGAACCTCAGCAATTGGGGTCAACGATGACTTTTCTACTCATGTTACAAAGGTGAGAGAGGAGCACACTGATGCTGTAAAGCCATGTTCTCACTTGGCACCAATCAAATTCCTGGAGCTAGTCCCTCTAGAACCCTGCCACACCAGAAACCTAATGCTAAACTACTGTTTCTTAACAGTTCCTGTTACAACCCAAAACGTAATAACTGCCAATAACGTTATAACTGCCAATAACGTAATAATTTGGGCCCATTTGAAACGTAATAAAGCCAATAGCGTAATAACCTGCCAATAACCTAATCACATTTCTCTACCAATAACGTAATAACATTTTGCCAATAACGTAATAAGGTATTACGTTATTGGCAGGTTATTGCGTTATTGGCCTTACACTAAAAAAAAGCTTTGATAATGTAATAACTATGCCAATAATGTAACAATTTGTGTTTTACTTTCTTTTATTTTTACATTCATGTTAGAAAATGTCTAAATATTGCCTCTTAAAAAGAGGGTTGACCAAATCTGCTGTCTGCCTACATTATTAGCCTACATTATTGGCTGGTTATTCGGAGGGATATGCAGCACAGATGACTTCAATATTTGCAATGTACTTTACTATTTTACTGTTCATATTTCTTCTCACCTCTGCCCAGTAATGTAGCAACACATAACAATGACAAAATATATTTTAATCTGTTATCCTCTGCATTTCCAGCATTTCCTACATATGAAATCAAATTGTCTTTCTACTAAGTTTTATCTAAAGTATTATAATAATGACAAACACATGCAGTATGCTCAATTTAAATTTCTTTAATGAAAAATTTTGAACTGCAAATTTGAAACATGAACTACAAAAATAGTTAAATAAAATGTCCCTTTTGTTTGTAACATTAAAAAAAAAACTACAGACTACCATTACTATTACTATTTGGGTCTAAATGCGTCGATCAGACTTTTCTTGCCTTAAGTAAAAAATTTGAAACCGGAGTGTCTCAGATTTCCTCCTTTCAATGTTTGATACACACAAAAACTGAAAGGGCTCTTGTGTTTCCTATGAAGAGTCGAGGGTCCTTGTAGCACTTCCGTTTCTTATTTTCTTTTCAGTGTGTTCTTTTTTTATTTTCAAGCAAAATTGTAAAATAGCCCCTGCTGGAAAACAACCCACTCAATTCTAATGAACCTATCCTCTTAATCCACTTCAAACTCAAATGTAAACTATATTTCTAAATCTACAGGAAATGTATTTTACAATATATCGCATTAAGATAACATTTGATGTTCAGATGTTGTCATGTGTCAATTAAATTTGGTAAACTGGTACAACCTGCGCAAAAGTGTATTGTTTCCATGCTGTCTTTCAGATCGGAACGATCGGACAAGGCAGCATGAGATTTCCCAGGCTATAACTAGACTGCATTCCCACAGAAAATGCTAAAAGTGCCGTGTGTGCTGAGTGTTAGCATATTTGGCATAAATAATCTACCCTGAGCTACTGTATATAGCACTGGAAACAGTCAATAACTTAACAGACAGTATAATTAACATTATTAGCATCTTTGTTAACCTACTTTTGTTGAGTAAGGCTAGATTCATAGTTAATCAGTTAACATTGTAACATAACTATCTTAAAAGTTCTAATTTGCATAGTTATCACGTCAGCTAACCTACTTCAGCTTTGTAACAATTAAAAAATATATTTAATTACATCACGTTAACATAATAAGCAATGTTACCATAATTAGTATTTTAGCATCATGGCTAATCTACGTTGTCACAACCCCTAGATGTCTGTTCCACCAGGGCATAAGAACAACATTAGGTAACTAAAACTGAATTCACATTTAGTTAGTCAACGATTTAGTATTATTAGCATGGTTAGCATACCTGTCAACCAACCTTAGCTAATGTTAACTTAAAACACTGTTTATTAGACTACTTAATATTATAATAATTTAAGCACAATTACCATTGTTACTAATTGCTGAAAATTATTTGCCTTGCTACCATTCTAAAAAAAAATGGAAGAAAAGAAGCCTTGGACTTCTTCACCTGTCCTCTTCTGCCTCTCTCCCGCACAGTCTGGCTGTGTTGAACAAGTCATCGCAACATCATCAGCCTGAACATTCCACCATTCATTTCAATGGGTCAGAATGTTGTAGAAAAAAAGACAATAATGGATAAACGACAAGAGGTGGGGTAAATCCATAGCATAGAAAGCATACTTAATAATCAGCCAATAGTGTAGTCTAATAATGTAAGCAGACAGTAGGTTGGGTCAATCATCTATACATTCTAACAGGAATGTAAGCAAAAGAATATTAAAAAAAATTCTTACATTATTGGCATAGTCATTATATTATCAAAGTTTTTTTTTTTTTTTTTTTTTAGTGTAAGGCCAATAACATAATAACCTGTCAATAATGTAATACCTTATTACGTTATTGGCAAAATGTTATTACGTTATTGGTAGAGAAATGTTATTACGTTATTGGCAGGATATTACGTTAGTGGCTTTATTACGTTTCAAATGGGCCCAAATTATTACTTTAGTGGCAATTATTACGTTATTGACATAGTTATTACACTAAAAAAAAGCTTTGATAATGTAAGGCCTATAACGTAATAACCTGCCAATAATGTAATACCTTATTACGTTATTGGCAAGATGTTATTATGTTATTGGTAGGGAAATGTTATTATGTTATTAGCTTTACTACGTTTCCAATGGGCCCAAATTATTGCGTTATTGGCAGTTATTACGTTTTGGGTTGTAACAGTTCCACTTAAATAAAGGCTGTATTTTCGGGCTGAAGTTGGGAGGCTTGACTGAATGTTCTCTGTTCTCTTCTGACCCCATGTGAGCCACAGTTTTAGAGCGTTTTCCCCTCCCTCTCCCAGATAAATACTCCATTCGCTTCCTCCCTCGAGAGAACGGGATCCACGTCATTGATGTGAAGTTCAACGGCTCCCACATACCCGGCAGCCCCTTCAAAATCCTTGTCGGCGATGCGCGCCAGGCCGGGGACCCGGGTTTGGTGTCTGCCTCTGGGGCGGGGCTTGAGGGGGGTACCACAGGTGTGTTGTGTGTGTGTGCGTGCGTGCGTGCGTGCGTGTGTGCGTGTGTGTGTGCGTGCGTGTGTGCGTGTATTTTTTTTAATTAATTAATTAATTTTTTTTATTTATTAATTTTTTTGGAGTGTGTGCCGATAGCACACATTTGTCAGTGCACTGACTCCTAATCGTAGTCCTGGGAGACTGTGGTGTTTACTTGGTTTTGTTCCAACCGCAGTTGCGATCTTGAGACGCTGTGACTATTTATCAAGCCGTGAATATACTTCAAGTTTTCAGGAAATATTTGCATTTTGGCTCATCCGTATTTGATGCCTACATTATTATCCAAATGGTTCATATCTGTGGCAGTAGATTCACCCTTTAATAACCATTTACCAGGCTACTGATTTGTTACTCTAGTAATTCCTTGCTATTTAAGTCATTCAGTGTGGCTTGGGAGAAAGAATAGCTTGCAAAAAATCCTCAGATTGCAACTGTGCTTTGAGCAGAGACCGGTGTACACAGGGCTGTTAGTGTGTATGGCCCAGGAGGGCAGACGCATCATACCGTGGTGAGTCCAGCTCTAAACCCCTGGTTTCCTCTCAGGCTCTCCGTCTGAGTTCATTATAAACACCACTGCGGCGGGGCGGGGCACCCTGGCTGTGACCATTGACGGGCCTTCTAAGGTGACCATGGATTGCCAGCAGTGTCCTGAGGGCTACAGGGTCACCTACACCCCCATGGCCCCCGGGAACTACCTGATCTCCATCAAATATGGCGGGCCGTACCACATCACTGGGAGCCCCTTTAAAGCGAAGATCACTGGTACGGCTGGTTGTTTTTAGTCCAAAACATTGAGCCCTGGTAGAAGAGCTCAAGCTCAGCTAAGATGTTTGGCTCTTTCAGGTTCTCGTTTGGTCAGCGGGCACAGTGTGCGCGAGACTACTTCAGTGCTGGTGGACACCGTAGTGCACAGTACCGTCACTAGCCAGCAGAGGTCAGCATGGCCGGGCTCTGATGCCAGCCAGGTCGTGGCCAAAGGGGTTGGCCTTTCAAAGGCCTTCACAGACCAGAAGAACAGCTTCAGTGTGGACTGTAGCAAAGCAGGTAATATACAGCAGGGGGCACTAAAGGTCCCTTAAACTTGTGTCCCCACTCATACTGGGGCTGTGTCCGAATTGATAAAAATTGAGTACTATCCACTAATTCCTGACCACTTTTCTTTAACCTTTGTGGAAAATGTCATACGGTGAAGGAAAGGTTAGGAACTTTCCGAGGCAAAAAAAAAAATTTCGGACACAGCCTTGGACTCTACTTAAAACCCTTGTGGCTTCAGGTCATAACTATGTGATGAAAATGTGTTTAACTGAATATCCAGATGTCCCAGTCTTTACTGGTAATTGAAAGGCACTTAATTCAAGAACAACAGTAAAAACTATTCTCTTCAAATGCTTAACGCTGTCCTGTACATGTGGTACGCAATAGGTGGAAAAGCCAGTTTCACAAACTGAAACTGAAAGTTCACTTCTGTATTTGGTTCCAATGACCTAGATCTTCTAATTGCCATATTTCTGCAGCAAGGACTGTGGTTCCCAAAGCTGGTCCTGGCGCCCTCTATGCATGCTGGTTTTTATTGCAACCGCCACTGCAATTGTAGGGATACTAACAAGCAGATATTTACTCATAAGGTGCATTTTATGCAGCTGTTTAACAGCTTAAGCCAAATTTTGCCTAAAACATCCATGTGTGCCATGTCGAAAAACAGCCCTGCGAATATGTTGTTTGTTTTTTTTTCCATTGCAAACTATTTCAGGTGACATTTAAAATGGATCAAATTAGACACTGAAAAATCAGTAGGATACAAATTGGGTTGCTCAACAGAAGGGTTTGGAGTTCTATCAAAATAATTTGCATAAACTTAATAACATAGTCAAACCGTTTTGTTTCATGTTTATCATTTTACTTGCTTTATAAATTTATAGTTTTTCTGACATGTCCACATTTTCACCTGTTAGAAACCTTTTGTTTACTTTGGTTTATTTTCACCCTCTCTTATGCTGTTATCTCTAATATATCACAAGGTTGATATGGAGCTTTCATTCACCTCCGCCAAGGAGGTGTATGTTTCTGCCGGCATTTATCTGTTTGCCTGTCTGTCTGTTTGCAGGATACCTCAAAAACAACCAAATAGATTTTAACCAAACTTTGCAGGATCTTAGAGTAGCACAAGAGGAACCAAGTGATTAAATTTTGGCTTATCTAGGCCAAAGTACTGCTGAGATGTAGGCCAAAGTTGAAATCCAGCTATGCTGGCAGAGATTTGAAGTCTCTCCAATAGGCCGGATTTCCAATTGGCGTGCTTTTGGGTTTTGCTGCCACCTGGCGGTGGAATGCAACAATACACTACATCACCTGACGAAAATAACTAATGCAGAGTTACCTTGGCGTGGCGGAGGCGCTGCGCGGAGTGCTCTTTCTCTTCATGGCATATATATCTGTGGCTTAAATCGTGGCTTAACTTACATTTGGAACATAATTGCTCCAAATGAAGATAAATCAACAGCTAGTCACAATCCTCTGACTGCGATTGTGATTTGACCAAAAACCAGCTCACACAGAGCGGCCTGAGGTCAGAGTTTGGGAACCACTGACGGAGGAGGTAGAACTAATTTTAATCAGCCTGCAGACCAAAGCAGGACTTCAGCTTTCTGACCCTTGGACTTTCCACCTTTGGGAGTCTCTACGGCCAGCCCAGCACTGAGAGTCATATCTGTATAACCAGGGTGTACTTTGCTTTTATCTTAGAGTATCAGTGTTAAGCAAACAATTGTTTAGCACAAGTCCTCACCTCATTGTGAATGTTCCGGTCTCCAAAAAGGGTAAATTCCATTGGTTTCAACTTATCCTACACCAGTGGTTCTCAAATTCGGTCCTGGCGCCCCCCCCGGTGTATGCTGGTTTTTGTTCCAGCCACAACTGCAATTATAGGATTTTAAAAAGCTGTTACTTTGTCTTAATTAGCAGCATTCCATGTTTAGAGTAGTTTTTTACCATCTTAATTCACATTTGGATGGACATATTCATTCTGCTATGAAGATTAAGAACCCTTGAACACATTGTGCTTAATTTTCAATATTGCTAGGATTTTCAGGTAAAAACATTTTGAAACAGATCAAATTAGACTCTGAGAAAATCAGAAAGCTCCAAATTAGGTTTCTGAATACAGGTGTTTTGAGTTTTTCCCAAATAACCTGCCTGAACCAAATAAAATCAACATAAAACACAATGAGGTGTGACTCCATTGTTTGCTAAGTAAATTGTTGGTTTTTGCCACCATGTGTCAAGAGTTTCACCAATGAGGAACCTCTTGATTATTTATGTTGATTAAATGTTTGGTTAAATGTTTTCCCTCTGCCGATATTTACAATATATCTCAATGTGGATGTTTGCATAAATGCACCTAATTAAAAAAATTCAACAGCTTGTTAAAATCCTAAGATTGCAATTGTGGTTGGAACAAAAACCAGCATACACAGGGTGGCGCCAGGACCGAATTTGAGAACCACTGCCCTACACACAGTTTACCGCTGTGCCATGGCATTTATCAGCGAGAATCCGCCCGTGAATGTCTGTCGTATTGGTCCTGATATAATGCAGGTAAACTGAAATGACTGCCCACTCCCCTCCCCTCTTCCTGTTTTCAGGGCGGGGCATGCTCTTAGTGGGCGTGGAGGGGCCGTCAGTGCCCTGTGAGGAGGTGGTGGTCACGCACCTGGGGGACCGGCTGTACAGCATCACCTACCAGCTGAAGACGAAGGGCCAGTACACACTGGTGGTGAAGTGGGGCGACAACCATATTCCAGGGAGCCCCTTCCACGTCACTGTGTGACCATTCCCACAACCAAACCACACCACACCCCGACCCGCAATGCGCTTACAAGACCCCACCTGTATTATCCCGTGATTCCAGCTATGGAATCTAGCTAATGCCAGATCAGTGATGTGTAATGCAGTCTGATGCGGGCCGGTTGTGCACCAGCGCAGGTATTTGCACTGACACCGGATCCAGCCAGATCAACAAACCAATCAGTCAGTAGTGAACGTCAGTCCCGACATCGGGCGTCTTGGTCATTGGTCAAAGGAGGGACCTGAACCCAAATCAGTGCTTTTCAGAAACAGAAATTTCTGCACTGAACCTTCCATGTTCCTCACCTCTCTCTATCATCTCTCTTCCACCACCCGTAGTTACCTCTCTCCTTCTTTCATTTCACTCACGAGAGAGGGAGAGAGAGATGGAGAGAGAGAGAGAGAGGGGGAGAGAGAACTGGGAGGCGTTTTCTGTGACATTCGAACTGCACCGTCTGAAACTTAAGTTTCCTCAGTTATTAAAAAAAAAAAACTTTACACCCTGAGGCCTCTGAAATAAATTTTCAAATGCTTAAAAATGTAAATATCTTGAGCTTTTGGAAACCCATCATGCGGCATCATAGGTTTTCAAAAGCTTTGATTTTATTTCATCATATCAGCGAGAAGCTAATGCTGCGTTTAGCGCTTTAAGGGTTAAGAAATGGTTAACACCACTATTTAAGCCAAGGGGACTTACTAACACGCTATTATAGGTTTTGATGCACTGCTTGATTTCTGCCCGAAGTTAGGATAATATGTCACATTTTTCCAAGCATGAATTCTGCGAGCAGAGGCTGTGAGGTGAGATAGTTATGCACTTTCGTCCATCAAACTGTGATTTTTAGGCAAATATTCACAATGTTCCTGTGCCTATGAGAGATTCACATTTAGGTCCTACACTCATAACTACTGTTTAATTCGACACTTAGATGAGGAAGGGACAATCTTGTGCAAATTGTTAAATCATCGCAATTGACTGAGGAAGGTGTAGCATGATTCTCATATGAGTAAGATTGTTAAATTATGATGGGTTTCATTCAGTCAGTTTGGGGTTTTTAGAATTCCTTTTTTGTGGGAATAGATGTCACCTCCTCCTCTTCAGCTTGTCCTTTTGACCGTAATTAAACTATTACACTAAAATAAAAATGGAAATGAATGTTTTATGAGATTGATTCTTTAACTGCTAAACCACTGCAGTGTTTGTGCACAATAATAAAACTGTCTAAATTAATACCAGTTGTTGCAAAATGTTTTTCTTTTGTCTTTTTTTTTCTTTCCACATCCCTCCATTTGCTCTCGGGTCCAGGTCAACCTTTTCCTGTGTTGACTGACTTTGACTTTTGCCTTCGTGTACTTTCAGCTTCAGTAGGAGACAGATCTTACAAACAGCTAGAGCCCATTGAGCATCTTAGGCTGGTATAAGCAGTCATTCTCACCAAGGATACACTATGGCTACCATAAAGAGACAGAATTTTTGTAATCTTTATATCCGTAAACATTCGCCAGTCTGGCATTACTCATTGTGATAATATATTCTAGAGACTAATTTGGTGTACTAATTAAAGAAAAATAAATTGCATTCAAGTCAACGAAAGAATCCGTAATTTCCATATTGTAGCCATCACATCTACCAAAGGAGCTCCAACAAATTTGCTGAGTAAGTTTTGAATGCTTATTTTCATACCCACCCTTCAGGTGTTTGCAGGCTGTACCAGAACACAGGCTAATTTAACTACATTTGATCAATTCGATGACAACTGTCGAGTGGAGTAGCTTAAGTCGGTAAACAGAGCGCTCTGTTTGCTCAATGCAGGCAGCTAACGCCCAAACACTACTCATTCCACTCTGGGGAAAAAAAAACATTGATTTCCCCATATTTGGTTGCTGCCAAATTGTCAACCCCACCCATATACTACACGAAGCCTGTGACCCCACCCTGCGTGCAGCCAACGGCAGGCGGCGCACCCGTGTGTACTCTGCTTCAGCCACGCCCTTACGGCGCGCCCTGGGACCTGTATTTGGTCACGTGGTTACTGCTAAATAAGGAAGTAAATCTTAAGTAAAAAAAAACATCAGACGTTGCCGCATTTAAAACCAGGTTATTTAAACACACCAGCAAAAGCATCTCATTGGGAATTTCTAGGTTCTCTTGAAAAATCATACAAACCAGAATATAGCGACATTCCGCTCGGGAGGTGTAAGGACTCGCCGGAGCTGACGCTGTTTAGCTTAGCCGAGCGCGCAGGCTGCCGCCGTTCGCTGCTCACGTCTCCCCTGGGACCGAACCGAAAGGGGTTGGTCCAAATAAAGGGATCAGATCGGTGAGGTGTCTGCCAAGAACCGGAACCGCCAAAACTGCCGAGGCCCCATTTCAAAACGTATCCGCTCATTTGTAAACTTCAGCCGAAGGTAAGTGACGTCTCGCCAGCGTTAGCTTCTCTGGAAATAAACTTCCATCTTGTTACTGCCTTCGCAAACTTTAACTAAACTTAGCTGGACGGCTACAGCCCGCTAACGTTCACAGACACGGTACATGAGGCGCGTTCCGCTCACCAGCGACAGCGTCACCTGCACACGGAGACTCGTAAATTGCTAATTGGGGGGCCAGTTGGTTTCTCTCGTCCCAAACGCTGATGACTGACACGTAACATTTGATGTTTGGTGAAGTTTTCTGAAGTCAGCGAGCTGGCTGCTCACACTGCGCCCCATTCTGGACTCTCCATCGTGCGCCAGAAACGCCCGCCTCAGCGGCTTAAAGCTGCTTTCACACCGAACGCGAAACTAATTTTTCGCAAGACGGATTACTTTCAAAGTCAACGCGAAGAATTTAATCTGTCGTGTGAAAAATTCGCTTCGCGTCCGGTGTGAAGGCTGCTTAAGAGTTGGCTTAAGTAACTCGCCCACCTGAACCGTCGCTAACATCTGCTAGCCTCTCTCAGCCGCCTGAGCAGCGGTGTTATGGCGAGGACTTGAGCACCGGGTATCGTCACGGGTTTATTCTGCTTTTACCGGTAGATTTTCGTTAAATTTATTGTTTGGATGGTAAGTTTCCGTGCCGGAAAGACCAGTGTGGACCAGCACCAAAACTCAACATATCCTGGTCATGCCCAGCCGCTTGAATAACATCCGACAGGAGAAACAATAACTTGTTTCCTTTTGTTTTATTATCGAAGGACGAGTGGAAGGTTTGGAAGAAAGTCGGATTAATTACGGACAGTGACGACAGTGTCACCCACTGCTTTTTCTGACCGCGACCAGCAGACCAGCATGTGCTGTGTTCTTGTGCTGGTCCTTACTGGTTTTTCAGCCGGGTTGTTGGTTGATCCCGTAAAGTCCCTGTTCATGTGAATCGATGTTCTTGGGATTTGACTCCCCTGCAGCTGGCCACAAGACGACAATCACTGTCATTTACATGGCCCCTCCCATAGGTGGCCAGGTTAAGCAATGATCATGTCTGTGTGTGTGTGTGCGTGTGTGTCTGTCATTCTGTCTGTCAGCCCGTGGCTGGGGCCAGGTCTGCTATCTCTGATTGCCTTGTTAAGTAAATGTGTTTTAAAAATAATGATAAATGGCTGGCTGATCCTCCAGCAGCAAACTGCATAGCTGGTCTTGACGAGATCACCTGACTGCGAAAGTAATACTACCAGTTATGCTTAATTGTCAATTTATAATGACACATTGTCAACCCGAATAGCGAGCCAAATCTGGTTGTAATTAACATTATGACCATATATAGATTAAGATAACTTTTGCACACTAATTGCAATTATAATATGGTCATTTGGCACTGAGTTTTGTTGCGTGTGTGCGAGGCCAAGTCAGTATAGTCGCTTTTGTATGAAGGTACATTTGTGTCTTTATTATTCAATCAAAAAAAAAGTTGCTTCAACCAAAAAACATATTTTCAATCATAAAAAACCTTTTCAATCAAAGAAAAAAAGTGTTTGAATGCAAAAATAAAATTGAGATCCAAAAAATTGCATTTGAACACTGTTTCTTTGATTGAAAAGGTTTTTATTTTGACTGAGGTGAGTTATTATTTGATTGAAAATATTTTTTTTTGGTTGAAGCAACTTTTTTTTTTTTTTTTTGGGTCTATGTTATGGATAGGACGTTTGTGTCTTTATTATTCAATCCCAAAAAATATCACTTCAATCAAAAAATATGTTTTCAATTAAAGAAAGAAAGTCTTCAAATGAATTTTTTTGGGTCTCAATTTTATTTTTGCATTCAAACACTTTTTTTTCGATTGAAGTGAAAAAAGTTTTGAAGTCAGTTTTTCTGGCAGTGGGCGGATGCTCCCCATTGGTCAGACATGTTTGAGTAACAAGTGTCTACACCAATGACGTTTGAAGTAGGAATCTCTTTCTAAAACCAGCAAGTCGCAGTTTGCAATGTACAGTTATGCGGTGAAAATCTTCCGTCCTTTCAATATGCACAGACTTTCTAAAAACAGCGGCGGATGGAAAAGCGCACAACTGTTAGTTGTAATAATAATGCATCAATTTTATACAGCGCTTTTCTGCTTACTAGGCACTCAAAGATGCTTTACAAGGATACATTATTCATTCACTCACACATTCACGCTCTGATGGTAGTAAACTACGTTTTTGTAGCCACAGCTGCCCAGGGGAAGACTGACGGAAGCGTGGCTGCCAGTATGCGCCTACGGCCCTTCCGACCACCACCAAACATTCACACACAGCCATACAGTGTTCATATATTGCATGTTTTGTGGGTGGGGGAAACCGGAGTACCCGGAGAAAACCCACGCGAACACGGGGAGAACATGCAAGCTCCACACAGAAAGGCCCCAGGCCGAATTCGAACCCACAATCTTCTTGCTGTGAGGCAGGAGTGCTAACCACTGTGCCACCGTGCCGCCCAATTAGGTAATTAGTTGTAATTACCGATACATTACTGATGTTTGAATGTAGCTTCATTCGTACGAAGCTTCATTCGTAGTTTAAACTCCAAACCCGTGGGCGACACATACACATAGAGCCCACTTGAATGTGAAGTCTCCAACCGCGTTAATTAGGAAGCCTCATATCACGGCGGGGTCGGCGCTTAGGCTTCCCACCGAGAGCAGCTTCTCTCGGATAGTCCCCTTGAAATTCGTATATCCAGTGAGGTGCCGTCGGAGGTCAGTTAGGGGAGGCAGAATCCTCACCATTAAACAAACGATAACTCGATTACTCTGCTTGATTATTAATCTGAGGATTGATTAACTAATTTACAAGACTAAACGGCGGAATGGCGTGCCTGTTCCATCCACGACATTATTGCTCAGTGCATTGAACTTAAAATGCTCACGAGACAGCAAGTTTGTTCATATTTGCTTAGACGAAGCTAACCCAGTGTCATTAACAAATATTAAAACCTTTCTTATGCGGAGTTCAATGTGTGGTCAATATGTTTACGGTAATATTTCCCCCCTTAAACACATACTTTTTAATGCCGTTTTTTTAAAATAGGGAGTTTATTTTCAGTCTTTCATCTTCCGATAAACAAAAGATCAAAACAATATACGCAATTACCGAGAGATTTGAGGTTTTTCCCTAATTAATTATTAAGAGTTACGTCCTTGCAGTCTCGAATCGAAGCATAAAGGTAAATCAGTCATTTTGTCTCTATCACCTCTTTATCATCACAGGCTTAATTGACCAGAAAAAAGGTCAAATGGACTGATTGACAATCAGAGTTAGTACGTGGACACTGGTTGACAAAATCCAGCGATAAAAAAGGAGAAGTCAACGCCTACCCTGACCGCACGTCCCATATGTCTGAAGTGGTTAGATATGAAATGTAATTTGTTTGTGGTACATCTAATGCAGTGGGTCTCAACAAAGGGGTAGCAACCCCCCTCCTGGAATAATTATTACCTTTTTTAGATTACATCACCTGCAATCATATAATTTGTCTTAAAATGGATTTTATTGAGGGTAATTATGGGTGTCAAAGTGTCCGCAGCATCAACAGCGGAGAAAAGTAAGGTGCCGGCGGGTGAAAAGGAGCCCCGAGCTAAGATACGGAAATATCGCCCTGACTTTCTGCAATATGGATTTACTTCTCTTTCCTTCTGCAGAGGAAATGGGTCTGCAGGTGCACGAAGTGAAAGTAGCTACAGGATTCCTCCAAGAAAATATGTGTTCGTCTTATTAAATAAATGCCCGCGGCGCGGATCCTCCTGCAGCAGAAATAATAGGCTACGTGCGTCTCTGCGCTTTTAAGTACGAGGCACAGCACCTTAACTTCATTGATTATTTAAATATCCAGACGTGCGACAGGATCGGTTGGGATCTAATGCTACAATGTTCTGTGTTTGCATAAACTGTTACACACAGTCCAGGTTAGGAGAAGCAGCCGTCCTCTTGATAAATTTATTTCTGAAGCTTAGCTCGGGGCTCCCATTCATTCCAGGAGGGGATCGCTTCCCCCTTGTTGAGACCCACTGCATTAGATGTACCACAAACAAATGACATTTTGTATCTAACTACTACAGACGTGTGATGTTCAGCGACGAATTTCAAAGGGACTATTCGAGAGAAGCTGCCCTCGGTGGAAAGCCTAAGCTCCAACCCCTGTACATTGCTAATTGTGACTTCCTGGTTTTAGAAAGAGATTCCTATTTCAAACGTCATTGGTGTAGACACTTGTTACTCAAACATGTCTGACCAATGGGGAGCATCCGCCCACTGTGAGAAAAACTGACTTCAAAACTTTTTTCACTTCAATCGAAAAAAAAAACGACTTCAAAACTTTTTTCGCTTCAATCAAAGAAAAAAAGTGTTTGAATGCAAAAATAAAATTGAGACCCAAAAAAATTCATTTGAACACTTCCTTTCTTTAACTGAAAACATATTTTTTAATTTAAGTGATATTTTTTGGGATTGAATAATAAAGACACAAACGTCCTATCCATAACATGGAACCAAAAAAAAAGTTGCTTCAACCAAAAAAAAATATTTTCAATCAAATAATATCTCACCTCAGTCAAAATAAAAACCTTTTCAATCAAAGAAACACAGTGTTCAAATGCAATTTTTTGGGTCTCAATTTTATTTTTGCATTCAAACACTTTTTGTCTTTGAAAAGGTTTTTTATGATTGAAAATGTTTTTTGGTTGAAACAACTTTTTTTTTTTGATTGAATAATTAAGACACAAATGCACCTTCATACTTATGCTCCACACGAACAAAACGAAACGAAAGCAGCTTGAATGTATGGGCGTGCGGGCACGTATGCGCTGAAGGGGAGATGGAATCGTGCCGTGCGCATGCGCTGTCATTTCTGGTTGTGGGATTCCGGGGATTTTAGACCTGTGATTTATTCAAAGACAAGTTAAATGGTAACAGAACCTGCAGTGTATTTGAGGGGAAAAATTTGTATATCCTGCAATCAGCAATCTCATTGGGACTCCGTTTATTCGCCATAATCCTGACTTGGAGATTTTCAAAAAAATCTATTGGCCTGTCTCTTTTTCGCTGTTGCTATTCCTGACAATGAGGTTTACGTTGAGGAAAAGTCCATCTGAATTTATGACAAAAGTTGCTGGGGTTTTCCAGAGCCTTTGCTGGGAATGACCAATCCAAGTCAGTGGTGACTTTGTGGTAATTCTGCATCCTCCATTCAAAGATGGGGAACTCTGCACTAACCGTAGTTGGTATTTAGGTCTCTGAAGTGTTCACTGCATCCATGGCTGCCTTGAGTAGCAAGTCCTCTCGAGAGATCAGCGACCTGCTGGACGAATACGGCATTAAGCACGGCCCAATTGTTGGTGAGTCCTTGACCCCCTTCCCTTCCCCCCCGTGTGCGAGAGACAAGTGAAGAGTAGAGCTCGATTCACATCAGCACCCCTCATTAACTGTCTGCATTCGCAGTAGACAATAAGTTGACTTCTATAATTTGAAAATAATATGAGAAAGGGAGACCTCTATAATGACGAATTACTGAATTTGTCCGCTGCGACGAAGTGGCACCACAAAGGTCAAGAGGTCATTGTGCAATTCATGCATTTTTAAAAAATATTTTTAGGTTCCCAAATGTGTCACTAGGTGCACAGCCAATAAGCCATTACAAACCATTTAAAGTCTTTCCCTTTCTGACATGGCAAGGAAGAGGGATCACCCCGAATAATTAAGTCCTCGTTGCCTCTGGATAGTCACTTCCCCCTGTGATGTCACAAGGGAACAAATTTGGAAATTGCTTGTAATAGCTAATCAGCTGTGCACATGGGGACCTTTAATCATGCCCCTTTTTCCCCAGTATGTCACTGAAACCCATGGAGAGTAGAGTTTCTGTTGGCCACACAGCCTGTTATGTCGCTGTGCTTCCTCCGTGGTTGCTTTATCGTGACGCTCCCATGGTTTCGCCGCACAGATTCCACCCGCGGTCTCTATGAGAAGAAGCTGAAGGAGGCCATGGCGAAACGGATGCCGGCAAAGCCCTCATCGGACAAGACCTACTACAGAGAGGAGAGTGAGTCCCGCCGACCCCTTGCTGCATATACACACACTTTTCGTGGAAGCCATAAGTATTTGGACAGAGACCCCAGCGGGACTGCGACTCCTATGTGGATGTGAATATCTGCTGATTACAGCCGACCCTCTGTGACTTCCAGTGTTGGTTTCAGGTCCAGCCTGCTGAAGCAGAGCGTCAATAAACAAACATGGTGTCCCCTGTCCAAATATTTATGGCCGTCCCCACATGTGAAGGGTGCCTAAACTGCAGTTTCCACGCAGGTTTTTTTTTTTTTTTTTTAAACCAGTTAATTAAAATTAAAGTTTACAATTTAGGTTGAATCAGGGATGAACTACAGTAGTTTCAAGCTGACTGTAAGCTTTAAAATTGGTGGAAGAACGTTTGGGCTTACTATAGGCGGTAAGATGAATTATGCTAGAAACTGTATACATTTGGGAAAGCTACAATGGAAAGCAAACTGTTGTAAAATGCTTACCTTGGCTGACAGCTAACAGTATGTCATGTGTTTTGTATACAATATTTTATTTTCTTTTTTCTTTTTCTAAGGGGAGGAAGTAACTTATGTTCACCGCCGTGTCCCTGTGAGTAATGAGTCCTTTCTGTCGCGTCCCTGTGAGTAATGAGTCCTTTTTGTCGTGTCCCTGTGAGTAATGAGTCCTTTCTGTCGTGTCCCTGTGAGTAATGAGTCCGTTCTGTCGTGTCCCTGTGAGTAATGAGTCCTTTCTGTCGCGTCCCTGTGAGTAATGAGTCCTTTCTGTCGCATCCCTGTGAGTAATGAGTCCTTTCTGTCGCATCCCTGTGAGTAATGAGTCCTTTCTGTCGTGTCCCTGTGAGTAATGGGTCGTTTCTGTCGTGTCCCTGTGAGTAATGAGTCCTTTCTGTCGTGTCCCTGTGAGTAATGAGTCCTTTCTGTCGTGTCCCTGTGAGTAATGAGTCCTTTCTGTCGTGTCCCTGTGAGTCCTTTCTGTCGTGTCCCTGTGAGTCCTTTCTGTCGTGTCCCTGTGAGTTATGAGTCCTTTCTGTCGTGTCCCTGTGAGTCCTTTCTGTCGTGTCCCTGCGAGTCCTTTCTGTCGTGTCCCTGGGAGTAATGAGTCCTTTCTGTCGTGTCCCTGTGAGTCCTTTCTGTCGTGTCCCTGTGAGTTATGAGTCCTTTCTGTCGTGTCCCTGTGAGTCCTTTCTGTCGTGTCCCTGCGAGTCCTTTCTGTCGTGTCCCTGGGAGTAATGAGTCCTTTCTGTCGTGTCCCTGTGAGTCCTTTCTGTCGTGTCCCTGTGAGTAATGAGTCCTTTCTGTCGTGTCCCTGTGAGTCCTTTCTGTCGTGTCCCTGTGAGTAATGAGTCCTGTCTGTCGTGTCCCTGTGAGTCCTTTCTGTCGTGTCCCTGTGAGTCCTTTCTGTCGTGCCCCTGTGAGTCCTTTCTGTCGTGCCCCTGTGAGTCCTTTCTGTCGTGTCCCTGTGAGTCCTTTCTGTCGTGTCCCTGTGAGTCCTTTCTGTCGTGTCCCTGTGAGTAATGAGTCCTTTCTGTCGTGTCCCTGTGAGTCCTTTCTGTCGTGTCCGTGTGAGTCCTTTCTGTCGTGTCCCTGGAAGTAATGAGTCCATTCTTTCGTGTCCCTTGAAGTAATGACTCCTTTCTGTCGTGTCCCTGGAAGTAATGAGTCCTTTCTGTCGTGTCCCTGGAAGTAATGACTCCTTTCTGTCGAGTCCCTGGAAGTAATGAGTCCTGTCTGTCGAGTCCCTGGAAGTAATGAGTCCTGTCTGTCGTGTCCCTGGAAGTAATGAGTCCTTTCTGTCGTGTCCCTGGAAGTAATGAGTCCTTTCTGTCGTGTCCCTGGAAGTAATGAGTCCTTTCTGTCGTGTCCCTTGAAGTAATGAGTCCTTTCTGTCGTGTCCCTGGAAGTAATGAGTCCTGTCTGTCGTGTCCCTTGAAGTAATGAGTCCTTTCTGTCGTGTCTCCTGAAAGTAATGAGTCCTGTCTGTCGTGTCCCTGGAAGTAATGAGTCCTTTCTGTCGTGTCCCTTGAAGTAATGAGTCCTTTCTGTCGTGTCCCCTGGAAGTAATGAGTCCTTTCTGTCGTGTCCCTGGAAGTAATGAGTCCTGTCTGTCGTGTCCCTGGAAGTAATGAGTCCTTTCTGTCGTGTCCCTGGAAGTAATGAGTCCTGTCTGTCGTGTCCCTGTGAGTAATGAGTCCTTTCTGTCGTGTCCCTGGAAGTAATGAGTCCTTTCTGTCGTGTCCCTTGAAGTAATGAGTCCTGTCTGTCGTGTCCCTGGAAGTAATGAGTCCTGTCTGTCGTGTCCCTGGAAGTAATGAGTCCTTTCTGTCGTGTCCCTGGAAGTAATGAGTCCTTTCTGTCGTGTCCCTGGAAGTAATGAGTCCTTTCTGTCGTGTCCCCTGGAAGTAATGAGTCCATTCTGTTGTGTTCTGTCTTTGGCTGGGGGGTTATGTGGGTAATGAAATTTCTGCCGTCCTCTCAATGGCAGTGTTTCTAATGCCAACACTTTCTCTGCTTCTCACATTTCAGCTGAGAAGCGAGGGATACGCTGATGGGTACGTTTCCTTCGACCGTTCGTTTGACCTCTGAGCCGCCTGCAGTGAGGCTGTAATATTGGGTTTACATTGTGTTAACGTTGTGCTGCTGTTTTTTCTTCCAGTGGGAGATCCTACCTGAGTTCAGCTGAATATGGTGAATCGACTGACTTCAGGGATTTGGCCAGCAACAGAGAGCCGGCTAGCTATAGGGATTCAGGTAGCTATAGGGATTCAGGTAGCTACAGGGATTTGGGTAGTTACAGGGATTCACCTAGCTACAAAGATTCGGGTACCTACAGGGAGCCGGCTGACCATGGGGATTCAACAGGTTACAGGGAGCGGGCTGGCAACGCTAATATAGAATACGTGGAGGAAGATGCCCCCAGGAGGCTAATGAGCTATACTCAGCCTGCTAGCTACAGAGAACCAGCTAGCTACAGGGAGCCAGAAGACGACAGCCGGTATCAGTAAGTGTCTATGGTTTGTGCTTTCAATAAATTATGTGCAGCTGGGAACTTAAAGCCCTTGCATTTTTACACTTTGACTGTTTTGCATATATTTGCGCTGTTGACTTTTAGTTTAGTTTGAGATGCTTTCTCTGGATAATGACAGAGGCAAGCTATTTTGGGATTTGAACCTGCAGTCACCTGGTTCCAACCCAGATGACTGCACTCTCTGCTGGGTCAGGGGCTGGCTGTGAGGTGACGTGTTGTGATGGTTGTCCAGGCCCTGGCGGTTTGTGTTCATCCGCACCCCTCTCCCGCAGACCCAACCCGTACCGGTCCGTGGCGTCTCAGCGCTATGTTTCGCAGTCAAAGTCCTCCCCTGCCTCAAGGTCCGCCAGTTCTGCTGCCACCAAGAAGGAAGGTGACGACTCCAGCGCTGGTCGCCTGATCCCGCTCTGGCTGCAGTTCCTGGTGTTCCTGCTGGTGGCCGCGTTCCTGTACTATGTGTTCACCAGCATGGAGGCGCCAGTGAGCAACCCCTTCAAACAAGTCGAAGGTTGAGCTTTCTGCCGTCTTTTGTTTCTTTCACATTTATAAAATGATTTTTTTTTTTTTTTTGAGAACACTCAATGCGGACACTTTTTCCTCTGGAGCCAGTGTTCTCGTTTTATGGCAAGTCTTTTCCATTGTAAGATTTTGAACAGGTACAGGATGGGCAATCAAAGCGCCCAGTGCCTGCGCAGCTTTGTAATGGCCATGTGGCCACATTAACTTTTACGGCCTTTGTGTATTTTATCTAGCGGTTTTATTCTGACATTGTTACCTTTATTGTCCCTCTACTCATGGCGGAGATTGGATTTATGCCCTGCCTTGTGGAACATGGTGTAATATGTTCATAGCGCTGTGCTGGTGGTACTCGGCTAATGCTAAATGTAAGCAGTAATTAGTATCAAACACTTATCAGCTGTACTTATCTTTGCTTGTTAATGGAATTTCTTACACCACTGTCAGCCCGAGTTGTGTTTTAATCTGATCGCCGTCCTGCTACAAACCTGGATCAGTCTCTCTGAATGTAGACGAGTTACAGAAATGGGGCCTCTATCTCCGGGGCTGATCTAGCGACAGTGTTTACTCTTTAACTACTTGCTGAATCCTAACCCCCAATTTGCACCAGATGCATGTTTGGTCCGTCTGTGGTCCGCCTCGGGAGTGGATCGGATCGGTTTCACTTTAGTCAATGTGTGTGTTGACGCCAGATCCGCTGCATTACATTCCACGTCCGTCCCAGCTCCGGCAAACCGCAGCCGTGCGCAGCAGATTCGCAAGACTCCTATTTTTGCCGGATGCCGCAGCAGAAACGCAGCATGATAAATCAACACAACATTAAAACATAAGGTTAATTTTCTAAATCCGTGTTGGCGCCCGTTCGTATTGTGGGCTAGGACAGCAATCCAAGTAAGAAAATATGTAGGCTAATATTTATCGACAGAACACTTTCCAGAGAAATGACAAACCCAACACTACCAGGAAATTAAGAACATTTCTCAATAAAAGGGCTATTTATCCATGGCAGAAGCACAAAATCTCAAAAAATAAACAAGTCGAGGCAAGTCAACCGTTCCTCAAGCCCTTCGGTAAAGAACAAAGGCTGTTGCCTGTTTTTAGTTGCACTTCAATAACATGTATCAGTTATCCCGGGCAATCGCGTGTAATTTTGTCATTACCACGTGATCGCGTCAGACTCGCTCATTGGTCCCTCTTTTGCCGTCCGGACCTGGGGTGCAGTAAAAACGCAGCCAGTGGCTGCTGACGGATGACAGCGTGGATCCAACACACAGCAGGGCGGAGGCGGACCGAACACGCGTCTGGTGTAAATCCTGGTGTAAGGCTGAGTGCATAGTTGATGCAGAAATTAGATGCAGTCCGTTTGCCACACGCGTTACTGACTTTGCTTTCAAAACCGGCGTTTGTTACCCTGGTCCTGGAGTGCTAGCATCGTTTCTGGTTTTTGTTCCATCAAAGCTCGCAGCTGAAAAAATAACTAAGGCCATATAAAAAAATCCGTTGGTTAGCAAGCATCCTTTTCACTTTTTGGAGCAGGCGAGAGGTTATTATTTAATTACGATAACACTTTGAGGACCAAATAGTGCAACAAATCCAAATCACAAGTACATGTAGTGATATAAGGAATCAAATCAGCTGAATCCACACGTGTTGCAGTGAATGAAAGCTGAACAGATCGTCAGCTGCATGGGTAGGGATTCTGGGCATTTGTCTTACTTTCTTTTTGGTGCAGTTTTAACGGATTACTGACTTAATTTTTTATATGGCCTTACTAGATTGATTTTTACGAATTTGGTTCACATGAACGTAGTGTCCCATGAAATGAATATTAAAGTATTCGAGCTCCTGCACAGCCGGCTCAAGTGTAGCAAAAACTGAAATGTCACTGGCTCTTCAAGACCAGGTTTGCCGATAAAGCTTGGAACTGACATTTGAACAAGCTGGCGCTGTAAATTTAAATATTGTACGTTTTATTGAGTTCTCGTCTTTACAGAAATGATCGGCATGAGCCCCAACAGTTCAGCGGCTGCATGCTGTATACATGCCAGCATTTTGGCGCCGGCATCTTTGGCCGCTGGGTAGTTTCGACATTGTATGTATTTTGCTCCGAGCTTTATGGTTCTACCTTAGCCTTTTAGTTGTCATCTCAAAATGGATGGACAACCAATATATGTGTTCTTAGCATGGTTTTATTTAACCCCGCTGTTGATGTATAATTAGTAAGCATTAGCAATATTTATACATCTTCATCTAGTTTGCATGTATACGTCCCTTTCTGTTTGCCCATGTTGTATTTCTGTATTTGGGCCTCTGGGAATTCAGTGTTTCGGCTCTCATTTTACTCATTCGCTGCAATAACACTTCAGGGTCTTTCATCCCAGAATTCCAGTGCTCTACAAACAATCCCATCAAGACATGGGTATCTTTTAACCCTTAAATTTTCCACAGATAACTCTCGTTTTAAAAGCAATATCTGCGGTGAGGTTCGTAAGTATTTAGGTGTTGACCCAGTTTTATCGGGATATAATTGCTACCCATTTAATTCTCTGTGGATGTAAATGCTCTTAAAGCTGACAGGCTGGACTTGGATCAATGTTAACAGCCAAGCAGAGTGAACTATGTACAACCTCGTTTTAAAAAAAGTTGGGAGCCTGTGTAAAATGTAAATAAAAACAGAATGCCTCTAGAAATGGTTTTTATACGTAAAAACAGATGTCTCCCCCTTCCCCCATTTCACATTTTAGAGTAATGGTCTGCAAACGAGTCCCACCCTTCAATATGCCTAAGTCCAAAGTGTTGCCATGGAAACAGAAAAAATAAAATTCAAAAGCAGTTCAAACCCTCAAAAGGCACATCTACATGTTACGGAGAGACACTATATCAAATTCGGTGAGAATCGGTTGAACAGTTTCAGAGTTATGCTCCAGAAACAAATGGGAACGCCGACGCCAACGGGAATTCAGTCAAAAACAATATGCCCCCCCCCCAGGAATGGGGAGACATAATGACTTGCAATTCATTTGAACTAAATTTCATTGACAGTTGTACAAATGTTGAAACAGAAACGGTTTTGCGAAAAATCTGATTCTAAATTTGATCCCATTTTTAATTATAATATACGTTGCACACAGCATCTCAACTTTTTTTGGGAACAAGGCTGTCGGCATTAAATAAAAGGTTAAATAAGACAAAAACAAAAAAAACAAAAACCCGCATCCCGCTGATGCCAAATCAGGTCAGTTCTCGCTTGTTTGTGCATAACTTCTACGTAAGGTTCTGTAACTCAGGATTTGAGTGTTGCGAGGACAGGAGAAATGGCTGTATTGTAGAAAAACAAATGTACCATTTAATTAGCCACTTGTTTCAGTTTATTATTTTTATTTTGGAACAGAAAAAGTGTGGTAAATGCAGAAATTGCAGGTAAATTCTACTTTGAAGTTGTGCTTTAGTTTGCAATGAAGTACAGAGAATCAAGAAATGGCAGGGAGGTAAAACTACATTTTTTGTATTATAAACTCCCTGTCCACAAGGGTGCTGCATCTGACGCTGATGCTCAGAACTACTAATTATGAAGCCAAATATAAGCTGCTCTGTCATATCTCCAATTTCATAGTAAAACAGTGTCACTGCCCAAATACTTCCTGTCCTCTTCATGTAAAGCAATGTTTGAAAAATGTTATGGTCCCAAAACTGTTAGTTTCAAACGCCCATCACCCATGGTCTGCACCTGTCAACAAATATTTTACTTGTTATCTTGTGCCAAGGGGATAATAAATTCTCTTAGTTAAATTGGAGGTTAGATTGCGGTCTGTGGTTGATTTTATTTTCACAGTTGTCTTTGCCCAACTGTTAACTACTTTTTCCCAAGTATGTCTTGTGCTGCTTACTCGGCATTATTTAATATGAATGCTTTGCTTTTTCAAATGTATTAATGATTCATTTGATGATGTTTGTGTATTTTCTTATAGTGGCGGACTTTGCAAGTTTGGGGGAAAAAGTGTTTTTATTGCAGGAGTAATTCCATGCTGGATTTCTGTTGAATAAATTCTGATACATTTTTACTAAAGAGGAAAGGAAGCCTCTTTCAGAGTTATTAGTCTGCAAGACTTCAGGATGATGATCTCTGCTAACTTTATCCACAGAATGACCTTATGTTGGAATTACTCCAGCTTTTATTGTCTGGTATTAAAGGTCCTGTATTATGCTGTTTTTTGCAAGTTATTATATTTTAATGGGAGATTTATAGACTTTTTGGCATAAAAAGCCATAAAAATCTCTAATTTCTAGGCTGTCTGCCATATTCTGCTGTCCAAAGAGCAGCTGCTTGAATTGGTTTCCTCTGTTTGACAATGAGCTATGCTCTGATCGGTTCCCTACGCTGTTTGGAGAAGTGTGGAAAAATATGGAATTTGATTTAGGTATTTTCCAGTCTTGAAAAATCTGGGAAAAAAGATCAAGTATGGAAAAGCAATTGTTTTTCCAGACTTGCCGCTAATTCGGATTCTTAAATATATAATTCTGCAAAAATGTTCACCATTGTTACAAGGTAAGCAAAGTAAGCAAGGAGAGCAACAGCGCGAGTTTTTTCGGCGTCGAGTCAACAGACACTGGTGTATTTGCGCAGCCCTGTCCTCTCGCAGAAGTCCCGCCCCTTAGTTACAGTTGCGACGTCTGTCCAACTTCTCAGACCCCCTAGTCTTTTTAGCTGGTGAGAACTAGCTACCAACTAAAATAGTTGTGCATTTTCAGTGAAAACGAATGCAAAATCCGTTGCATTTGGTGCAATAGAATTGACAAATGGAGACTGTTGACGGCTGTGTTTAAATATATTATTTGTTTGGCCTTTTATCACACGAGTCGACACAGTTTACACTGATAAGCCCCTGTTTTTGAAACAAAAAAAAGTGAAAATGAGGTGATTCCTGAGATCGGCTTGCAGCGAACCGTCTGACGTTCGCACAATGGGCTACGCTGTACTTACTGAAAACCAACCAATGATAACAATCGGCGCGAACGCACATCTATCTATCTATCTATCTATCTATCTATCTATCTATCTATCTATCTATCCATCCATCCATCCATCCATCCATCCATCCATCCATCCATCCAGGAAGGTCCCATTGAGATACAAGATCTCTTCTTCCAGGGAGTCCTGCTGAAGACAGCAGCATGAGCAGTTTCACATGTATACATATAAGACATTGAAAACATTTAAAAAAAATTGTCTAATTAGTCGCACAATTAGTTAGTACAAATGTAATCGAACTATAGGTAAGTGCAAGTTTTCAGATAGCTGGCTCGTTAATCCAAAGTATAAAGAATGGTTGGGCAAAGATCCCATATTCCAAAAGAGAGCTAAACGCAACTTTGCATGAAATAGTTTGACATTGCTAATATGGGAAAGTCGGTGATTTTAAGTCGTAAGCAAGGGCAAAAACTCTGTGCTCTCGTGACAGCAGCTTCTGCAATTTGAGTCTCAACATTTTTCAGTCAACCGACCGCGAGACCAAGAAATACTACAAGCAATGAACCCGCCATCAGATCTTCTAATGAACGGATCTTCTAATGAATTTGAGCCGTGGTAAGGTCACAGCATTCCATACGTTTGGGCTTTTATCTCCGGTTATCTTAAACGATGAGCTAAGATGCATATTCTGGTATATTGAATATCTTAACTGGGAATGCTGGTGTAAACTGAAGTTTAGTCATGCTCAGTGTCAGGTGTGTGGGTGTTGGGCCTGACTTGCTATTGGGTCACAGCCCCGGGTCATTTTTTTTCCGCAGTCCCCAGGTCTATTTTCACCGCCAAAGTATTAAAAGTGAACATGAACTTTGAGGACTTGGAACCAGCCAATCCTCAGCCTTCGTGGGTAGGTTCACTTATTCCCGTACATTCTAGAGTGGCCCTTGGCTAATCTTCATCACGGCACATGCGATGACGTTAAAATCGTGACTTCTCCAGACTCGCTGGTCTGTTAATCTCATGTGTTCAATCTGACCATGCTGCCATCAGGTTAATACCATCTAGACTTTATCTCTAAAGATTGCTCGTTTAACTAAGTTTATTTTTTAAAACGCAACATGTTTGACATAAATAAATGACCATATTATTCTAAATATATCTTTTCTAATGAATTTAGTACCGAAGGAGGCATGAATTGAACCACCCTTACAAAAAAGAAGATACTTCAAGTTAATGTTAAAAGTAAACATCAAGTATATTTGAAGTATACTGGTAGTAAACTTGCAAGTATACTACCTTGTACTTCAATACTTCTTGGGACTAAAGTGGCTCACTTCAAGTTTATAAGTATACCTTAAGTGTTTGAGGGGCAAACTGAGTATGCTGCAAATTCATTTAATTTATAAGTTTTAGTTCATGAAAATATACATTGAAGTACACTGCAACTAAATTCAGATCTGCATCATGAAAAGATTATAATTTAGAACACTTTTAACCCTGCATTATATGAGGATCAGTTGTCCATTATTTTCCTCTAAATACACAATGGAATTAAATAACACTATTTATGATTACTGCATTCCTATTTTAGATACATGAATTGATAATCCCATATAGGAATGCTATAGAATAGATTTGATACTGGAGCCTTCTGATTTGGTAGCTGCACCCACTGCACCATAGTGCTACCTGAAAATAATGCGCTGTTTTCTTTTCTATTCTGAAGTGTAAAGTATGCTTTCATAAACTAAAAGTGGACTGGTAATAAACAACCAAACAATTTTCTCAAAATGTGCTGTGGTGTTGTGGGTAAAGCTGCAGCCTTGTAGCTGGATCAAAGTCCTGCCTGGAGTGGTTTCCCTTCATTTGAATATTTAAATAAATGTTGTGTCAATTAATTCCTATGTGTGATGAGAAAAGAACAATGGACATATGGATGTAATGGACGTAAACACTAAGCAGAATGTGCAATTAGTCATATAATTTTTCAGAAAATATTATAGATATCCAAGTTTACTTACAGTATACTTCAAAGTATACGTTAATGAAGTAAAAAATTTAGCATTACATAAACTAATGGTATATTTAAAGTACAAAACCCAAAACCAGTGAAGTTGGCACGTTATGTAAATCGTGGATAAAAACCGAATACAACGATTTGCAAATCCTTTTCAACTTATATTCAATTGAATACACTGCAAAGACAAGATGTTTAATGTTCAAACTGTGAAACTTTATTTTTATTTTTTTTTGCAAATAATCATTAACTTAGAATTTAAAGGCAGCAACACATTGCAAAAAAGTTGGCACAGGGGCCTTTTTACCACTGTGTTACATCGCCTTTCCTTTTAACGAAACTCAGTAAACGTTTGGGAACTGAGGAGACCAATTTTTGAAGCTTTTCAGGTGGAACACTTTCCCATTCTTGCTTGATGTACAGCTTAAGTTGTTCGACAGTCCGGGGTCTCCGTTGTCGTATTTTACGCTTCATAATGTGCCTCATATTTTCAATGGGAGACAGGTCTGGACTACAGGAAGGCCAGTCTAGTACTCGCACTCTTTTATTACGGAGCCATGCTGTTGTAACACGTGCAGAATGTGGCTTGGCATTGTCTTGCTGAAATAAGCAGGGGCGTCCATGAAAAAGACGTTGCTTGGATGGCAACATATGTTGCTCCAAAACCTGTATGTACCTTTCAGCATTAATGGTGGCTTCACATATGTGTTGAATCTATAACAGTCCGGATGGTTCTTTTCCTCTTTGGTCTGGAGGACACGACGTCCACAGTTTCCAAAAACAATTTGAAATGTGAACTCGTCAGACCACAGAACACTTTTCCACTTTGCATCAGTCCATCTGAGATGAGCTTGGGCCCAGCGAAGCCGGCGGCGTTTCTGGGTGCTGTTGATAAATGGCTTTCGTTTTGCATTGTAGAGTTTTAACTTGTACTTGCAGATGTAGTGACGAACTGTAGTTACTGACAGTGGTTTTCTGAAGTGTTCCTGAGCCCATGTGGTGATGTCCTTTACACACTGATGTCGGTTTTTGATGCAGTACCGCCTGAGGGATGGAAGGTCATGGGCATTCAATGTTGGTTTTTGGCCTTGTCGCTTCCGTGCAACGATTTCTCCAGATTCTCTGAAAGTTTTGACGATATTACGGACCGTAGATGGTGAAATCCCTAAATTTCTTGCAATAGCTCGTTGAGGAATGTTGTTTTTAAACTGTTCGACAATCAGCTCACGCATTTGTTCACTAAGTGGTGACCCTCGCCCCATCTTTGTTTGTGAATGACTGAGCATTTCAGGGAAGCTGCTTTTATACCCAATCATGGCACCCACCTGTTCCCAATTAGCCCGTTCACCTGTGGGATGTGTCAAATAAGTGTTGATGAGCATTCCTCAACTCTCTGTCTTTTTTGCCACTTGTGCCAGCTTTTTTGAAACATGTTGCCGGCATCAAATTCCAAATGAGCTAATATTTACAAAAAATTACAAAATTTACCTGTTCGAACATTAAGTAACTTGTCTTTGCAGTGTATTCAATTGAATATAGGTTGAAAAGGATTTGCAAATCATTGTATTCTGTTTTTATTTACGGTTTACACAACGTGCCAACTTCACTGGTTTTGGGTTTTGTACATAAACTAATGGTATGTTTAAAGTTTACGACTCTTACACCTAAAGTATACTTAAAATGAACTTTCATAAACTTAAAGTGGGCCAAATTAGTCCCAGGAAGTATTGAAGTAGTACACTTCCAAGTATACTACCAGTATACTTGAAATATACTTGAAGATTAAAAAAACCTTTTACAATAAACTTGAAGTATAGTTTTTTTTTTTTGTTTTGTTTTGTTTTTGTTTTTGTAAAAGAGTAATCTCCTACATTTTGTTAGCCGTGTCCGTCTCCCCACCCCAGCTATGACCGACAACAGTGAGAAAACTTTTGCTGATCCAACCAAAATAAATGACCTGGGGATCCCGTGTATTATCTGAGAAGAAAGAGGGGGAAACCTATGATACAAATGATACATTTAGTCGTTACTCGCAGGAATTTATTGCATTATTATAGCGCTCGATTGATGTTTCATCATTTGTATGAAACAATGTGCGGGAAATATGATTAGTCTTCATTTCCTACATTGACATGGGACGTTTTTCCTCTGAAACGTCACATGAAGCACTGATCTAATGTAATGTGATCTATATGTCAACTGCTGATTACTTGCCAAAATTAATCGTTAGTTTGAAATTTTTGTGAAGTGCAGCATGCTGTTCTCACACCAGACACGCCATTGGGTAGCCCGAATTTGAACAGTGGCAGTTTTAAAAATGGTTGACTAATGTGGTTTCATAAAATGTCTCCTGTTACTGACTCCTCTTACAATTGTGTTGTGTTGCCGCGCGATCCTACTGTTACATAACCAAGATAAATTCACATTTTGCACAGGCACAATGCAAAAATGCATGATAAAAGTTGGATTTAAAATTATGTATCTGAAAAGAGACTTGTAGCTGTTAGTACTGTGGCGTCAAATGGTTCGAAGAATCTACCTCGATGTCTGGAAATTTGAGTCTGGAAAAGTCTGGAATTTTGTTGAGGGAAATGTGGCTCCCTTACACAGCGCATTGAAGGATAGCGACTTTATACATAGACACCCAAGCTAAACTAGCCACAATTTCTACAAACACAAGAATTGATTTTGTGGCAAACGACACAATGAGTCAAAAAAGATACTGGGGAATGCAGCTCTCTCCCTGTTATAACGTTACTGTGACATGCCGCTGCCTGAAGCAGTCCGATGTAAATTTGCAATGGAGCGCGTAAGCAGACGAGGACCGAGCAGCTGGAACGATGTAGAGGAAAATGCAAAAAAAAATGGTGCTATGAGAGAGATTTGCAGCAATCGAGCAAAGCTGTGGGGAGGAGCAGGTTAATCAGACGGAACAGCGTTAATGGAGGGTGAAACAAATTCCACATAATCTCATGTATGGCTCACCAGAGCTATGAGCAATCGCGTTCTTCAGTGAAAATGTGCCTAAATATTTAGTTCGCTGCTGAAACGGATTTGTCTGTGAATGAAAGATGGGCTGTAAACTGCGTGTTGCAGTATTCAATTATTTTTAGAGAACAGTTGGACTGCAGCAGAGTTCCATGTCAGTTGGCGACTGCTTGGGACATTCTTTGATACGTAGGTATTCTCTGTTTTTGGGAAACAGTGGATGGTTTGCTTTTTAAAGGCAAAAATGAAGACTGACAACTCTGTTCCCAACGTTTTCTTCAAGATAAATGCTTTATATAAGTTTCTAGAGCAAACTGTGAGAGGATAGCACTTGTTTTCATAGGAGAAGGGAAGAGTGGCATTGGAATGAAAAATGCAGTATGGTAAAGGCATAAAACTAATATGGAGTGATATCACAAATATCCGATGAGCGTGTTCTGGTCCTTGAACGTCATAATGTAGAAGCAGTTATCACCGGTAGTTGAAAATGCTGGCTTCGTCGAGTGACTTAAAATTTTTAGAAAACATTTTTTGAAGTCCGATTAGTCCTCCGAGGCCTAATGACTGATGCTAAATCTAATTATATCCCCGAAATACGAGTTTCGGGGATATCATGGTTTCGCCCTACTCCCGTTCGCCGCAGCCGCAGATTTTAGCCGTTAGCGCGATAACTCACAAATTACTTCACACTGGCTTCTCATTTTCAGCATATGGGTAGATATGGTAGAGAGGATTAACTGATTAGATTTTGGGCAAGTATGCACTCCTAGGTTTGCCACCAGATGGCGCTATATATTGAAAAAAAAAAAAAAGTCAGTTTCTTAACTATACCTCTGGAACAATTTCACAGACCTCAAATTTGCCTCATAATTTGGGTCTAGTAAAGGGGAATCTAATAAAGGGGCCTTCAAGGATTTGGGTATTTTGGGGATATACCACTTGCTGTCAGCCTCCGACAGTGTAGGCCTAGTTGCCCTGTGGTTTGCTGTGGAGAAGGGTTAATTCTTTCCGGGGTTGTAATGACACAATGTTAAACTGAGGATCAACACATCGCTGTGTCCTTCCTCGCGGTAATAATGATGGGATAGTTTGTGATCACATACTGGTCAAAAACAGGCGTGGCTGATGCCAATGAGAAGATTCTTTATTCCTTGTGGTTTTCACACAGATCACTGAATACAATGAATTCACAGCAGGAGTGTTGATTTGAAGACTGTCGGCTGACTGGATGTGGGATCTGCATCATCGGAGTGTGTGGCTGGGCCATCTCTAGCTTCACCTACATGAACAAAAGGACAAAGGATTCTGCATTTCAGGCTGTACGAGACACTGGACATTAAGATTTAAAGTGCATAGTGCATACAAGTCATGATTTTAGCTGCGCAGTTTACATTTACCAGCCTGGTGTGTATTCTTTTTGTGGGCCAATACAGTTGTACTTACTGGTCAGGTGAAGCGTGATTAGGCAGGTTATTAAGGATGAGTCCTCTCACCTGAAAAATTGAGAAAAAAAAAAACGCACACACATGATGTCGGCGGAGACTTAAATCTCATTTCTTTCACAAGTGACATTGTCAAGGCAAAAATATAAACTCAAATTTAAACTGAAAGAAGGCCACCACTTTAGTAATCCAGTCATTTTGCTTCAGTATGGGTAAATGAGATGCGGTGGTATTTTTGCTTAATTGTCACTGGAAAAGCAAGCATATCCCAGCATGCACAGAGACGAATACTGAGATGGTGTTTGAGAGCTTTGATATGGCAGAATAAGAGCAGTCATGAATCCACCTGCCATAATTGTTCCCAAATGGGCCCCAGTGATCATTTTCATACCTTTTATATGAACAAATAAAACCAATTTTCAAAAATATGGTGAGCAGGTGAAACTGGGGTCCCAGTCCTCCTCCTATGAATTTTGGATCGGCGTAACCCACTCCCCCATACTGATTACAGGGGTCTTTGTCCCCAAAGGACTTTTCTTCCTGGACTCATGGTCCCCAAGGACTTTTTGTCCCGATTTTTTTTATCCCCTAATAATGAGGAAATGTGCCACCATTGTTGACAGATGGGTGGACGAACGGACAATGGACGGATTACCATGATATTAAGGATTAGGATTATAATGCAGGAAGAGGCCAAAGTATTATTAGGGACAAACAATCCAGGGACAAAGTGTTCATGGGGACAAAAAGTCCGCGGAGAAGAAGAATCTGGGGACTTAAAGTCCAGGGACGAAGAGACCTAGAGCCCCCCCATCCCCCGAGACGCTGAGCAGGCATTAGCAGGGTGCATGATGGACAGATTAGTATAATGGTAGGAGGAGTGTACCCCGAGCAGACCACTGATGCATCGTGGGAGTGGTCGCAGTTGTGAATGCCGAAACCGCGGTTTTCGCATTCGGTCAGGCTTTGCTCGCTCCCCGTGCAGGAGACGTCATCCAGCCAGATCTGGCCCGTCCCCTCGCCAAACGTGGCTGCGTGGGGCGCGATCAGGGCCCGGCCGCAGCCGAGCTCGCGGCACACGACCCCGCCGCTCACCAGGTCCCAACCGTGGTCGCACACGGTGCCCCAGGTTCTGTTATGGTGCACCTCCACTCGCCCGGCACACCTGCTGTCGCCGCCGACCAATCGGACAGGGCTTCGGCCTGGAGAAAGAGAGAGGGGTGAGAGCGTGTGGCAGGGGACACCTATGACTGCCGTGATTTCACACACCTGTTTGACATTGCAGTTCTTACCACATTGGGTCCTGTATCACAAACACGGATCATGAATTTAGTCGGACAGTTAAGCTGAGTAAAGCCCACAAGATAGTGCAAAATCATCCAAATATAGGACATGAACCAAATAAAAGGAGTTGCTTTGTTTTTAACACAGTGTTGGTACGATTTTGTGATCCTACGACATGTACAACGTAATACCTACTGCAGTACAGTGGATGCTGGCTTACCACTTCGGGTAAAACGTCTATCAGGTTTTATTAAGGTTCCATGTTTTAATCCATGGAGTTTTGAATCTTTCCTTGGGAAACAGAATATTATTCTCTGAGAGGATGATTGGTCACCGAGTACAATCTGGTACTGGACTCTGATTGGTCACAGTTCTGGCAGCTACCGGACCCTCACTGGCTGGAGAGTAAAGGTAAGTGCTGGACTATACTCGGTCGGAGAGTAAAGGCATGTATGAGACTCTGATTGTCAAGCATACAGTTGGGTACAAGACTGATTGGTTGAGAGTAAATGCGTACATTAGACACTGATTGGATGAAAGAAGACCCGGCCTTCTAACAGTGATCATTCGCGAGTAAATCGGAGTACTTAGTCGAGACTTAGGACAGGTAACGATTTCCAATTAGTCTACACTGCAAGCAGTTGACGGATTCCAATTAGTCAGAAGTGAAGGCTAATAATGGACTTTGATTAGTCGATAACAAGGGCATTTGACAGACTAACTAAAAGCGAGTACCAGAGCAGATGACGCTGACGTCCTCCAGATGGTGGCAGTCGTGGAGCCCTATCTGAGCGGCGGAGCAGGACAGCAGTGATGTCTCGTTTCCCAAGCACTCGACGTGGTCCAGAAGGATGAGACCTTCCCCCATACCAAACCCGCCAAGGGTAGGGACCTGCCTTGGCATCCCGCAAGCCAGTTCCTGGCACACCACCAAGGCATCGTTCAGGTCCCAGTCATGCCTACACACCGTCCCCCACATTCCGGAATGGTACACCTCCACACGCCCTGAGCAGTCATCGGGACCATCTACGAGACGCACCCGAGGTCCAGCTGGGCACAAACGGGCAAAGATGTAGGTGTTACAAGGGTACAGAGACGTCTGGACAAATACTGAATGCAAATGAACAGTGAACAGTACTAAACTGGAAAATTCCGAATCGAACACATTACTCACTTTCCCAGCTACTAAGGCGCAAAAAAATATTTTACAATTACTGCCTCTCGCACTCCCTTTCATTCGCTCACTCGCACACGAATGACAAAGGACAACCAAACAAGGGGTGAACTTGCTTGACGAGGGTAATTTGTGATCATCGTCTTTCTCGACTTACTGTAGACTTCAGATTCTTCAGCAGCATCTGAAAGACGAGGCAAAGAAAAGATATGTAGCATACAGTAGCTGAACTGAGATCAAGATGGAGACCTACAGTAATGCAGGCTCAAGAACGTTTGTGAGTTTTACATGAGCTCTCACGCCTTACTGCTCTGCAGAGAGTGTGTAATATTATGCTTTCATAGGATTATATATCTTGATTACCCGACCACTGGAGCCACCGAAGAGAACGTTCAGCTCCTTACCTGAGCAGACAACACTGGCATCTTCATAGTGGGCGCAGTTGTGTTGGCCGTGTCCCGTGTGGCCACAGTCCAACAGGGACGTCTCTGACCCCAGGCACGCCACGTCGTCCAGAGTGATGTTCCCAGTGCCCTGCCCGAAAGTGGCCCACCCCTGGGCGAAGAGCGGGTACCCACACCCCAACTCTCGGCACACCACATGGGCATCGCGCACGTCCCAGAAGTCATCGCACACCGTCCCCCACTGACCCCTCACGCGAACCTCGACCCTCCCCGCACAACGGTGAGCGCCGTTCACCAGCCGAACCGTGGAGCCCTCTGCAATCAACCAAACACAAGATCAGACGCATAATCTGCTTTCTCAGCTGAAAAGCCCACCATTAACCAGCCTTTGCCACTCAAGCTGGGTCTGTGTGTGTTTTCAACACTTGCAGCTGCTCAAAGTGCTTTTCCGCTGTTGACCAGCTGATGTAGTCAGGTAAGCAGTTCGACCACCTGATTACTCTTCCAGGTTAACCAGTTTCCTCCCACTTTGCATCGCCTCAGGCAAGTTATCACCAGACAAAAGTGCTGATAACATAGTTTAAACCATCCAAGTGTTCCAGCCAGACTTCTCTATTACTCAACTGACATGCCTCTGCAAATAATGGCTTCGTAAGGGAGCTTTGATGCCCCCCCCCCCCCCATACCATCAAGTATTTTCTAAAGAAAAACAGGGCTATAGCTACGCTAATGTCCTCATTTTAAAAATGCATAACTTTTGATACGTTTTTGCTGGGCATCCAGCGAGCACTACTTCAGCATTTTCAAAACCCTGAAACGGAAACTTTGAAAACTCTGCAGGCCCCGTTTCAGGTTGAAAACTATGTGATGGCTTTTCAGTGTGGACGAAGATTGTTTTCATTTTTAAACGCCATTTTAAAAAGAAAACAAATTAGTGAGGACGTAGCCCAAAACCTTGGCAATGTGGTGAAATAATTTGACCAATCTCATAATTTGCTGATGGGTTGAGTAAATACCACTACCCCAGCAAACAGTTATTTCCGAATGAGCAGACAAGCGACTGATTACAATCCTAAATTATTGTGAAAATGCCTTCTTTGCTGTGAATACGTCTGTGAACACTGACAGAATTTTTGCCTTATTTTAGTGATTTGCATTATATTTTAAGGTGTAGCTCCTGTCAAGTCTCGTCAAAATTCCAAGAATGGCGCACTTGAATTGCACACTTGTGAAGTCCAGGAAGGCTTACGGTGCCTACGTGTCAACTTTGCCTCAAAAGTGTACTTGGGAGCACCCTCCAACAGCCCTTGGTGCACACTTTTGTCAAGTCCACGTTGATCCAGGATCCACGAAACCACACGGCCCATAATTCTATACATCTGACGGCCAAGAGTACATACTGCTCAAATTATACCATAGGTGAGGGAGTGCAAAACGCAGCTTTTAAATCCATGCACCCTCAAGGACAAGCACTCTCCAGGGTTATGTTCAAGATCGAAGGCTCTCACGCCCATGTCTCGCGAGAAAAGACTCCGAAGATTTGAATGACTTGTGAGTTCTTGAGCGTTTTCCAACATGGCTAGGAACTAAGGATGGCAAAAAATTCCATTGAACAAGCTGTATCAATACTGGACGCCATCTTGAAAAGCGAGGGGAGACTGTTCGCAGATGTTCTCACTTGTCTTCGCAAGACAAAAACATAGTTTAATCGTTCAAGAGGCAAGAGCTCACGAGATCTCGCTCGACCCCACAATCTTGAACATGCCCCTGGTACACACTTACAGTTAGTGTGGAGGTTGTAGTGTGGCATTCGAGACGATGCACACGAACGGGGAGCCGTAGGACAGCCGTACCTGAGCAAACCACCCCCGCATCCTGGGCATGGCTGCAGTGGCCGGCCAATCCCATCTCCGGCTCGCAGCCCTCCAGCAAGCTCTCGTTGCCATGGCAATGCAGGTCGTGGAGGAGGATGGGCCCCTGGCCTTCACCGAAGGCCCCTCCCCCCAGAGCGGAGAGGGCGTGGCCACAGCCCAACTCCCTGCACACCACCTGAGCGTCCTCCAGGTCCCATCCATCATCGCACACCGTCCCCCAGCTGCCATAGTAACTGAACTCCACCCGCCCTGAGCAGCGGTTGTGACCGGAGACGAGGCGCACCTTTGTACCATCTGAGAATGGGGGTAGGTTGAGGGACTTAAAAACACAATTCTGTAAACATTTTTTTATAAAATGCGGACTGATGCATTGACTTTAATCAACAAGCAAAGCTAACATTTCAGTCATATTTAGTCATGTATTCTAATTTTTATTGAATATTTTCTCTGTATGATAAAAATATTGCAAATGTGAGGTAAGCCAGTTGAACAGGATTTGCCAATAGCCTGTGAAAATTTCACCGGTCAGCCACATAATGACAAGCAAATATGTCCTACTTAATAATAATACATCAATTTTATATAGCGCTTTTTTGGACACTCAAAGACGCTTTACAATGGAGGCATTATTCATTCACACTCTGATGGTGGTAAACTACGTTTTTTTGTAGCCACAGCTGCCCTGGGGCAGACTGACGGAAGCGTGGCTGCCAGTATGCGCCTACGGCCCCTCCGACCATTCACACACAGCCATACAGGAGGGAGGGAGGGTTCCTATATTGCATGTTTTGGATGGGTGGGGGAAACCGGAGTACCCGGAGGAAACCCACGCGAACACGGGGAGAACATGCAAACTCCACACAGGCCGGATTCGAACCCACGGCCTTCTTGCTGTGAGGCAGTAGTGCTAACCACTATGCCACCATGCCGCCCATACTTGAGAGGAAAATTGAAGATGACCGAAATAATGTTTAACATAATTCATTAATAATAACATAATTCATTTGCATGAGCGTACATGACTATGGCAACTGGCATTCCTTGTTATGCAGAAGTATGTAGTGAGTATCATAATTCATTGGACACTGACACACTGTTTATTTTGGTTCTGGACTCTTGTCCATGAGATGATACAATGACGCTGAGCTGAATTGTTGATTGTAAGCTTTCATTTTAAAGGTCCCCTATTATGTCACCAGATGCACAGCTCATTAGTTATTACAAGCCATTTCAAAATCTTTTCCCTCTTGACATCATACAGGGAAGTAGGCAAGAACCAGAGGCAAGAAGAACTGATCAACTTCAGCCAGTCAATCAGATTTCATTATTCTGGGTGGTCACTCCCCCTTGTGATGTCAGGAAGGGAAGACTGAACTGGCTCATAATGGCTAATTAGCTGTGCACCTGGTGGCATAATAGGGGACCTTTAAGGCAAATTCATCCATCTTCACACTGGGTTAAAAGTGCATGAAAGTCTGAAAAAAATACTGAAACAAGACCTGTGTCATTTTGTAGGTCTAAGTGAGCAGATAAAGAAAATGCAAAAATAAAAAAAAAATCTGTTGGGAACATTTTGGAGAACACTTCTCAACATTCTTGTAGAGGCATCAGATAAAGGAGAGCAGCAACAAACTATTTGGTTTGCGTTTAAAGCCGTCAAAGAGTACAATAGCGCACATGTCTGGGCATTACATTTAGCTAGATAGAACATTTTTTCCACGTGAGGTTTAAAGAAAGGAGATGGACGACAATTACTATTTTTCACATTCTTTTGACCGACAACCCTGCAGAGGAGACTTTCAGAAATACATCACCAAAGCGCAGAAGTTTTTTAACTCTTTCACGTCAATTTGAAAATTTCAGGTTGGGTGCCAATGAAAAAGTGGGTTTTCTCCAAAAATTCCAAACAGATTTTTTTTTATTTTTGCATTTTCTCTATCTGCTACCTAAGACCCACAAAATGACACAGGTCTTGTTTCAGTATCTTTTTTTCAGACTTTCAAGCACTTTAAACCCAGGGCTCTAATTTCCTGGCGCAGCGCAGGTGGCGTAGCGTGGCGCAGCCCGCGCAGTGGTAATTTCGTCCGGCGCAGCCCGCGCAGTGGTATTTTCGTGAGGTGCGCAGCCTTTGGTGGACGAACGTGCGCCGAGATGGGTGTGGCGGCGTAGTAGGGGGAGGTGTCACATATTCATCAAGACGCAGTGACAATTTCGTAGAAAAAGTCTCCGCTGGAGTTGCGCAGAAAGCTCGTCAGCTCTAACCTGGTTTAATTTCTGTGCAGTGGTAATTTGGCTGACCGGCGCAGAGTGCGCACACGTCACTGAAATCTCACAGGCAGGTTTACAGAATGTCAGGTACATTTCAATGCAAGAAATAATTACAAGAAGCCCTATTTAATGAAACTTTCTGAATAAGCTCCGTGTCCGAAAGTCATAAAAGTTCTAATTTTTCCGAGTATTCCAGGAATTATTAGACGTGCAAACTTATGTTTGTGTTCGACCTTCACAAAATGCAAATTGATAGCTATCGACTTTCCTTGGTCTTTTTAGCCTATTTGTCTGTTTTCTTCCGTTGAAGATAGACAGCAGTCTTTATTCGGTCTTTCTTTTGAAAATTAGTCAGATGAATCGAACAGATTCACGCTTTATTTACACACCAGAGATAAAATAGTGCTTGAAATCAGAGAGCAAATCAATTCCATGACCATTGACAGTGAGAATAAATTGTCGCATGCACGATCAAGACTGTCTGACGCGAAATGCAAAATACTCCATGTCCACCAGCCAGCAAAAAGTAAAAGTAGCCTATTGATATGATTTGATAACAGATTTATAACGAAATAAAGAATAAAAATATATCACCAACAAACGGGATATCCAACAAAGATGACCCGCCAATAAATAAATCGCAGTGTTCGTTGGATGTTCTGTTGTTAAAATGTTCTTTTTATTCATTATTTCGTTATCAATCTGTTCTAATCGTCCTCTTTTTTTTTTTTTGGCTGTCAGACACGGAGGCATTGTACATTGTCTCGTGCCAATGTCAAATCGCTTTATTGAGCGGAACTTAAACAGAAACATTGATTGAAATTCTCGGTACTCATCTTGAAGAACTGAGCCCTCTTATCAAAACATTCACGTTTAATATCTAAAAAAGTCAGTAGATTTGAAGAAATAAAAAACAATAATAGACTGTCGGACACGGAGATTTATTAAAACCCTGTCAGACTTTCGGACACAAGACGCAATCTGTCGAGCAAAAAATTTGTTTCGCGTCCAGCTTGCAAGCGGCTTAATACTAGGCTAGTATTATTGTCACTTAGGTTTTATCGTCTTTAGTGGAGGAAAGGAATACAGCCTGATTGCTATGATGTCGTATTGAGTTAAGATTACATATTGAAAATAAATGCGTAACGTATCTTGCATTGTAGTCCATGCATGTTAATCCGAAAATTTAAAGCAGCAACAGTTTGTAATTATAGGAACACGCTATACATCGTTTCTCTTGCCAGTGAGCAAGATTCGACTCGGCTGCGTCGCCCTCTTTGCCAACTTGCGCTGGAGGGAGGGACAGAGGCGGGACAGAGGAGTACTTGCGCCAGGCTACGCCGGGCACGAAATTGCCACATACGCCTGGACGCACCCCGTTGGCGCGGCGCACCCCCCATGCGCCGCGCCTGCGCCTGGTCTACGAAATTAGAGCCCCCAGTGTGTCTTATATTTAGAAATGACAGCACCTTTGGTACACCGTCTCCCCCTCCTATTTTTTGGCAAATCAAAAACATTCAGCATAATGTAGAATGAAGTAATCATTTTCAATATTTGGTTGGACATCCTTTGCAAGTAATGACAGCTTGAAGTCCATGATGCATAGACATCTTCAGCTGCTGGGCATCTTCCTGGTGATGCTCTGCCAGGCCTGTACTGCAGCCATCATCAGTTTTTGGTTGTTTTGAGGACTTTTTGTCTTCCAGCTCCTCTCCAGTGTATAAAATTTTAGTCCAATTGGATGAAGACCTTGTGACTGAAATAACAAAAATGCGGCCCTTGGTACTCACTGTTTGGATCTTCAGGCACAGGGGAATGGTTCGATTGCCACCAAAAGAGAGACAAAAGCAAACTGTTAGTTTCTCTTCGATTGGCCTTTTAACTGTTTAACTAAAGTGGGTCATAAGGGGTTGCGTACGGGAGCACAAAGCTGGGTTGAGAAGCCAGCTCACCTGCACATGCAACTGCAGCATCTTCATAGTGGCCGCAGTCATGGTTTCCCAGTTCGTTTGATTGGCAGTCGAGCAGTGACTCCTCGCTCCCGGTGCAGTGCACGTTGTCCATGAAGATGAAACCGGTACCTTGCCCAAAGTGGGCGAAGTGCATAGCGGCCATGGCGGATCCACAGCCCAGCTGTCTGCAGACCACCTCAGCATCGCTCAAGCCCCAAAAATCATCGCACACAGTACCCCAGTGACCCTCATAGTGCACCTCCACCCGGCCCTCACACCGGTGAGCCCCATCCACCAGCCGCACCCGAGTGCCATCTGAAAGAGGGTGGAAAGGTCAAGGTTCAGGGGTTAGGTTAGGTCATCTGCAGCTCATTACATTATGCAAATAAATTCAATAAGGATATATTGTGTTTCATATTCACAACAAACTATTTTGTGCTCTGTGCAAACTTACTGTATTCAGTTGTGTTGACACCTGTTGGGGAACAAATAGAAAAACAATACATTTTTGAAGTAGAAATTCACAAAATACAGCACACTTTCCGCACCAATGCTATTTCTGTGAGATGAACACAGTTTAATTCACTGAATGAAACCTTTGGGAACTCAGCTCAAGAGATGGAGACGAGCTACAGTCAAAGGTGGTGCAAGAAGCCTTCAGAAGTATTGAGTTTATTGTGCTTGCACATATAAGCCCAGAGTCTAAAAAGAAGTCTGTTGTGGGATCCGCGTCCATTAGATTGACTGTTGAGTAGTGGCTGCTCAGAACCAGGACAGTGTACATCATCCAGGAGGATGAGGCTAGTGCCTTGCCAAAAGTGTGCAAACTGCTAAGTACCCTGAGCAGCTCTACAGCCCAGCTGCCTGTCTTAAAAACCAACATGTGACTGCAATGGACATCACAGCATGGGAGAAACACTTTGGTAAACCTGTATTAGTCAACACCATTCATGGCTGCATCTGTTGACGAAATTTAAAGCTTTACTATGCAAAACTGAAGGCAGACATCATTGCTGTCCAACAGTGCAGCCAACTTCTCTGGGCTTGAAGTCATCCGAGATGGACAGTAGCACAGGGGAAGCCTGTTTTGTGGTCTGACCAGTCAAAATTTCAAGTGGTTTTTGGAAAAACCAGTCAATGTTTTCTCCAGACCAAAGATGAGAGTGAAAACCTGTGCTGTCATCAGGCCCAAAAGCCAACCTTTGTCATGGTATGGGGTTGTGTTAAGCACATTGCATGGACCATTGCATAATTGCGAGAGCACCATTAATGCAAAAGATATGGATGATTTTTCAAGCAGCATTTTTCTGCCATCTAGACATTGTCTGTTCCAGGGGCATCCCTGAATTTTCCCAAAAAGCAATGCTAAAACACAGTCCGCATGGATTATAAGTGCATGACTGCATGAACAGTGAGTGTGACTACATGACAGGTCTGCCTGCAGTCCTGATCTGTCAGTTATTAAGAATGTGTGGTGTATTATGAAGCCAAACATGCAGCAATTAAGGCCTCGTACAATTGAGCAGCTGAAGACCTCAATAATGGACAAATAGGGGGAAATTCTCATTTCTAGACTTGACCAACTGGTCAACTGCCCAAACACTTAATAATGGTTAAATGGTGATGTTACACAGTGGTAAATACTTTGACTGTGCCGACATTTTTTTGTGCTCTGTGTTTTTGTGCAGTTTTGGAGATAATAGTTGATGACTGGACTTTTCAAATCAGTCCCTTCTTATTTTATTTGCAATGTTCACGATGTGCCACCTTTTTCAGAATTGGGTTAGACTATGCATGAGTAATTAAATTTAGGTCCAGTGACTCAGTAGACTGAAAAAACATCACAAAAAATGCGTCACTGTCCAGTGGCGGTGCTCACTGTCAGTCATGACTGTTTAGGTCTTCAGGTCAGGTATGAGGCAATGGCTTGATTGCCACAAACAGATACACAAAAAAACAAACTGCAAGTTCATCTTAAATTAGATGTTTTAACCGTGTGTGTAGCCATAGTTGTATGAACGTGGGTCATTAGGGGTTGCGTATGGGAGCACAAAGCTGGGTTGAAAAGCCAGCTCACCTGCACACATGACTGCAGCATCTTCATAGTGGCCGCAGTTATGGTTTCCCAGTCCGCTTGATTGGCAGTCGAGTAGCGACTCTTCGCTCCCGGTGCAGTGCACGTTGTCCATGAAGATGAGACCGGTGCCTTGTCCAAAATGGGCGAAGTGCATAGCGGCCAGCGCGGATCCACAGCCCAGCTGTCTGCAGACCACCTCAGCATCGTTCCGGCCCCAAAAATCATCGCATACCGTCCCCCAGTGACCCCCATAGTACACCTCCACCCGGCCCTCACATTCGTGTGCCCCGTCCACTAGCCTCACTCGAGTGCCATCTGAGAGGAGAAAAGGGGTCAAAGTTCAGGGGTCAAGTCGAATAGACTTCTGTCCATGAAATAGGTGAATGGTCAGAAAGAAACAACGGCAGTGAACATTGAAATCACTGGCAAACGGCATTAAACGTTTAAGCCAACTTCATAAAAGAAAAACAATAAGCCGGCTAGCAGTCACAAAAATAAACTCTGCTAACAATAAGGTGGGTTCTGTCTCAATCCTCGTTGTTTCACTACCCCATCAAAGCCACCAGGTTACGTCTTTGAATTCATTAGGGCCCTGTTCTCTGAAGTAGGATAACCGAGTGATATAAATGACTGCATTGAGTAAAAAGATTAAGTAAGATAAACAGAGCGGCTCCATGTTGTGCTTGGTGGAGTTATCCAGCTAAGTGAAAAATCATATTTTGCTAAAGAAGGCCCAGATCAGGCTAACAAGCCTACTAACAAATTAATAAAAAACATTTTGTGCCACTTTAGCGCTCGCCAAGAAACTGCATGCTACCGTAAGATTTCCTCTCAAGAGATTAAATGAAATCGTACCTTCTTTTCCCGTAAAGAGTACATATGAATTTGCATACCAAAATAGAACTTTATCATCCTTTTAGGGTGCAGTCGGATGATTTCGTCAATGGAAGGCAAATGCACTTCCACTACACCTGCATTTCTCAGTTATATGACTAAATTAACATGTAATTAATTTGTGTGAACTTACTGTATTCAGTTGTGTTTACACCTGTGGAGGGAGAATAAAAAAAGCTGTAGGTGTGGAAAAACTGGTTTCAAGTGCATAACATCTTCCTCTGAAGTAAGTAGTTGTACAGTATTTCATATAGTTACATTTTTCAATGTCAATTCATAGATAAGTAGGCTCCTCATTGTTTAAAGTAAGGACACAAGCCACTCAACATCAAGCAATTTAGAACTTATAGACAAATTTATACAAAGCAAATGGTAAGGACCTAAATATGATAAAATTAGCAGCTATGTAAAATTATTGACCGCAGTAGTAAGAACGAAAACTAGCATATAGAGGGGGTCTTGAAAGCCGATGGCGAGAGCCACATAGTTGTATTTATCCAAAGACTGAAAACCCAGATTCAGACAACGGAAGTCCTACACAATATACCGCTCCAAGGACCACTAGGGTCTACAAAGTAGCACTAGAGTCTGTGAAGAGAGAAAGTCACAACTCAAGAATGGGAGCCATTTTGTTTCCATTTCACGGAACCGAGCCATTTTGGACAATGGAAATCACTGGATTGTTGTTCTCTCAGGGCACAAGTGTATTAATTTTGAAGGAAAGGCAATAAACCAGCTAGGTATGGTTTTGAAAAACATATGGGGGAAATGTTCGGACATGAGAAAAATGGGTAAAAACTCATTAACTTTGTGTCAGCACCTAATGACGTAATGGAAGCGAAATGGCTCCATGACCAGATTTTCTGGAAGCCCCATGCAGCAACTCACTTTTTCTACAAACTAGGATCTCTATGTAGCACAGTACTTCGGCCAAAAGGTAGTGCTAATTGGTGAACTCATAGGAAAAACATGGAAAGACTTCGAACCCCAAGACTCTCTCACCGCTCACTTATAGCTGCCTTACCTGCACAAATGACCCCCGCATCTAAGTAGTGGTGACAGTTATGGGATCCCAGTTCATTTGCTTCGCAGTCCAGTAGCGACTGCTCGCTCCCAGTGCAGTGCACGTTGTCCAGGAAGATGAAGCCGGTGCCCTGGCCGAAGTGAGCGAACTGCATTGCACCTAAAGCGACTCCACAGCCCAGCTCTCTGCACACCACTTGGGCGTCAACCATGTCCCAGTTATCTTGACACACAGTTCCCCAAAATCCAGACTGATAGACCTCCACTCGGCCTTGACATCGGTCCACCTCACTGACCAATCTCACTCGAGCTCCGCCTAGCATGGAGGAATAGGTCGGAATTCGCTTAGGTTGAATTTGTTTAGCCACGTCTTCACTAAACACTTTCAGCATTGGTTCTAAGGGAACTATGTAGCAGCCCTCATTAACACCTGCCAGACTATACCCAGGTATAATCTGGCCTAGTGTAAAATATACCCCGGGGACAAATTGTGACTGATTGTGGAGGGCATAATCTGGCCTCGAGTGGGGCAGGGGGCAGCGGCTAGCCCAGATTATACCCAGGGTATAAAACAGGCCAGCCCATCTTGACCCTGGGTATACTCTGGGCTGGGGGTATACTTTGGGCTGTTACACCGGTTCCTAAACCCTAGATCTGGTTTGCGTTTCCACCGCAGACAGCACTCTCAAATGTAGGCCGGTTGGTCACCGGTTACCAGTGGTAATAGCCGCGTCAACCATGTACTACTGCATGTAGCACAAGAGTGACTATTCTCTCCTGACCAATCAACGGCCTGCAGTATTTCTTGCTCCACCCATTAGAACTGAATCAGTGTGCCAGGTACCTCAACAAAGGAGGTACACAAACAGGACTGATTGGAATGGTTCTTTTGACATCATCCACCACTTTTGACAACAGAAATGCAAGAATAACCATTTTTAATGTGTGACAAGCTGAACCAAACTGGACTGCTTGGTGGAAACAAGGCTTACCCAGATAGCAAAAGTCATTAACTCAATGTTGGATTTTGGTCAGATTGGTTATTTTTGGTTGAGGTTGAAAAATCGATGTTGATTCATTGTTTAATTACAGTTGCCATTTCAACGTTTGAAAAAGTGTTGTTGAAACAGTGTAGTATAGATGATGATTTTTCAATGTAAAAATGCCCTAGAATGAATTGGCATCATTTGAGTGGTGCTGAGGGGTGTGGGCAGATAATTCTCTAAGGTGCCTCCTCCGCCTGAGCCAGGCAGGAAGCCTTAAAAGAACAAAAGAAAAGCTGCGTGCTAAAATAAACAAAAGAAGTACAAAAGTGTTAATTTCTTTTGAATCTATAATAAATAACTAAATTAATAATGGTCTTTTTATTGTTTTTTTTTTTTTTTTGTTAATAGAGCATGCAGTAAAGCAGCCTTTCTCAACCTTTGTATCTAAAAAAAAATGGAAATAGCCAATCGACGAGCTCACAACGCATTTTTGAATGTTCACCTATGAAATAATTATAATCAAGTATGGGGTCCCCCAAAACATGTCCCTGTAAAGTGGGGTCTTTCTATAAAAAGGTTGAGAACCACTGCAGTTGAGCATACTTAATGGACCATTTTAGCATTTTAACCTTCGTCTGTATGTTTTTAACATGCCTCATTTAAATAAAGAATAATTTTACTCTTTGGTTTTTTAAAGTTCTGTGGGGTTTGCTCCAAACTTGACTATGAGTGACATCATGTAAGGGTTGGGCCTTGCAGCCCCTCCCCTGCTGCAATCCTTCACCTCCACCTTGATGGCATCAGGTGTGGCCTGTTAAGGTGGAGGTGAGGGCAGAGTATATAAGGGCTGCCTCTGCATTTTATTCTGTTCTGGCGTTTGCGACCTATGCTGCTCTGTATTTTAGCTCTGTTTTGTTTTAATAAATTAAAACTCCAGTTTTTTCTAACCAGCATGGTATTTGAGCCTTTTGTTTATTTAGGCTCTGGGTCCTAGCTCCTGCCGGCCTGCTGTTTGGCAACCGGTGGGTAGTAAATCCATGACACTTCACTGCTATTCAGGCATATGGCAGTGATATCACTGACTAGTAGACTTCCTTGGCATGCTGCTTGTTGAACTATACCATAAATAGAGTAATAAAATTATTATTTTTTATTGAAGCATATTAAAAACATACAAAGGAGGGTTGAAAACAGTTGAAATGGCCCTTTAATAATAACATTTTTCAATGTATAATGCAATGTATATATATATATATATATATATATACACCTCAAAAAAATAAAGGGAACACTTGGACTTATATTGTGTTCTTTAAGTCCTCCCTGTATTTTTTTGAGCTGTTTAGTTGAATCAATGGTGATGCAATTCTACATTCTTTCAATGTTGTCATATCACAGTTGAATCAAGGTTGATTCATTGTCAGAATTGATTGGAAATTCAACGTTATTTCCATGTTGATCAAAGCGAGCACTTTCAATGTTTTTTTCAATATCCGACATCAATATTGATTGCTATCTTCAGCCTGACAATATCACAATATTTATTCAATCACTTTTTGCTATCTGGGTTTAGTCATCTGTTCAAGAAAGTCAGTGTGTGTTCAATATAAAAAAAATAATAATAAGAAGAAGAAGAAGAAGAAAAACATATTATGCTTTCGTTGCCCTATCTCCTTCCTTCATATGGAGCTATGGGGAGAGTAAAAGGTACTTTTCACTCTGAGGGAGACATACAGTGAATGGTCAGACAATAGCAGTATGTACTCTAAGAAACAATATAATAACTATAGGAGTATTTCTTCTCCAGCTAGAAATTACTTCAAAAAAAAAAAAAATGTTCGACCGCAATTGAAGAACCAAGTGCTAAAAGTACTTAGGTCACTCTTTCACACACCATGAGGTAAGGATGGGACATCTCTTTTGTAGTTAACTAACTCCACCACCTCCTAACTACCTCCTTTAAATGGACATCTTGTAACTGAAGCACTTTTTGCACTGTGGTCTCCAATTATTGGTAATCAACTGTTTACCAATGTGTGGGAAAAAGCTATTTGAACATTATGAATTATCCATTGACATGGCATTACTGTAAAATAATTTGATGGAATTAATATATATTCGGGTAGCGGGAAAAGGTCCAAAGTCAGAAGCCACATTGAAAGATCATGAGTGAATTGTTTACTTTTTTTTACTTACTGTAATCATCATAGTTTGAACCTGTCAAAAAAAGAGGGGAAAATGATTGCTGATCACAAACATAAAAAACATGTTGTTAATTGTCTAAGCCAGTATAATTAACATATTATTTCTTTGGAAGAGCTGAGAGAAGGTTTCAAAGTCAAAAGCAGACAAAATTTCACTTTTATAGTATGATATTGAGTACAAGCTAACATGTCTCATTTGTAGTTTGACCCACGGAGAGCTGATCTGACCTGACATACAGCACAGTGCTTGAAACAGCTGACTGAAGTTGTTGGAACCCACATCTTTCCTCACTGACGCCATGTATAAACTCAACAAATCCACACACAACTCGAGCGCAAGTATGTACGTCTAACGTAACCCCTTAGGCTGTCGCTTTCAGTTATTCACCTTGGGAAATATAACAGCCTACAAAATGTATTACCTGTGCAGGCAACGCCCACGTCATTAGTGTGATCGCAGTTGTGCACCGCCAGCCCTCGGGACGGGCAGTCAAAGAGAGACGATTCGTTACCGGTGCAGTGCAGGTCATCCAGTAGAATCGCTCCGTCGCCATTACCGAACAGCGAGACAGGCGTGTTTGGGTCGGGAGCTGGGCAGCCAAGCTGTCGGCACGCCACCACCGCGTCGTTCTGGTCCCAGTAATCACCACACACCGAGCCCCAGTGCCCGCCTTCGTACACCTCTAGTCTCCCTGAGCAGTTACTGCTCCCGCCCACCACTCTTATCATCGTTTCGTCTGCACGGGTGAGAAGCGGGTGATATACCTGTAGGTAGTTTTCAAGTACCCAATGTTCCATGAAAACTGAGCATCATAAACACTATAAATAGGAAACCTCTGATATTGTGCATTTTCCCCATTTTAGGTATCACATATTTTCATGAACTCACTCAGTTCTTCGCTTGATCCCGGTCCTGCAGAAATGAACGAGAAGGGTTCAGCAGCATAATTTTAACAATTTACTGTTTACCAATTTCGAATTCAGTCACTTAATTTCATGTATGCAGATGCCAAATCAAGCCCACCCCTGCCTGTTGTTCATAACCCCTATTAAGTCGAGTGAGTCTCGGAGACTGGAAAGAAATTATGTTTCAGTGAGGCTAGACACTTGTCTCATTTGGAAATAGCTACAATTACAGCATCAGTTAGATGCCGGCATCTACTCTACGCAAACGGGCTAGCTTCAACTGTTAATAGCACACAAAAAATAAGATTGAATACAGCCAAAATGGGTCAGCTTCGCGACTTTGCAGCGGGACAGTTGCTTTTATGGGCTTCTTACCAGTGCAGTCAACCGCTGCACAGTAAAGCTGTGAACAAAACCACGAGGGCGGTGGGGTGGCCCGGGGACAGTCATGAATGGATGCTTCGTCTCCTGTGCACGCGAGCCCATTCATAAAAACTGGACCTCCGGAGCCGAACGCGTACCAGAACCAATAATAGTACCAGGGAACAGCCGCGGCCCGCGCGTGTCCGCACCCGAGCTCTCTGCACACCACCTGCGCGTCCGGAAGGTTCCATCCGTAATCGCACACTGTTCCCCAGTGCCCCGATAGGTACACCTCCACTCGACCGGAGCAGTTATTGGGGCCACCGGATATTCGCACCCTCGGGTCAGCTATAGGAGAAGAAGAAATGAATAGATGGGAAGTTGCAGTAATAGTAATCATCATCATCATCATCATAAGATAATAATTAATATCTTAGTGCATTTTTTGTAATGGAGTAAATGAAAAGCAAGCTAAATTATAATTTTGTGAGGAATTGTATAGTTAATAATACGCAGTGTTTAGAGATACGGCAGTTTCAAGGGTATGGCAGTCGATTCGAAGGGATTAGGATAAGGATTAGGGATTATGGTTAGGGTTAGGCTAGGGGTCAGGTTTAAGGTTAGGGCAGGGTTTGAAATGGGTTGCTGTACCTCTCTACAATGAAATGCATTGGAAAACTGCCGTACCTGTAGCAACTGCCTTAATAATAGCAACACAATCAGTAAATAAATTAAGGAATTAAATTTTCTAAGGCAAAATGAATGCCATCTGATAAAAACCTTACTTAAGAGATGTAAAAGAAGAAAAGAAAAATTTTTGGTAATGATTTGTGACACAACGGGCCTCCTCCTCAAGCAAAACTGGAAATACCATCGAGGGCTGACAACAACAACGACAACAACAACAACAACAACAATAATAATAATAATAATAATTAGTGCTGTCAAACGATTAACATTTTTAATCAGATTAATAATCATGACGAATTAATCCACATTAACGTATTAATTTTGACAGCCCTAATAATAAAAATAGACAGTGATGAGCGAGGGATTTGGCTAAGAATGGTTGAAATACTCACAGGAGTTGTCCATAGAGTTCTGGCTGTAGCCTGCAGAAGACCAAGTTAATATACAAACACAGGAAAACATTGCATTTTTTTCATGAATAATCATACTCATTACATCTTAAACAAGAGAAGCTAAACTGAAAATTGAACACATCATTCAGTCAAGGAAACTTTGATTTGAAAAACAGCAAGTGAAGAAGCAACAAGATCCAACGTTTTTTAACACCGATGTACTCATTCACACTAAATACATAGCAAGCGAGCAATATAGCTAAAAACCAAAGAGAGGAGACCACAGGACCACAAGTAGGGTAGAAAACCCTTGAGAAATGATATTGTGCTTCCTCCTGTGTTTCAGTGTGACGGGCGATTCACTGTAACACAGGTACATTTTCTCACTGAAACAGTGATGATCAGTAGCTTGCAATGATAAAGCCTGACCTGTGCTTGGCACAACGTTGAGATATAAGGTCTTCTAATTTTTAAGGTCAAAATACAAAACAAAAAAGAATTTATTTCATCTGTTTGGTTTTGATAAATGATTTTGAAGTATTCAATCTGTTCCCCTGAAATTGTATGTGTCATATAGCAGAGGGCTTAACTAAGAGCATTCCCACGTTAACCCCTTCTGACACTTCTTTAGCATCGCTCTGTCATGCTAAACTCTCCAGATATCATGTGCCATTTAGATTATAATGTTGATGATGACATGTCCAACTTGAAAAGATGATAACAGTGGAATAACATTTGAGAAACATGCAGTTTTAAATTCACTTTTGCCACAAAGGCGAGGATACTTATCATTGGAAAAGACATCAGCCTGGGTCCTCATCAGCTCTTTAGTGAGGTGATGGGAGTGGAAGATAACTCACCTGCCTGAAAAAAGAGAGCAATAGTGGAGATCGCCACGAGGACCCTCATGGTGCGGGCAGTGATGTGGACGCCCCTGCAGCAGGCAGGATTTGACAGTGCAGAGACACAAGTGAGCTATATGTACCTGAGGTTGAGGTGAGCAGTGAGAGGGGTGGGACTAGCAATTATTAAAGCCTGTTTTGAAAAAGATTTTGAACAGAACATTTGGATGTTGTTTATGGTGTGAGTTTTGTAAGCCTCACCTGAGCTGCAGTTCCACCTCTTTCACTCTTCTCTCTGTCCTTTCCCTCTCACTCACATTCCATGTTTTCAATGATAATTCCCCTTCTGGTCAGACAACGGGGAACTGTTTCCTGCCAATAGTTGTTCATTACGACTCCATACACACTGTGCTCTCCAGCTCGTCTCCTGACTGTCCCAGCTCTCTCACGGTGGAATGAGCGTCGCATTGGGTCGGCGCGGCAGCACCTCGGACCTCGGTGGTGCACGAGCTGAAGACTCACCTCTCCCTACCTCTGCCCAGTGCCGCCATTTCTACACAGCTTAGTTACGTATATTGTAAATTGTTCAGTGCTGCAAAGTCATCAGACTTATATATTCTTGTTGTATTATTCCTAGCATTTTTATATTTACGATTGTTAGATTACACAAGTGTACACATTTTTCTCAATGAGGCAAAGCCAAAATGTTAAGTTTTCGACCTTCAGCCTTCACAAGAGTTAGTTTCTTAGGATCCGCATATCTTCTGCTCAGCTGGTCGTATTTGCTCTTAGATGGAGCTCTCTCTTCAGCTGGGGTCTCAAACTGGTCCATTAAAGGGCCGAGGGGCTGCAGGTTTTCTTTTCAACCGAGCTGAAGCACACCTGATACAACTGATCAACAGTGCAGGCTGAGAAAAGTTGTTCAATTTAGTTCCATCAGGTGTCCGTCTGTTTGGTGTAATTGAAAACCTGCAGCCTTTCGGCCGTTTAACAGACCAGTTTGATACCCCTGCTCTTCAAGGTTTGATATCTGATCTATATGGTCACTTCAGCCGCTTGTCACTATTCTCCCTTGGGTCTTAAGCATTTTTTCTTCAACTGCTGCAGTTTGTGATCGATGTAACAGTAGATGAGTGAGCCTGCTAATGCCTGTAATGTAATGTAATTCCGTAAGCTGTCATGATCAAACTGATTTCCAAAGCTAGTGTCAGAGATGCTAAAATAGCCCCAACAATACGGAGAATTAAGCTGTACATCTGACATCAGGGGTTTTTGGGGCTCAATAACCCAAATAGTCACTATTGAATCAGCAGGAGGATACTGTACAGATATATACTGTTATAAATTCCCAAAACATTACTGGAAAAAAGGGAATATGAAAATGAATTGTATAACATTCCGTTTTCTCTGAATTAATGGTCCATGTCTAAATTTCAAACAACAAAGCAATGGTTAATGGTTTCCATTTAAACAAACATGGCTCAGTGACTATGAGATGTGATTTATTTTTGTGGCAATGCGACCGAAATTAATTCACCAAGATGAAGGTCTGAATAATGTCTAAAAGGAGACAATGTTTTCATGCAGAGTGATGTTGATATTTATTGTTTTGAACTGACGTTGTGTCGATTATTTTGATCTAATTTTCAAAGAAACTGTGGAAAAAAACTGGAAAACAAATGCAAATGGTGTTGGGCCCCTGATCGAAGCCGTTAACCCCACGTTGCTCCAGGAGGGCCCGGCCCCTGCTTGGTCAATCAACCGTCAGTCACTGTGGTTAAAAACTTTAAATTAAATTAAAAAAAGATTGTGATCATGTCATGTCCCAACAGTGTCCTTTTCTTTCACTAGTACATTAAACTGGGCCAGTTTGGCCCAAACACAAAGGTTAAGGAAGATCGTTAAAAGTCCAGTCACTGAATGTTGAAAATCCCACTCCTGGTAGAACTATAACTTTCCAGGTTGAGGTCATCATTGGATGTTATTTTTATTTATTTTATATTTTTTTACATATATTCAGGGAAGGGAGGAAGCAGGATTCAAATATGAGATATGAAAACAATGCTGGAATTGTGCATCGAGTACGCTTCTGCATTTTGAGTGTGGAAATAAGACCCTGAGAAGTCATGGCGTTGTATTGTGCAAACAGTAAAATGCGCTCAGGAGGACGTGAAAGTGAGACTCCTGCTCGACAATCCAGTTTGTTTTTTTGGATGTAGCCTCGTAGAAATGATGGGTCTTTGTTATCGCTCAATTCAGACAAACAAGGTAAAAGGATGTGAAATGAACAAGACGGGGAAGAGATCAGATGAAGACACATAACAATCAGCATGTCTGTTGTCCGCTTCTCAGCGAAAGAAACACTATTTTTCCCGTTAGGCATACGGAAGAGAGTCTACAAGCACACAAACAATGGAAGTATTTACACCCCAATATATTTTGATGTTCCTGCCTGAATGACAGTACGTTATGGGTTGTGTGAGACCTGGACCCTGTAGCAGTCTTTGTTTATTGTCTCAGTGCAGGAGCACTTTGCTCTGTACGATGCTGTCGGTCCAAAGTATGAATCTCCCCTCAGAGCAGAGAGTCCCCAAGCTGGAAATCCAGGAGGAACCCCCATATCACGCCTCTCACTGGCCAGCTCCCGCAACTGTAACATACACAAAACAAACAGCTGCGGTTAAGGTATAACCCCAATTCCAAAATAGTTGGGTCAAAGTATAAATTGTGAATAAAATCAAAACACAATGACTTTCAGATCGCATGAGCCAATATGTTATTTACAATAGACCATAGAGAACATTTCAAATGTTGAAACTGACATATTTTACATTTTATCCACAAAATGAACTTATTTCAAATTTTCTGGCTGCAACAGGTCTCAAAAAAGTTGGGACATAGGCAAAAAAAAAAGGGCTGAAAAAGCAATGAAACCAGAGTTGAGCACCGTGTAGCTCACTCAGGCCGTGCATTCCTTAAACCGTCATAAGGCTCTGGGCCCGGACGCAATCCCACTGAGTTTTACCAGACTCTCTGGGATATCCTGAAGGAGGTTGTGATGGACGAGTTTAGAACAGCGTACAGGGAGGGACGGTTGGTCAGTAGCTCTTGAAGGACCCCCGAAACTGGCGGCTGATCAACCTCCTCTCAGTAGACTGAAAGATCATGGCGAAGGCGCTGATGAGGAGGTTCCAAGACCTGATACCATTGATGATCGGACTGAGCCAGACGTGCACTGGGCACGGGAGGTCCATAGATGACAACCTACTCCTCGAAGGATTTGATTGTCAACTCCGGGGAGCGCAGATGCCCCCTGGACCCTCTCAGTTTAGATCAGCAGAAGGCCATTGACCTGGAGAGTCATGTGTGCTTGGAGAGGGTACAAGAAAGGATTAACATCCCAGGCTCCCTCCGACGCTGGGTCGCTCACCAGCGTATCCCAACTAGATTTTTTATGTATCGCCAGCACTTAGCGCTAACGGAGAACTGCCGTCACGGATGCACTGACCTGCAGCGCTCACACACCTGCTCTGGGAGGGCGCCGCGGCCACTCAGGTCTGGGTTCATTCCTCTGCCCTCCCTCATCAGGTCGTAGCCAGTGAGCTCCCTGATGGCTGAGCGAGTCCTCTTGGGTCTGCCGGAGGGCTGTAAGACCATCGAAAGCCAACGTCAGTGGAGGATCATAAACACTATAAAACAGCCTTTATAGGAGGTGAGGAGCATCATGGTCCACCAAAAGACAACAGTGGACCCTGTCGCTCTCCGGAGGAGAATTCAAGCACTCCTGCAGGACGGCGCTTTGTTGGACCTCACTGAAAACAGGACCTTGGCTGTGGAGAAATGGGGGGGGTGGAGCACTGGAGGAACTTGTTACCCCCCTCAAGAGAGGCGCCTGCGGACCCTAAACCTGAGCACAGGTCCGCCTTTTACATTCCATGTATATTGTTTTATGCATAATGGTTATTGTTGTGCATTGTGTAGTGCTGTTGTGTTGTGGTGTTAGCCTGTTTCATCTTTCTTTAGTGATGTAGATTTTTATATAAAGAATTATTTTTGTAGTTAAACATTATCTTTCGATTATATTTGTTGATTATGGTTTTGGGATGTCAGTTTAGTGTTCAGTTTTCTAATGATTCAGGTATTTGGTTTTGTGACCTTGTTTTGTGTGTCTTAAATGGGTGTCTTTTACACTGGAGATGTGGAACTGTGAAAACCAACGTTTGGTGTTACTCTGGGATTTTTCTATTGTTCTGATCTTGTTCATTCTGCATTGTACATTGTTTCCTTTTTGTATGTTGTAAATTTTGTGTTTATGGTGATATGCGTTTTATATGTTTGTTAGTTTGTATTGTTGTGAATATTTATCGCATGGCTGTATTTTGTGATGCTATATTGCCTTTATTTGATTGATTCACTGTTTTATGAAAAAATGAGACCAAAGAAGGCTCACTTTCACCTGTCTATCCGTGAAATCTATCCCTTTCACTGTACTTCTAGAAAATTTGAACATTTAGTTTCAATTAGCAGATTAGTCTTCAGCCATAATTTTTTCTGAGAAGTAGAGGTCAATTTAGAGGTCAATGGTCAATTCCTTTTCATCTCTTCCTGTCTAAGTACCCAGTGCACATGCTGAGGTGCGGAAAATGCCATTAAGCGGCTCCTATGAATCCAGTCACCAAAGCTGCCTCCAGCCCTTGATATTGCTTGTTGAGTAGCACCGACATTATGAAGGCATTAGTTCTAAAAAGATTAATATGAGTAATACTTCAGCTGATTGGTGTTAACCTCTGCGTCTTTTTGCCACCACTTCAACAGCCAAGATGGCGGCCACCATGACAGCCAGGCCAATGAGCACCAGAGATGTATACAGCACAGGGAAGAACCCCATCGCGTGTGGGCCAGCCGCACAGGAACAAGGGGCTGGGGGCAAGAAGAGCCTTGTTTTACACATAACATACTAAACCCTGAGCACATCATAACATACTAAACCCTGAGCACATCATAACATACTAAACCCTGAGCACATCATGACATACTACACCCTGAGCACGTCATAACATACTAAACCCTGAGCACATCATAACATACTAAACCCTGATCACATCATCACATACATATCGTAACATACTAAACCCTGAGCACTTCATCATATACTAAACCCTGATCTTATCATCACATACTGAATCCTGAGCGCATCATAACATACATATCATAGCTAGGGCTGTCGCGTTAATTAATCGCGATTAATTTAAGCGCAATAAAAGTAACTGCCACTATGCCACTACAGACGTGATTGCTTATTACCTTTTCTATGACACATACCTAATGCGGTCATTTGAAATGCTTCCGGGAAGAAAACTGTGATTTGAAGTCCGCTAATTACCAGTGAGGTTGGACAGCCTCCATCGCCTTGGCATAATTAGCTCACCTCAAATCAATTCCCTTGTACTTTGCCTGACTTGACATCAAGCCATTTATTCAGCCAACTGACGAATCAAAACCAAAATGTCGCCTATAATGATTAAGAAGAGAGAATGAGAACCAGACAGACCTAACCAGGCTGCCGCGTTATATTGAAAGATTTTCAAATTCATTAACAATTTACGTCACGTTCTATACGCTTAAACAAAATGTTTTCCACCTTCACTGTTGGTTATTTAGATGCTCAAAAGTAAATAAAATCAAGTGCTATGAGTTACATTATTTTCAATTACTCTCGTTCAATTATCTAATAAAAAATGCCTCAAATTTGCGGCAAAGATTCGCCTGAACGTTAATTGCCAAATCTTTGGTGCGTTTGACTATTGCCTGCCATGCAAACGTATTCTCTCTCACATTCATGTTCGGTATGCTTCACAAAATGTTTTCCACTTCACGTAGCCTATATTTTTAAGCTCTTAAAACCAGGGCTATCTTTGAATAACTTCATTTTTTTAGAAATATCTTTAATAATGCATACAAAATTCCTTGATGAAAGGTGGAATTCAGAGGTCCGCTATTTATTCAGATTATTGAAATTTTTTCAATCTAACAAGGCAACCTGGTCAGGTCCGTCTGCTTCTCATTATCACTTCTTAATCATTCTACGCCACATTTTGATTGTGATTAGTCAGTTGGCTAAATAAATGGCTTGATTGCAGGTTAGGCAAAGTACACGGGAAATTATTTAAGGTGAGCTAATTATGCCAAGGCGATGGAGGCTGTTCAACCTCGCTGGTAATTAGTGGACTTTAAATCACAGTTTTCTTCCCGGAAGCATTTCAAATGACCGCATCAGGTGTCATAGAAAAAGTAAAAAGCAAGACAGTCTGTCTGGCTCATAGTGGCAGTTACTTTTATTGGCTTACTCGCGATTAATTAACGCGACAGCCCTAATCATAACACACTAAACCCTGAGCACATCATCTTATACTAAACCCTGATCCTATCATAACATACTAAACCCCGAGCACATCATCACATACATATCATAACATCAAAAAGAAAGTGTATCATACAATAAAAATGCCTTCAATGCACGGAATCTGCCAAAAATTGTAATCAGCATCTAATGTCACATGCTTATTTCCATTTCCAGAAGCCTGGATTATATTTCAGTCTTAAGAGAACTCAATTTCACTTCATTTCGGATAAGAATAAATCATCAAATATTCTATCCAAGATAAGGTCTAATGCCAAATTAAGCCCTAATCTGCCCTACAATTCAAACCTAAATGAAAGCCTCGGCAACGCTTTGGAATGAGTACATTAATTTTTATTGGCTGATGCAGTAAGAAGCATTAACTACCAGTTAATTTACTGTAAACTCATGGGTCCACATAATTTTACCAATGGTGTTAAGGTTAACTAAGGTATTAACGTATACATTTTCGAATAGTTTGATAGTTTGAGGTGTTACTTCAAGGATACTTAAGGGATGTTTTCAAGGATATCAAAGAACATTGATAAATGGTAAGTTAGGGTTTGCTCTCTGATGCATTAGTTAACTGTTAATTAATTGGTAGTAAATGCTTATTACTGCATTAACTAACGTACCCTTATTGTAAAGTGTCACCAAAGACTGCAACAAAGCATGTATTTGCCTCATCAACACGTCCATCTCATTTCACTCTAGTGTCCACACTGTGTGATTCTGATGTTGACCTTTTTTGCTGTGGTTTGTGTGGGGATTGTACTCACTGGATGGGGTAAGTGTAGCTGTAGGTTTCTTTTCCAAAGGTTTACTTGTCGTCCTGACCACCCTGGTGCCCCGAGTCCCGAACCGGGTGGCATCAAAACCATGAGCTAAAATCAACCAGAGGATTTAACATAAGAACCAATGACAACCAAGAAGCTTCCTCATGAGAATCCCCAGATATTCCCATGGTGTCAGACTAGGAGTTCAATAAAATAAACAATAACCCATGGGATCAACATAAAAACCAACCACTGCCTAGGCATTCATCATAAAAACTAACAACCATCATAAAAACCAGCAACAAGAGGGAGTTGTTGGGCAGAAAAATTAAAACCCAGAGGGTCAACCGAAAAACAAAGTACTGCTCAGGGAGTCAATGTGAGAAACATCTACCACCCAGGAAGTTAATATGACACCCAGTTGCCACTCAGAAGATTCAACCTGAAAATCAAAAACTACTTTGGGGGCCGCTGCATCCAGTAATCCTACTGCTTAGTTCCCTGGATGAATAAATTAATTACTAATTCACTTCTAGCCAGAGAAAACCCCCCAGTTGTCTCACACCTGGAACTCTGGGCTGAAATAAGAAACAGCTGCTCTCATTGCATTTGTCCATCTGACTCAGTATTCCTGCTTTGCCAAGTATGTCCTTAATGATGCAGAGGAGTAACTACATTTGTTTGGTATTATTCAGGTAATGCCACGGAGACAGATTGCGCTTTGTCATTCAGCAGAACTTTGTTCTTCTTAATATACACTACTGTGCAAAAGTTTTAGGCACCCTTCACATTTAAAAATTTACATCTGGCTTTAGATGTTCATTGTTTTTGTTTGTTTTCCTCATTACTGTTGCTGAAGATTGGAAGTATATGTGAATTCTAGATTCTAATTCAAAAAATAGTTTCATAAATAAATGTTGGTATTTCATTACAAACAGTTGATACAAATAATTTACTCTTGACGGAGCCCTGATATGAACCTCATCATGACTTCCTGCAGTTGCTTGGAGGGACAGACACAAGTGAGTCAGTCAGTCCGCTGAAGTCCGCTTGCAAAAACTGAAAAACCAATCATCTCATGAAATGGTCTCTAGGCCTCTATATTCAGCAGCTGAATCATTTTTAACAGATTAACTAGTGTTATTCACTTCACATTTGAACCACTTTGATCTTCTTGGTGCACATTGAAACAGTTTGAAGACTATGCTTGTTAGGCTAATTGCTCACAACATCTAAATGTCCCATAAACATGAGTGTCATGAATGTTGTGTGATCCCTGCTATGGACTGGCAAACATCCAGGCCGTGTCCTGCCTTCTGCCTGTTGCAAACTGGAACAAGCTACAGCCCCCACTGCGAACCTGACCAGGGATGCTTGGGCTTGATATTTGATGGATTAACAATAGTAATCATAATACAACTGTAAATATAATACAATGCCAATTCCAAAATAGTTGGGACAGTGTAAATTGTGAATTAAAACAAAATGCAATGACTCTCAGATCACATGAGCCAATATGTTATTTACAATAGAACATTGATAACATTTCAAATGATGAAACTGAGAAATTTTACAGTTTTATCCACAAAATGAGCTTATTTCAAAATTTCTAGCTGCAACAGGTCTCAAAAAAGTTGGGACACAGGCAAAAAAGGGCTGAAAAAGCAATTAATATATAAAAGAATCAGCTGAAAGCAAGAACATTTAGGAAGTAATTCAGTTAACTGGCATCAGGGTGTAATATGATTGGCTATAAAAGGGACGTCTTAGAGAAGGTTTTAGAGCAACATCTGCTCCCCTCCAGACGACATCTATTCCAGGGAAGGTTTTGTGCATTTCAGCAGGACCTTGCTAAACCACATACTGCAGCTATTCCAACAGCATGGCTTCATAGTAGAAGAGTCCTTGTGCTGAACTGATCTTTCACCGATTGAGAAAATTTTGCGCATAATTAGGCGAAAAGTCCATCAAAGGAGACCCAAAACTCTCCAGCAGCTGGAAGCCTGTATTAAACAAGAGGGGGATCAAATTCCAATGGGTAAACTCAAGAAACTTGTCTCCTCAATGCCCAGACGCCTCCACTCTGTGTTAAAAAGAAGAGGGGATGCTACACCATGGTAAACAGGCCCCTGTCCCAACTTTTTTGAGACCTGTAGCAGCCATCAAAGTTGAAATGAGCTCATTTTGTGGATAAAATTGTAAAATTTCTCAGTTTCAACATTTGCTTTGTTATCTCTGTATTGTTGTGAATAAAATACTGGCTGCTGTGATTTGACAGTCATTGTGCTTTGATTTTATTCACAATTTACACTTTGTCCCAACTATTTCAGAATTGGGGCTGTAATAAAAAGAGTAAATTATCAATTGAATTAAGTTTTTGAAGTTTGATCACCTCAAACGGTTAACAGGACTAACCGATCTTTCTGTCCCTTACCTGTACAAACCACAACTGTATCCAAAGTGCAGGGTTCGAAAAGACTTCTGGAGAGACAGTGTGACAATGTGCTCTCATTGCCCTGACAGAGAAGATGAACCCCTAATGTGGCACTGGCTCCATCTTCATGGAACATGTAGCCCTCATGCCCACACCCGGTGTCCCGACACACCAGCTTGGTTGCTCGGGGGTGAAGGCGGTTGGAACACAGCCGTCTCCAGGTACCAGCGATGTACAGCTCCACCAACCCTGAGCATCCTCTCAACTGCCTGTCATCAACCATACGCACTGGCCAGCCGCCTGGCGCAGTTACTCATGATCAGAAACACAGGCATTACACACACACACACACACGCATACACACTCAAATACTCATTACATGTACACACAAATGCACGTGAACACAGATTACACATACACACAAACTCAAGCAAACACATGTTACTCACATGAAAAGAATCTATATGAACACATGTGCGCATATATGCAACCTATATGCGGCATATAGACCAAATTCAGGTACATATATGTGCTTATAGTGAGCATATAGGTCTCCTGTATTGCTTCTTTATTTCCACATATAGGCCCTATATGTACACACAAGGTATATAGCGCCCTCCATGATTATTGACACCCCTGGTAAAAATGTATTAAATTCTTAATAAATTCAATTTTTATTGCAGAAGCATACTCTCACACTGAAAATTGTAGAAAAATGTAACCTTCAACTCAAGTGAATTTCAAGGGGGAAAAAAAATCCCTGACTAAAAAATAATAATTTTTCATAAAATCACCTGTTCCACAATTCCTAGGAATTAAATGTAATTGAAGTATTTTTGTCATTTCTACTGTAGTTTACAAAGTTGATCAGAGTAGCTTGGAATATTTAATTATTAAATCATCACTTCCTCTTTCCCTGGGGTGTAAATATGACATGACACAGAGGCCATTTCTCTTATCCACTCTTCAACATGGGAAAGACAAAGGAACATATCGGTCAAGTAAAGCAGATGTGTGTCGACCTTCACAAGTCAGGCAATGGCTACAAGAAAATAGCCACTCGCCTGCACCTGCCCATATCTACTGTCAGAGGAATCATTAAGAAGTTAAAAACAACTGGAACAGTGGTAAACAAGCCTGGACAAGGTCACAAGGTTATTTTGCCACCACGCACAGTGAGGAGGATGGTAAGAGAAATAAGAAGTTCTCCAATACTCACTGTTAAAGAATTGCAACAAATGGTGGCATCTTGAGGTCACAAAGTCTCCAAAACAACCATCAGGCGCTATCTACATGCCAACAAGCTGTTCGGGAGGCATGCACGGAAAAAACCTTTTCTCACTCACAATCATTAACGCAAACGTCTGGAGTTCGCCAAGCGGTACTGGGACTTCAACTGGGACCGTGTGCTTTGGTCAGATGAGACCAAGATAGAGCTTTTTGGCAACAAACACTTTATGTGGGTCTGGTGGAACACAACAGATGAGTATGCAAAAAAGCACCTCATGCCCAGTGTGAAGTATGGGGGAGGATCGGTGATGATGTGGGCCTGTTTCTCTACCAGAGGCCTTGGGAACCTTGTTAGGGTGTATGGCATCATGAACGCTTTGTAATACCAGGACATTTTAAATCAAAATCTGGTGGCTTCTGCCCGAAAGCTGAAGATGGGTCATCACTTGGTCTTTCAGCAAGATAATGACCCCAAACATGTCGCCAAATCTAGAAACCAGACACAGAATCAAGCTCCTCACATGGCCATCTCAGTCCCCAGACCTAGACATCATTGAAAACCTGTGGAGTGAGCTGAAGAGGAGAGTGCAGAGGAGAGGACCCAGGTCGCTGGATGATTTAGAGAGATTGTGCAAAGAGGAATGGTCGAAGATCCATCTTTCTGTATTCTTCCGTCTTGTGAAACATTATAGGAGAAGATTAGGTGCTGTTTTGCTGGCAAAAGGGGGTTGTACAAAGTATTAACATCAGGGGTGCTAATAATTGGGGCACACATGATTTGATGTAAAAGGAATTATTACTGAATGTGGGATTTTTTCCCCAGTGAATAAATGCACTTGAATTAAAGGTTGGATTTTCCTCTTTTTTTCATTGTGGTCCTATATTATATGGAAAAAAAATGGAATTTATCAGAAGCTAAAGAACACATCTTAACCAGGGTTGCCAATAATTATGGAGGGTGCTGTATGTCTCCTATATAGCTCATATACTCAGTGGCAGGTTCTGTTTGTCATACCCATTGTATAACTCATATCTCTCTTTTGCAACGGTCATACATCATGCCTAGCTCATATTTTTATTTTCAAGGTAATATCTGCATATTAGTCCAAAGTCCCTAACAGAAATAACAAGAATTTCATGCAATAACTTATTAATCGCATGTGAACAACACGTGAAATTGGCATCACACTTGATCCTAAATACATAATGACATGTGACAATGGCATGTTATGGGTAAACCAGTCATAACTATGTCAAGTGAGAGGAGACAAAGAGCTATGATATCAACACAAATATCTAATACTATTTGTTACATTTTTTCCTGAAACATTAACAATAACAAGGTCATCAATTCTTTCTTGACCAAACTTATTTCCATTCTATGAAGACTGAGTCGCGTATTGTGGAAGAGAAGGAAATGTATAAAAACAAAATGGTTTGATTATGTTTATTTCATCAATAAAGCATTTTTTCAAGTTTAAGTCACTGCCAGAATCACCACATTAGACAAAATTGGATTCACATCATTACAGCTCATATACATCCACTGAAAGGTTATACACTACACTGTTACATCCACCAAATGCAATGTTTTCTGTCTTGTCTGTAATGCAGTTTCTAGATGAAAATGCTCAGAGGTCCTTAGTCTAAAAATGTAGCAAAATAAAACAAAAATAAGAGAATAGAAGCACACAGAAAAACATAAATTCAAGTTAACATGCCTTTCAAAAGCTATTTTCATCCCCACACCTATTTGAGCATTTCTCTGTGGTTAATGGATTTGAATTCAAAATCTACATGTCTGTTCTGTCTTTTATCTGAGATGCTTGTATAGCAACTAAAGGTCCCAGACTTTTCCCTCCAGGGATGAAATAACAAGGATTCTTAAGGGTCTTCTGCCACAGAATTACAAGTCGAACTTCTTTTATATAAATTTTCTTTCTGAATTCGAATATGACCGTGTTTTTATCCAAAATCAATCTATAATGCAGAAATCGAAACAAAACTACAATGTTTGGGAATAGCCCTAAAAATTCGTATTTGTTTCACAACTGTTGGGCAGTTTGGGTGTGACATATACTCGGGAACGCTGGGCCCTGCCCCCAACTCAGCATTCATAGATCCTGCATACACTCCTGACCTATACCCATCGCGCTTCCTTTCACTTCGACCAACATTGTTCACACAAAGAACAGTCAACAGTTATGTATGACGAATACGAATAATCAGAAGAAGATAATATTTCGGGTGCCTATGATAACCTGTGCGATTTCATGGGTATTCATTATTGCAAGGCAGTCACTCAGTTGTTTGTATATGAAGGTGTGCAGGTCACTGGTTTTCATATTAGCTGCAGGTTTAGCCGAGCCGATGTCAGAGGCTGAGTTTCCATTTCCCTGTTTTAATGCGTATTTTTAAGTTACGCATCAAAAAAGGTAGCCTTATGGAAACACTATTATTCGAAAGTAAATCCTCTGATTCGCAAAAAGAAAAATGTTTTTACGCTCGCTTGAGGTGGATTCTCACTTTTGAGAAACAGATTTAGGCTAATGCGCATAATCTGAAATGGACACTCGTTTTCTAATAAACGCTGATGCGGAAGGTTGGCTCCCATAAAGAGCAGGCACATGGCTACTTAATGCACGTTATTCTGCATAAGTGGTCATGCGCTCTCTCAGACCGTGTAACTCTACACTGTCCATATTCAACTTCCGCATATACTTCACTTCACGCTAAAGTGCCTTTTTTGTATTATCCAAGATCAGTAGCACGATCAAGGGGTGCAGTCATGTACAGTAGGCAATGCCAGACTGAAAACACAGACTGATCGTTCTCCGTTTTTGCATTTGAGGTTGCCTGGCCAGGAAGTTGGTATGTGTTTATCTGACATAGATACGCACGCACATCACCGCCTACTTAGAGTTGTTTATTTGCTCTCAACCGCTTGAGGGAAACATGGAAACGCACTTAATTTGCATTTAGTTTTAGCGAATTTTCACAAGATTCGCTTCAAATTTAAATGGAAACATAGTTGGTGAGTGCTGTCAAAAATATATTGGCAGTGATGATGAAAATGATAATAGTAGATCATCATCATCAATGCACTATCCAGTAGTAAATTTCGAAACAAACATCTAGTATGTTGTAGGACAATTTCTTACCGACTTCGGCCTTGCATTGATAAACTTTTTCTTCAGCATTAACAGGGAGTGAATGCAAACAAAAAATAAAAAAAAATTATATTATAATGTGCTTGTATATTAAAAGCGCTGTAGAGCCCGCTGTCAAAGTCAGTGTCCTGGAAGTGGTCACTGCAGATTACGCTAGACTCGCTCAGTCCGTGCCGCTTGGCTCGAGTTAGCCTCACTTTCGCGGCCCACAGTAGTCTTCGAGCCTTATCCTTGGGGAAAGTGTGTTGGCTTACCGCATCTTTGGTTGTTTTTCTACAACTCCCCACGATGCACCGACCTGGCATTTCATTTTTAAGAAAAAATATTGCACGAATACACACTGCCAAGCTTAAAAAATGTCAGGTGAGTTCCCGAGTTTACGTCACGGGTGCGCGTGATCATGCATACTTGTTTTTTTCCCCGATTTTTGGAGACTGGCCTTAAGAACTGGCAAAGTGGCTAAAATGGTAACTCCGAAAATGTTTTTTTTTTTTTAATCGTCAAGATGCGGTTCCCAGAACTAATGTTAAAATATTTATCAGAAGCAGTCCCTAGAACATATATCAAATTTACATTTTCAATGGCAGAAAACCTTTAAATTCCCACACGGAAAGAATCTATATAAACTTATAGGTTTTAATCCCCGCCTTGCATCCACCAGCAGTGGTCGGCAGCTCTTTTCAGAAGTAGCGCGCAATTGGCCAATGAGCTACACGGATGCAAATTGCGAAGGGCCTGCTGAGAAGGGTTATGTAGATTAGTGTTCCGCCAGGCGCGTCCTGTTGGCTAGATGGGTGCTCATAAATAAGTTTTTGACCATAGATTTTTCTGACTATCCTCTGCCCTCATTCTGAGCGTGTGAAGTTACACTCAGCAAATGCATAAAAAACAATTGCTAATGACTTCGGGCTGAGTATACTCTCTTGAATTGTAAACAAGGGGTTGCATATGCGAAGAAGCTTAAGAACTAGTACATAGTTCCCTAATTGGATATCCCAGATTCGGGTGGGATTGAAAATGCCAAATAAAAAAAAACAAAGCATCAAAGTCTTAATAGGCCGTTTTCATATATTATAAATACATATAGTAACATAAACAGCGCCCTCGCTAATTATTGGCACCCCTGGTTCAGATGTGTTCTTTAGCTTCTAATAAATTCAGTTTTTTTCTATATAATATAGGACCTCAATGAAAAAAAAGAGGAAAATCCAACCTTTAATTCAACTTATTCAGTGGGGAAAAAATCCCACATTAAGAAATAATTCTTTTACATCAAATCATGTGTGCCACAATTATTAGCACCCCCGATGTTAAAACTTTGTACAACCCCCTTTTGCCAACAAAACAGCTTCTAATCTTCTCCTATAATGTTTCACAAGATGGGAGAATACAGAAAGATGGATCTTTGACCATTCCTCTTCGCACAATCTCTCTAAATCATCCAGCGACCTGGGTCCTCTCCTCTCTGCTCTTCCGCTCACTCCACAGGTTTTCAATGGGGTTGAGGTCTGGGGACTGATATGGTCATGGGAGGAGCTTGATTCTGTGTCTGGTGAACCATTTTTTGTATATTTGGCCACATATTTAGGGTCATTATCTTGCTGAAAGACCCAGTGACGACCCATCTTCAGCTTTCGGGCAGAGGCCACCAGAATTTGATTTAAAATGTCTTGGTATTTCAAAGCGTTCATGATGCCATAGACCCTAACAAGGTTCCCAGGGCCTCTGGAAGAGAAACAGGCCCACAGCATCACCGATCCTCCCCCATACTTCACACTGGGCATGAGGTGCTTTTCTGCATACTCATCTTTTGTGTTCTGCTAGACCCACTTACAGTGTTTGTTGCCAAAAAGCTCTATCTTAGTCTCATCTGACCAAAGCACACAGTCCCAGTTGAAGTCCCAGTACCGCTTAGTGAACTCCAGACGTTTGCATTTATGATTGTGAGTGAGAAAAGGTTTTTTCCGTGCATGCCTCTCGAACAGCTTGTTGGCATGTAGATAGTGCCTGATGGTTGTTTTGGAGACTTTGTGACCCCAAGATGCTACCATTTGTTGCAATTCTATAACAGTGAGCTTTGGAGAACCTTAAATTTCTCTTACCATCCTTCTCACTCTCATGGTGGCAAAATAACCTTGCATCCTCATCCAGGCTTGTTTACCACTGCTCCAGTTGTTTTAAACTTCTTAATGATTCCTCTGACAGTAGATATGGGCAGGTGCAGGCGAGTGGCTATTTTCTTGAAGCCATTGCCTTACTTGTGAAGGTCGACACACATCTGCCTTACTTGAATGGTTTGTTCCTTTTTCTTTCCCATGTTGAAGAGTGAATAAGAGAAATGGCCTCTGTGTCACGTCATATTTATACCCCAGGGAAACAGGAAATAATGATTTATTAAATGTTCCGAGATACTCTGATCAACTTTGTAAACTGCTGTAGAAATGACAGAAATACTTCAATTACATTTAATTCCTAGGAATTGTTAGGGGTGCCAATAATTGTGTAACAGATGATTTTATGAAAAATAATTATTTCTTAATCAGGGATTTTTTTTCCCTTAAAATTCACTTGAGTAGAAGGTTACATTTTTCTACAATTTTCTGTGTGAGAGTATGCTTCTGCAATAAAAATTGAATTTATTTTCAGGCTTGTAACACATCTTAACCTGGGGTGCCAATAATTATGGAGGGCGCTGTATGTACCTATGATATATGAAAACGGCCAATTTTATGTATGTCGCATATATGCGAAACCAATATGTGTTTATATACGTTCTGTTCGTGTGGGTACATGTGTGCACGAAAAACTCACGCAAACTCACATGAACGCAAGGAAGCACAAATTACACACACGCACACATATTTCACACACAAACACAAAATCACGCAAACTTGCACGTTACACATACAAACGCAAGCAAGCACACATTACACACACACACACACACACACACACTGCACAAACACTACAACTAAAGATAATTTTTATTGTTGATTAGTCTTTCACTTAGGCTGGAGTGTGAAGTAGAGATAACTGATCCTAGATCCCAAGTCCTAATCTTTTTATGAGATGTTTTATGAATATGGCCATATCGCTCTTAAATGCTTTGGCTAAGACAAAATATCACAAGCACCACTGAAAATGGCCAATCTTATTATTTGAATGCTAGCTTGCTGCTTAAAAGCAGTCTAATCAGCAACACATCGCTGGTGACGTCCCCAGAATAAGATGTAAATGCTTGGGCGTCCAAACGAGTCAAAGGTTTGGTGCCCGAATTGCAGATTCAATCACAAAAATGCAAAATAGACATGGATTTTCAACCATCAGTCTTTGGAAGTAATTATGACTAAGGTCATTAGCCCCTGTTCCAGATTCTGATCTTGACAATTCTACCAGAGTTGGTCAACACATTGCGAGAGTTTCATATATAAAGATAAAACATAGTCCTGGTCCACGAGAATTTTGTATGGAGAATAATCATTAAAAAAAATTCACGTTTTAAGTTTTATCTATATAAAATACAATCCAAGGGGATGATTAAGTCGCTGACTATGAAGCAGAAAAGCCTATTTACAGTTCGTAAAAGCACAATAGATTTGGTTCAAACTCTGCTAATTTGGGAGGCTTAAAATGATTCATATCCATAGGAATATGTACTTATGTTCCTCTTGACGAATGACAATAACCAGCTCTGCACCAAGTTTCACTCAAGACTTTGTCAAATATTTCTCATTTGCCAATTTTTAATCATAATTAATTTTATCATGATTTCATAGTAATGTAATATTGTTTCAATAATAATAGTAATAGCATTTGTAATGATAATTTACACTTTCTATATAATCATTTTGATAAAAGGGAAACACACATAAGAATGTATTTTTAACTTAACTGTACTTACAAACTTGGGACAACAGTAGCACCACTGAGGACAATGAGGCAAACCACTGCATTCTTGTGAATTCTCTCCTCTCATACATTAACTAGACCTCAAAGCAGAACTCTTGTTTTCAAGACTAACTGACCAAAACAGGAGGATATTGCAGAATCTTTTCTCTTGCCACACCGCAAAACCACAAGCCATGAAGGCTTTGCACAGAACTATACTCAATAAAAATATAAACGCAACACTTTTGTTTTTGCTCCCATTTGTCATGAGATGGACTCAAAGATCTAAAATTCATTCCAGATACACAATATTACCATTTCTCTCAAACATTGTTCACAAATCTGTCTAAATGTGTGATAGTGAGCACTTTTGCTTTGCTGAGACAATCCATCCCACCTCACAGGTGTGCCACATCAAGATGCTCATCAGACACCATGATTAGTGCACAGGTGTACCTTATACTGCCCACAATAAAAGGCCACCCTGAAATGTGCAGTTTTTGCTTTATTGTGGGTCTGGGGACTCAGAACCAGTCAGTATCTGGTGTGACCACCATTTGCCTCATGCAGTGCAACACATGTTCTTCGCATAGAGTTTATCAGATTGTCAATTGTGGCCTGTGGAATGTTGGTCCACTCCTCTTCAATGGCTGTGCGAAGTTGCTGGATATTAGTGGGAACTGGTACACGCTGTCGTATACGCCGGTCAAGCACATCCCAAACATGTTCAATGGGTGACATGTCCGGTGAGTATGCTGGCCATGCAAGAACTGGAACATTTTCAGCTTCCAAGAATTGTGTACAGATCCTTGCAACATGGGGCTGTGCATTATCTTGCTGAAACATGAGGTGATGTTCATGGATGTATTGCACAACAATGGGCCTCAGGATCTTATCACAGTATCTCTGTGCATTCAAAATGCCATCAATAAAATGAACCTGTGTTCTTCGTCCATAACAGATGCCTGCCCATACCATAACCCCACCACCACAATGGGCCACTCGATCCACAACATTGACATCAGCAAAGCGCTCTCCCACACGACGCCACACACGGTTTCTGCCATCTGCCCTGAACAATGTAAACCGAGATTCATCCGCGAAGAGAACACCTCTCCAACGTGCCAGACGCCATCGAATGTGAGCGTTTGCCCACTCAAGTCTGTTATGGCGACGATCTGGAGTCAGGTTAAGACCCCGATGAGGACGACGAGCATGGAGTTGAGCTTCCCTGAGACGGTTTCTGACAGTTTGTGCAGAAATTCTTTGGTTATGCAAACCAATTGTTTCAGCAGCTGGCTGAGTAGCTGGTCTCAGACGATCTTGGAGGTGAACCTGCTGGATGTGGAGGTCCTGGGCTGGTGTGGTTACATGTGGTCTGCGGTTGTGAGGCCGGTTGGATGTACTGCCATATTCTCTGAAACACCTTTGGAGACGGCTTATGGTGGAGAAATGAACATTCAATGCCCGAGCAACAGATCTGGTTGACATTCCTGCTGTCAGCATGCCAATTGCACGCTCCCTCAATGCTTGCGCCATATGTGGCATTTTGCTGAGAGACAAAACTGCACATTTCAGAGTGGCCTTTTATTGTGGGCAGTATAAGGTACACCTGTGCACTAATCATGGTGTCTGATGAGTATCTTGATGTGGCACACCTGTGAGGTGGGATGGATTGTCTCAGCAAAGCAAAAGTGCTCACTATCACACATTTAGACAGATTTGTGAACAATGTTTGAGAGAAATAGTAATATTGTGTATCTGGAATGAATTTAAGATCTTTGAGTCCATCTCATGACAAATGGGAGCAAAAACAAAAGTGTTGCGTTTATATTTTTGTTGAGGGCAAATCATAATTTAGAGTTTGCATATTTCAGCAGGCAGAGAATCTACCAGAGTCGACTAACCAACAGATTTAAAGTTCTGAGAAAAACACGTTCCAAGTTTTTGCTTTCTATAAATTCAGATGTTTGCCAGATTGTTGATATTTCTGGTTAAAAGAACTTGTGACTAGTGTTGAAAATTATGATTTCAGCATAGTCAGAGGGTGCAACTGGACTTTTTCACCAAATGCTAGAAAGCAGCTTCTGGTTCTAATCCACTCATACATGAAAATCTTACATATTGTGATGATATTGGTCTTGGGATCTCAAATTTGGCCCTGCAGTGCTGGTTTCCTTCTCTGAATATGAATTGACAGATTAATGCCACTAATAAGCAGAGACTGCAGTCTCATACACAAGCACAGGTCAAAAATGTTGAACCTAGCAAGACTGGAAACACGAAGATTTTAATGAAGGATTTCCTCATTGTGGGCAGCATTGCATCGCCTCCCCACCCTCGTCTTACCAGCAGTGACTTACGCAACCCTTTCTTGGTCTGCCTGACACCAGTCGCTCACCACGCCCTGTACTACGCTACGCACATGCTCATGACAATTAGCACTCTAATGTGTCATGCAGGTAAGATACAGCGCTGTAAAACGCAATCTGTGCCAGGCATTTTCTGCACCGTAACAGTGTTTGGGAACCATGTGAGCGGCGGTAACTATGCTGCTGCTAATTACAGGTCCTACAACACACCGTCCAAATCACTGTCCCTGAGGGCCAAGAAACGCTGACTTTCCGCCCTCCCCTTACCTGGGAGTCGGGTGTACAGCTAGTCTGAAGCAATACTTGTTCAGTTAATCACCGGGAACAAAAGAAAACCTGGGCTGGATTTGGATTCGAAGTCCAGATTTGATGATCTCAAGTCTAAACAGTTTCTGCTCGACAAACATGACCTCTTCTTCAGCTGGTTGGTGACTCCCCTGTGCGATGAACATTCATATGCTCAACAATCTGGGACTATGGTCATTAAATTCTCTAGAATTAGTGTTTGTGGGCTGATCTTAAAACTTAGTCAATATGTTATACAGAAATAAGTTGATGATTTTGATTGTTTCTGTGAAACAAAAACAGATTCACTGGAACATGGTGCATTTGATGATTTCACCTATTTTCCCATGTTGAAAAAGTGTATTAATCACCCATTTGGCGGTATTCATGGTCTCAGTATCCTGGTTCGGAATAAGTATGTTTGGTATGTTAAAGTAGTTGATAATACGGTCTCTGAAAATGTATTATGGCTCAAAATTGATAAGAAGGCCTTTGTCCTAAAATTGACTCTTGGCTCAGTTAATTTACCTCATGAAGGTTCCAAATATTTTGATGGAATGATTTTTGATCATCTTGCCGAAGACATTACTTATTTGAAAGGTAACTTCGAATCTCCTATACTTATGCTTGGTGATTTTAATTCAAGAACAGGTTTACTTAATGACTTTTTTGATGTCGATTTAAATCTGAAAAGAGATTGGAACTGATCTTGATGAGTTGTATGTAACGAAACTGTCTGTATGTTTGAAGAGTTGGGTTTTCCCCAACATGAGGTTCAGTGAAGACTCTAAAGTCAGTAATAACAATGGTTATGATCTGATTGAATTATGTAAAGCTACCAATCTGAAAGTTGTGACTGGGAGAATTAGAAGTGATATGGGCCGTGGCAATTTTACTCTTTTAAGCCCAATGGACATAGGGTTATCGATTACGCCATAGCATCTGACACCCTTTTCCTTCATATTTATAACTTTGAAGTTGATATGCTAGATAGGTCTTTATCCAATGTTCATTGTCCAATTATTCTGTGTATTCAGGTTAAAAGTGATACAAAGTCACAGGAGATATCTGCTGGTAATATTTGTACAACTGTAAATGGTGTTAACCAGCAAAGTCCGTTCTAGAGAGAGCATGAAAATATCAAAACACACTGGTGTCCTGATTTGAGTGATGAATTTAGAAATGCTTTTGAAAACCATGCAGAACAGTTACAAAAAATGCACTCAAATTTAGACAAATTTGATATTTCTTCTGTTCTGCAATCTGATTTAGATCTTTTCTCAGAAGAACTTGGTAAAATTTATATAGACACTGCAAAATCTGTAGGTATAGCTAAAGTTGTAAATGTTAAAAAATCTCGAGTAATGACTAAATGCAAATCCAAACCGTGGTTTGATAGTGAATGTTTTCAATTGAGATCTGATTACATGGCAACTAAAAATAGACTTCAAAAAGTTAAAACTTGGGAAGCAAAAAGTGAACTTCAGGATAAGCATAGATCATACAAGAAAATGTTAAGAAAGAAATCAAAGGTATACTTTGATGATTTAAACTCTAAACTTAGGAACCTGCTACTTTGCCTTGCTTCGTACACAGAGTCTGGCCAGTCATCATTGACAAGTGTTTACTTCCTGGTGGGTGGGCGCTTGTCTAAAGTTAAAAATCATTGGTGTACCAGTAAACTAATCACTAACGTTTGGCGATAACGCATGTTATGCACCAGCTCAGCCACCTAGTACTTTTGAAGTAAACACTGTCCTTCATGCCAGGAATGCAGCAAAAATAGACGATCAGTACATTAAAGTTAATACTCTACCCATACATATGCCCATCTACCAAATTTTAGCCTTCACTCGTTCACTTAAAAGAACCAAAGGTGCTCTTTCTGTTCTCCATACAAGAAACAAACTGTTGAGCTGTCATTTTTCCTGCAGATACTGCTTCTGTTAAAAAAATGTAAGAGACCAGAAACAAATGGCAGAATCGGCGAGAGTAACGCATTATTTACATCAGGACGAAATCTGCGTTGACACAAAAACTGAACCGTTAAACCATACTTGCACCAACATCATATTGAGCTCTCCGTCTATCTTTATAGCAACACAGTTTGGCTCAAAGCAGCCATTTCATTCATGGATAATAAAATAACACTGACACAGTGAATAGGTCCTGTGACATGAACAAAAACACGGCTTTCAAAAAGTTCGCTGCTAACTTATAGAGTGAAATTTGCGGGCAATGTAACACTAGATGCTACAAGCTAGCTGAGGTGGTTTGGCTGTCTCTCACAGAGATGAACAGGGTGGCTATTTCATGATGACTATTAAATAGATATGACAATCTGTAGGGAGTAGCGCGACAACATCATTTCCATTAAAAAAACTAACCAAACATTCATCTTGTTGTGGCAATAAGTCGCTGATACCCAGGATTTTCTCCACGATAGAGCAAATGGCCTCCCGTGTATCTATGTTCGTGGCCATTGTTGATTTTGGAGACTATAATTTCAAACTCTGCTCAGCTGCAACATCATGGCTTTCGGCCACGCCTTCTGTCCGCAGGTTGGTCCGGCGTATTTTCTGCCGTGTTGAACGAGGCAGAGCTCCGAGTGACCAGACTGAGGGGTGAAGTGAAATGAAATTGAGCGGAAGTAAGAAGGCTGGCAGTGCCAGGCTATATACACACGGACAAAAATTTAAAAATAATTAACACGAGTAACAATTTTCGGCATTTTCATTTCCAAGCCAGGTGCTGGTTGAAATGCGCGGTAATTTCCACACCACGAAATATCACGCGTTTACAGCATCACATTACAAATGGATTCATCCACCCGAATCCACCCTGGCAAGGAAACGGGCGCCTGCCGCAGAGCGGATTCGAATCGCCCGAAATGCCACGGGTACTCAACCAATCAGAGTTATTCAGCACTGCCATTGGTAAGTACAACCCCCCTAGCAGGGAACTATTTAGGTGGTAAATCAATGGCCCAGGAACTTTTTTTTTTAACCCTGGTTCCCGCGGTCTGGCAGGGTTCCTCAAAAGGTCCCTGGTTCCAGGGGAAAGTTTCTGCGATCGGAAAGCGGCTATATTATGGTCGTCTGATCACAACCATATCACAAACAAATATTTGATATAATGTTTCTGTATTAAAAATTAAAAAAACAAATATGCATACATTTGCTTTTTTCAGTGCAATAGTATGATCATTATGATCAATATTTCCATGTTTGTAGGGGCAGGTCTGATTGTAGGGGTCTGATCAGACCATTCCTGAGCATGAAAACTATGAAACCATCTAACCGTTCTCCTCATAACTCCAGCACAGTTTTTGATATTCGCTCAAAACCAATGTTGTCAGGGAACAGGACATCACTGTCTGCTGGGACCTTACTGATTTGGTTCTAGTTCACTTCAAGGAACATTACAGTTATTTTGTTATTTTTATGTAAAAACATTTTTGTAAAAAAAAAAAAAAAATACAAGAAATGCATGGGCCTCATGTTAATGCCCACTGGCGCATAAATAAGACTAAAAATCAAAATAGCAGCAGATCATTACTGTTGTCCTCACACCAAGCAAAGAACTGAACAGTCCTGTGCATCTCAGGTCTAAAGTTGAGGGCTGTTATTCCCACACAGATAAAAAGATCCCAGAAATGTAAAGAAAAATTATTGTACCACAGCTAAAAAAAAAAAAAAAAAAAAAAATAGCACAACTGTTGGCCTGTATTGCATGAGTTCTGGTTTTGTCCATTGCTGGTGTAAATTCCATCCCAGGGTGGAGTGTTTTTTGGGTAACTGTGCTCCCTCTCCTGTACTCCAACACCCAGTTTGCGTGGCCTTCAGTGCTGATGGAAATGGGCTTTCCTCAGCCCCTTTCCATCAGCAGTCCTTTCCAGGCTGTGGACTTCCCGTTCCTCCGGCCATCTTACATGGAGAGCCGTGCACTGTGGGAGCTGTAGTTCTCTCCCAGACAGACCCACTGACAGGTCACTGCATCACACGGCCCTGCAGCCACACTGCACCAAGCACCAAACCAGAATCAGAGTTGAAATGTCACACAGGGGAAACATAAGCATCCTACTCAACTGCTAAACTCAGTCACTATACACACTGCGCCCTGGGCTACAGTACAGTGACCTACTGATAGTGATAATTAAAATAACAATGTTTTAGAGCTGTTTGAGACATGGCGCGTAAAAAGCTCTCCAAAATAATAATGAAGGATAAGAGAGTTACATGGTGAAATTAGACTAGCAATGAACACCACTGAGAAGGACAGAGTATGCACAAAAATAAGAATTTTGATGACACAAAATGGAAATACATTTCAAGAGAAGCCTAATGTGGTGTAACAGGAAGCGAATTCCAGGGCTTGGGAGCAGTCACTGAAAATGCTTCACGCCGCCGCGCAGGCAGTATTATTCTGTAATCGGGTGGAAATAACTAACACAGTGTTAAAGGCATACACAGCCCTTCCTTCGTGAAAAAATGTTACCACTTTTAGCCATCTCTTATCTTTTTTTCTCTCATCAAATTTGTGTGCCTTTGCCTGCAAGTTATTTCAATCTGTGATGGGGATGTTTCTAGGTGGGGTGCTCTTCCTAGTGTCCTTAGAAGTGTGCCTAGCAGCAGGGACTGCAGACGTAACATTCAACGTGCTTGGCACCTATAACCATGACTAAAACCCCCGATGCACACGTTTGGTTTGTTACGACACTGCGGCCCCTAGTGGTACGAACAAGTATTGATGCACGCCTGGGTGTTTACAATCCATCCATCTATAAAGAAGTAGCAGCTGACCGGGTAGGGGGTTTCCACAAAGCTGGCTAAGTGAGTGAGTCTGAGTTTTGCACAAAGTAAAACCCGGAAAGCTGTATTTATTTCAGTCCAAGTTCCAGATTTGAATAGTTTCAAAGTTTTACTTTGTGAAAAAGCCAGGCTTACTCACTGGCAAAGCTCACTTTGCCAGCTTTGTGGAATACCCCCCGGCACGCAGGATTTTTTGAATAACCCGGTTAGGAAAAGTTCCAGTAACGTACGATCTGATTGGCTTACGATTCCAGTGAGGTACAACCTGGTTGGCTCAAATGTGGCTGGGCGTGGAAGCAGTACCACAACTATGCCAGGGGGAAAAAAGCACGCGATAAGCATATGTTTTGGAGGAGAACCACGAACCGTCTTCGCTCTCCTCAGCAGGCAGCATGAGTCGCATACGCGCATGCGTGCACATTTGGACATTCCAGATTCGGGTGGGATATGAGATTCCAAATAAATAAAAATGATTAAAATCATTTATGTTTAAGGCTCCCTGTGACTGGAACAACCTACCTGTCCATATCCGTTCGATAACGTCTTTTCAATTGTTCAAAACTGCGCTGTCCTCTCATCTTGAAACTACCTGCTCTTGCTTTCACTAATCATCAATATCATAATAATAGAACAATTATGCAATGATCCATCTGTTTTGTCTTTGTGTCTTGTTGTTTTGTTCTCATTTATGCTGTGTTGTTTTGTGTTCTTTTGTTTTTCTGTCTAGTTGATCTGTCTGTATAATATTGTCTGTCTTTATGAAGTGTATTTGTATTAAGAGGACACCCTCGAAAACGAGATGGTTTCATCTCAAGGGATTGTTCCTAATAAAGAATTTACAACAAACATATAAATAAATAAAAAGAAAACTATTTTCCGAGGAGGTAAGAAGTAAAAAGCAGAGCCAAAATCAGACTGGCATGTAATTACTTTCCCTCTTCAGCATCAGCTCCGACTATACATGGACCATAAAAAAAAAAAAAATATCACTAAAACGGATTTGAAACATAAAAGCTTAATGGAGAGGGCAGGGGCAGGGATAATACTTTTCTTTTCTCGTGAAAGTAGAACCGCACAGTTAAAACATGGGCAAAAACCCTGCAAAGTGCATGTTTAAAATGCAAAACTAAAGCTGGATTAATGTTTCTGCGTCGAACCGACGCTGTCGCTACGCAAAGCCTCTGCGGCTGTGTGAACCCCCAATGCAGAGCCTCTGCATCGCCTGCCGTGCACCTCGAAAATTTTCTAATTGCACGTCCAAGAGACGCAGACCGCAAGGGCACTGATTGGTCCGACCCAATTTGGTTTACTACAGTCGACTGGCTATCGCTAGTTAGGGGAAAACTATGAACACTACTGGCGGTGTCACTACGGTGATGGCGATTTTGACAAAAATCCGCAGTGGCACCTCCAATCCGATGTGACGGGCGGTATTAGCAGAAAGCAGCAGCCGCGAAAGAAGTCGAAGGACATTCCAGACGACGGTACTCCCTGCTGCCCTTCTGAGTTTTCACTACGAAGGGAAGTGATTTCGCAGGGTGTAGGATGTAGGGATAATTACCCTACGGAATGCCTATAATGTAACGTAAACACTACCAATGAGTCTCACGTGATTCCACGACAGGTCCTTCAGAAACCTGACGCCACCGAGCGGTTTGACTGGGAATTGTTTCGTGGCACAGCACGACGCAAACTACCTCAACGCAGAACTTCGAAAGGTCCGACGGCGCGGTTGGCCCTTTCGTGGTCGTCATGTTCCCAAAAGGACATCATGCTCTCAGAGATATAAAAAAAAACTAGAGTGGACAACATCATTGGCTGGACCAAAGTGCACACGGCTGGATTCCTCTGCCATCTTGAGTATGTATAAATGTCCAATGAGGCACATGTAGCCTTAACAGCCCTGCTGAAAATTCCAGCTTTGACACAGCTGGTTTAAGCTGTGTTTTGGACAGTTTTAGTTGGTCAACCAGCCCTTCACCAGCTGACAATACCAGCTTAACCAGCTTTGACCACCTTCATCAAGCTATAGAGACCAGCTTTAAACATATAGACCAGCTATGACCTGCTAATAACACAGCTCAGACCATCTAAAACCAGCTTAGAATTCTAGGAGTTTTCATTATATTTTACATACTTTAGTTTTGAGACTTCTACATTGATCCCACTCGGGGCAACACACAGTATGATCCTGCATGATCCTGTTATCCATTGTGTCTGGGCAAAGACGGACAAGTAGGTATGAAACTTCAGAATGAAGTTGTTCTGAACTTCATACACAAAGCATACATATAAATTCATATATGCACATAACGACTAGTTTCTTCCAGGTATAGACCTGAGTCAGCCTCACGGGCACAGCTGAATGCGAACACTTTTTCTTTGAACAAAACAAAAACATACATAACGGAGCGATAATATAACGGTAAGGCAATCATAGAGCTTATTATGTAGCTTTGCCAAATAATGGAGCGTAAATATTGTTGATTTACAATTCTTTATTCGTGTCCTTTTTATGCCCCCAGAATCGAAGATTTGGGGGTATATAGTTTTTCACCTGTCCGTCTGTCTGTCTTTCTCTGCAGCGGAAAAAAAAAATTGCAACTTTAACCTACAATACTTTAACCTGCCGCCGGGGGCATCCGTGTTCCGCGAACACAGCTTGTTTAAGTGTGAAAGGATTAAAAAAAAAAAAAATGCGGAAAACAATTCCCCCATTCAAAAAATAATAATTTGTCTACACCCATGTGTAGTTTCAGGCTACACGTGCCTCATTGGTCATTTATACATACACAAGATAGCAGAGGAATTCTGCCGTGCGCACTTTGGTCCAGCCAATGACGTTGTCCACTAGTTTTTTTATATCTCTGAGAGCATGATGACCTTTTGGGAACATGACGACTGTATACGAAAGGGCCAACCGCGGTGAGGCGACGGCGTGCCCTTTGCGTGGAGTCGACGCAGAACCATAAATCCAGCTTAGCAGCGCTGGGCTGATACAGAAACGAGGGCATTGATCCAGTGCTCGATTAATGTAGCCTCCTACTCCAACCAAACTCCTCGTCCTATAATTCTGTACAAAACAATTAGAATAAGAATAAGGGAGGATGGTGGACATGTTTCCTGGAGTTTTGGGTTAGGCCAGTGATTTCACCGTGTTCGAGTGGAGACAGGTAATGTCATGCAGAGGGAGATCCTGGAACCTGTGGACTTACCTCTGAAGTTTCTGTACATCTGGTGCTCCTTTAATTAACTCCTGATGCCACATACAAGTTTTCCTCACCTAAAGACAACAGACACCTGAGTGAGTAGGTAGCCAAGCTGAGGATAGCAGTTATTTTCCGAGTGAAGGGGTGTGTGGCGAGGCATGAGATGAAGTACACTACACACATTCAGACAAGCGCAGTACAGTAGGGATGAAGTACACTACACATGCTCAGAAAAGCGCAGTACAGTAGGGATGAAGTACACTACACACGCTCAGAAAAGCGCAGTACAGCAGGGATGAAGTACGCTACACACGCTCAGACAAGCGCAGTACAGTAGGGATGAAGTACACTACACACGCTCAGAAAAGCGCAGTACAGCAGGGATGAAGTACGCTACACACGCTCAGAAAAGCGCAGTACAGCAGGGATGAAGTACGCTACACACGCTCAGAAAAGCGCAGTACAGTAGGGATGAAGTACGCTACACACGCTCAGACAAGCGCAGTACAGCAGGGATGAAGTACGCTACACACGCTCAGAAAAGCGCAGTACAGCAGGGATGATGTACGCTACACACGCTCAGAAAAGCACAGTACAGCAGGGATGAAGTACGCTACACACGCTCAGAAAAGCGCAGTACAGCAGGGATGATGTACGCTACACACGCTCAGACAAGCGCAGTACAACAGGGATGAAGTACGCTACACACGCTCAGACAAGCGCAGTACAGTAGGGATGAAGTACGCTACACACGCTCAGACAAGTGCAGTACAGTAGGGATGAAGTACGCTACACACGCTCAGACAAGTGCAGTACAGTAGGGATGAAGTACGCTACACACGCTCAGAAAAGCGCAGTACAGTGGGGATGAAGTACGCTACACACGCTCAGACAAGTGCAGTACAGTAGGGATGAAGTACACTACACACGCTCAGAAAAGCGCAGTACAGCAGGGATGAAGTACGCTACACACGCTCAGAAAAGCGCAGTACAGCAGGGATGAAGTACGCTACACACGCTCAGACAAGTGCAGTACAGTAGGGATGAAGTACGCTACACACGCTCAGAAAAGCGCAGTACAGCAGGGATGAAGTACGCTACACACGCTCAGACAAGTGCAGTACAGTAGGGATGAAGTACGCTACACACGCTCAGACAAGTGCAGTACAGTAGGGATGAAGTACGCTACACACGCTCAGACAAGCGCAGTACAGTAGGGATGAAGTACAGCACACACGCTCAGACAAGTGCAGTACAGTAGGGATGAAGTACACTACACACGCTCAGACGAGCCCAGTACAGTAGGGATGAAGTACACTACACACGCTCAGACAAGCGCAGTACAGTAGGGATGAAGTACACTACACACGCTCAGACGAGACCAGTACAGTAGGGATGAAGTACACTACACACGCTCAGACAAGCCAGTACAGTAGGGATGAAGTACACTACACACGCTCAGACGAGCCCAGTACAGTAGGGATGAAGTACACTACACACATTCTGGCAAGCACAGTACAGTAGGGATGAGGTTCACTACACACGCTCAGACAAGCGCAGTACAGTAGGGACGAAGTACACTACACACGCTCAGACGAGACCAGTACAGTAGGGATGAAGTACACTACACACGCTCAGACAAGCGCAGTACAGTAGGGATGAAGTACACTACACACTCTCAGACAAGCGCAGTACAGTAGTGGAGGCCAACAGAAGTATGCATTTGACCCCGGAGCCTGTGTCATGAAGCAGTATGCCCGGGTTCGCCAGATAACTGTAATGGAGTACAGTCTGGAATGACTGAGTTTACTTCAGTCCACACTCCAGATTGAAGTGGGTTCAGGGACCCCCAAGGTGGGGTTATTGAGCGGTAACCTGCAGCTCTGAGATACAGGGTCCAAACAAGGTGTTGGAACATGATGTGCTCTGGGTTGGGAGGGTTAGAGGAAGTGATGTCAAAGCGAGGGTGTCGTACACGTTCTGGTGTTCCGCTCCAGCTGGGCAAGGGTGCGTTTCTTCTTCCGCAGTCCGCAGGCAATCGCCACGATCGCCAACAGCGCCACCACGAATACGACCGCCGACACCAGCCAGCTCACCTCCATCGCGCTCAGCAGGGGCTTTGGCTCTGAAACGAGGGGGGTCACGTGACCACGGATACGCCAATCAAAGAAGGATTTGAGGCCTGAGACACACTAAACAATGATGATGAGGAGCACCAATCATGGAGACTAAAAGATGGCCGGCAACCAGTAAGAATAATGCTAACTGCGAATCAGGGAGGAGGAGTGGTTTCGTGACTTTGACACACTAATTAGCATTATGAGTGCTCCCAATCAAAAAGTCGCACTGGCGTCCAGCAACACCGACTCACTGATGATCATGATGGGGAGCACCAATCAAAGGGATGGACGGATGGCCTGGCAACACCCACACATTAATAATGAAGGCACTGCCAATCAACAGACAGACAGACGGCTTGGTGACGCCCACTAACCTAAGATAATGATGAGCACTGCCAATCAAACAGACAGGCAGGTTGCTTGGCGACACCCACTCACCTATGACAATGATGGGGAGGGGCTGGCTTTCGCGGGAGCTGAAGTTCCGCCTCCCCAACTGCACGTGGTACAGGCAGTAGTAGTAGCCCTCGTGGGCGGAGCTCGCGCTGGCGAAGCTGAAAGTGACGGACGGGCTGTGGGCGGGGACGCTCTGTTTCTCCAGGCCGTCCGAGCGCACCAGCCGCAGTTCCATGGAGCTGCCGTGATACAGGAGCGAAACCGCGCAGGTCACGTTAAAGCCACGCCCCCGCACGACTCGGGAGGGCGGGGCCGCCACCGACACATTGTAATAGATCTCAGGCGTGCGGAGTTCCGCTGCGGGGAAACCACACCTCTCAGTTACTTACACTGCAGAGCCGGAACCCAGTCATTACATGAGTATGAAACACTTCACAGAGGGGGCACTATTGAGCTCCTGACGGAAAACGCACCCAATTACTACCAAAAATAAATAAATAAATAAATAACATTTTACAGATAAACTGAAAATGTAAACATGTAAGAAATACTCCACTTTATTGATGTTTCAATGGAACTAACCAAAATTATGGTTTGATGTCATTAAAAATCAATGGCACCCCTAAAGATCAATGTAATTAATTCCACCAAATTTAAAATGGAAATGAAATTAATCTTATTTAAGTTCATTTGCCCAAGTCTATGGAGCTGTTGTGACATTGCATCACCTCTTGTTGCTTAAGGGTTTGACAATTTTTTTTTTACCACAACCGACAGTGTATATCAGAAGTATTTGCGCTGTGATAGTGTAAAAATGACAGTGATTCCTACAAAACTTGTATAATAAAGCTGCCAGACCCAACTTTAACAGGGGGAAGATCTTTTTAAAATCCAATGTGCTCCAGTGTTTTTTGGCTTAAAAGCCAAATTTGGTACCCGTCCAAGAACTTATGGACTCCTCTGTATGTATTCGAGAAGCACTGGTGGATTGTGCTGCCAACCAGCCCCTCTCACAGAACTAATTGTAGATGTTTCACAAGCTGTGGCCGTTTCAATGGACACAGGCAGGCGTAACGCTAATAAATGAGCACGTGCAGCCCTTTCATTGACACAATGCTAAGGAGTGCCCTTCCGATACTGCGTTTCTGTTGTCGTAGAAACAGCAAAAGCAATTTGAGTGACCACCTCATGCAGAAGAACCAGCTGGGCACATTTGCAGAAACTGCATCACATGACCTGTCTGGCAACACCAAGGATGGAACTCGGATATGGCGCAGCTGGTGCAAATACAGTGCGACTTACTGTACGGCAGGTCGCGTCTCACTCACAATAATACGGTAATTCTGATTGGTTACTGTAATAAGGTGCGAATCCTCCCATGGAGATTGTACTCCAACACTAGTCGAACACAGAATACTTCCTGTTACTTCGGAACCATTCCATACCAACTCCAGGATGTTACACAACAGCACCTGACGGATTTTGTTTTCTTTTTGCATTTGTTTCCCTTGAACCTTTGATCTTCCGTCAACTGATAAAGAAAATTTAAGCTTTAAAACTCCTTTAGTGTTCTTCCTGAGATACTTAAGACAAATTTCCTAACTGCATAAATCACTACATACCCATCACATCCCTTTTATCTAAGATGGTAGCATCTTATTACCATCACCAGCATAGTGACAGTGGACCATTCCATTTCTGAAACGGGGTCCACAGTCGCAGGTGCTCTACCTGAGCAGTGTGCCGCCGCGGGGATGCCGCGGGTGCAGCGGCTTGCCGCTTTCTCTCTCTGGAGGTAGTGTAGGGTGCAGTGTGCGAGAGACTCCTCCTCTCCGGAGCACTCCACATGAGCCAGCCACATCGTCCCATCGTCGACCCCACCGTCAGCCCCACCGCTGGTCCACCTCAGGAGTGCAGTGTAGAGTGTGCCGATGGTGGGCCAGCCACATCCCAGCTCTTGGCACACCACACTCGCCTCCCGTAAGTCCCAATCCACCCCGCACAGCGCCCCCCACTGGTTGTCCCAGAGAACCTCCACCCTCCCCGAACACCGGTCCCCATCCGTCAGCCTCACAGGGAGCAGACCTGAGGGGAGACACGACACAAACCAAACAAGAGCGAGTCCTCAGGAGTACGTCCATCTCGCATTCACACGTACACCTATATTTCATTAGCGTCATTTTACATCCTCACAAGAGAGAAATATTGTCAATGCCGTGAGACCTATATTCAGCATTCGCTAGGGGGGAAAGATCATTTTAAATTTAAAATGTCAACAGCCATCCAAATAACAGTGATTGATGCATTTTGATTGAGTGAAAGATTCTAACTACAAAAGTTGTAAACACTATACTATGGTCACGCAAGGCATAAAATATACAAAGCAAAATTTCAGATTTCAGCCTTCAACAGGTCAACAATTTTGTCATGATTAGTCAATGATGACTTTAAAAAGGGCTAACAGAGTCCTTCGGGTCATTTGTCAACTAAATAAGGAATGAATAACATTTGGCAGGATAGTGTGAGTATAAACTAAGGACATTGAGGGTTAAGACTCCTTGCATTAGCTGAGACATTCACAGCAGAGACTGCACTCCTATTTTATCATTCGGAATTTTCTACAAATCCATAATGAACAAACTTTTGAATTAGCAAAGATAAATTAACAAATTTGTATCAACACTTAGCCCACACATTGTTAGCCATCCAAAAAAATATGTATTTGACATAAACTATTGAGCATCATTATACAGAGGAGAGATGCAGAACAGAAGCACATCCACTTATACACACACAATGCAAATATTGGCACTGTGTCGCCATTTCTATAATGCAGTTACAGCTCAGAGTCCCATCACAGAGTTGGAACCGCATGATCTCAGTGAAATTACATGAAATGAAATGAGCGAGAAAACATTGAAATTAAAGGGCATCTAAAGTCGATTCCCATTGCTTTTGTTTATCGGCAAATCAGCGAGCCGCACCTGCGCAAACAAACTGAAATATATACGTGTACGCAAAACATTGGTTGATGAATGATACTGGTCATGAGACAATGCAAGATGACAATAAAAGCAAGTCACTTGTTTGTAGACATTGGACGTCCGACATCCCGTCTGAAAATCGACTTAAGATCCCCTATAAAGCTGACGGTCAACATTGTAACTGCATTTCTATCGTTTTCTCTCACATATAATGTCGAAAAATTGAGTTAAACCAGACAAACGCGCGACTAACCACGTACTCATCACTCTCCTCCTGACGATACTGGAGAAATCTACAAAAACCCCGTACGGATAACTTACAATACCGTATTCAGCCACCAGAGGGCGAATCTGAGCTTAGTTTCATTTGAATGTCCTTCAAACTCACTGCAGACTATCCCCAGGAATCTCTAATGCAGTGTTTCTCAGACTCGGTCCTGAGGTATCCTGTTCCAGCCGGAGCTGCTCTTCCAGAATATGCAGAATGTAAATTTTTCTTCTTCACCATTTTAAATAACATTTGTCAAAAATAGCAACGCATGTCCTGCTCAATTAAAGTTCCATATTCACACAGTGGTATACAGAGAAGAGCATAAAAACAGAAAAATGAAAGCAGAACTGGAACTAATCAACAGGCCCTTAATCAGAGTCAAAATGGACACATGGTCCGTAAACTATTAATTAGATGATGGATGTTTAGAATGAGTGTCTCAAAACTTAGGCATTTATTTGATTATGGATGATTAGAATGAGTTCAAATGAATATGACTCCAACCTGTTTCCTGCAAATGCCGTATTTAGTAGAAATGGAGGAAATTGAAAGAACTTTTAATTGAAAGAACACTCGTGCCGCAACCAACAAGAGCTTATTAAATTCACTATTGAAAAATATTACCAGTAAACTTCTTAAGAACTTGTGCAATTCCTTTCAATACCGAAATACTAAAGTAACGAAAAAAACTCCCGCACACGGTCCTCTCACTTGCAATGGATTTATTAGTCAACGTTTCGGTCAACCGACCTTCCTCAGGACAACAAAACCTGTGCGGGAGTTCTTTTCGTTACTTTAGTCCTTAGTCGGCCTTTCTCCTACGCACCTGTCTACTTACCGGTGTGCAAAAGTTTTTCTCGCTATTCTGGTCAATACCGAAATACTAACACTACATGGACACTAAGCTTTTACGATTCATATTAGGCACGGTCATTTTTTACATAATGTGAGAATACCTTCTCTAAACAGGAAAGCCAACAAACTGCGACTGAAAACCAGCAAACACAGCTGTTGCCCAGGACTGAGTTTTCAGAACCACTGCTGAAGAGAACATCACAGTCCATCACATATCTGAGTCCTTCCATTACAGCTGAGAGAGAAGCTGAATAGGACAATATATCAGAGGGGAGAATTCCTCAGAGCATGAAAGTCTAATTGATGAACCTGGCTTGAGACATCTGAAATATTACTTGGGAAGAAAATTGGTAGTATTAGACCCTCTGTTTTCTAATCTGACACATACTTGAAGGATTATTAACCTTTGGACAGAAATACATTTTAAAAAGAATATTAATTGAATTTCCATGTGCTGTTGAAAATGTATTATGTGGCAACTTTTTTAAACTCTTTTAAACAAGTAGCTAAGTAATAGGGTTTCAACAGCTTTCATTTTCATATCTTCGATCATTGAGTAACAATAGTTGCATTTAGCGTTCTAAGGGTTAAGTTCTGTTGTACAAATTCAGAGGGGACAGCACTGCAGACAATACAGTCTGAAATTTTCTTTCCACAGAAAAACCTAATACGTATAAACTGGCAATAAAGTAAGAAGACAATGTTGTTCCAGAGACAACTGAGGAGACTAATGCAAATATAGTAACCCACACTGTAGATGTGCTTACTGTACTGTTACCATCAGTACAGCTTCAGAGATGGAAAAATGCATGACTAATTGCACATGCAGCAGCTGGAACCAATCAGCTGTGTCATTAGTAGAGATCCAGCCCTCTTCCTCTCTCTGGGATGGAGCTCATCTAAGTGGGAGCGATTGTGCAAGACCGTTCACTGCTCACACACATGTATGTTCATCTCGTGTGTACCACAGAATTCTTAAACTTAAATGGACATGACCGTTATGTGGATGAATCAAACCATCCGCCATATTGGGTGAGACTTGTGCTGCCTTTCATTGTTGAGCTGCCAGTGTCGAATTCTATGATCTTACTTTTCTGACGTCACTGCAGTTCACAATAATGATTCTGTTTCACCCAAGATGGCGCCCATAATTGGTATATCAGATTACCCCACGACATTGACCATTCCACTGTTTTCAGTTCTATGGTGGGAACCTACCAGCCATATTGACCACATCTGCCAGTGCCAGGGTAATGCCTGTAAGAGGTGCACACAAAAGGAAAGATTAATCAATCAGGCAAAAGAGGTACACTTTAACAAATGTCATACTGCTAGCCTCATAGCATAGCTTCCAATCTCAATATTTATTTATTGGTCACACTTTATTTGAAGTGTTGCTCATAAAGGGCTTTATACAGCATGTATAATGCCTTCATAAATGAGACATAATATCTTCATAAGTTCATTCATAAGGGAATGTCATGCTTTGTAAAGGGTGAAATAACATCCTTCCTCAACATATGATGCCAGATGCGACAATGACTGGTTGAAAAGTTATATTGTAAATGGGCAAAAATTTGAGCAGATGGGCAACACAAATCAAAGTGCCTCAATATTACTTGTGGGGTCCCACAGGGCTCAGTACTGGGTCCCTAATTGTTTACTTTATATATCAATGACATTTGCAAAGTATCAGATTTGCTAAAATTTGTTGTTTTTGCTGATGATAAAAATATATTGTGTTCTGGAATGGATTTACAACAGTTATTAGAGGTGGTCACAAAAGAAAGGGGTATAATTAAGTGTTGGTTCGATAAAAAAGAATTATCCTTCAACTTGAACAAAACAAAACACATGTTGTTTGGTTAGCCTGAAATAAATACAGCGGTATAAGTCAAAATTAATAAGGAAATAGTAGAAAGGGTTTATGAATACAAGTTTCTGGGTGTTGTTTTAGACCATAAGCTCTGTTGGAAATCTCATGTTAAATATCTGTGCTGCAAGACCTGAAAAAGTGTTGGGATAGTGTGGAAAACTGAACCAAAAAACACTGTACATGCTGTATAACACACTCATTCCACCATATTTCAGCTACTGTGTGGAAGTCTGAGGAAATACTTACAGGAGCAACTTACAAAAAACATGCGCACTGCAGAAAAGGGCAGTAAGGTTAATGAATCATGTGGGTTACCGAGAACACATAAATGAACTGTTTTTTAAAATCAAACATTCTGAAATTCATGGATCTAATCAAATTTAAAACTCTGCAAATCATATTTAAAGCAAGACACAATCTACTCCCAAGAAACATTCAAAAATTACTCAGTGACAGAGGGGCGAGATATGAGCTAAGAGGGAAATTAAATCTGAAACAAGCTTGTGTTCTGCACGACACAAAAATGCATGTGCATATCAGTTTGTGGGGGGATCCTGTGGAATAGCCTTGATGATTATATCAGGCAAAGCAATATTATTACACAGTTTAAAAGCAAATTTAAGAAATCAATCATGGACAAATACAGAGATGAGGCAGAGCTCAAAGAAGAGAAAATAAATAATGATTTAATGATGCGGGGAAGGTTGCAATTGCAATGATAAAGATATCTTGGTGAGTATTACTTTCGGGTCGAAAATAACGATCTTAAGTACACTGTTACTGTAATGATGGGGTAGGACTTGATAAGCATTCCTGCTTCTTCCTGCTCCTTCTCGAACATATCACAAATTTTCAGTCTTCTGATGAATACCAAGTGATGTATTATATTTTGTGATATTTATATTAATTTTTATCTTTTTATGTACAGTAGCTTATTTTTTTTTTGTTTTTTTTTATGTTCGGGACAAATAAACTTAAAAAAAAATGACAATGTCACCCTTTATCGCAATTAGCCACTAGCTAAGTGACACTGTCAGTTATATCACATCTGGAGTCACATGCTGAAGAAGGATGCATTATTTCACCCTTTACAAAGCATGATGTTTGCTTATGTATGATTTATGAAGACATTATGTCTCATTTATGAAGGCATTATACATGCTCTATAAAGCCTTTATGAGCAACACTTCAAATAAAGTGTGACCTTTTCATTTATTTACTTATTATGTAAGAGAACAGATTTTCTTTATCCATTTTTATAAGGTTTTAAGAAAAAAAGAAAAAACACATTTTCTCGCCATCAGCAAAGAACAGGCGGCTTCAATTTGGCAAAAACATGACATGGGCAATTATGCTAAGAGGCTCACGACAATCAATAAGAAGGCCAATAAGGTTGTGCCTTTTCTTTGTAGAAGCGATAAATAGACAAGCAAACTAGCTCATTTATAGATTCCTGAATACACAATACCGCTACTATCACAACTAGTGATGATAATTACAAAGGCTTTCTTGATGGAGCCTGCAGGTAATGCTCCCGCGGTGTGCGTGGACTTCCTCACTGCACAGACACAAGCAGGATAGAAAAACGGGAAGCTGAAAATTGCCCATAAGTATGTGCGTGGGTGCTACTCCTCTGATAAATTGGACATCTGCCCGGGCCGTATTCCTGGTTCCTGCGGGGCCTGTGGGATGGAATGGATTTCTCCCCTCCCTGATCCACACCATAAATAAGCAGGGGAGGTAATAGATAGATAACAATAATAAATACCGAGACTAGGTCAAAATTCAGTATGTGGCTGGACACCAGAATATTTTTCATAACCAAGTAGGGGAAAAATTTCAATGACATATGATTGGATTGGCTTACAATTCCAGTTAAGCACAATCTGATTGACTGAAGTGCGGCTCAGAACAGAAGCAGTACCACAACTTGCTTAGGAAAAATAAGTGCGCTGGCTGGACCGTTAATATAATTGCGATCGTGATGCCAACTTCTCGGAGTGTTTTAAAGGAAATTCCCATTATGTGTTAGCATTGAGCTAATAAACCAAGCAAAAGAAATCCATCGTCTCCAATTCCATTCATTTCCTTTCGCTTGGGCGATAAGCTGAAACCTAAACGGCCCATGGGCCATCACACAGCTGCTCAGTCAGTGAGTCATGGACATTTGTGTCTGATGGGCTGGTCCCAGCCGTTGCGGTTCAGCCAATAATACATTTCCTGGATGCCACATTCAAAAACATTCCAGTGGAGTTGCTCAACATGCCTCATCTCAGCACACCAACATCTTCGCAATACCTCCTCCGCCCTTAGAAAATGAGCACATCATCGCCATGACAGCGGATGTGGGAAGAAAGAAGGCCAAACTCACCTGTTGTCAGAATTACAACGGTCAGCATCCCCGTCTCGCATCAAATGACTCTGCAGCACTAGGAAAACACAAGACGCTAAGGCTGCATTCACTCAACATCAGGTATTACGGCAGATACCAGTCCTCCCATTCATTTGAGAGGAAGTAGCCTGTTCAAGGCTGCAGAGGTTGGGACTGGGATGCCGGATAAGCTCAGTGACCCGCGGTGAAAAAGACAAAACAGAATCAACTTTTGGAGAAACGACACCCAACGTCATGTGTGGTGGCCAATCACCCAAGGCAGGGATCAACATTTTTGGGGGGATGGCGTGGCCAATCACGTAAGGCAGGGATCAACATTTTTGGGGGGATGGCGTGGCCAATCACGTAAGGCAGGGATCAACATTTTTGGGGGGATGGCGTGGCCAATCACGTAAGGCAGGGATCAACATTTTTGGGGGGATGGCGTGGCCAATCACGTAAGGCAGGGATCAACATTTTTGGGGGCATGGCAAAGGCATGAGTCTGTCCATTTTGCCTCTGATTGGCTTGTTCTGATAATCTTTCCATTGTCAATCTCACTACTCATTCTTAAACCTAACCAACCCAACCAGGAAGGTAACAAGTATTAGCTGATCAGAGGCAGAAGAGGGCGATCATGACTTTGTCATCCTAGAAAAAAAATTTCTCTGTACCGGACCACCTTTTGGATTGGTGGAGGGGTAAAAATTCCGACATGACGGCAAACAAATGGGTGGTGTAGTGGTAAATCGTCACATAATTCCCCCCGCATACAGTGGGGTGAAAAAACTTGGGCCTCCCCGGTTAAAATGTCTCTTACAATTAATCTCCAAGTGATTGAAAGCAAACGTGAACACTAAAGGCTACAAAGTTAAACATGACACATTTCATCATATTTTAAAGCAAGAATACTTTTTATTTTTTACTTTTTACAGTTTCAAAATAATAAAACAAGGAAAAAGGCCTTGTGCAAAACTTTGGGAACTCTGTCAGCTAGTACTTTGTAACTCCTCCTCGGGCAGCTATACTGCCCTACAAAGTGCAGTAACAATATTTATGGTAAAATGTGAGTTTCACAGTTTTGGGCCTGAAGGCATCTGGAGGTCAGGATTTATTTAGACAGAAATTACACCATGATAAGTCAGTTAGCACATCTTTGATAGATTATGGTTAACTATTCATTTGTTGGGACCGAAAACAAACAAAAGCCATTTTTTACCGTTTAAATTATTACGTAGATACTGCACTTAGCCTTTGTAGGGCAGAATAACAGCTTGCAAGCGCTTCCTGTAGCCAGCGAAGAGTCTTTCAATTCTTGTCTTTGAAATTTTACCCCATTCTTCCTAACAAAACATCTCTAGCTCAGAAATATTCTTTGGCGTTCTTGCATGCACAGCATGTTTGAGGTCTCTCCACAGATTTTCAATGATATTCAAGTCTGAGGACTGAGATGGCCATTCCAAAATCTTCATCCATCTTTCCTGGAGGTACTTCATGGTGGATTTTGAAGTATGCTTCGGGTCCTTGTCTTGCTGGAATACTCGATGTCTCTTCAACTTCAATTTCTGGACTGAGCTTTGAACATTAGCTTCAAGCAAGTCTTGATATTTGGTGGAATCCATACATGCCTTCAACCCGCACAATATTGCCTGTGGCCCTCCGCTGCTACACAACCCGAAAGCATAATGGATCCACCTCCAAGCTTAACAGTTGGCAACATGTTCTTGTCCAGAAATGCTTTACCTTTTTTTTTCTCCAAACATACCTTCTTTGGTTGTGGCCAAAAAGTTCAATTTTGGTTTTGTCAGTCCAAAGCACATTGTTTCAATTGGCTTGAGGTTTCTCAAAGTTCTCTTTTGCATACTTCAGATGCTTAATTTTGTGTTGAGGTCATGAGAAAGGCTTCTGTCTTGCAACTCCGCCATGTAGGTCTTTGTTGTTTAAGTTACCCTGTATTGTTGTCCTGTGAACTACTAGACCTGTGTCTGATACTCTTTTTTGCAGCTCTTTTGCAGTGATGTGAGGGTTCTTCTGAGCATTTCTCACCAGATCTCAGGCCATTCTATCTGAAATTTTTCTTCGTCTTCCAGATCTTGCCTTGACTTCTATTGTTCCATTTATTTTCAATTTTCTTACAATGTTTTTGACAGTAGAAATGGGTAGTTTGAAACGTTGACAGTATTTTGTAGCCCTCTCCTTGCTGGTGGAAGTGAATTGTCTTGATTTTGACATCCTTGGACAACCGTTTAGAGGAACACATGGTTTTTAACACCAGACAACAGCCACCACAGTTGGATACTTTAGAAGGCATGAAGTTACTTCAGAATATATAGTTCAACCATGGAATAATACTCACCTGACTCACAGAAGCCCAGACAAGTATATCACCTGGGTCTGGGCCTATATCACCTGGGAATCCATAGGATTCCCAAACTTTTGCACAGGGACCTTTTTCCTTTCTTATCATTTAAAAACTCAGAAAAATTAAAATAAAAGAAACCTTGGAAAAGACAGAGAAGACCGGTTGCTCTGAATAATAAGAGTAAATAGGAAAAGAAGTACGTCGGGTGCTCTTGGAAAAAGGGGAAAATAATTATTCAAAAAACGAGAACGCAGTCCAGGCACTCACTTGTAAAGATGGAAGGAAAAAGTTATTAAAAAGCCTTTATTATAGTGGCTAGAACATTAAAAAAGCCAACATGTTTCGACCGCAATGGGTCTTCATCAGGGCTTCAAACAGAGACGATGGGTGTGGCCTCACCTATATACTATACACAGCCAATGAAAGGAAAGTCATCTGACCCAACACCTGACAGGTAAGCAGAAACGTATGCATAAGACAAATACATGCACAATATGCACATACATATATATCAAAAAATCACACAAGTAATACAGACATATACATACATATAGGAGCAATACATGTGCCCGGGAGATGAAAAAACTACAGAGAATAACGTAGAGAATAAATTGTGCATGTATTTGTCTTATGCATACGTTTCTGCTTACCTGTCAGGTGTTGGGTCAGATGACTTTCCTTTCATTGGCTGTGTATAGCATATAGGTGAGACCACACCCATCGTCTCCGTCTGAAGCCCTGATGAAGACCCATTGCGGTCGAAACATGTTGGCTTTTTTAATGTTCTAGCCACTATAATAAAGGCTTTTTAATAACTTTTTCCTTCCATCTTTACAAGTGAGTGCCTGGATTGCGTTCTCGTTTTTTGAAAAGAAACCTTGCTTTTACATTTGCAGTAGGTGTCGTGTTTAACTTAGTAGCATTTAGTGTTCAGGTTTGCTTCCAATCACTTCGAGGTTAATTTGTAACAGACATTAAAACCAGGGGTGCCAAAATTGTTGCACCCCACTGTAATTGACATGACGTCATCTGATCCTTGGTAAACGGTTTGGATTTGCACAAAACCACCAAATCCTAATCTTAAATTTAGCACTGCCCCTAGCCCCAAATGCAAATTTAAAATATGGGCATAAATTACGTCACTAGTGGCACTGCATCCCCACTCCACCGCACAACCCTGAGGAAATCACTGCAACGCCGCATTTGCTGTAACTAGAGCCGACATTACATTGTGAGGAGGATGAGTAGCAATCTGAAAAACTCAAAGAAAGCGTCGGCGTCCTTGTTTCAGCTGATGTACTCAACAGCTGCCCCGACCCCAGCCGGGTTACGTGAGGTCATATAACCCCAAAAGTCGTCAGCAGTGCGTAAGGAATAACATTTTACGTAGGGACAGTAACGCAATAGCTTCAAATATAACCGAGTGCGTGAATGCAATTCCTTTCTTGGAATCGACAGGAGCAAAGGACGGCACGCGGACCAAATGTATAGAATGCGTTTCCGCTAGATTGGTTATAAATACGCCCGCTGAGTTTATATTACAAAGGATCTATTGGCTTTTACTAATCCAGACTAATCTTACATGTCAAGCAATTCAGCCGATGCGGGTTATAGCCGTTCACCCCTTAAAAACATATTGCCAATATGCCGAGACATAGGTACTTACCCTCAGTAAAGTTGCTCAAGACGTACACAATAAGCTACTCGCGGATTTAGACACTACCTTTATCGCATGACTACCTTTCTCTACGTTTAACAATACCTCGGAAGAAGTAAACAAGTCTCACTGAGACAGCAGCGCTGCCCAGTAGATAGAAACAAAACATATACGGACTTGCAAAGCCCGTCGTATCCAGACGGGAAAGTCCGAGTGACGTCGAAAGCTGAGCCAATCGTTAAACGGGAAAAAATAGGGTTGGGCTGCCTCGATTGCATTCTATTGAGAGTGTTACACTATATGGGCTCATTACTGCCATCTAGACACCCGACTGTGAAACTACATAAAAAAGGTTGCAAGAACTGAGACTTTTTAGGACCAGAGTACACAAATCAAACATTCTTCAACAACTGGGAACATTCTAATGACTACCCTTGACAGCTCGCCAATCCATCACAGGACACACACCTTCTCTCTTACGGGCAATTTAGCATCCCCAATTAGTCTGATATGCATGTCTTTGGGAGGAAGCCCATGCGCACAAAGGGAGAACATGCTAACTCCACACAGATTCAAGGGAAGATTCAAAGATTTCCAGATTCCACGCCAGATTCAAACCCATGACCTTTTTGCTGCAAGGCAGCAATGCTAACCACTGCACCACCATGCCACCCAAATCAGGAAATAGAGCCATGGAAATTGGAAGGTGCCATTTAAGCTGGAACAAGAAATTTGAATACGGAGCTGGCGAAAAAAAAGGAGCCGAGTTCAGACCTGTACCCTTAACCATGCTTTTTTGGAGAAACAGAATGAAGTTTCAGGTGGTGAACGCCCCAAGACACACCGTGATGTTGTTAGTCAGCTAGCTAGCTTTTTATGATCCAGACAAGAAACCAGATGCAGACACTGGGTACAATTCAAAGAGGAATATTTATTAATGGGAGTTCTGTAATGGGAGTGGTGAGGCCGAACCCCAGAGTTGTGAATAGGGCAGGCCAGCTCGATTGGTGTTAACTAGAGTAGGGGGCGTTTCCGCTTTTGGCCAGTGGTTGTCCCAGGACAGAAGCCGGGTGGTGAATTCCCCTCATTGAAGTAGGACCACTTGACAACAGGACTGAAGAGTTTAGCTGAAATGCGGCCCCAATCTTAGCAACCGACAAAGGCTGAGACTGGCTGAGAGGAATGTATTAGATCAGATGATTTACAGGCTTGCAGGCCCAATCCTGGAGACCAATATTAAGACTTGGGAGTCTGTTCCTATCAATAAGACTCCAAAGAGTAATTATGTTTTATTCTATCATTAAGGTACCGATAAACACTCTGAAAAGCTTAGCTCAATTCCAGATGACAAACTGACCGGTAGGCTCTAGTAGGACAAATCGTCTAAATCCAGCAACATTATAAGACAAAACTACAGCTTTTATTCGCAGACCACTCACACAAGGAGCGGGACATGTAATGGTCACACCTGAGCACGAAGAAGACAAGACAATAAATCAATTAAAGGAGAGAGAACCACAAGACCAGTTCCTAGTTAGCCTACAGGAATTTCGGAGGAGACCATTATCAACCCACGTAGTGACAGCTAACTAACTAAGTCTTAGCTATATGATGGATAAATGTCATAGGCCTATTATTGGTTGAAATTGGTTGATACAGCCTAATGCAAGCACCCGTCAATTTTTTTTACAGGAAGAAAAAAAGATCAGATTTGGATAGCTTGTACGAATAATAAAAAAATTATCCTTCTATTAGTTGTTTTACATCTGTTGTTTAACAGAAGCACATTATAACCAGAAATGTAATCTTATGGGTTTAAATGGCATTTTTCATTTCATCTTGACTACATCGTGTCTAGTCCACACTCGGGGCTGCTCACTTACAACGACGTACTCGCCACAATTCCGCACAGACTTCCTGCAAAAGTCGTGAAATTTGCTTGTAGAAACGAAACAGTTTAACTTCGACATAATAGAAAAAAAAATCAGCTTCCTGAGTCCCCCCCGTACCGATGCGCAATGCCCTTGCACAGTTCCAGATTGATGGACAGACGATATTGAAGGGAAACGGATTCAGACAGAAGGACGGACGGAAGGACGGGGAGACATTTTACTAAAAAGTTTCCCTCATTTTAGGAAAAGTTGTATAATGAGATTACACACAGTTCAGTTAATACTTAGCGGGGACCTTGATAATGGCGTGAAATAGCTGTATTTCTCTATACAAGGATAAGATAGTTACAGAACAGTGTCAAGACAGCACATATAAGAGCGGTTGATAGGACAGCATGACTGTATCTTTAAAACACTGCACTGCAGACAGCGCAGCAGGTTCCATACAGTAATTTTGGGAGGAGTTTACACTTGTTTCAATACTTATCTACTGCTCGTAGTCTTAGGGAGATCCGCCTGCTTCACACTGACGGACACTTTTAATCCCGACATTTACTAGTTGATTCATGATTAGGCGAAGGTATATTTGCTTCCAGCAATCTTCTATAAAATACAGTTGACGCGCTTTTATTTTCTAAGTGAAGGCAAGTGAGGCCTTGCGACTCGTATCGCCCGCAGTGACTGTGCGACTGACGTTTAGTTCTCTGCACACTTGCCGAGACAGGGCTCGCAGGAGGGGGAAAGTACGAGATATTTAACTTTAATTATTTAAGGTAATATTTGTCTAGAATTTTTGTCTGTCGACTTCGCGAACTTAAAAGATGTAATACATGGTTTTCTCTGAAGAGCAGTTCGCCAAATTAGCTACAATTTTTCGAGAATATTGAATTAATGTGGCTATTTTGTCACGAAGGAATAATGAAGATTGTGACATTTGCGTTGTTTGTGGTCATCTTCTCATCTTGCCAACAAGGTGATTATTCTGCTTCTTAATTTCATTGACATTACCAATATTTCCAGGATGCCCTAAAGGCTTGAAGCTGTTATTTGGGCGTGACATCCACTGGCTGACGAAAAAAGTCTTCGTTTGAATTAAAATGAGGAAATACTGAAGAGCACATGATGGAATCGTTATTGCAGCGATTATGTTTCAGCTGGCTATTTTTATTATAACCTGCAATAATGCATTATGCACTCTCTCATAATGGAGTCTACTTCTATACCTTGCGTTACAGTCTGCGCTAATGTATCCCGAGGACTAATTATTGGACCTCAAGGTAACTGTACGGCCTTTTGGAAGGCTAAGACGGTAAATTACATTTTCCAGGCCGGGGTATAATAGATGTCTACCTTATAAAAGGTCCTGCCTCAGTAACAAGACATACTACCCGTAGAGATTCAATGATGTTCTGTGTTGACTTTGTGTGGCTTCTCATTTTTTAACCAGCCATGTTGGATAAATTCTTTTTCCAGAAAGGGCAAATTATCTGCCTGAATCAAGTGTAGAAATAAGTTGCAGAAGTCACTGAACTCTCCATTGTGATATTAACCCCGGGATGGGCAATCCTGGTTGACGAAATAATGCAAACCAAGCTGATGGAGGTCCTACAAAATATTAGTGTGGGTGACTTTCTTTGGCCTGGAGGTGAACAATGACTGGGAAGCAAGTTGTGCATAGCCCACTGTAGAATTTATCATGCTTCCACCTTTTGTCTCAAAAAGATGGTAATTAGATTGTACTTTGTGTATTGTCTGAGTTAGGTAATGACAGCAGACCCACAGAAAGCCATATAATGCAAATAGTCTGACAGCATATGAAGAATGACATTGAGATTTCTCTCAGGTGAGTCTGACTGATGCTCTCAGCTTGTTCCCTGACCTCTAACACAGAACTTCAGCTGGAGACCCCTTCCTTGGTCGTTGGCTTGCTCGATGAAAGCGTATCACTTCCTTGTCAGATCGCTGGAGGGCGCTCTGCCTTTGGGGTGGCGGTTAGGTGGACGAAGGATCAGGATGTGGTCCTTTACACCCGCCGTGGAGGTCAAGAGGAAGTGGGCCCTGGCTTCTTGGAGAAGGCGAGCGTGGACCAATCGCGTCTGGATGATGGAGACGTGAGCCTGCTTTTGTCTAACATCTCCGCCCTGGATGAGGGGAACTACACCTGCTGGGTGGAGGGAATTACGGGCTTGATGGAGCTCAGGATTGGCCGTGAGTTCAGAGTGTGTGTTAGGTGAAGTTTGGCTTGGCTTTGAGTTCAGAGCCCTCCCTGTGCTCTTTGGAGAAGGCCTGACATTCTGTGACATTATTGCTGATATTGACTTGTCTCAGTCTGTGCTTCAGTGGTCAGTGGGGCATTATGATGATTTGTGTCAGTAATTCATGATTTATGCATTCACTGTGTGCCTGGGCTTAATTATTGTGTTTATATGGTCGTATGAAAAGGACTGATTAGTGCTGCCGGAAAAGCTGAAAGGAGAAATACATGGCATGAATAATGACTATTAATAATAATAATAATAATAATAATAATAATTATTATTCTTATTGTTGTTGTTGTTATTTGTAATGATACATTTTGATCCTAATTGAATTGCTGATGTTTGCAATGCATAAAATCTCTGTGAGAGAGCTTCAATTCCACTTCCATACTGTCCTAGTAGTAGTGCTAGTAGTAGTATTACTTTCATTGATACCGTTATTAAAAATAATCGCGCCAATACTACTGCTATGACTACAGTTGTACTAATAATGGTAATTCTAATACTGCTACCAATATTAATCATACTACTACTACCAATACTATTACTACTGAGAATAATACTGAAGCAACTAACAATTTTTATCCTCCTACTAATACTAATAATACTACCACTAATGATGATAATAATAATAATAATAATAATAAAAATCATACTACCAATACTTCTCTTACTACTACTACTACTAATAATAATACTAATACTACTATTAATATGAATCCTGCCACTACTGCTCCTGGTACTAACCATGATAATAATGATAATAAGAGTAATAGGTTGTTTGCGGTGGATGAAAAGGCAGCCCCCCTCAGGGGAGCCTTAAGGCCTGCATGTTCTGTGCCCCTGGTGCCACAGGGATCGCCCTTAGAGAGAGTCTGCATGCTAACGAGTGTGTACATGCCACTGAGGGAGAGCGCCAGTCTTCACTCAGTTTAGTTTTTTTTTTAATCAAACTCGGTAATCCACACTCCCTAGTGAGTGAGTTTATAGCTCTAGTTTGTTATAGTTTTATTGAAATGTCTTTTTCAATATCTCTCTGTCTGTGATTGGTTCAGGTCTTGGGTCCCGCCCCCAGTTAGCCGTGGACAGTTTTCGGACCGCCCGCTCACTGTCTCTGTCCTGTGTTTCTTGGGGGTGGTACCCCAAACCTATTGTTTCCTGGACGACGAGTGATGGACAGGCACTGACAGGGACTCTGGAACTGATGGAGCATAAGGGTCGCTCTGGCCTGACGGACGTCAGAAGCGAGGTCACTCTGCAGGCGCAGAAGGGGTTAAATGTGACCTGCTCTGTACAGTACCCGGAGCTGCGCATTCAGTCTGTGGAAATGCTCACCATCACAGGTCAGTGTGAAAATCACACTCAATACATGACCTCACTCTCAGAAATCACTGTCAAGCTCATAAATCAGGTGCAGAAAGTAAATTACAACTCAAAATCGCAGGTGCCTGAAATTACTCTCAGGCTTACAATCATGGGTCAGTGCAGAAATCTTACACAGTTCACAGTCACAGTCATTCACATCATCTCACTCAGAAGCATTATCACTTTCACAAACCTGGGGTCAGAATCACTAAGATCTTCAGCAAATGCAGTATTTTTTTTTTTTTTTTTACTGAACTGGCAAAACCAGTAAAATAGCCAATGATTGGCACAAAAGAAATACACTGGCCAATCACTGACCATGTTATTGGTTTTGAAAGGGCTATAAGAACTTGCACATGCAGGAGGACTTCGTGAATCTGGATCCAGTACTCAATCATTTACCCACAATCACACTCAAACTCTCACTTGGGGTCAGAGCACCATCGCATGCAACAGGGCTCTCCAAATCATCGTCCTCGCGGGTCGAGAGCTGCCGGTTTTCCACCCGCCCTTTGCCTGGGAGTCAAGTGTGATGATAGTATGGCCAATCAGTGGAGATAATTGTTCGTTTAATTGCTGTAAGGACCGAAAACCAGGGCTGGATTTGGATTCGAGGACGAGATTTGGGCAGGCTTTTCATACAGTCACAGTCATGTGCCTACAATCAATAGTCACATTCTCACGCTCAAAATCATGATCAAAGATGACGACCTCAGCTCACTCGGGGCTGTCACATGATGATACACAAGGAGAGAACCAGGAAGTGAAACTTTGTAGTCCTCATTTAATTTATCATGTTTCACGTCTATACTGGTAGAGTTTTAAAGTGTTAACTGCAAAATCAGATTCCATTACTGCGCGAATGTTTGTGACAGAGTACCATGTCACCAAGACCCGTTGATTTTTCCACTCCACAAGTCTTACTGGCCGAACCTGGGTTTACATCATGCTGGCGTTCTTAAACGCTGTCCTCTTGTTAAGTCTGATGTAATGCATTATGTGATAATGCTGTTTTTTTTAGGTCCAATAAAGCAAAATCAGGTGCAGTACACTGGCCGAGCCAGTAACCGTGTTCACGCAGGCAAATTTCTTTTCTGAAGTCCCCGAACGGGTCGAAAAGGGATAAATATCCTATGATTTGAACCTTGTGGGGCCCGTGCTTGTGAGAAGAGGGGAAATATGGTTGTCAGTGAAGTGGGACTGAACCCAAGCGAAATGGATCCTGCACCCGCGAAGTGAAGTATTTACTCGGCGAACACCGATGTAAATGGGGCCTGCTGAAAGGCCCACTTGCAAATGTTAATCTGAGTGAGGGGTGTACTGGACTGCTCACACCAGGCCGACGTTTCACTGAACTCTGTCTCACTCCTTTCGGGCTGTATCCATCTACCCTTCACCTCTTTATCAACTGGCAAGTGATAAAATGACACCTCCTGACGTGTGTGACTGATTAACACTCATCGGAATACAACGCTGTGGCATACTGCCAGTACAGCGTCAAGCAGGTCTTGACACGGAAACAGTATCATCACGTGATGCGTTATGCTACGAATTAACTAGAGCATATGTGCATCTTTGTTGGGCTTATGTTGTGCTGGCGTTCTTAAACACTATATGTGCATGTTTGTTTGTGTAATTTGTCTCCAATCGGGGATTATCTGTGTTCTCAGGTGACTTTCAGCCGAGTGTATCTCCTTGGTTACTCGCATTTTGGGGAGTTTTTCCACTGGTCGCCTTGGCAGGTGGAATTATAGGCTACTTTTTCAAGCGCAAGAGTGATTCCATCAAAGGTACCAGTGCAGCCCGTCTCCGGCCCTGGTCTGCGCTCTTCGTAAATATCAAGCTTTAAAAATCTGCCTTTTCCCTTTCTTGCTTTCTATCTGCATGCATGCGAATAGATGCAGACTGCTGAAAAATTATTCCTCATATACGTGAATGCATCAAGTTAACGTTGACATTTCGTGACGCTTTGTATTTTGAGATGTAGGGCCCCATCTTACGCCAGAGTCCCTAAACCCGTTATTTGGGGATTTAGCATTGCGTAAGAGGCGTTCCCCCGCAAAAGTTGCTATCTTGCACACCTGCCTATATCCCTAAAACACCTGCGCTACCGTTATATTATGCATAGGCGTTTGGGCGTTACGCCAGTTAAACCAATTAGTGTGCCAGGCGCCATTGCCTTTAAGAGCAGGCTGCGCTATCCCAAATCCTCAAACCGAAACCCGTGATGGAGAGAGGGTCGCACGTTTCTCCGAAGACAAAGTTAAATTGCTTGTGCATGAGGTCAAATCCAGACAGAGGAAGATCAAAATCCCATTTTAGAAAATACCCACAGCCAAATAAATGCCTATATTGACTGCAACCATTTACACTTTTTTCTTTATAAAGTGACCTTGAGTATTTAATAAAACGCTACATTAATTACATATATTATTAAATTATTAGTAGCCTACTGATTGCACAGATTACTTACCAGGCAGGCTGCAGATGACATTACTAGCGGTGTCGCAGCTCCGCTGCCTGCTGGTCCCTCATCGCCCCTGCTACTGCTGGCACTTTAGCAGTAGTTCTCGTGATGTCACCTACCTGCTCACAAGGGTTTGTTGGTTGGCAAAAAGCATCAATATTACTATTGATTTAATAGGCAAAGTTATTGTCTTCCACTTTCTGTCATAATACCAGTTAGTTGCAGCGTAATTAACTGCACTAACCGATTTGTTAAGGCCTCAGGAATACGTTTCCTTCGTATTCCTGAACAAGAACCTAAAAATCCACTTGGATCCATTCAATTCGACGAAAGAACTGGGTGCCGTTGACCCACCGGCGTGTTTGTACTATTCACTTTCTCTAAGTTATTTTCCTTAATTTCTAACTTGATATTTTGCTAAGTTTTCGCATTTTATTATTCAGTCATAGCAAGGGAATGGTTTTGCTCTTTATGTTGGGTAATTCGATCTGTTCCTTATGCTTTCCAGGAGCGTAAGTGACAGTTTGGATATTAGTATTGGAAATAATTCAGTTTTCAACCGTCACCAGCATGAACTGAGATCAGTACTTTTGGCTTATCTTGACTTTTAGGTACCCAGAGAAACATTCGAGTGAGTGAAAACGTCCATCGTACATCCAGTCAAGAAAATTTAGAGTTTAATGTCTACAGCAGCTGTAACGGCAGCAGCCTTGTTACTGATGACACCCCAGCTGGCTAGGGAATGTGCAGTATATGCATTCGCGATATTAAATATTAATGATAAATTCTTAACCTCCTTATCGCGAATAAAACCCCCCAAAATATATTGGCGTCCCCTTTTGAAATCGCTCCGGTAAACGTACTTCTGTGAAATATTTTCACTGCTCAACGATGATCAACAAATGTAGAATTTATGTTTGATGACGGAATATCACGTGATGATCCAGCCGACCCAGACCCAAAGAAGGGTCGTTCCTCCATTCTTTCAGCTCGTGAAGATCCGGAAGCCTTCACTGACCTTTGTTGTACCTAAGCATGTAGAAAAATCTTGTCTACGTGGTAATTGGCGACTGAAGACACGGTTTCTCTCCATACCCGACCGAACAGCGATGAAATCATGGGCGAATTTCATTACAGAAAAATAATTTACTTGTTAATAGGCCAGTGCTTCACCTTGATTGATCAGGTCAGCGTTCCAATGAAATACCGCCTTCCACTCTCGGTATTGTGTGGGTTGATTAGAAAAAAAAAAAAAAAACTGGCACTCGGTTAAATAGGCAGCGTGCTGCTCAAGCTATTTGCTTGAGAGTCGACAGGTATGCAAATTTGAATAAAGTTGATTTAAATACAGCAAATACGCATCCAGATGGATGATTTTCTTCTTTCTTAATCGGGGAGAACAAGCAGCACCTGTTAAGTGCGGAGCGCTCTCGGAGTGAACCTTCTGTTGATCATGTAAATGACTGAGAACAGATCAGGACTAATAACTGTTTTAAACGGATGTTTTGTCACAGTTTCAGTTCTAGTTCCGCCACTGTGCTGAATGAAGCCCATGATTTCATCGCTGTTCCATCGCATATGGAGAGAAACCGTGTCTTCAGATGCCAATTACGATAACTGGAAAACGCGTTAGTAAAGGAAAATTATTGAGAACTAGTGAGGACTAATTGTCATAATGGGATGTGTCTGCGCCCCCTCAATTCCCGGTTCTTGAACCGCCACTGCATTGATGGAATGGGTTCCCTTATGATTCACATCGGCGCCACTGTTCAGAGCCGGACGAATCAGAACGTGCGCGTAGTCGACGGCACCCAGAACCCTAGGGAACCCATATCTTGCCAAAAAAATCCTGCTTTACCCTGCGTTGTTTCTCGGGTGTCACAGGGATGCCAGTGATGTAACTACAGGCTTGTTGGACTATGCTGGCAGTAACTGCAGTCATAGCCGAGCTGGCGGCAGATTGGGTCATGCCTACAGTTGAGCTGAGTGGGTGTTGGAATGACCCACTAGCATAGAAAAATAGTGCCACAGTAATGCTAATAGCAACGGGGAAGGCATACGCACAGCTGGCAGCGGTGTCTACATCATCTGCAACCAGGTGACATAATTCTGTCACTGCCTGACGGGTGAGGTGCAGTTTTGTCACGCATTCTCGTTCTGTGACAAATAATACTTATATTGTATCATAATAATTTTTGAATATTATATATAATGTATATCATTAATATATATTATATATAATAATTATATATTATTATAAAAGCGGAAAAAATGATTGATACAAAATAGAAACAATATAGACTTACCTGAAAGGCCCAGGTAGCTGTTGCGCTGGCAGTACACGCGTTCTGGGCGTCCTCTATTATTTGCTAATAATATCTTCTATTTATATTAACTGGCGAACAAGGCGATTTAGTACTATCTTTGCCATTTTCTCAGGGGTTCAACTGCGGCTAAAGAAAGGTGGCTTTTTATAGGCGAGTTAATTCTGGAAGTGGAGCCGCGTGTGCACGTCCACGTGTGTCCATTGAAGCCGCCTGGGTGCGCTCTTGTAAAAGCCCCAATGGGTAGCAGGTGGTTTGAGGACCCGCTATGCGCTTTCCCTGAAGTATGTGGTCAAGATAGCAATTGTTGGGAAAGCGCATAAACACGCCCACAGGCACACCTCCAGGCGCAAATAAAGGATTCGGCAAAGTGTATAGCGGGTAGTGTGGCCACAAGATACTGTTTCGGGATAGTGGAAGGTGCTAAATGCGTAATTCACGGGTACCGGGTAGTGGCAACGAGTAGGGCAGTGTGAAAAATAGAGCCCGGAGGCTGTTAAATTGGGCTCTTTGTACTTGATCCACGATAGTGGTTTACTTCTGACATGATTCAATTGAAACTAATAGGTGAATTATTAGAACTTTTTGTCGTCAAATGGTACTTGGTACTTACAACAAACTGTAGCAAATGGTAAAAAAAAGTAGAAGTGTCATTAAATGTCAATTTTTACTTGATGCCTTCATATACTGTATATATAAAAAATAAACTATTATTTGAGTGTTGAAACCATATTGTTTGGTATGGCATGGGCTAAAATTCTAGTCTCTGTTAACCCGCAAACTTTTTCATAAGACAGCAAGAATAATCGCTCAGATTTGTCATTCAGTCTGCAAACATGACCAAACTATAGCAGGATGCGCCTATAAACTGTAGCTTGACTCGCTGTACCTATATGAGCGGCTGTGTCAGTGTGTTGAAGCATTGTATCTGTGTGAAAGGAGCGCTGTGATTGTCTTTGAGTTGAGTTCTCAAGCGTTGCTCTTTTCATTTGCAGAGAGAGAAAGGCAAGCGCGAGGAGCTGGTGAGATGCAGGGCCGTAAGCAGTCGCAAATCTCGCTCAACATTAGGCAGGGGACACCAACCCCCCCGCAGTTTTATCACATATTAATTCCACTGGTCTTTCTAACTGACCCCTGCTAAGCTAGAATATCTGCATATGATAATGCTACCATGTTACCAGTTTGAAGTTTTGTCATGAAACATTGTCCTCCAATTCATGTCATCCTTGTTTTAATATTTTTTTTTATTGCTGGTATGTGTACTCCTACCTTCTCATAATTATAATAGAATAACTTTTTCCTGTATTTTATTGGCAGATTCTGAGCCCCTTATGAATCAGGATGGTATGTATTATTAATTTGTTGTGAACATTGAATTTATTGTATTTAATATTTGCATTAAAGGGATTGTTGTAAGTCTTCAGTTTCTGATTTGATGCCGCTTTGACTTTAATAAAAAAATGGAAAATATGAAATAATTATCATAAAAAGTCTGGCCCAGGACTTTCAACAGAGCTTTGTAAAGTGAATTTGTGTAAGATTATTTAGTTTGATCAAAGGACTGTTGGTTCCAAAGTGCCTGAAAAAATATTCCCCCCCCCACTCCAGAATTTGCGGAGCTAAAGAAAGAAATTTGTAAGTTCAGACTGTCGCCTCATTCCTTTCTCTGACTCCTTCAGGTTGTAACTCTCTGGTCTGTGTATATCTGTCGCTGTAACTGCGGAAATTGTGCACCTCAGTTGGTTCTCTATATAGTGAAGTTAATTAAAAAAAATTTTTATTTTTATTTGCAGAATTTTTATCCATGCATGATATTATTAATGTTGCTTGTCTTCTAATGGCAAATTTGTTTTGATAAATCCAAAATCCCCAGAGAATTTGGCTTACGTTTCATTTCTGCGCCTGTGCACCACTCATTAATAAATCCCAGCTCTGGTGCACTTACCTAACTCTCTAATCCTGAGTTCTGACACAGGCCAAAGGCTTCTGAATTGAAGGAGAATGAATAATTTGCGCCTCTGCCGCTTGATCGCTCAGTAGAATAATCTGTGTAATTTAGAAATAAAGTCTAAAATACTAACAGCTGAGACTATGCTAAATCAGTGACAGAAGGCTAGCTTTAGATGGCTTAGCTTTGGAGTGTCGAAATGGTCTTGGAGAGCTGCAGTATCTGCTGATTTTTGGAGTGATTGTGCTGGAGTGATTCATTGCTGTCCCTGATTGGTTGAAGAGACCACGCTTCTTCTCACATGGTTGCTGCTGCAAAGTGATAGGATTGAGCTACTGGATTAAGGTTTTTCTCTCAGCACACACAGATCCACACACGCACCCATTCCCAGCCCCTTCCCCTTGCTTATCCCAGCCCCCCCCCACACACACATACACACACACACACACACACACACACACACATACACTCACATCAATATCCTCCCACAGTGAGGGGCGCCTGGCACCTGGTCACACTTGGTAATTGAAGCACTGATTACTAAAACCCCACAAGTCAAGTCAAGTCAAGTCAAGTGTGACTTATGGGGTTTTAGTAATAGGTGCTTCAATTGCTGTATTGTGCTCAGAAGGAAGGTACATGATCAAAGGTCATATGAACATCCTGTAAGTTTGGCTGGATGTCTATGGGAAGGTGTTACATCCACCTCTTACTGTACCACTGATCTTGTACTTAAACCCCGAGATGTGAACAGTGTGTCAGGATTCTCTGCGAACCCTATGTCGGACGCTAGCATCCTCCCTTGCGCATTGTAATAAAAGCCTTTTCAGTTGGAAAGTGGTCATTGGTGTGTCACTTCATCGGTCCCGACTTGACTCCACGACAGAAAATATTCTTAACAAAAGGAAACCAAAAACAGGGGCGGATGCTGCGGCCTTGTCATTTGAGGTTTAGGTTATGTGACACTATTTTTAGGATTGCCATGTGTTAATGTGGGTGCATCGCTGTTAATTTATATTAATATTAATGTCCTCCCTTTGATCTTACAGCTGCAGTCAGAGCGGTCAGTGACACAGGTAATGTGAGCTCTAAACTTGCCTTACGAACATTTCAAACATGGCTGTTTCAGTTCACTCAGTTGAGTGCTGAAGTGTTGATATGAGTGTGCATCACGAGTTCTCCATTATCAGGGTAATTCATGCGGTACCAGTCCTATAAATGAACATATTGCTTGATTAAGTCGGCTTTTTGCATTAGAAGAACTAAGTAGATTTTCCATGTAAGAGAATACAGCTGAAGTTGGAATTTTACACACACTTCAGACTGAAGGCATTTAAACTCATTTTTTTAACCCCTTCACGGATTTCATGTCAGCAAACTATCGTTAGTGATCAATTTACAAGTCGGTCGGACAATTGCATATATTATTTTGACTATGACGATAATCAGCTTGGAAAATTTCAGAAAATGATGATGTGGCGTTTGAAGCTTCTCTTAGGCTAATTGACATCATTTGTGCCAAGTTCTGATATGACCTGAGAAACTGTTTGGCAAGGTTAACAGCCACTGCTCCAGAACTGCTGTAAAAAGGCCAAACTATGGCAAGTGCTCATGGGGACAAAGATCTCACTTTTTGGAGAAATGTTCTCTTGTCTGATGACCCAAAAATTGAACTTTTTTCGCCATAATTACCATCAGTGTGTTTGAAGGAAAACTGGGGAGACTTGCAAGCCAAAGAACGCCCTCCCACCCCTGTGGCGCAGGGCTGGTAGCAGCATGTTGTGGGGGTGCTTTGCTGCAGGATGGACTGGTCCATTTCACAAAATAGATGGCGTCATGAGGAAGGAAAATTGTGTGGGCATATCGAGACAACATCTCCAGACATCAGCTAGGAGGTTAAAGCTATAGTCACACTCAGATCTTCTACATGGGCAATGACCCCAAGCGTACTTCCAAAGTTCTGTAAAATGGCTTGAGAACAACTAACTGGATATATTGGAGGGCCATCACAAAGCCCTGACTCAATTACACCAGTTTGTTTTTTTTTAGACAAATGGGCCAAATTTCGAGCAACTTATTGTTGGAAGCTTTTTGAAGACTGTCCGAAACATTTCACCCAAGTTAAACAATTTGAAGACTATGCTACCATGTAATAAGTGCATGTAAACTTGTGACCCGCTGGGAATGCATTGAAAGAAATAAAAGTTGAAATAAATTATTCTCTCTCTACAATACTTCTGACATTTCACATTCTAAAACTATATTAGTGATTCTAACTGACTGAAGATAGGTAATGATTATTAGGATTAAATGTCGGGTACTGTGAAAATGTATTTGGTTAAGGTGCATGTAAACTTCTAATTTCAACTGTATGTCTGCATTTCAATTTAAAGACATATACAGAAAATAGTTGGTAAGCTTCCTTTTTTTATATCATTATAATGCCAGTTTGAGATGCAAATAGTGTGACAAATCCAAATCACAAGTACTAGTGTCTGCATAAAAAAATCATATCTGCCTGCACCATAAGTGGCACAGTTACTGAAAGCCAAATAGGGATTCTGAACATTCACTTTTTTTCTCAGCGCAATTCTAACTGATGTTTTCAAAATAAAAATGGATAAAAATCAGAGGTGGCCATGGGAAGGTTTTTCTGGGGTGGGAGGGGATGCTAACCAACTAATTTTCTTTAAAAAAAAGCCGTCGCTCAAGTATGGAAAATCAAAAGACAAACCAGTTTTACAGGTTTTCTGTTGGAACTGATGAACATGTTTAACTGAGGATTGCTCAGCCCTGTACTGGGTGATCCACCTTTTGAGTTGGTCTTAATTTTGGCCTCAAATTTTGTAGGGGATAGGTAAAAACCTTACCACTGTACCCTTTCTTCCTGTAGGGGATAGGTAAAGACCTTACCATTGTACCCTTTCTTCCTGTAGGGGATAGGTAAAGACCTTACCACTGTACCTTCTCTTCCTGTAGGGGATAGGTTAAGACCTTACCACTTTACCTACTCTTCCTGTAGGGGATAGGTAAAGACCTTACCACTGTACCTTCTCTTCCTGTAGGGGATAGGTAAAGACCTTACCACTGTACCTACTCTTCCTGTAGGGGATAGGTAAAGACCTTACCACTGTACCTTCTCTTCCTGTAGGGGATAGGTAAAGACCTTACCACTGTACCTTCTCTTCCTGTAGGGGATAGGTAAAGACCTTACCACTGTACCTTCTCTTCCTGTAGGGGATAGGTAAAGACCTTACCACTGTACCTACTCTTCTTGTAGGGGATAGGTAAAGACCTTACCACTGTCCCCTCTCTTCCTGTAGGGGATAGGTAAAGACCTTACCACTGTCCCCTCTCTTCCTGTAGGGGATAGGTAAAGACCTTACCACTGTATCTTCTCTTCCTGTAGGGGATAGGTAAAGACCTTACCACTGTACCTTCTCTTCCTGTAGGGGATAGGTAAAGACCTTACCACTGTACCTTCTCTTCCTGTAGGGGATAGGTAAAGACCTTACCACTGTACCTTCTCTTCCTCAGACATACAACCTCAGCTTCATTTCTTTCCCTACCTAAACCTACCAGCTCAGCTACAAATCTTTTTTTGGCCTTCCTTGTCAGGAACCTGACCAAAAGAAAAACTCCTACAGACAAAGAGTGCAGGGGTACACTAGGTACAGTTGGGTTTATGCAGAAATGATGAAGAAACCAATCATAGGCACATAGGAATGGGATAATTGCTCGAGGACAAGATAACGCTCTCTGTGCCACCAATATAGGCAAGAGCATTGAGGATAGACATGATTCATCAGCTTTTGCTTCCATATACATCACATACAGCATCATTTGCATTTAAACTACTTTTATTTTTTGCACAAGTGTTTGTTGTTTGCATGAAATATACTTTGAATTAATTTTAATTATTAAACTAAGTAATCTCCTTACCAATGCTACTTACCAATGGCTCTGGAGATAAATGTGGATTGGTAATTGAATTTCAAAGTTCAATTCAATTAATTAAATATTTCTTATAAAAACAAAACTTAAAACATAAAAGTAACTCACGTGACATCCTCGGTATGGGCCAGAAGAAGGGCTTTAATGACCACAAAAATGTTAAACAACTTACAGCTTCAATCTATATTTTAAAAGTATGACCCTTAATGAAGGCTAAAATGCAGACTTCAATTCCCAACACTATATGGTTCAGTGTTTTAGGCATATTTAAAGTTCAGTGGCAAAAAAGCAACTTTTTGTCCATTTCAACTCTATGACACTAAAAGGGTTAATATAATGATGGGGTAAAATATTTTAATAGAAACTGCAGCCTCACAATCTTTAGACTATGCACTTTCTGTTTATACACCAGTATAAATCATGAGAAGCATTTTCAATTTTGACCCTGAGGTTGATATTTTCATGGAATTGCCCGTACACTTCCAGCTTGCTTCCCTCCTGTAATCTCGTTAATAGCCCACCATGTGTTGGGCGCTTTTCTTAATGCTTTCACAAATACTGGATTCCCCGTCCTTTCAGTTCTTGAAAGTTTTAGTAGTTTCAAAATATTTTGCCCACTATTTGAAAATCCAGGATTATCATATAGAGACATTTCATAAAATGTTGTGCACAAGTGGTCATTTTGAAATCCCTATGGGGTAGAATACATGGCTGTTGCAGTCATGCTCACGCACAACTTTTTTTTGGATGTAATATTATTTTAATTGTAATTATGACTGCTCTCGCACAAACTGTTAAATTCACAACAGTGAAGATAATAAGTTGACTAATTGAGCTTTACATGCCAATCATGTCTTGTATTTGTGTTTTCTTGTTGTCTAACATTGTACTTTCTTCCTTAGAATGGAAGCGAATTCTCAGCAAGAGAACCAGTGAGTGAATCCCATTTATTATTTCTTTAAATATTGAAATATATAAATATATTGAACTTAAGTATAAACTGACCAAAATTGTTCTTGCTGTACTTGTTGTAAATATCCTTAACAAATGTTAAGATTCCAGTTAAAACTGTCATAATTATTGCATTGACATGGAGGATGTGTGGTGGTGGCAGAGGATGATGGTTTGGGTGAATCCATCATATCCCCAAAAGTAATTCAGGTATATGGTGATTTAATGAAATGTAGGAACATGCTTCAGTGTCTGTTATACTCATCAACAAATTATGCTGTGAAAAAGTGTTTGCTCTCTTTCTCAGTTAAGCAATTTTTGCATATTTGTCACTCTTACATTTTATTTGTAGAGAACTAGTAATTCCTAGGGTTAAATCGCCTGCATTACAACACTCAGGTACAGCTGTAAGCTACGTATATGGCATAGCCTATCATAGTCACTTTCATGTCTGTCAAGCCAACCTTGGCTCAATGTTCAAAATAAACAGTTAGTACAGCATTCATTTCTCACTTATTACCTACTCATGTTGCTTATTTGCTGAAATATTTCTGCAAATTTATCCATATTCACCTTTGTTCATTAATTTGAACAAAATTCAACCAACCTTAAGGGGGTGTTAAACAAACCTTTCTCATAAGAAGTGTCTGCTTACCAATTATATGCTGCCCAATGATATTAGGACGTCCTCTGCCCATTGGCTGAGGTAGGTCACCCCAGGGATATTATATATATTCAGGGATATTATCCTCCTGGCTGGCTCGCCAAAATTGTTAATTTCCAAAAACTCAAACAGTTTTGATGGGAATCATGTCACACTTCTTATAATCATTTCTGCTGCATAAAGGTCTGTTATTGATTTTGGTCACCCTATTGTCTTTGCTATAATGCCACCAGCAGGCCAAACTTTCCATTTTTAAAAATTCTACTGAAATGTATGTGACATACACTCAGACTTTGACAAAATAAGAAATTTGTGTTCCTCTGTGTCCCTGTTTTACCTCTTTTCCTGTTCCTTTTGTGCCTATTCCTGCCATGTTACTGTTCCTCCTCTGTTCCTCTTGCATCTGTATTTCTGTCCCTCCCCATGTGTTCCTGTTCCACCTCGGTGTCTGTTTCCATTCAACCCCTTGGTTCCTCTTCCACTTCTGTTCCCGTTCCATGCTTGTCTTTCTGTCTCCAGAGATTTTCTCCCTAACGCCAGGTTCTATAGGCCCAGAGATGTCCTCAGGAAGCCACTTTTGGGAGGTGACTCTGAGAGACTGCAGGAAGTGGAAGGTGGGAGTGAAAAGGAGCGAGATTGCGTTTGGCTTGAACTCCTTCCGTCAGGCAGGGGTGTGGGCCGTCTCCTGCAGCCCCAACACAGGATGCTGTGCCTCCCTCCACCCGCCTGTTCCAATCACCACCACCAACCAGCTCAAACGTCTGGGAGTCCTACTGGACTGCAGTGATGGACAGCTAACACTGTATGACACTGGAACCATACCTGTACAAAGACTGTACACCTTTGATATTATCTTTAGATCCCCAGTTGTGCCTTTCTATGAGTAGCTTATTATGGTAGTAGGGCGAAGGATGGTATTATTTAGTTTCAATTGAGAGCCATGTTTTATACTTATGATGATGAATTATTAACAAATTTGCTGATCTACTTTGTGACCGGCTATTTTTTTGGTCATGGTGCCATTGCTTGAGACAGAATCTCCCAGTTGATGTGTCACTTGCTGAGGTTCCTACACCTCCACCTCATTTTCAATTTTACCCAACAGATCAAATTTATTAGTTAAAATGTCCTCTCCAGCTTTCCTTGCTGTTTTCCTTTTTTTGGGACAAAATACTCTGAATTAGCAGCATTCGTTTCAGACTTGTTTCCAACTACTGTAATCATCGGAACAACCTATCAGCCAATCCACATTTCACATTGACTCTTGTGATGTCGCAATGCTCTGTGCCCTTTAGCTTCTCCGGTCTAGTTCCAGAAGAACACACACGCGGGCTGCGTTCCATTTTGCGCATGGTGGTTCTTGTACACTAGCATTCTCTCTCTACGATATTGGCCAGAATATGCATCCTCAGTTCCAAAAAAGTTGAGGCCTTGTGGAAAATGCAAATAAAATCAGGAAAGTTAATTTACCCACGAATATATTGAAGCGAGACTCAATGTGACGTTCTAACAGTTCACTCCACGGTGCGGGAAGGAGTTTGGTCTTATGACGATATGTTAAAGGACAGAGCTGAACTACAGTTCTGGATGTGTGATCTCTGATCTATCAGACATCAGAGCTTGCAGGAGAGTCACGTGACTGTAATGGATATCAGGACATGGGCTTAGTGATACTTCGGTGAGTAATTGTACTTACTCACCTAAGTATAATTGTCAGTGAACACTATCTGCCACTGCTTCCATACATCCGCTTGACGATTCTGAAGACAGAGACATCTGTGGAATGGGAGATAAAGCCCTGTATAGAACTTATGTGAAATGTATTGAAAAATGACATTGTCTTCTGGTGTGAAGGAAGCAATAGAATTGCTGGCCACATTTTATATAATTTTCACACACGCTGCATATATCATAGATTTAAAATAAGGGTGCTTGAATTTCCATACTTGGCTGGTGTTTGAGTTGTAAGGCAGATCCACTGCCGTGACTTTGGCAAGTAGTCCGGGTCCTGAAGCAGCAAAGCAGCCCCAGACAATTGTACTACCTTCACTGTTTTTGACTGTTGGAATGATGTAGCGATTGTGGAATTTAGCCCATGATTTCATGGCCGTCCGGTCGTGTATGGAGAGAAACCGTGTCTTCAGATGCTAATTACGATACTTGGTAAAGGTGTCAATAAAGGAAAATAAAGGAAAACCAGCCAGGACTAATTCTTGTCAATAAGGGACGAGTCTGTGCCCCCCCCCCCCCCCCCCAATTCCATGTTCTATTGCCTTCCCTGTATCATCTTATTTTATGACGCAGGCCCTACATGGACACAGAACACTGGACATGCAGAAGTGCCCCCTAGGGGCGGAGATTAAGGAGGGTCACACTCTGTGTGGATTCAGTATCAGCCTTTATTCAAATGTGTCCGCTGAAATAAGTGAATTATGTGTGAAAGCAACATTTCACAAATCAATCAGTAACAGGATTGTCTGCATCGTTTACGCATATGAGGATTATAGTCTTGAAACACACAAAACATTTTCCTGTGAAAATATCAAACTGAGAGGGAAGGGCATTCAGTCTACGCACCACGAGCACGAAGTCCTGAACTTCTATAAACAAGTTCAAGCAAGTGTGATTGTTTTTTTGTCCTCAGGCATTTTAATGAGGAACGACTCAACCGTTGCGTAGGATTCACAAAATGAAACATGATAAAACCGGGTACAATCAGTGAAGGACCTGGTACTTCCGTGGCTATTAGACTGAATGCTCTCTACCGCGGATTGGTGAGGTGGGTATAGCAGTACTCCGGGAATCGGAGGCTCTATCGAGGGGGGATATTACAAGCTGTGGAAGTGGATATGATGGTGACAGAAACATTGACATACAACAATACAATACACAGTGCTAATATGTGGAGGATTAACTCTCTACTGCTTATGTTAAGAGAGAGAACGTGACACCAAACTATCCGTAGACAAGGATATGTCAAGCAATGCTATCATGGAGTTGAATGTTAATAAACGCATGCTTCGCTTAGCATTAAATAGTGCAGTATTATAATAAATCCAACCAGGACCTGAAATATTCTCCTTCAATGTCTTGATTTATAGGAACTCACCATTAAAATCAGGGGAAGTATTTTACAACAGACAAAGAGATAACATTATGTTATATTTACATTTAAATTCTATTTCACATGGCAGATTGTAGCATGTCTGTACGGATATTAATCCTGTAATGCAGTGATAGGTGTAATGTGCTGTTGGCCAGAGTTACAGCCAAGAGCCTTTTCCAACATTCCTAAAAAAAACAACAACAAAAAAAATCTGTAAACTTCTCTTTTCATTCTTTTTTTTTGCATCTCAAAATGTTGGGCGGCAGATTGTTTTTACAGATAACAAACATTGAAACGTGAGTTTGGGAATCCGAGCACATGCGAAATAAAAGTAACGTTAAACTCTTTCGCCATTTTAGACGACCAGAGCGAAATTCGTCCTCCAGCCTCAGTGACTGAGACTTCACTTTTTCGCAGTGAATCGTTGTTTTCGTTCGTTAAAATATTTGGTTCTGTGCGCCTTACAGCAGAATTGTTGAGACCATGCATCAATGTATCGGTGATGAAAGTGTTAGGCATCATCCTCCATACACAAGAGAACCAGACAGTGATCGACAGAGACAAATTGCTTACATTTTTTAAACAATTTCCATTCCCATAAATAAATAAATAAATAAATAAATAAATAAAGTAAATAAACAGATAAATAAATATTTGTTTAAAAAAAATTTGGATCAACAATTCAATTTATATTTCTGAATGACACTGGCTTCAACTTAACCCTGCCCTAAGCGATTACTGCCTTAAGTCATTAAAGAGGTAAAAAGAAATGATTACCGATTCAGTGGAATGGGGAAAGCTTGACCAAAGCAGTAAGCTGAAGAGTGATATTTTTTCTTTTTTTAAATAAAATTAGTTTTAGCTGACTCACTATATTATTACTATTATATTTCATTTGATCGTTTCATTGTTTTTTTTGCGTCTTTTTTTTTGTTTCTTTTTGTCAGTTTTTCAGGACATCACACAAAGACGAACACACAGAGAGAGAGATAAGAGGATATGGAAACAAAGAAATACCAAAAATAGCCAAAAAAAAAAGAAAATCAAACATGAGTAAAGTGGGCAGGTTAAGCTTATCCTTAAAGCATTTGTAACTGCAATATAGTTAAAATTGTTGCAGTAAATATAGCAGGAATAACCGTAATAATAATTTGAACAACAACGAGAATAATAATATAGATGAATAACAATGTCAATTAATAGCAGAATGAATGAACCCCGATGTATCTACCTTGTCTGTCATTGTTGGAGTCAGGGGTTCAAATCTAGTCCCGTTCGAAGTCCATTCCTGCTTTTGCTTTGAACATTGCCCTGTGTTGCTCTCCCAGAAGTTCACCAAGACAAAATAGTCCCCACCGAAGGCCAGAGCAGTCCTATCAGGGGTTCTGAGGTGAGGCAGGGGGTGAACAGTATGGCCAGAGGCTGAAAGAAGTACGATGATGTAAGTGAAGTAGTGGTATTGGGCAGGGAGGGGTGGAAGGGGGCAAATTGTCTGGAAATTCAGACAAAGAAGTCACCAACGACAGCATTTCCATCTTTATCATTGTCGTCACCCCCCCCCCCCCTCATTTTCTTTCTCCTGTACATCAAAGTCTTTGTCCTTCTCCCTAACTCTGGCCTCCCCCCATCCCCCCCAATCCAAAATCCCAAAGTTACGGAGAACGTTCCAGAATGAGAAGCTGCAGCTTGAGAGGATCCCGCTATGCGGCGTGATGGCTAAGGAGAGGCTCGGCGTAGTCGCAGTTCCAGAGAGGTCCCAAAAATCCAGGTGTTTACACAAGCGGAGACCTCTCCCAGCCGAAGACGGGTACCTTAAAATGGAGGGTGATCGCAGTTCGAGGATTTTTTTTAACAGGCTGTAATGTCCATTGTGGACGGGCTCTCTTTCTGAGCAAGAGCAGCTATAGAGAGGTCTCTATTCTACGTACGCGCCGCTACACGACCTGAGCCTCCGTCCTCCACACTCGCAGACATGGGGATCTGCGTGTGCGTAGCTACAGAGAGGTCTCCATAGCGTGCGTACGTAGTTGCGCGCAGCCGAAGAGAGGTCAATGGTGCGCGATTTTTGCCCAGCTATAGACAGTTATAAAGCGGTCTCCAGGCTGTGGAGAAGCGTGTGGGGGCTGCATGTGGGGGTTTTTAGGGGCTCAGCGGCGGGGAAGAAGACGGCGCAGTCGATGGCGTTGTTGTTGCGGTTGGGGGTGATAGGGAGGCTGCGTTGGCGGTATGGCCGTGGTGGAGGTCGTGTGCGCTGGGGGGCCTGAGGGGCGGCTGGCTGAGTTTGAGGCGGGTGGCGTGTAGCCAGGTGGATGTGGTTGTGTTTGGACAGTTCGGATTCATCATCCGCGTCGGTGTCATCAATCAGGGGGATGTTGTGGATGATGTCGTTGATGAGAAACTCGGGGTACGCCATGAAGTCGTGGATGGAGTTCCGGGATTCAGGCTTCTCGATACCGTCGTACAGGGAGCTACGGAAGGCTTTCACCACCCGCATCTGCATGCACAGCGGAGAAGGAGAGACAGAGAGAGAGAGAGAGAGAAAGGAAGATGGAGGTCAAGGCTTAGAGAAGGACACTACCTGCTGTCACATTCGGCCGTGAACACTGCAGAGCAGGCCAGGGTGCCGCAGTCACCTGTTCCACATGATTCAGAAATAAAAACATAAAAATGAAGAACATTCACTTCAATATTTTACATTTAATAATGCTACTCCAGCTTTCTCCCTCACTTCAGACAGGTAATGTAACAACTGCCAACAGAAATCGGCATATCACACTCCTATCCTTCTGAAACAGCAATTTACAACTACAAGGGTTCAATTCCTTCAGAAGACTAATATAAATATCATTCATTAATTCAAGATCCTTTTAAGGTACAGGGAAATTTTATAAGGTACTGAACTGCTAAATTAGTCTCATTTCCTGGTTTGGTTGGTTTATTTGCATGCGTTTCCTGTCCAAATTTCTATTTCCTGTCCTTTTTACTGTTTCCTGGCAAACCACTGCTCCCTGGCCAACCTCCATTTCCTGGTAAAATCTCTCAGCTTCCTATTCTATCTCTATTTCTAGGAACAACCTTTGAACTTCCTATCTAATCTCTAAATCCTAGTAAAATCTCTTTGTTTCCAGGCCAATCTCTATTTCCTGGAAAATCTCTCAGTTTCCTGTCCATTCTCTATTTCCAGGCAAAATCTGTTTTTAGTCCAATCTCTATTTTCTGGTAAAATCTCCATTTTCAATCATATTTCTATTTCCTGGCATAATCTTTCTGTTTCACGACCAATCTCAATTTCAGGCAAAACCTCCCAATCTCCTGTTGGAATCTTTTTTTTTCCGTATCTGCAGGGACAAGATACACCTTCGTGCCTCCATCTTCTTCATCAAAGAGAGAAAAAAGTTAAAAAAAAAAAAATTAAAAAAGTAACGGTCATCAGTTCAACAGAAAAGAGACCAGATGAACAGTGGAGGTAATGACAAGCATCGCAGACATTAAAATTATAAAAAATAAAATAAATAAATAAACAAACAGCCATTCATACTGAAACCATGCAAGCACTCATATAAATTTTAATTGGCTGTGTAGAGCAATACACACAGACAACAACAAAAAAGTGTATGTGTGTGCGTGTGAGTGTGTGTGTGTGTGCGTGTGTGTGTGTGTATGCGTGTGTGTGCAAATTTAAAGAAAAAATACAGATGCAGACAAAATTACACAAACATACACATGCACACAAAATGTAGGAGCAGATCAAAGATGTTTGATGTTTCTTTGAATCCCTAAAAAAAAAAAAACTTGGCACAAACATGCATGATCCGGAGACAACAAGCCAGTGATGGTCTCCCAGGGCTCGGACAGGAAAAGCATGAGGGTGGAGTCACTGTGAATGATTTGGCAATCGTTAGTGATGATTGGCTGGTGTGTGGCAGTCCCTGTCAGTGGCTCGGGAATCATTGCAACTGACTGGCTGGTGTTTGTAAGTTATGAATGTACACCGAATGGGACACTGGCATGCGCAATTTAGCTGGCGGTGAGCATGTAGGCAGCAAAGATTTTGAGTTCCCATGTCGTACTATCGTCACAAATTAATCCTTATTGTTTGTGTTAACAAGTTTATTTCACTCTCTAATTCACGTAAATCCATTTTAATGAAGTCCTTGCATATAAATTATCTGAAAGCAGTTTTAATGGAAGACCATTTCCAAAAGACACTGGTATACCCCCTTCTCAGTATATATATGGAATAAGGCTGGTTCATCAAAACACTTGATACTAATATATACAGTGAAATGGTCATGGTAAGCCAACCTGCCTATTCTAAAGCATTAAGCCGCTTTCACACTGCATGCAAAACAAAATTTTCACACTACAGATTACAGACGCGTCGCGTCTTTGCATTGACTTTGAATGTAATCTGTCGGGCAAAATTTCGTTTCCCGTCCAGCGTGAAAGTAGCTCTGGTATATGAGAAAATGTGAGCATGAGAAAGCCTGGCTCCAACTGTACAGCGGAGAATGTAGAGAGAATGTTACTGATGGACTAAAACGACTGTCTGAATAATCAGGAAAATAAAGTCATTAAGCGCGATGTCGTAATACTGTTTCTCCTCATTCAATATTGATAAAACAGCAACTGCAATGAAGGCAACACAGGCAGTGGCTGTCCTCCGTCAGAAAAACCAAGAGACTTGGCGTAGCCCACGCCAGCCCTTTCCCGCAGAAGTGAGGTGACATGGGAGTCTGGGCGTAATACTGCAGAGGTGCTCGTGGAATGACGGTGGGGGTGGTTGTGGCTGGTGGGGGTGTCCATCGGCATGCAGCGGTGTGTTCTTGGATGGGAAAGAGCGTACAGTGAGCTGATGGTGAAGCTAGCATCCATTTTGCTGATGAGGAAAGAAGCTGAGCGAAGCCGAATGAGGCGATGGATCAAAAGCGAGTCCGTTACCTTGAGGAAAAGCGAACGTGGAGGCAACATTCATGCTGAGGAGCCCAATGAGAAGCAAACGATGCATTTGGAACAAAGACATCCCCCACCCCCCTCTCGAGTGCCCTGAAAGGGCACACAGCTGCCTCTCTGTCTCCCCCCACAAAATAAAAAACAAGCAGAATGAACCCCAAAAAACAAAAACAGACAAACCAGAGGAAACAGTCCGTGCTTTTGGGTCGTGCGCGCTTTAGTTTTTCCAAGGAGCCAATTTGTCACATCGTTGGAAATCAATCACATTTAATTTGTTTCCTTTTCTCGTAAGGAAAGCGTAAACTTCTGAGTATAATGCCCACCATTTTCATAACAACAAAAATAATAATTGAAAAACAAAAAACTGGAGCTTTACAATTAAGAGTGTTTTTGTCCGTCTTGCTTCATTGCCATTTGAAATTTTGTAAAAGCTTGATGGAAAAACGTTGTTAAATGGGCTGTCAGTAGGAAATAAAGCTGCATCCACCTTTACTGCCACCTTAGCAAAAGAAAAAGCATATTAAAGTAATATTTTAAGCAAAAAGGGAGGAAATGAAGGAAGGATGGTTTAAAATGGAAATGAATGTTAATGATGCCGACATCCAAGACCCAAGACTAAAACTACAGCCCCAAACTCCACACAAACTAAAACCCACAAACCCCATACAAAATTTGGACCAGAAAACAATTTACAATAAAAACTGCACCAATAAGCCCAACAGAAACTATGAAAATCATCCCCCAGCAATATAGGGGAGACTGGGCTCCGATGAGCCATGGGGACCAATGAGCCATATCACTATTTTGCGATCAATTGATGCCATAAGTGTTTAACATAGGCAAAATATTTGACCATTGACTGATGATTCTGGGACATAAATGATCCATATCACTATTCTGCCTATTTTAAACACCTTAGGCATCGATCGATTGTAAAATAGTAATATCGGACCCCAGTCTCCCCTACTCTGCTGAAAGTTCCAGGTTTAACCAGCTTTAGCCGGTCAAGTTGGTTTAAGCTGTATTTTTGTCAGTTGTAGAAAGTGAACTGGCCCTTAAGAGCTGACTCTTACTCTTACTCAGCTTACTCTACCAGTTTCACAAGCTTTAACCACCTTCATCTAGCTGTGACCAGCTAATTGCATCAAAAGCACAGCATAGACTATGCTGGTCTTAGCTAGAATTTTCAGTGGGCAGCCAAATATCCCCACACCAAAATCCCATCCAGACTCAAGCACACCCAAAACTCCCAAGTAGACAATACACTACATCCTGAACTCTAAACAGACCAATAGCTGCAACCCAGACTCCAAACAGACTCAAAGTCACAACCCAGACTCTGGACAGATCACATGCCACACCCTGAACTGTAAACAGCCCACAAGTCACACCCAAAACCCCAAACAGACTAAAAACCAGTCAGATGACAAACTACACTCTAATCTCCAGAGAGAAAAGCTGCTCACCAAACTGCACAGACACCCCTAGTATTGCTCACAGAAAATCATAAGGTGTCACATTTGTGAATGTGCAGAGAAGAATTTAAAGGTGATTGATCCAAGATTTTTATGGAAATGAAAATAAAAAAAAATACATCACAAAAAAGTATTTATTTTCCTACAAAATTTCATTTATTTGGATTTCTACAATTTTGAAATTTTTGTCGGGTCCAAAACGAGTCTTTGTTTATTTTGGTCCACAACAGCAATAGCACCAATGAGCCAGTAGCGAATCATGTTGAAACCACCTGTTCAGTCTGTTGCAGGATTTGTATAGTTTCTAGTTTGCTAGCTGGTCTGTGTGGAGTGGAGATTACAGGTCCCTGCCCTCAGTTTCACTGCCACACTGAAACAAGAAATTGCTCCATGTTCACAACAGCTATGCGACTAAAACTGGAACATCCACTGCAATTAATTTCTATTCAGCTTCTGGTCACTGGTGCAAAGACTAACTAGGACTGTGAACTGACGGGAATGATACAACCAATAAGCTGAGGTTTGCGAACTGGCTGAGCCATCTTTTATGTCAAGGTCTAGAAATGATTGAATGTGCAATGCAGAATTTAGATCTAGCTGCAACTTAACCCACTGAGAATGGAATTTAATTATTTTACATCATCGCACTGGCATCGCAAGCTAGCTAACATATGGGTGCATTTAGTAGCTTACCAACATTATGAACTTAAGCCAGCAAAATAGCTAAGTTTGCTGATGGCTTTATGTGCTGTACCACACGGTATTGTGCTGTATTGTGATGTATCTTTTTGTTAACAGCAATAGAGAATAATTTACGGGAGAAACACATAAGCATTTCAATCCTAGAACATTGCAGCTAACTTTTCTAAGCCACTGAGAAGTTATGCTAATTGGTAGCTTGTAACCTAAGGTAAGCCACAGTGGAATAAGTCTAGGCTAATAATTTGAAGAAACCAATGTCCAGACATGATACACTTAATTAATTGCCTGCGTATGTTTATTTCTATTGCCCATGACATGGCCTATTAAGTCCACCAAGTGAAGCCAATGGGCAATAATAAAATAATATTTTTTGGTACTGGCAATCCGTTGAGGGAACGTGTGCTTCAAACAGTTGTCGACTAAAATTCCCCTCACACACTATATGAGGGTTAAACGTCCCAAATCTCGCCAAATCTTACATCGATCACCTTCAGAGCCCCTCCCCATTCCACACCTCCCTCCCCCGCCCTCAGAAACATATCACAACGCAACTGCGGAGGTTAACTTCCTGCTTTGTTCCCGCCAAGTGTCAAATATAATAATATGAAAGCAATATACAACAACATGTTGGTCGTGATACACAAGTAAACGCAAACCTAATTGTTATACATTGCGCAAATTGCGCTTATACTACGATTATCACACATACTGTATAAGCCAGTTTCACAGATGTCGATTTAGCTTAACCCAAGACTAAATTAAATTTTATATGAATTCTATATGCAAAACTCAATGTAAGTCCTGCTAAATTTTTGCAAATCCTCCTAAAATAACATTTACGCACTGACTACTTCCTTCCGCCCAATTATATCATGTTGCTCGGTTAGAGCCTATCTAGTGTAGTTGCTTCCCTCTAAAATTTATACTACAGCATTGGTTCAAAGATGTTAAAAAGGTGCGCCTTATTACCTCATAACCGCACAGCTATGAAGTTTTTGTTAGAATAATAGTCCTAAAGGTGCATTCAGCATGCAGATTTTAGCCTTTCTTGCTAATATCAGCTTGACAAGCCAACAGGAAGTTTCCGCCTCCAGCCTCTTCCTTTCAGCCACTTCTTCCGCATGAGATTCGCGAACAAGCTCTCGCACAGCGATCGCTGCACAGATTAAGAAGAGCAGGCAAACTGGCTAATGTAAGCTCCCCGCAAACACGGACGGATAACGTTATGCAGCTGAGATAATAATGCTAATTGCGAGCCTCTGTTGGTAATAGCACCAGTTTATACATTTCTGAAACGTCCGATGACCATAAACGCTCACTTTATAGCAACTCTGTGCTCGGTCAAAGTAAAAATACATTGATTTCATTAATCCCGCATTAATTATTCTCACTTCCGTCTTTGGTTAGTAGCCTAATGATCCTTGTTATAAAGTTATAACTGAGGTTTACTTTCTGCTTACAGCTTTTGCTCCCACACTATAATACAGAGAACTGTCTAGAAGTTCTGCGCTTGCGGTGAAGGGGCACAAACGTAGTGGTTGACAGCCGTAGATTATCTCAGTGTCTCGTCGGTACTAAACAAAAAGACCTAAGATTAGTGTGTGCGGGGATTAGTTTCCCAGAAGCACAGACATTAAGTTGCATATAGTTGCAACCGTTCTCAATATGCGGTAGAATTATGGAAGTTGCCAATGAAACTAGCATTTAAGCTTTTGGGAAACGTACCCCAGAGCCACTGACTAGCCCAGAATCCCATTTCTTGGTTGAAATCATTATTGAATGGCTTACATCTTTGGCTCAAACAGGAGGGAAATAAAGTGTTATTTTGGAGCTTGCAGGGCTCAGAGAGGAGATGAATGCCTGTGCTGAACATCAGATGATCTCATTATGTTGACTGACAGAGTGAGGAGTCACATCTGACATAAATAATAATATTTTTGGCGGGATTAGTGATTATGACAAAAGGCACAACGCGACAAATGTCTGAGTCAAAATACAATCTAGAATTAGTGACTGCAGCTTAATTACCAATAAAACAGAATTGAACTAAGACCGCACATTTGCACATTCATAACCAAGCTACATATGTTATTGAATAGTGGCAGAAGGAAAGAGTGTATACATTAATGCAGTTTCTGGACAAAGCTGCTAAAATTGCGCCTTCAGAGACGTGTGATAACCATGGTATAAGCACAATATACAACTCCATGCTGATCATTATACAAAAATAACTGCATGCTTTTGCATCTGGTTATATTACACTTAGGTGTAGAATTATTTTTGAATAAAATAACCGGCATGTCGCTGTATATAGCTTACATACTGCGTATATTATTTTATTTACATATGGTGTGCTCATACTAAATGTAAAGAACATGCTTTCTCATTAGTTTAAAATAGAGTAGGTGATGCAGCGTAGCGGTGTCGCAGCTCTTAACATCAGCTTGGAGTACAAAACTGGAAAATGATGAAAACAAAATAGGGAGAGCTAAACCATATATAAATAAACAAGCAAACAAATAAACCTTTGAAGTTCCCAAATGGGTGGGTGGAGGGGTGGGGTTGGAGGTTGGGTAGACAGAACTGATGACCACTCTGTACAGGTGTGTCAAAGAGAAATCAGCGACTGTGGGGGAAATCTGCTGAATTTCCACCATCTAAGTTCTGCACAGATTGCTAGGGGGGAAAAAACGGGTTGGGAGGGTGAGAGTGTTAGAGCTGACCACACAAACACAGCAAAACCAAAATGGCAGAAGCACTGAAAAAATATGATATTTCTTTAAGCTTCTTTAAGCATGTTATGCTGCACCTGATGTACTTTGAGAGTAATTAATTAGCAGTGTACTGGGCAATGTAACTTTGGAAAAATTGTACAGGCACACCTTTCTCTTATATTTAGAAACTTTCAATTGAAATTTATTCTGAAAACAATGTACCCAGTAAATTGAGAAAATACATATGTTACGCTGCAGAGATGTATTTATTGAGATTAAACTGAAAGAGTATTTTTATGTAATTTATGTTTGGTCGATACAGTTACTTTTCAAAAACACTAAAATGCAAACAGTTGTTCAACATCTTTGACAAGGTCCAATTAGAAGTACATATAAAAAAGCTCATTAAATGGCAACCCAGATTAATGTAAATTTTTAAAGATTTGTTCCAACAGAGAAATGGAGAGACGGAGAGGAGAAAGAGTGGGAGGGAGAGGTAGAGAGAGGGAAGAGAAAGAATACAGCACATGTTAGCGATGTAGGAAATACATGAAAACAATCCCTGGATTGAATTACAGAGCAAACACCCGAGCCGAAATATCTCCAAGCGAATCTGTTGGGAAAGAGAGAAAGTCGATGATTTTGATGCTGTGCAGTTCATGAACTTCAGGGGCTTATACTCAAAAGTTTACGCCTGATCACCTTCATCGATGTATAAGGAAGCAACACTCCCCAATTTCCGCCGCACTGACATTCTTTGTTTTGTTTTTTGTTTTTTTGAAGCAACAGCCACGCATCACAAAATTCAAAAGAAAATTAATACCACCATATTCTCTCAAAATTAATTTTCAAGTTTTGTATTCTATGTTCAGCTTGTGTTCTGTCAGTCCTGGACCTGAGATGTTTGTCTGATGGTCCTGTCACAGCTGTGAGCTTAATTTATTCTCAGGAAACAGCCGCATGAAGAGAACACACAGGAGCGGTGCGAAATGAAATAAATTTGCTGTAGTTGATAGCATCTGGCCGCTTGTGGGCATGTTCGCAAGATGTCTGGCAGATCTTGTTAACCGGAATCGAGCATCTTATGCAGTGATTTGGTAACTGCAACCAAATATTCAGTTTAAGTATCAAACAGATGCAAATACCCATTGTAGGTTTTTATTTCAAATCCAAATTTTAGGTATTTTCTTCATTTAAACGACCTTGTGAGAGAACTGCCCAACTAGCTAGCTTTATTTATATGACATTATACACCATTCTTAGATTTATATATGGCAATACGTTCTTAAAAATGAAATCTAGTATTATTACCCACTAGTCACTGATCTCTGAGATTAGCATACATTATTTTATTTCACTTTGCGGTAATCATAGAGGAAGCAATCAAAAAGTTTTGGAAAACCCGATAAGGCTGCGATCAGGCTATTCTCCATCATCTCCACTGAATTTTTTGCCTCGCATGAGAGATGATGACAGGTTGTCATCAAAATGTGATTGGCCTGCAGCTGGTGATCGCTGTGCCTCATTCACATTTCCTCATCTTTGGCTGACTGTCTCACCTGCTTCATGTTGCTTTACTCTGCTACCGGTCCCATAATGCACTGTGCAAGAGCTCACTAAAAAACGGATGGAAATGTGACTCCACCCCCTGAAATGCTGTGCCACTACTGCGCATTTCTGCCAATTCCATTAGCCAATTACAATACTTTAAAGCAGGGGTTCCCAGTCTTTCACAGACAGGGCCGGTGTGGGTGCAGGCTTTCATTGCAACCAAGCAACTACACACCTGATACTACTAATCAACCCCTGGACCCTTTGCTAATAAGCTCGATTTGTAGCAATAGTTGCAATGAAAGCCTGCACCCACACTGGCCCTTTCTGGGAAAGATTGGGGACACCTGCTTTAAGGCACTCATGTATGTACCATCGCCACTGTGATGCTGTTAAGCTCAAAATGGAAGATCAACAATGAAAAGAGACCATGAGGCTCACAATATTTGCAGAGGATATTTTGCTTGGTTTCATTATTTCACATTGACTGTTTCACCAAAGAAACTACATTAAATGTATGCAGTGAGCACCACAATTCAATGGAAAATTATGTATTATTTGTCATTTTGGTTCTGTAGCCCAAGCCGATCCAATGGAACATGCATTTTACAGAGATGTGAAAAAGTATTTACCCCCTTCCTGTTTTCATCTATTTTTGCATATTTGTCACACTTAAATGCTAAAAATAAATTTTGATACGAGACAAAGATAGCCCGGTTGAACATCAAATGCAGTTTTGAGATGATTATTATGATTGGTGAAGGACAAATGCGATCCAATCCTTCTTGGCCCAGCGTGAAAAAAACTAATTGCCCTCTTAGTGACTAAATTGGGTTCAACTTCACTCAGCACACCCAGACGCGATTACTGCCGGTTCAGTTGAATGCAAAGATCATTTATTTTGATCCTAACTGGCAATGTGAGGAAGGCAAAAAGCAGCTAGATGCTGGTGTACAGCTAACACAGCTTTCCTCAACAAGAACATCATACCAACAGTCAAACACTGTTCGTGGCAGCGTGATGGTCTGGGGCCATCTGGCACCTTCAGAACAAGAGCAGCCTGCCATTGATGATGGAAACAGGAATTCTGCTCCGTAACAGAAATTCCTAGAGGATAATCTAGGATAATGTCCGATAATCAATTTATGACCTAAAGCTCAATCGTAATTTGGTTATGCAGCAGGACAATGATCCAAAGCACATGTAAAAGTTCACCCCTTAATGGCCGAAAAGAAACAAAATTAATTTTTGCAGTGGACTAGTCAAAGTCCTGACTTGAATCCAATTTAGATACTATGGCATGACTTTTTACGATGGCATGAGTTTGAAAGCTTGAACACTGTCCAATGTGGCTGAATTGAAATGATTCAATAAAGAAGGCCAGGGGAAATTCCACCTCAGCGATGTAAAAGACTCGGTGCCAATATTTGAAATGTGTGATTGCAGTTGTTTCCGTGATTTAATTAGGTTGGGGGGGGGGGGGGTGGATTATCGTTTCACATGGGTGTGATTGGTTTTGAGTAGCTCTTCATCTTCAGTAAATGAAATGGCCATGTGAATGCCGCATTTTGTGTTCACGCACATGGTCTTCATCGTATTAAAATTAGTGGGGTGCCCTAAAACATTAAAATATGACAAAAATAGACTAAATCAGGTAGTGGGCAAATACTTTTCCACTGCAGCGGACATGCTTGAAGAGGAGACTGAAGACAAAATGTCCCAGAGACATGCAGGACCTGAAGACTTCAGACCTGAAAGAGACTTGCCATCATCAGGTAAGATTCCCAACATCCGCTGATGTGAAGGCGTCTCAGACTTCAAGCAGTCATTGCATAAAAATGCTATGCCAGTAATTATAAAAAATAATTATTCTACATTTTGTTTAACAGTTCAGTATTTTATATGGACCAAAAAATGATGGGGACTATTTAAAAATGGTGCTGGCATTTATAAAAGGTTCATTCAGTTTGGATGAAAGTTCCTCAGTCTGACAGTCTGCACTTCAACCTAATTGTCATTATGCCCTTTCTAGCCTAGAAGTGAGAAAACAAAAAAAGACATGTGTCACTGTCCAATTATTTGCGGCCCTCACGGTTTATGTTTTGCTCACAGAAAATAGCAAACCCAATCGTGGCGAATCAGAGACCTCATCACGGAATAGGAAGATGGCATGAGTCTAAATAATGGAAACGATGGGGAGTCCCTTAATTCCAGTGCTGCATCACACTGATAGCATAGATTGAGGACTCATCGGTGGCTGTGCTTAGACTAGTTGAAGGGAGGGAGAGGAGGGGACTGTGTCGACAGGCCCGGGACCGGGTGACGAATGTGAAAGGTGAAGCGGCCATTTAACCGCTTGTGCAGCAAACGACTGTCTTTCTGTAAAGTACAATAACAACACTGTGTACCGTCCTTGGCAGTGAAAATAAGGATGTCGGCCAAGCCAATAAATCGATAATGGTAAATAACGATCCTCCTTGCAGCATTAAAGGTGTGATTTCTGGAGTTTATGCTGACTGCGCTATGATGCTAATGAACTGTAAACATGCTTATTCAAAGAGACTCTGCAAAGACCTCAACGAGACTGATCCAGTCTTTCTGTTCTGTTTGTAACCAGCAGTGCAGCAGGACACTAGTAAAATAGATAGAAGGTGGAAAACGACCCTCCAGACATCTCCATACAAAACTTTTGTCTGTTAACTGCCTACATTTTATTTGAAAAATAATAACATTTCTGGAATGTTTTGTTTTTCAAACTTCTAAGTAAGTGCTCTGGAATTCTGTTGCTTTCAGTTTTGATAATTCCAGCGTCATTTAGTAAGGAATATTCCAGTAATATATTTGTGATCCCACGCAGTCGACACACAGGTAAAGTTGTCAAAGTCAGTTGTCTGAGCGTTAACTTTTTAAAAAGGTAAGTCTCAGGTTTCTCATCGATTGCATTCAGGGCCTGGCCGCAGAGAGAGAGTATAGGTGGTCCGCCCTGGACATTTTCAGACAAGAACAGAGGAGGGACCCACCGGCGGAGAAACACAAAACCACACGGAGAGACGGAGAGGCAGGAGGAAAAGGGGTCAAAAAGTACAACCCGACGAGCCGACAAAAAACAACAAGCAATCTGAGAACACAAACAAACAACGGCCAAAAAAAAAGGTAAATCAAAAACACAAAACCAAAGGCAGAAGGGAGACTGGCAGCTCCACTTCCCCCACCCGTCCTCCCCCCATCCCCACACCCAACGTCCCACACACGTCTCTGACAAGTGCATGCGTAGGCAGGCTGGGCTAGAGCGTGTGTGTGAGAGAGCGTGTGGATGCGCGGCGTGGTGTTGGCTGTGGTGCAGTTTGCGGAGGGCGGACACTCACTCCCGGGCCCCCCGCTCGCATTGGTAGTGGAGAGAGATACGTGAGTGGGGGTGGAAATATTGGTTACGTCATGGATCTGGCTGAGAAGCGAGGAGCGGCGACGAACTGCACCCTGAAACGAACCGCTTCTCTTGAAGGTACTCACTACCTCCATCTGCAGGAGAGAGAGAGAAGCACATAACACAGAGACTACATTACCCAGACCCCGGGGGGAGGGGAGGAGGGGGGAGTGGGGGGGGGAGAAAGAGGGAGAGAGAAAGAGGGAAGGAAGAGGGAGGTTACAAGGGCCGTGGGGAGAGGAGGAGAAAGGAGGGATCAAATCTGGTATGGTAGAATTCGTAGCAGCATTGAAAGAAAATGGGAGAGGTCAGCATTCCTATTTTAATGGCGGAGGAGAGCACACAGCTTACTGCAGCGAACATCCGGTCGTGTTGTCGTGACAAACAGCCGTCCCCTGGTTAAAGCCACGGAGGTGCCAGCATTCTGACACAAGCAGGTTCTCCCTAAAACCAGCGCTGCCTCGACAGCGTACAGGCAAGGGGGAGGACTACAGCTTTAACTGCTGCTCTTAGGCCTATGGTGGACATTCGTGAAGAAAGAAAGTATAGGTGTTTAAATTAAAGAACTGCAAACTTCAGTCCACGGCATTTCAGGCTGTTTCATTATCAGTAGCATAACTCCAACAAGTACACGCGCTACCAGTTCTGGGATTTCAAGAACAATCTGGATCTCAAAGCGATGTCAGTCCGCAATGTATGAGGTTCTCCAAGCACAGCTTGAATGAACCCTCCCCAGTATGGTGGACTGAGAATGCACTGCGGTTTACCCCCTGATGCTGGAGGCAATTCCCTGCCCCCATTGAATCAACAAAATTTAGCTAACGAAGCTAACGACTGGCAGAAGCGATCGGCAAGGAGAGGAGTCAGAGAGCCAGTGAAGAACCAACACTACAAACTGCATCACATGCGAGTAAAGCTATGCACAACAGTTCAATGAAAGATTACGCAGAAACATAACGAGTAAACAGTAGGCAAGTACCATGTGGGTCTGGTCAGAGTCAAAGCACGGGAAACTGCATTTGTATGCATCTTTCATTTCAACAGAATAATCAAAGCATTAGCCTAAGGTCCAATTCCGGCATGAAATATATGCCCCAGATTCCACAAACAACTAATTATACTTCCGAGGCTAGTGCCATCAGATGACAATGACATCCCCACTGTCCAACTAAGTAGCTAGCCCGTTAAAAAGACAGTCTGGATTTTCAAACTTGAGGCCAAAACATGTTTTCACACACCCACAAAGAAAGATCCTTAACATCACCAAAGCTGGCCAAGTGAAGGCTGAAGAGTAAGTGACAACAAAGAAATGAATAAACCGAATCCAATACATTAGCTAATGGTTTGGCACTGCCGTCAAATAAAGTCATTCATGGGAAAACCAACCGGAAGAGCTAGGCACATGAAATGGCTGAAACTAGAACTACTTTGGGCTAAATCACTCCGATGCCGAGCAGTGCGGGGCTAAAGTCACAGGTCTTTGGATCAAACACATCCTTCCTCCCAGTACAGAAAGTTCCCACACTTTTTTTCCCCAAGCCTTTCCCCCCCACCTGTCAACAACATAAAATGACTGCCCAGCAAATGGGGATCAGTGCCTCTACAGATACGCAAACGTAAATATGTCCTTGCCCAGCCTAAATTAGCCACAGTTGATCACACTGCTTTCAGCTAAATTTTCAATATTTTTAAGTGGTTAGCCTGCCATTCAGCAGTTGAGCAGTCTATAGTCAGCTAGTTCATCGTTATGGCTACCAGCTTTCCCTACCAGCCGTGGCTAGCTACAAGTGTAGAATCACTGCTAGTCCAAACTAGATTTTTCATCAGGTGTGACTGGAGCTGTAACAACTGTAAAACTGTAAAACTCTTCTTGTGAACCAGTGTAATATTTTAATCGCATAAAGTTCAATCTTTACAATTCCCTCCACTAATATTAACTCTTTTGCTGAATAGGAACAACTGAGGCTATGAATTCATGCCTTTATTGTACATCTCCTTCATTAATTCAAAATATTAACAAAAAACCTTGAATTGAAAGAAAAAAGTAATTATTGTGAAAGAAATGTCTCTTTCAAAAGCATACGCCTCAATTATTAGATCCCCTTCAATTAATACTTTGACAAGACTCCCTTTGGCAAGATAGGAGCTGTAAGTCTTCTCCTACAGTGTGTACTGAGGTTGGAGCAGAGATGGAAAGTGATATGAGATCATTCCTCCTTGCAGAATCATTCCAAACCCTTCAAATTTCTTGGTCCACATTTAGGGACTCTACGCTTCACCTTGTCCTGCAGATTTTTAGGTCATGGTAATGGGAAGGTCATGGCAAAACCTTGACTCTGAGCTCGATGAACCATTTTTGTGTTGATTTCAGTACATGCCCTGGATCACTATCCTGTGGGAAGATCCAACAATGGCCCAGTTTGCGAATTCTGGCAGAGGTCCCCAGGTGTTAATTTCATATCTACAGTGCTTGATGGAATCCTTTAAAACAAATCCTTGTTGCTTAGGGCTGTTGGAAGAAAGACAGCCCTTCAGATCACAGTTTCATCACCGTACTTCACAGTGGGGATGGAGTTCTTTACGGATTAGCTATTTTTGTCTTTACGCCAAATCGACCTTTAGAGGGGCAGGAGTTTGTTTTTTGAAGACAATGGAGGCTTATTTTGGCCAATCCTCCCAAACATTTTGTAGTTGTGTACAAGGCATCTGATAGCGGCTTTGGAAATTTTCTTGACCTTTGCATAATTAATGCCTCTGATTCTCCGGCTGAGACACCTTCGCGACTTGAACCATCCTCTTCAATGACACATGTCCTCTGTGAGGCAGATTTTTAACTTAACCATATGCCTTCAACTTAATAATTATTGCCCTGATAGTTGATATTTCCAGCCTCTTAGCTATTTAATTAGAGCGACTGTAAGTCCACATTTGTGAAGCTCAACAACTTTCTGTCACTCATCATTACTGTAGTCTTTTGTCTTAACCATGGTGATGGATGACCAAGGGAAACTGGCCAACGTGTCACCTCATATTAGGCACCGCACAGTTATGGATGACCATTTTAAGTTTCTCCCAGGGCGCAAAACTCCCACTAAGGTCTATACGTTGCAAATTGTGGTCACTCAAGCACTCACTCAAGGACGCTTAGTAGGAATGTTGAGGGGGACGCTTGCCCATTATGCATCCAGGATCTGTGCAGTTTCATGTTTGTCTTAATCATTGTAAAGGTCTCAGAAAAGAAGTATTCACATAGAAGGGTAAATATTTTGAATGATGCTGTAGATTGGGAGGATTAGTGGAAACCACATTTTCTCATAGCCTTTTCAGCAAATGTTTACCAAGTAAGCCAATGTCTGTGACGGGCACTGCATGTTACGGAACGAGGACGGACAAAATATTCAAACCTTATGAACCTTATTCTACTATATCACAGACAGCAGGACCACCCTGCCTCTCAAACTTTCCATGGAGGTAACTCAAGGTCGTAGAGAGCAATATTCATAATGGACCTTACGATACATCGATACAAAGTTAGGGGCTCATAGCTCATTTCCGCAGCATAAGTGCAGCTCTATTGCTCTCTCTTTCCATCATTATGTGCCCGCAGTAATGCAGTGTGAATCAGCCAGGTCTTTCGAGCTCCGCCAGGCTCTTAAAGCTCTTTGCCCCATTGTGAGCCTTTCAGGGCTACAAGTGGTGGGCACGAAGAGTGTATTGATTAGGTAATGCAGCCTACACCTCCCTTTTCTGCTTACGCCGGCTGTGAGGGATGAAGCCGGATAGATCATGCCTCACATCTTAAAACCATCTCGCCCTGCGGGTGAATATAAATACTGCACGTACGCACAGAATGTTCAGGAGATCACACCAACTGTCATGATTTGGTGGATTTGAGAGCTTTCTTTGCTGCTCTCGTCCGGGACGACATCGTTTTGCTCTCAATCAAATTCTTGCGCCAGCTGGCATTAATAGGGGGAGTCACCCGGATTCTATATAAGCCCTAGTTCCGCCTCAATTCCCTTGCTAGAGTGTCAGTGTTATGTTTGCACTTTAGCCGGTAAGGTCTCTAGTAAGAGAGTTGTTGAGGATTTAGCTGCATATTTGAGGACAAGTTTTAGAGAGCAAGGGAATCTTTCTGTTTTTTTCCCTTTTCATTTCGTCCTTTCGAGCTTGCATTGCTTCCTTCCCCGGACGACATCTAGGTCCATTGGAAGCGCGAGTCTCGCCTACTTATTTTATTTGTGTCTCTCTCTCATCTACTGTTTTTCTCTTTCATTCTGGCCACTGTGTTTGGCGTCTAAAACTCAACAGCCATCACACCAACAGGCACAAGTCATCACCTCAGTCTCAGCATAAAAATATCACGCATACCAGCAGAAAATCCATGAAAACTGACATTAAAATGATATCCTGTGCCACAACAATGATGAAAATAAGAATAACAGCACCCACTTTACCGAAAAATAAATTCTAACGCTGAGAATTGTTGACACACTGGCCACAAAGGTTATGCATGTAACCACAGTTCTATGAACTGAGGGATATCCTTATACCTACAAACAGACAAGTTGAGATATGAAATTTTGGAGTATTCCTGGAAACCTGGGTCGTATCCAAATCCCCTATAAATACCTGGAAGCACCATGTTTTTTCCTCTAGATTCCTGAGGCTACGAAGGAACTGAAAACATTAATAACATACTCCCTTATTTCACAGAACTGTGGTTAAACCTGTAACCTTCGTTCCATTTCAGTGAGAGACTAAGCTTGTCGGATGTTATTGGGACGACAATACCGCAGTAGTTCAGTTCCCACATGACAACGATCAAAACAGTCCCACAGTACCTGATTCTGATAAAATATGCTTTATTTATACAAATGACTCGTATTGATTTTCCTTCCTGGAGTAATACTATGCAATAGAAAAGCTCCCAGGCTAAACTAAGCCCAAACCAAAAACCAAAAACTGCTGGGAAAGTAGTACAGTACTGCATACAGCTGAGTTCAACCTGTAGAAAGTAGCAACATTCACCGGCTAGAACCTAAAAAAAGGTATCAGAACATACTCAGCTAACAGCTGAACGTATGTCAGATGAAGGGCACACCGTAACACAGCACCCTACAGGTTTCAATGCACCCTAAGGAGTACACTGCCACTGAGGAGCAAGCGACCAGCTAAATCCTGTGCAATCGAGATCGTGCCCACAGTTCGGCACAAAAGATGTTGTTTGGAATAGGGGCGACCTTGCATACACTCTGCAAAGCACCCAAACAATGAATCATGCAACGTATTGCTCAGCTTTGTGTTAAATGAGTGCCTGGGGTCCAAACCAAACATAGAGCACGTGCGTGGCGATCCCCAACCATAGAGGGCAAGGAAGGAGAGAAGGCAGTGAGTACAAACTTCTTTTGACATAATCTGAGGGCAGCATTTCAGGAAGGAGGACAGATTAGGCCTGAAAGCTACGCTTGACTCATTCAGGCCCACTCCACAGCAGTCATCACTCACAAGGAAAGAGCTGAGCTCACTGACACTCATGGTGAATGCAACAGCTACTGGACAGTTGCCTTGAGAGCAATTTGTTTCAAGTCTATAGACTCTACAGGCTCTAAAGGATTTTTGGACTGAACCGCAACACAAGGTCCAGATCTCACTCAGTATTGTTGGTGCCCTGACGGTGCATAAACGCTGAACTCTCTTGAGAAGCCTTGTCTACAGTGGATGGCTGCGGAGAGGTCCACTCTGTCCTTCATAGTGAAACACAGATATAACAGCAGCATATGGCTGAGGGGTGAATGCAGTAAAACCTGACCTAAATAAGGACTGCATGAGGCCTAAAACCGATCTGACACCACATGCTTCTGGTGAAATGCCCTCCTCTGGGCTCCATTCTCGAAGCGCCAGCCACCTTTTTGCGTACACATACATGGTTGAGGTAACTCTTGTGCTCTGTCCATCAGTGCGGGCTGAAGAGTCTAAGCTAGCACATCTCCACCCTCAGCAGCCAAGCCCACAGCTGCAGGTGCGAGGGATTCAGATTCCACATCATGTTCCCGGCTGTAACAACACGTTTGACCTCTGTGGAAGGTCCTGTGGTGTCCCCTTGAAGAGGGAAGGAAGGAACTGTCTCATACTTCTGACATCTGGGCCACTTTGGGCCTATCAGTGACAGATGGTGACCCATCTCTTATACTCATGTGCACAGACACTGGAGACAGCATACAGCAGGGCTCTCCAAATCCAGCCTTGAAGTCCAAATACAGTCCTGGTTTTCCTTCCTTCCAGGCAATTAAGTGAACAATTAATGCTGCTGATTGGCCAGATCGTCTTCTCACCTGACTCCCTGGTAAAGGGTGGGTGGAAAACCAGCAGCTCTCGGCTACTGCAGAGAGGGGTGTACGTGAATGACAGCTTTCACTGCAACTTTGCCCTCAGCGGTAACCTCACGCATCATAGTCAAGCCTGCTTCACATAAGCATGGGTCGTGCGTAGAGTGTTATACGCACTGGAAGGGATATTCAGTGGCTCTAAGCCCAGGCTTCAGCTGGGGCGTGGCAGAATGAAGTAATCTTTTAGTACAGAGGACAGAAGTTCACTAAAGCATATCTTCTATGAATAATAACAGTATGTAGTCATCCAATAATATTGGCCTCTTAGTTCTATGGAATATGCATTATGGACAGCAGTCAAAACCGAACGCCGTTTTAAATGGTGCAGGATATTAGCTAATATTCACAAAATTTTGGGAGGGGGCAAATCTAAGCCATTTCTCCCTCATACAGCGCACAGACATGCACACAAGCTACTGAGATGCATCATATTCATGCTCTTCACTCCTTGTCCTGGAGAGCTGTAGGTTCTGATGGTTTTAGTTTTGAACCTTGATATTAAAGATAAGTTTGGTCCCAAGCAACCAGGATTAGGTGTGCTAACGGTATAATAGACTTCTTCAATTGACCAATTAATTCCGAGTAAAAATAAAAACCGGAAGACACAGCTGCTCTCACCAGGCATGAAGATCACTGCACTGTTCGTGTGCCATGTGGCTTCAGCCTTGTGAAATTTGGAAGTGTGGTGCAACTCAGCAATTACCCGTCCGAAATTCAGGAGGACAGCTATGAACTGACCTATTGATTAGCCAGATGGAACTCTACTAGCAAAGATATATCTTTTCTTACCAGTATAGTCCCTAAGTGAAATAAAACACATCACACATTCACCCTTGACCTGTAACTTAGCATAATTTAGCATACCAAAGTCCACAGACCAGCTTATCCTCGCTCTGTAGACACCGATATACAAATAACTTCTAATTTTCCCAACCTTTCCCCCTATCACCTGATAGCAATTAGAAGGGAGCGGTATTCTGAGTTTTTGCAGAGTTTTTTTTTTTTTTGGAGTGTGGGGGTGCCTGGTTGGTTTATTTCCCACCGAGGCTCTTGCCTCCTACAGTTCCCTGGACAACTTGCCCTTGCTTCTATACTCATTGCAAATGTGCCAACCTCCGCCAATGCATTTGTCACGACAAATAAGGGTGTTACAGATTCCCTGCTTAAGTCCATCCCTAAATTTAAGCAATGCTTGGCTTATGGCCCATCCTTCCACAAAACATCAGTGAAATTGATTGAGATATGTTAGCTATATTGTCTGAACAAACAAACCATCAGACGAACAGGAAGACTTGGGTGAATACATAACCTCCACCCAACTTGGTTGGCAGAGGTAATTACACCAACAGTTACTGTCAATGCTGTCCGAGGAAGGAGCGGTCAGTGTTTATTTGGCTCATACGTCTATAGGCACCTGGCTGACTAAGAGTTGTTTCAATGAGACTAACAAACTTAATCGACTTACTCCAAATTATCAAGTACTTATCAATTATCAATTACTGCCTCGGCCATGCAAATCTCCAGCCATAGCTGGTTGGGGCGTGGCTGGGACTCAGACACCGACCTCAGGGCGCCCATGCTAACCCCTTGGCTGTGAGCCATTTAGAGTTCCTGGATATTCTGTATATTCCGACAGGCCCCATTGGACATGGGTTGGCTTCTGGCGTCCTCGATGTTCGGTGCGATGTCGGTTTCCTCGAATTGACTTCAACTGCAATTTGTCTGGGATTGCAGCATCGAAAGTAAGATAGTTCAATGAAAATAGTGCCTAGCTTACACTTAGAAAATAAAATTACCTCAATTCTTCGTTGCAATGCAGTTCTACGGCAGTCAGGACTCGATAGACCTTTGTTAAAGACCGACTGACTGGTAGACAACAGAGTCACAAGATGGTGTGAGCGGTATCTAGGTTGTAATTGAAAGTTTATAAAGGCTTTAATCTGGAAAGAAATGTAAATCATCCGAAAAACGACGCTAATGTTATTTCACCTACACTGCTAGCTAATGTTAGCTGGCCATCAAGCCAGCCACTGTTCAGTCAACAATGCGACTTATCCGGAATCAGAAGGATAAAAAATGCTCTAGCTGGTGGATATTTTCTAAATAAAAGGAACAAATTAGGCAGGGTCCCAGATGGCAAGCACCTCCACTCCGGATCTGCCCCGGCTCTGTGCCGACTCCAGCTGATCTGGGGTATATAGCTTAATTTTTCTATTATACAGCACGGTTGCTCAAAATTATTTTGCTAGAGATTATGATAAAGATGAAAATCCAAACAAAAATTGAATCATCATACCAAATCCACATGGAAAATAAAAGCACAAAGCACTAACAGCAGTGCTCTTACTCAGCGTATGAGCACACAGCGGCTCTGTGCCATGCAGTCTGCGCTCGCTCATTTCACAGTGACAGACACTGGTTTTCGTTCGCTTCTTTGTTTTCGCTCTACTCTATAACATTGAAACTGTCAGCTTCAATTTAAGGGCATTTATATTTTGCAACAAATTTTTAACAATTACAGCCATTTTTATATGAGTATATTAATGAACTGCACTCACTATAAAAATGGTTGGGACTCTAGAGATGTCAGCATGTTTAAACATGTCGACAAAGTTCAAGTCCATATAATACCCTCTAATTTCTTCAGAAAATTATAATTTTATGTTCAACTGACAAGAGGTGTTGAGATAACAGAAAGTGCAAACGTGGTTTTTCTTCATTTTAAATTTGCAGCGTGTACAATCTCACCCGAAGTTGGAATGACAAATCAGTGTTGAAACTACGTACTGGCCTCCTCATTCACTAGGCACGCTGGCATCTCTGGAGAGCGTCGACAGTTTGTGATCTCCTGCGAAATGCCTGCTTCTCAGCAGCCGCCTCTTTTCACACCCAGATCACAGAACAAGGGTGGAGGAAACCCCAACATGTGCCTGCGGTGAAATCAGCCGATAGACGCCCGGATGGCCAACAGGAGGCACTTGAGCAACAATGCTCTCCCAAACTGTCTGTATCTCTCCCATATCCCCAAGCGGCGCCAAAACCAGTTTACGTTGCTCCCATGGGACAGCTGGTCACAGTTGGCGCAGCTGAATTCCACCCAAGGCTGCTGTGGTCACTCCTGCAGCGATGGTGCTGCCTTTAACCCATAAATATTTCTATTTACAGGTGTCTTGAGGTAGCCCTTTGGAGACTGAATAACACTACAAGTCAGTTTTAATTATTAGTTCATGGAGGGAAGCAAATTAATTGGTCAACACATTTTTAAAAAAGAAGTCAGTGAGGCCGCAGTCCATCGAGATGAGTGGGTTTACATGATGTGGACGGCGACACATATTATCAGGATCATTCTGATGCAATCACTTGAGTGCTTTATAAGAAAATCTATGCTAATAAATTTCACTGCACTGCAGGAATGCGATTAACTGATTATGTGCATGAATAAGCAGGTGTATTGGTGTTCCTAAAAAATGCTCAGTGAGAGCATATGTCCTGCGAATTTCAAATATGACAAACTGAATCTGCAAAAATTTCTGTCCCAATGTGGTTTTTTGTCACAAATAGTGCCTTCAGATTTATGTATCAGTACATTACAATCAGTGGCATCGAGGCTGAGAAAGATAAATTCTGTCCAGCGTGGTCTGATCAAGCAATACAACGTCTGTACAAATACGCAAGCTGTTGTACTGGTTCTTGCTCGCAGACAAAAACCAGGTAAATATTTCAAAATGCTCATAGACCAACAGAACATTCTAAAAGAGAATTGTGAATGAGGAAAACAGAAATCAATTTAATTCCACAGAACTGCCCACAGCAGTGAACAACACGAGTAGAATTGTAAATTGGTTGGTCAGTACGGCACAGTGACATCTGCATGGGTGTTGGGTGTTGGGCATTGGGTGTTGGGGGAGGTACTCTGGTGTCATAAAGGCCACAGTAAAGCTAAAGGTAAACCAAATGAACCAACCTTTCTGAGCATTTAATGAAAAGTAAGGATGGACCAATAGGCATCTCCATGAGGTGATGTCCCACAGTGACCCTCATTCATTCCTTCATTCATTCATTTCCGTGTACGCTCCAAGCGGCCCTTTTACACCTCTGTAATCACATCTTCAAAAATATGTACATTTTTCCTCATTATAAAGCATATGTGAATGAATTGCTGCTTAATTTTGGTGAGCAAATGTTAGGCCATGCATAATGGTTTCTGGACCAGTTTTTGCTTTACATGGCAGTAAAGGCACGGCGGTGACAGAATTGAGCAGCTTTGGTGAGGCGGTATAAAGCTTCACGCAATGCAAAGCGATACCACGCAGAGTGTAAGAACCATAGGCTGCTCAGTTGCTTCCTGTGATATCTGAGAGAACGTGATAGAGAGAAAGAAAGAAAGAACGGGATGGAGAAGAGGGGTTGTCACAGAAAGAGAGGAATGGGGGCTGGGGACAGAAACCAAGAACCCAAAGGAGACCTCCCCCCTCTCCCACAAGGACTTGAAACCAGGACTGGTGAGGTAGAGATTCCAGAAGCGGGTTTCAGATGCGCAGTCATGGGGAAAGGGGGTGAACTCAGTACTGCTGCGCCGGCCCACGGCTGCCGACAGGCCGGACTCTGGTGCCTGCTTAGATAAGCAGAGCCGCAGTTAGTGCGTGAGGGACAGGGCAGGTATCGAGGCGTACCTGTGTCTGGATGCGGTTTAGGCCTCGGAACCAGAGGATCTGTCCGCGACGTAGCTCCCTCTCCGCATGGTCGATCTCCTCCTCATCCTCCGCCAGCTCTTCATCAGTCATCACGTCTGCGCCCGGCCCATGCCCCGCCTCCTTGAGACATTTCAGGTGGCTGGTGGGGACCGTGGCGATCACCTGCGAGGAGAGACCTTTGTGCGTGAGTGAATGTGTGGGCATGTTTGTGTATGGATATGTTCGTATGTGTTTGTGTGTGTGTGTGTGTATGTGTGTGTGTGTGTGTATCTGGTTTATGTTAATTCTAGGAGTGGGGTTACACTTCATGAGCCTTAACGCTATGTCATAAACAACAATGCTACGTGCAGAGGCAGGGCTATGCTACCAAAGCAATGATACTACATGTAATTGGAGAGGCAGGGCTATGCTACATAAGCAATGATGCTGGGTGTAGAGGCGGGGTTATGCTACATAAGCAATGATGCTGGGTGTAGAGGCAGGGGTATGCTATGTAAATAATGATGCTAGGTGTAGAGGCAGGGCTATGCTACATAAGCAATGATGCTAGGTGTAGAGGCAGGGGTATGCTACGTAAACAATGATGCTGGGTTAGAGGCAAGGCTATGCTATGTAAATAATGATGCTAGGTGTAGAGGCAGGGCTATGCTACATAAGCAATGATGCTAGGTGTAGAGGCAGGGCAATGGTACATAAGCAATGGTGCCTATTCTAGAGGTAGGGCTTTGCTATAAACGGAGTTGAATCCATTCTAGGGCAGGGCAACTAAAAATAAGAGATGATGCTAGGTTATGCTATAAAAACAATGTTTCCCCTTCAGGAAGCAAGGCTATGTCCAGTGATGGGCGGAGCTTACCTGTCCCCATAGCAGCTCTCCGACGGCGACAAACAGACACCAGAGCCACTGCTCCACACTGAGAGGAGCACAGCTGAAGGGCTTCCCTCCAAACTGCACAATCACAATCTGCTCACGTCCGGCGTCAACCAGAGAGGGAGGGGGAGAAAAAGAGAGGACAGGACAAGAAGGAAGACAGATGAAGAAGTGACATCACCTGTGGCAGTTTTATAGGCCAGGCCTGATGTGGTGTTAGATACTGTTTGCTCTACAAGAATGACTGCCTGTTAGGGAGGGCTGTCGCTTGAAGAGTGACATGTGGTGGGCAAAACCTAAATGCCTTACAACAAAAAAAAGGTGGGAGGGGGGCAGACTAAGTCTATCCACCAAAAAAAAAAAAAATTCCTAGCTCTTGAGCAGAAATTAGGGATGCTTTGTGGGCAGGAAAATGGAGAGCATTTGTGGGCTGAATGGTTTGTTGACGTTACACTCGATGCAGTTGTACAACTAGCAGTGAAATACCGTGTCTGGCTTGGAGAACAGTGTAAAGTAGTGGATCTTGTTTTTGGCATCCTAAATTAGATCACTCGCTCAAGCAAGTTCCTGTGAGATGTATTTGGGTCAGTCTGCAGAAAGATGCAGAAGGCATTAAAAAACATCTCAGGCACGACAATGATTTGCTATAAGACTGACCCACACAGTTCTGCTAAATGCTAAAACCTGGCTGACAGGACATACATCAGACCCACTGATACGCCTCCTTTATGGGTTCTTTTAAACGCACAATTATTTTTCAAAAATCCTGCTAAATAAGACAAATTATGATGAATGTCAGAACAAGAACCAGATACAGGTAACAGATGAAGCTGAAATGACCTATTTTATCAACAGAAGAAGAATATCGCAAAGGGACTTTCGGAGAGGTTTATCAGTAGACAGTCTGAAGTCTGGCAGGAGAACCAGGGTCACTGGGGGTCAGTCGTAGTCAAAGGGACTCGTCCTATTTCAGTAATCAGGATGGCAAGCTGAATGAACCAGGGCACGTTGGACAGGTGTGCACCGTCAAACTGGGGTGTAGGAGAGGCTGGCAAAAGCCACTTGCTAGGACCGCAAACAATGAGAAGAAATTCCCAAATAAAAGTGAACCTGTTTTTTTTACTTTCAGCATTGAGGACAACAGAAAATAATCCAGTGAAGGATAATGCATCCATCATGAATTTAAATACACAAGAGGACAATTAAAAACAGGGAAGACACGAGAGAGCACAAGGGGAGGGACAAATAGTAAATATGAAATTATTAATAAATGAAAACAAATTCGGAGTAATGAAGGAAAAACAGACAGGAACATGCATATCAGGCTAATTGGAGACACTAAATTGCCCATAAGTATGAGTGTGAGAGTGAATGGTGTGTGCGCCCTGCGATGGATTGGCAAGCTGTTCAGGGTGGGTCCCTGCCTTTGCCCCTAGTCAGCTGGGATAGGCTCCAGCTCCCCGCGACCCTAGTGAGGAATAAGCGGGTATAGTAGATGGATGGATGGAAACTGACAGGAATGGTTGAACTCAGAAAGAAAACAATAAAAGACTGGGAGTGTGACAGCACCCGCCCCCATGAGGCGTCTCGTCCACAATGTGCTCCACCTCCAACTTTGGGGCCAGCAGGCATCCATCAGGAACCACAGCCTTCTAATCCTCCTCAGACATGAGGGAGAGCAAGCGTAATGGGGCATCAGGCTTAAGATTTTTGGACCCTAGACAGTAGATAAGGGTGAAATTAAAATGGGCAAAAAAGGAACCAGTGGGCTTCTCTGGTATTGAGCTTCTTCGCTGAGTTGAGGTACTTGAGGTTTCGGTGGTCGGTCCTAATGAAGAAGGGAGTGCTGGCTCCCTGAAGCCACTGCTTCCACTCTTTAGACATCAGTTTGATGACCAGGAGCTCACAAGCCCCAATGTTGTAGTTCCTTTTCGCAGAAGAAAGAGGAAGGCACAAGTGTGGATCTTGCCATTAGCCACCTGCTGAGAGAGGATGGCCCCAGCGCCATTTAAGTGGCACCAGAGCTCAGGGAGAGCCAGGACAGAAGTGCTGGTAAATTTGCCCTTTGGCCGGCAGAAAGCGGAGGCGGTTTGAGGGGTCCAGGGAACAAGGGTTTTTGAAGAGGTGAGGGGAGATTGCAGCAACTACAGAGTAGCCTTTAATGAAGCACTCGTAATAGTTAGCAAAGCCCAAAAATCTCTGCGATTGCTTGCAGCCCGTGGGTACCAGCTAATCCAGGACAGCCTGTACTTCCATGCTGATCTTCCTTCGGGAAAACCTTACTGCCTAGTAACTGCACTGAAATGTGATGGAATTTACACTTCTCAGGCTTTAGGAAGAGCTGATTTTCCACAAGTTACTGGATCACTTGGCAGGCATGTTGGGTAAGTTTGTCCACAGTGCAGACAAACCCCAGGATTTCATCCAAGTGCACATACAAGAAGCTGGAGATCATGTCATGGGGCCCGTCTTTGAATAGTTTCTGGAATGCAGTAGTGGCGTTAGTTAGCCTGAATCATATCACAGAGTACTTATAGAGTCCAAAGGGGGCGTTGAATCCAATTATCCTCTCATCACCTTCGGTGAGCCCTATCTCTCACCTCCGGATAAGAACTGGATGGTAGGCATCGCGCAGATCCAGCTTAGTGAAGCAGGGGCATCCTTGGAGGTCAGAGAATGTGGAATCCAAGAGCGGCAGCAGATTGAAGTTCTTGACAGTGATGGCATTCAAACCCCTGTAGTCAATGCATCGGTGTAGAGAACCATCTTTTTTGACAAAAAGGAGAGGCTGACATTAACAAGTGAGCACAAAGCTTGGATGCTGCAGGAAGCCAGGGTTTCGGAGATATATTCATCCACTGCTCTGGATTTTGGCGCCGACAGGGAGTACAGCCTGCCCATTGGTGGTAACATTCTCAAGAAGAACTCAATGGTCTGGTCATTGGGGCGGTGTGGTGGTAGCGATGTGGTGCAGGACTTGCAGACAGCCTAGCAGAGGTCGGGCAAGATTTAAGGCCAGGAGGAAGAGGTGTAACTGCGCAGGAAGCAGACTGCAGGCAGGACATACAGCATGGAGGACTCAATTCAAGTATGGTGCCACTGGCCCAGTTTGTGTGTGGATTATGCTTCACTAGCCATGGCCTCCCCAACACCAAGGGGGTGTGTAGTTATTCCATCAGATAGAAGACAGTAGTCTCAAATGGTTAGCGGACACTCTTATCTGAACTGGACACATGCAAATTTTCGTTTACCGCAAACAAAAATCCCGATTTCACATTTAGAGTTAACGTGAAAAAAAGAGAGGAGCAAATTGCATCTTAAGCAGTCATATTTTCGCATGCCACTTATTTATTAAAATGTGAATGACAAATCTCACACGAAAGTGAAACTAACAATGCAAAACACGGGTTTTAGCATCAGTTGCCAGTTTCCGCCCTCACAAAGTCTGATACTCAGGAATGCAATACCAACATAACAGACACAATATTGACGTAAATGCCATCATTTTAAAACTTTGCCTTGTTTTCAAATTCAAGACGGTACAGCTCAGAAACAAAAAACCCTAATATGTTTTGTAACTTTCCAAATGCTGATGTACTGTAGTGGGATATTTTTTAAAGTCTACATGTGTATTTATATCCCCAAACGCCGAATGGCGTTTCAGGGATATTATGTTTTTGGTCCGGCCGCCGCCGCTGCCACTGCTGCCGCCACCGCGCCGCCCTACGTGTTAATGCAATAACTTCAGTAATTTTTCAATTAGAAATTTAATGTTTTGCATATAAGTAAGTATCATAAAGAGAAAGAACTGATTCGATTTTGGACAATTTACAATTTCTAGATTGGCCACCAGGGGCAAAAAAATCACTGTTTTTATCATATCTCTGGAAATATTTGTCCGATTGACCTCAAATCAAGTGCAAATGAAAGGTCATGACCTGAGGATGTGTCCCACGATGACATTATACCTGTTTGGTTCAAAATTTTGACACAAGGTGGAGCTTTGTCACATAAAATTCACCATTTTTGCCATATCTTTGGAACCATTTGTCCAAGGTCATGACCTCACAATATGTCACATGATGACGTCATACCTGTATGGTTCAATATTTTGCCACTAGGTGGCGCTTTGTAATGGAAAATTACCATTTTGGCCACTTTTTCAGAACCATTTGTCCAATTGACCTGAAATTAAGTTCAAATGCAAGTCTATTCAAGGATTAGGGAATAGGAGGATTGGGGGCATTTAAGGATATACCCCCAGCCATCACCTCCGACGGCATAAGCCTAGTTTTTACATGTAGAGGGTTCATATGTAGAATTTGACTGTATAACAGAAAGTTTGTGTGTGACTACAGACGCACAGGGAGGGGAAGGTTTAAATCAGACTGGTTGTTGGCCCACCTGTACAAGCAGAGTGCCCAGCACGATGGAGCAGAATATGGGGTTGGAGAATATCCCGTCGAAGACATTGCGCTCTCCGTGGATCTTGCGGGCGTTGATCTCATTGAAGAGCTGCATAAGGACGAAGGTATTGAAGATAATTGTGTAGTGCTCAGAGGGCGGGGAGTGGAGAGGAGCGTTCCGGCCACTGTCGATGTCAAAGATCTTCTCTCCTGCCATGATGGGATAGGTGGGGTTTAGAGGAGGGAGGAGAAGTTAACAGAAACCTTGTTAGTCGAGCACCAGGACAGCAGAGGCCATTTTAGGATATTTTCTGGTGAGGAAACAATTGGGTCAAGAATTTCTGTTCAGGGACTAAACACATTTAAGTCCATTAGAATAGGGACAGATATGTAACCCTGAGCAAATATAAAATGACAGTAAAGGAAAATAAAAGATCTGCAATCTTTGCTGTGTCCCCTCAATGTGGATTTAAACACCTTCAAAGCAGACAGTCTGCACTTTAATGGGTAGGTGTTTGAGGGAAGTACAAGTATCAGCTGCCATATGGCTCAAGCATGGATGGAATCAGAGTCCTCTAAAGTACTTTCACTGTTCGAATTCTCCCAGATTTCGCTTAATTAAGAGTTTCAACCGTACGCAGAAAGGGCATGAGGGGGTGCAGTCTTTCGCTCAAATCACACGCCGGATTCTACTGTTCAATCGCAAGAGTCTTTACTGGAGACCCAGATTAGTAGAATTCTGTTTTAGGACTGTCAATTTCAATTTGAAATCCAAACAACTGTTCAAACTTGTTGAAAGGTTCATCTATGAACTATCTTTCAGTTAAAAAAATTACCGTTGGAAAATTCTCAGAACCACTTGGCAAGGTTTGCCGTGTTTGTCCGAAGACAGCGTTTGTAAAATGTATTTTCATGATGCGCATTTGTCCTCTTCAGGGCGGAGGAGGCAGCGTGAGGTTCTTTAGGTGGGAATTAGGGGCTGAAAGGTTCTCATATTATCCTGTGGTGCCTCGTAGACAGATATCAGGCACTCATTAGATAAATTGAGGTCAAAGGAATTTTCACACAGTAGTTTACTAATTGCGGTATTTTAAAAATGACAAAATGAAAAGTGGTCCTCTTTCCAACAGATTAATTAGAGTTGAAAGGACCCAGTCTAATTTAATATAACTCTCAGAGATTCTGAAAATCCAACAAAAATCAACTTTTAAGCTGACTAGCGCCAGGGAAAAGTATGCCATTTCGAACACAGTGTAATGTAATGTTAGCAGCAAAGCTAATGTTGGTCTGTAATATCTGTTGGATTCAGGAACAAATCACATTAATTAGCTAGCTGGTTTTAAAGAATGTTAAAGCATATGACTGCTTTCAGATTTGGTTGTCAAGTACATGGCTGTTCCACATCAGCAGGAAATATAGTAAACAAAAAAAAAATAGCCCCTCTCAGTCTTGATGAAGTTAACAGCCTTGTATTTCTAGCAAGCAAATTTGCACTAGGACACCAGCTTTGACCAACTGCTTTGTATTATGAAAATTATTCCTTTAAAAATGGCCCAGTATTATAATCTAAAATATTTGTTAGTAATTTTAGTGGGAGAGGGGCTATGATTTTGGGGAGTTGGCATCACCTTGGTCATGTGTCATATTTAAATTGATTCAAACTTGATCAGTTTGAATTCAACTTAATTTTGCGAAAATAAATGACAGCCTCATTGGGGGTGTGACAGTTTGGTCAGACCATACTCACACCGTCATCTCAATTCTTGATAGGGTTGAGCACCCCTTGTCTAAATACTGACCCACCTCACAATAAGTACAGACCAACTTTATTTGACTGAATGTGCCTGAACAGAGAACCCCTTCATTGACAAAAATAGGGCAGTAAAAGAGCCAATCAGATTTTGACTGAGGCCAGTGCCCCTAAGGCCCCACCCTTTTCCTGTCAAAAGGGAGACCCCTGTTCAGGGCTCCGCCCAGCTGCGCCTGATAACGTACCCACAAACAGCAGGGTGAAGATGATGATGAGTTGGTACGCAGCGTGACCCAGGATGTTTTTCATCATGGTGAGAGAGATGAGCGGGTTGTTCCGACCGTACGGCTTCCTCAGCAGCAGGGCCTCGGTGGGCGGCTCGGTCGCCAGAGCGAGTGACGCGAATGTGTCCATGATCAGATTCACCCACAGCATCTGCACAGCCTTCAGAGGCGAGTCCTGCACAGAGAGAGAGCGATTATTACTGCCTTCAGAGGCGAGTCCTGCACAGAGAGAGAGCGATTATTACTGCCTTCAGAGGCGAGTCCTGCACAGAGAGAGCGATTATTACTGCCTTCAGAGGCGAGTCCTGCACAAAGAGAGAGCGATTATTACTGCCTTCAGAGGCGAGTCCTGCACAAAGAGAGAGCGATTATTACTGCCTTCAGAGGCGAGTCCTGCACAGAGAGAGAGCGATTATTACTGCCTTCAGAGGCGAGTCCTGCACAGAGAGAAAGCGATTATTACTCCTTCAGAGGCGAGTCCTGCACAGAGAGAGAGCGATTATTACTGCCTTCAGAGGCGAGTCCTGCACAAAGAGAGAGCGATTATTACTGCCTTCAGAGGCGAGTCCTGCACAAAGAGAGAGCGATTATTACTGCCTTCAGAGGCGAGTCCTGCACAGAGAGAGAGCGATTATTACTGCCTTCAGAGGCGAGTCCTGCACAGAGAGAGAGCGATTATTACTCCTTCAGAGGCGAGTCCTGCACAGAGAGAGAGCGATTATTACTGCCTTCAGAGGCGAGTCCTGCACAGAGAGAGAGCGATTATTACTGCCTTCAGAGGCGAGTCCTGCACAGAGAGAGAGCGATTACTACTGCCTTCAGAGGCGAGTCCTGCACAGAGAGAGAGCGATTATTACTGCCTTCAGAGGCGAGTCCTGCACAGAGAGAGAGCGATTATTACTGCCTTCAGAGGCGAGTCCTGCACAGAGAGAGAGCGATTACTACTGCCTTCAGAGGCGAGTCCTGCACAGAGAGAGAGCGATTATTACTGCCTTCAGAGGCGAGTCCTGCACAGAGAGAGAGCGATTATTACTGCCTTTAGAGGCTAGTCCAGCACAGAGAGAGAGTGATTATTACTGCCTTTAGAGGCTAGTCCAGCACAATGAGAGAGCGATTACTACTGCCTTCAGAGGCGAGTCCTGCACAGAGAGAGAGCGATTATTACTGCCTTCAGAGGCGAGTCCTGCACAGAGAGAGAGCGATTATTACTGCCTTTAGAGGCTAGTCCAGCACAGAGAGAGAGCGATTATTACTGCCTTTAGAGGCTAGTCCTGCACAAAGAGAGAGCGATTACTACTGCCTTCAGAGGCGAGTCCTGCACAGAGAGAGAGCGATTATTACTGCCTTCAGAGGCAAGTCCTGCACAGAGAGAGAGCGATTATTACTGCCTTTAGAGGCTAGTCCAGCACAGAGAGAGAGCGATTATTACTGCCTTTAGAGGCGAGTCCTGCACAGAGAGAGAGCGATTATTACTGCCTTCAGAGGCGAGTCCTGCACAGAGAGAGAGCGATTATTACTGCCTTCAGAGGCGAGTCCTGCACAGAGAGAGAGCGATTATTACTGCCTTCAGAGGCGAGTCCTGCACAAAGAGAGAGCGATTATTACTGCCTTCAGAGGCGAGTCCTGCACAAAGAGAGAGCGATTATTACTGCCTTCAGAGGCGAGTCCTGCACAGAGAGAGAGCGATTATTACTGCCTTCAGAGGCGAGTCCTGCACAAAGAGAGAGCGATTATTACTGCCTTCAGAGGCGAGTCCTGCACAAAGAGAGAGCGATTATTACTGCCTTCAGAGGCGAGTCCTGCACAGAGAGAGAGCGATTATTACTGCCTTCAGAGGCGAGTCCTGCACAGAGAGAGAGCGATTATTACTCCTTCAGAGGCGAGTCCTGCACAGAGAGAGAGCGATTATTACTGCCTTCAGAGGCGAGTCCTGCACAGAGAGAGAGCGATTATTACTGCCTTCAGAGGCGAGTCCTGCACAGAGAGAGAGCGATTACTACTGCCTTCAGAGGCGAGTCCTGCACAGAGAGAGAGCGATTATTACTGCCTTCAGAGGCGAGTCCTGCACAGAGAGAGAGCGATTATTACTGCCTTCAGAGGCGAGTCCTGCACAGAGAGAGAGCGATTACTACTGCCTTCAGAGGCGAGTCCTGCACAGAGAGAGAGCGATTATTACTGCCTTCAGAGGCGAGTCCTGCACAGAGAGAGAGCGATTATTACTGCCTTTAGAGGCTAGTCCAGCACAGAGAGAGAGTGATTATTACTGCCTTTAGAGGCTAGTCCAGCACAATGAGAGAGCGATTACTACTGCCTTCAGAGGCGAGTCCTGCACAGAGAGAGAGCGATTATTACTGCCTTCAGAGGCGAGTCCTGCACAGAGAGAGAGCGATTATTACTGCCTTTAGAGGCTAGTCCAGCACAGAGAGAGAGCGATTATTACTGCCTTTAGAGGCTAGTCCTGCACAAAGAGAGAGCGATTACTACTGCCTTCAGAGGCGAGTCCTGCACAGAGAGAGAGCGATTATTACTGCCTTCAGAGGCAAGTCCTGCACAGAGAGAGAGCGATTATTACTGCCTTTAGAGGCTAGTCCAGCACAGAGAGAGAGCGAATATTACTGCCTTTAGAGGCGAGTCCTGCACAGAGAGAGAGCGATTATTACTGCCTTCAGAGGCGAGTCCTGCACAGAGAGAGAGCGATTATTACTGCCTTCAGAGGCGAGTCCTGCACAGAGAGAGAGCGATTATTACTGCCTTCAGAGGCGAGTCCTGCACAGAGAGAGAGCGATTATTACTGCCTTCAGAGGCGAGTCCTGCACAAAGAGAGAGCGATTATTACTGCCTTTAGAGGCTAGTCCAGCACAGAGAGAGAGCGATTATTACTGCCTTTAGAGGCTAGTCCAGCACAGAGAGAGAGCGATTATTACTGCCTTCAGAGGCGAGTCCTGCACAGAGAGAGAGCGATTATTACTGCCTTCAGAGGCGAGTCCTGCACAGAGAGAGAGCGATTATTACTGCCTTCAGAGGCGAGTCCTGCACAGAGAGAGAGCGATTATTACTGCCTTCAGAGGCGAGTCCTGCACAAAGAGAGAGCGATTATTACTGCCTTCAGAGGCGAGTCCTGCACAAAGAGAGAGCGATTATTACTGCCTTCAGAGGCGAGTCCTGCACAGAGAGAGAGCGATTATTACTGCCTTCAGAGGCGAGTCCTGCACAGAGAGAGAGCGATTATTACTGCCTTCAGAGGCGAGTCCTGCACAGAGAGAGAGCGATTATTACTGGCTTCAGAGGCGAGTCCTGCACAGAGAGAGAGCGATTATTACTGCCTTCAGAGGCGAGTCCTGCACAGAGAGAGAGCGATTACTACTGCCTTCAGAGGCGAGTCCTGCACAGAGAGAGAGCGATTATTACTGCCTTCAGAGGCGAGTCCTGCACAGAGAAAGAGCGATTATTACTGCCTTTAGAGGCTAGTCCAGCACAGAGAGAGAGTGATTATTACTGCCTTTAGAGGCTAGTCCAGCACAATGAGAGAGCGATTACTACTGCCTTCAGAGGCGAGTCCTGCACAGAGAGAGAGCGATTATTACTGCCTTCAGAGGCGAGTCCTGCACAGAGAGAGAGCGATTATTACTGCCTTTAGAGGCTAGTCCAGCACAGAGAGAGAGCGATTATTACTGCCTTTAGAGGCTAGTCCTGCACAAAGAGAGAGCGATTACTACTGCCTTCAGAGGCGAGTCCTGCACAGAGAGAGAGCGATTATTACTGCCTTCAGAGGCAAGTCCTGCACAGAGAGAGAGCGATTATTACTGCCTTTAGAGGCTAGTCCAGCACAGAGAGAGAGCGATTATTACTGCCTTTAGAGGCTAGTCCAGCACAATGAGAGAGCGATTATTACTGCCTTCAGAGACGAGTCCTGCACAGAGAGAGAGCGATTATTACTGCCTTCAGAAGCGAGTCCTGCACAGAGAGAGAGCGATTATTACTGCCTTCAGAGGCCAGTCCTGCACAGAGAGAGAGCGATTATTACTGCCTTTAGAGGCTAGTCCAGCACAGAGAGAGAGCGATTATTACTGCCTTCAAGGCCGAGTCCTGCACAAAGAGAGAGCGATTATTACTGCCTTCAGAGGCGAGTCCTGCACAAAGAGAGAGCGATTATTACTGCCTTCAGAGGCGAGTCCTGCACAGAGAGAGAGCGATTATTACTGCCTTCAGAGGCGAGTCCTGCACAGAGAGAGAGCAATTACTACTGCCTTCAGAGGCGAGTCCTGCACAGAGAGAGAGCGATTACTACTGCCTTCAGAGGCGAGTCCTGCACAGAGAGAGAGCGATTACTACTGCCTTCAAGGGCGAGTCCTGCACAAAGAGAGAGCGATTATTACTGCCTTCAAGGCCGAGTCCTGCACAAAGAGAGAGCGATTATTACTGCCTTCAAGGGCGAGTCCTGCACAAAGAGAGAGCGATTATTACTCCCTTCAGAGGCGAGTCCTGCACAGAGAGAGAGCGATTATTACTGCCTTCAGAGGCGAGTCCTGCACAGAGAGAGAGCGATTACTACTGCCTTCAGAGGCTAGTCCAGCAAAGAGAGAGAGCGATTATTACTGCCTTCAAGGCCGAGTCCTGCACAAAGAGAGGGCGATTATTACTGCCTTCAGAGGCGAGTCCTGCACAAAGAGAGAGCGATTATTACTGCCTTCAGAGGCGAGTCCTGCACAGAGAGAGAGCGATTATTACTGCCTTCAAGGGCGAGTCCTGCACAAAGAGAGAGCGATTATTACTGCCTTCAGAGGCGAGTCCTGCACAGAGAGAGAGCGATTATTACTGCCTTCAAGGGCAAGTCCTGCACAAAGAGAGAGCGATTATTACTGCCTTCAGAGGCGAGTCCTGCACAGAGAGAGAGCGATTATTACTGCCTTCAGAGGCGAGCCCTGCACTGAGAGAGAGCGATTATTACTGCCTTCAGAGGCGAGTCCTTCACTGAGAGAGAGCGATTACTACTGCCTTCAGAGGCGAGTCCTGCACAGAGAGAGAGCGATTATTACTGCCTTCAGAGGCGAGTCCTGCACAGAGAGAGAGCGATTATTACTGCCTTCAAGGGCGAGTCCTGCACAAAGAGAGAGCGATTATTACTGCCTTCAAGGGCGAGTCCTGCACAAAGAGAGAGCGATTATTACTGCCTTCAGAGGCGAGTCCTGCACAGAGAGAGAGCGATTATTACTGCCTTCAGAGGCGAGCCCTGCACTGAGAGAGAGCGATTATTACTGCCTTCAAGGGCGAGTCCTGCACAAAGAGAGAGCGATTATTACTGCCTTCAGAGGCGAGTCCTGCACAGAGAGAGAGCGATTATTACTGCCTTCAGAGGCGAGTCCTGCACAGAGAGAGAGCAATTATTACTGCCTTCAAGGGCGAGTCCTGCACAAAGAGAGAGCGATTATTACTGCCTTTAGAGGCGAGTCCTGCACAGAGAGAGAGCGATTATTACTGCCTTCAAGGGCGAGTCCTGCACAAAGAGAGAGCGATTATTACTGCCTTCAGAGGCGAGTCCTGCACAGAGAGAGAGCGATTATTACTGCCTTCAGAGGCGAGCCCTGCACTGAGAGAGAGCGATTATTACTGCCTTCAGAGGCGAGTCCTGCACTGAGAGAGAGCGATTACTACTGCCTTCAGAGGCGAGTCCTGCACAGAGAGAGAGCGATTATTATTGCCTTCTGAGGCGAGTCCTGCACAGAGAGAGAGCAATTATTACTGCCTTCAGAGGCGAGTCCTGCACAGAGAGAGAGCGATTATTACTGCCTTCAAGGGCGAGTCCTGCACAGAGAGAGAGCAATTATTACTGCCTTCAGAGGCGAGTCCTGCACAGAGAGAGAGCGATTATTACTGCCTTCAAGGGCGAGTCCTGCACAAAGAGAGAGCGATTATTACTGCCTTCAGAGGCGAGTCCTGCACAGAGAGAGAGCGATTATTACTGCCTTCAGAGGCGAGCCCTGCACTGAGAGAGAGCGATTATTACTGCCTTCAGAGGCGAGTCCTGCACAGAGAGAGAGCGATTACTACTGCCTTCAGAGGCGAGTCCTGCACAGAGAGAGAGCGATTATTACTGCCTTCAGAGGCGAGTCCTGCACAGAGAGAGAGCGATTATTACTCTACTATATGTATCACACACAATACACTGCTCACTATATGCCTTCAAATCCCTTAAGCAAGAGCTATTACAGTATGAATCATACATATGCATCATGCTCAAAATATATACATTACGCACTCTATATCTGCATAATATCCCTCAGTCCTGCAGAGAGGACTACAGACAGGACTGTGCATATTTCAGCATGCATCATGCACAAAATATATACTATGCTCACTATATCTGTTCAATCCCAATCAGTCCTGCGCAGAGAGAAAACTATTACAGTGTGTATCACATACAAAATGTATACAGCACACTGTATCCCTACAGTACCCTATAGTCCAGCGGAGATACATGGGTTTGTGCCAATGATAGTTTTCTACATGATCTGATACCAATGGGTCAATATACACTTCACGCAATATATAAATAACACAATACACACAACCCAGGACATAAACTATGTTCGTACTATTGATGTGGTGCATCCACCATGCACACGCACATTATCAGGCGGCCGTAAGAGAACACCGCAGGACTGCGGGCGGTATACCTGTGTGATGCAGGCTCCAGTGAAAGCCACAATGACCGCCACCACATTGACAGTGAGCTGGAACTGCAAGAACTTGGAGATGCTGTCATACACATTCCTCCCCCACATGACCGCCTTCACGATGCTGGAGAAATTATCATCTGTCAGGATGATGTCAGATGCCTCCTTCGCTACATCTGTGCCTGCAATACCCTGAAGAGAACAAACAAACAATCACCATCCTCTCCCTCGCCCTCACCATCATCACTGCAATTATCACCGTCATCTTTGTCACTCTGTTCCTAATCATCTTTGTGACAATCATCTCCGTCACCTGCAGTATCGGTGCAAAGATCACCATTTTCATGTTCCGGGAGAATATCCCAGGCTCTGCATTACCCCTCTATTCCCAAGGAGTCGAATAAGCTGCTATTTTTAGCCACGAGTCAAACAATAATTCAATTAATTGTGGCAGCTATTGCAATTAGTCATTCAATTTTAACAAGACCATTGAAGCGAAATATCACAAATGTATGATTAGTACTTTCCAGTATGAATGTAACTATTCATAATGATAAGTTGAAGTTCTTCAATAAGAGTGGATTTTTTTTTGGGGGGGGGGATTACCAAAAAACGTCTTGTTGGGTACCCTTTTACTGCACCCAGGATTACAGTAATAGAGTTTTAACAAGAAACTATTTTTTGCTTTCCATGATTGGAATGACTATTTACCCTCTTAAAATGCATAACCAGAGACCTCATTTATAAACGGTGCGTGGGCACAAAAAAGATATGTACGTCACTTTCTTTGCAAATTTCTGATTTATAAAAACACACTTGATATTAAAAAAAAGTTAATTATTTAGGTTATGCACAATGTCAATAAATTTCAAGTCCATCCTGTAGGTTATTTTCCACAAAATGTCATTTTTATTTTTCTGTGCGTACATATTATTTAGGTATGAAATCCACACAAATCTTTATAGATAAGGCCCCACGTCTGTTCGTCACAGAAATGGTTATTCATTCCATGAAGAAAGGAGACCAATATCCATACTATGATGATGCATGTTTGTGATTTTAGAAGTGCGAATATCATGTGACAACAATTTCCTTAACTGATCAAATCAACTATGGTGAATCAATCCGCTGCAGATTAGGTTTCTAAACACCGGTGTTAGATTTTGTTTTTTTCTAGAGCTCAACAGGAAAAATAGTACTAAACACTTTAAACTCATAAAATGTTTTGCCTTTGAATTCTTCATTATCTAATTCTGGTTTTATTAGCCATAAATATATAAATTCACCAGCTACCATTTTCTCTCAATTTGCAATAAAATGCCATTTCCAAAATAGCACAATATAAATACTGAATTCTACTGGGCAGTGCAATCTGAGGGTTGCTGTGTAAGTGCTGTTTCAGGATTCACAAAATAGAAATTAATGCTGTTCCAGGAGTAACATTATAGTGCACCCATGAATGGCAACTCCGCCATGATGATGTCAAAACACTACAGAGGCCTTAACAACCATGCATCACACGTGGCAAGAAAGGACCTTTGACTAGCTGTTCAAAGCAGCAATATCGACAAAGGTGAGCAATGTAAGAGTGGAAGTGACGTGGATAATTTCATGAAATTTAAAATTCAAAACATACCCTGGGTTTTCTTGCTAACATGCATCTCTGACAGTCTCCGCTCATCTGGACGAAAAGCTTGCTAGAATTAGCTAGCAAGCTTTAGACAACTAAAACACGTGGTGTCTGTGCGTGCAGCATTAGTGCTGCTATTGATTGGTGGACAATAATGTTAATGCGGGACGAACATTATTTTGTTGATCATGAAATAACACAGTGATATCAAATTGTGCTTCACAGCATGTGTATCTCATTCTGATCTAATACCACTTAAACAGAGTAAATAGTAGCTGTCGACATTAATTGAACAATTCGTAAATATGAAAAACTCATTAAAATTCTAGAACTGGATTTAAGAAAACAAGCACACACAGTAGTCTTTCAGGACCATGCTTCAGAACCACAGAATTTCAGTTTTCATAATTATTAATCGCATTGTTGTGAAACATGCTCTGTTGGCATTGTAATATTAAGTGTACAAATTCATTATGATGGTAGAATTACAGTAACATCAGTTTTGATTGTGATAAATGGCCGACCTGACTTTATTTGTGGAAGTAATGAGCCGTGAGGAAGCTCTCACCATGGCAAAGCCGACGTCAGCCTTCTTCAGGGCCGGACCGTCATTAGTGCCATCTCCCGTCACGGCCACCACCTGTCTCTGCTCCACTATAGTGCTGTCGATAATACCTGCGGAGAGAGACACACACAGTGCTGCCTGAAAATACACAAACACACCGACTCACACACATAAAAACTGACACACATACAGAAGCAAACAAATACAAACACACACATGCACACAGGCACAGACACGCATGAATACACATAAACCACACATAAACAAATACACATGCACATGCAAACACACACACATACAACCACACACATACATACGAGCACATACAAACCACATCCAACCAAACACACACAAGCACACACAAACCATACATAAACACACATTCATATGAATGCACAAACACAAACACATATAATAAATATGATCAAATAAGCGCATGCACGTAAATACACACAGACCGCATTTAAACCACACACACACACACACATACAAACACATAAATATATACACTCTTGCTCCACGCACAAACCTACAGCACACACACACACTTGCTGCACACACTTGCAGTGCTGGCCATTGGCTATGAACTGGTCACATGACTCACCCTTCACCAGGGTGTGTTTGTCTGTTGGGGAGGACCGGGCCAGCACTCTCAGTTTGGGCCAAATCTTATCGATCCGCTCCTGTTCGATCTGCCAGCCAGGAGAGAACAGGGTCACACAAGAGTCGCACACTTTATGAAGTTATTAAACACATCATTCCATCTGCTTTTGTGTTTACTTTCCAATTGATTCTGGCCCCGACTCGTGAAAATGTTTGTTGGGTGCAATATTCATCTTGCTGCTTGTAAATTGGATTGCATGTTTGTGTGATGCGACTGGAAGTTGCGTCAGCATGTCATGGGCTGAGGATTAACTGGGCCTATCTCCACTTTTCATCAAAAATTATGTTTTACCATAGAAATAATCTCAGTATTAACAGGTACTATATCCTGATGTAATTTTTTCACTGATAGATGGCAGCTGGGAGAAACATCCAGAACATGCACAGTACTTTGTATGAATATTCAGTCCATTTCAGTTTGAAAAGTTCCTTGTCCACATTGTTCAATCAGGGAGCTGGATATAGGGCCACCTGATCAGGATGACAAGATCGCTGAGCAAAGGTTCCATCCACTATACCATTTTAAAGCTAAATCCCTCTAATATACCAGATAGAAGGTTGTAAGATGATGGAATCTGGGATATTTTAGAGAGGTAGGCACTACAGCACTTGAATTAAGTGTCTATGTCTTAAAACACTTCATTTCCCTTACAAAAACATACAATAGTTAACTATTGTTTACTACAGTAAAATTGATGTAAACTATAGTAAACTACAATTTACTACGGTAAACTATAGTTTGTTGCAAATATACTATAGTAATTGAATATCATTGCTATAGTTTACTATAGTAGAGTTTGACTTTTGTGATTTATTTTAGCATTACTACAGTAAACTACAGAGTTACTATAGTATAGCTACAGTAATTCCGCAAAAATACCATAGTTACTATAGAATACCATACCATACCATACCATAGTACTATAGAAAACTATAGTATTTTTTACTGTAGTATTTTGTGGTAATTTTTCATAAGGGTTGTCTTATTCCAGGGGGCCATTTAACCCCTTTCTGCAGATGTAGATGCCCGCGTCTATAGACCTGCAAATTGGAAGTACGCTGTTACTGTACTCGATCACTAGATAGCACCCCCGGATCAGTTATTGAATGTTCACAAGCAAGCAGACCTCGAACGCGGTTCTGAATACGGTGAAGTTCACTCCACTCCCTGTTTTTCCAGAGCTGCATGAATTAAACTCCTCAGCTAAGCCTGATGTGCAAACTGGTCAGTATCCTTGCCCATAGTGTCGATTCAGCAGTTTGAAAAAACGATATCTTGACACAGAAAAAATCGTTATCCTTTGTAGCAACCAGTTTAGCCACAGTGAGCTAACAGTATTCCAATTAGTAGTTCATAAAAATCAGTTTTCTGAGGCAAAAAAATCGAAATGGTATTAATTCTCTCACATTCTGTTGCCTATTACAGTTGTCCCATACAAAAAAAATTGTAGTTCCCTACCGTGGATTTACGCGTAGATTCCTTCATTGCCAAATCCAGCGCTTCCTTATATCCACCCGAGTACTGGTGTTGATAGCCAATCACTCAACCATACACTCAAGCTCTTCTGCGTAATTGTAGAGTTACACTTCATGGCCTCCTGAAGTTTCCCTGATAACAATGTATTGAATGGCTCGTTTCTTATCCAATTCCCGAGTGTTTAAACATTTTAGAGTAAGTGAAACACATTGATTGGACAAACACAGAGCATACAAACCAATGCGTATCAGCAGGCTCGGTTGTATCCTGTCTACGTTATGCACATTACGCGGTTAAAATAGACGCGATTTATAGAAAATCGGTTCGCAAAACTGGCCTTGAAGTGTTCAGTTACATTACAGGATTTAAATGAGAACGATATGCTCTATTGGAATTATTTCGAATGAAACAGGACCGGAGGGTTCTTGTTACTGGATACATCGCTCTCTATTTTATACAGTCAATGTCTCTGGAGGAGGGATTCACGAAAAAGGTCAGGCTGCTATTTTTGTTTGTTTTTTTTTTTTCTGTTTCGGAATGTATATGTACTCAACAAAGTCGAATGTCGAGGTTTTTTTCCTGTTTAAAACGCGAACTGCCCGTGCATTTTGGTGTGGACCCCCGGTACGTTCATTGCACGTTTCTTTTGAATCGGGAGACGCAATGGATTTGATATTCCCTGAAAGTGGAGTGTCTGTTCAGTTAAAATAAGGTATATTTCAGAATTCAGATATTACTGTGTTAGTGAGGTGTACTTGCTCCTTATAAGTGTTGAAATGGGTTCGTGAGCTTTGAAGAGGGGACTGGTAGCTTTCATTACAGGGTGAATGTTCTGACCGTTTAATTAGCAGTTTATTTAATGCGTGTTTGTGCTGGCTTTGAAGAAAAATGGCCAAAACTCTAAACTTTATTATGGAGAAAAGGCACGTTCATATTTGGAGAGGTTACTGGTGACCATTGGTATTCAACTGCACTGATATTGATAAATTCATACTAAACTCAACCAGAAAATCATTCGTTCATATTAAATTTCATGCCTTAGAGCTTTAATTGTGTTAAATACATGATTTTTTTAATGATTTGACAGCAAATCATTTTGAGACTTTGGGGAGACACTTGGGTAGCTGTATAATTTGGCTAATAGCATGTAGGTAATCTAGAATGTAATTTTGAAGATGAATTCTACTTGTGCTCAAGGAGTTTATGATACCAGAAATGTATAGTTTTAAGCCCCAACAGTTTTTCAATCGTCAGAATTATTTTTTTTGCAATTTCAATGGTGAATTCTCATGAAGATTTTTTATGTTTGCTGCTCATTTTCTCTACCAAAATCATGAAAATAAACTGAAATACAATGTAATTCTAAATGCTGTAAGTGTCTTTCCTGAATTGAGCCACATTTTTCCTCTTTGTGAAGCTTAAATCTTGAATTATACAGCATTAAAGTGGGTAACCCATAAATAGCCAAATTTGGCTTCTGCACAAAGGGGTTAAGGTAGAACTACTTGATTTTCAATCTCATATTTTATGCATTGCAAGATGCATGTGAATGCACATGAACAAGTACAATATGGACAAAGTACTCATTGAAACCAAGTCCAAGGCCAGAGTTTGTTTACTATGTAGTGTGCATCATGTCTGCATTAAATATACTCAGATGAACTTGTACTGGTATAGAGATAGGAGCAGTTGACACTGAACACTCCAGACTCCAGAGCTCATTTCAGCGTTACGGGGTTTGTTTCCTATTGGTTTACAGACAGGACACGGCTGCCCATTTTCTGTGATTATTATTGTCAGATACTCTGTTTTATTTTTTTTCCAAATTCTGTATCACCTTTTACCATGAACATGTAATTTGCAGATTTGACAGTCACATTGTTGTGCACTTTTTAAAAAAAAACACAAGGCAAGACAGAACTTTGTGGCGAACATTTCTGGAAAAACAAGGAGCTATTGAGGAGATAGAACCATATATAGCGCCCTCAATAATTATTGGCACCCCTGGTTAAGATGTGTTAAAAGCCATTGTAGAAAAATGTAACCTTCAACTAAAGTGAATTTTAAGCCACGCACAATGAGGAGGATGGTAAGAGAATTAAAAAGTTCTCCAAAGCTCACTGTTAAAGAATTGCAACAAATGGTCGCATCTTGGGGTCACAAAGTCTCCAAAACAACCATCAGGTGCTATCTACATGCCAACAAGCTGTTTGGGAGGCATGCAAGGAAAAAACCTTTTCTCACTCACAATCATAAACGCAAACGTCTGGAGTTCGCCAAGCGGTACTGGGACTTCAACTGGGACCGTGTGCTTTGGTCAGATGAGACCAAGATAGAGCTTTTTGGCAACAAACATTCTAAGTGGGTCTGGCGGAACACAAAAGATGAGTATGCAGAAAAGCACCTCATGCCCACTATGAAGTATGGGGGAGGATCAGTGATGCTGTGGGCCTGTTTCTCTTCCAGAGGCCCTGGGAACCTTGTTAGGGTGCATGGCATCATGAACGCTTAGAAATACCTGGACATTTTAAATCAAAATCTGGTGGCCTCTGCACGAAAGCTGAAGATGGGTCATCACTGGTCTTTCAGCAAGATAATGACCCTAAACATGTGGCCAAATCTACACAGAAGTGGTTCACCAGACACAGAATGAAGTTCCTCCTATGGCCATCTCAGTCCCCTGACCTCAACCTCATTGAAAACCTGTGGAGTGAGCTGAAGAGGAGGGTGCAGAGGAGAGGACCCAGGTCGCTGGATGATTTAGGGAGATTGTGCAAAGTGGAACGGTCAAAGATCCCTCTTTCTGTATTCTCCCATCTTGTGAAACATTAAAGGAGATTAGGAGCCTAATAACAAGATTAGGTGCTGTTTTGTTGGTAAAAGGGGGTTGTACTAAGTTTTAACATCAGGGGTGCTAATAATTGTGGCACACATGATTTGATGTAAAATAATTATTTCTTAATGTGGGATTTTTTCCCAGTGAATAAATACACTTGAATTAAAGGTTGTATTTTCCTCTTTTTTCATTGTGGTCCTATATTATTTAGAAAAAAACGGAATTTATTAGAAGCTAAAGAACACATCTTAACCAGGGGTGCCAATAATTATGGTGGGCGCTGTACCTGCAAAATTTATGACATTTTGAAAATTCACATTTTCTAGATCCCCTGTCGAAAATCATTCTATTAAAGGTATAATGGCATAATATTATACCTTTCAGTGCAAATAACTCCCCTGAATATAAATATCTGAAAAGTATACTTGGAGTGAGAAATAATGATGCCGCAAAATTTCTCATCCCATTTTCTTCATTAAGTAAGAAGTGGAGATGGGTCCAGTTAATTCTCAGCCCACGATGTAATGTATCCCATTGCTGAATTGCTGCGTTGCATCTTTGATTTTTGTATTCTCTTATTTTCTTTATGTTCATACTGTATTGAGAACTTAGTGAAATGAACACTAAACAAACAAATTCTTGTGTTAGCTAAAAACTTGCATGCTCAATCACGGGGCAACTCATACCTCTCCTTTCTCGTTTCTGATTCGTCGGTTGAAATCCTTCCCCTCCAGGCACAGGAAGTCGTCTCCTGGCTGTATGATGCCACACTTGGCGGCGATGGCGCGGGCTGTGTTGATGTTGTCACCGGTCACCATGCGTACGGTGATTCCCGCCCGCTGGCATTTTCGGATGGCGTCCGGGACCTGGGGGGCAGCAGAGAGGCTGGGTCACGCTCTGACAGGGCAGGCCATGAATGCTCAGATGAAGACACTATGGCTGAGGTCGAATATTCGTTTTTGCTTAGAAAGTCCTCAAGTCCTCGCATAGATCCAGAATATTTTTGTGGAAGCCATGATAAGAGCTGTTCAATGTGTCTAATTACTGAGGAAAGGTGCCTCAATGCTCCCTTACTTATCGTCTTTAGCAGAGGGTACACCTTCATGTATAAAAAGGCAAGGGAATATGCATGTCCAGAATTCCTTGCAGCAGCAATATTTGAAATTAAGCACCATCCATGCGGCCAGTGTCGAAAACAAATGAACCTAACGGACAAGGGTTGGATGATGACGTTGCCAAGTGTAAGTGCAGTTGGCTTCTCTAAGCACTACGGATGTCTTTTCCTAAGTCCTTACGAATTCTCCTTCAAATCTTTCCTTAACCTCATGCCGTTTGCCATTGAGGTTATGGTAACGTGGATGGGAAATAGATGATGGGACGTATTTTTCGACTATTCAATAACCAAACAGGAAACATGGCCTGTAAAACAGCCCAGCGCACCGGGCTTTAAATCGATATGAAAATGCGAATCAAGAAGATAAAGTATCTGGAATTACTGCCTTTTTATACATTATCACAGTCCAAATAATTACTGCATACAGCAGAGGTGTAAATTACATTGAATTACACTATTTCATGGGATTAAGGAGTGTCAGTTAAAGTGAATTAAGACACTCTCGTTTTTTGCATCGTTTGCACAAACCCCACCCCCATCCCAGAAGGAGTCTCCGCCCACCTCTGGCCGGACGGGGTCCTCGATGCCGACCACGGTGATGCAGATGAGGTCGGTGACGATCTCGGCCTCGTTGTCCCAGTCGGGCTCAGGGTTGGCGGGCAGGTCGCGGTACGCAATGCAGATGGTCCTCAGGCCGTCACACGCCATGGGCTCGATCACCTTCTTCACCATCTCCTCTCGATCCCGCGGCCGAAAGCCTCGGGGCTCGCCCCCCGCTGCCATGATGGAGGAGCACCTGGGCGGGGAGGACAGGGTGGCGTTTTTAGGTTTCAGTCACTGTGATTTTCAGGTATAATAATGCAGCTCAACAGAGATTCCTATGCAACATGCATTCACACACTGACAGGCCTGCTTAAATACAAGCACATATCAGCAAATACAGATACCTATACTCATGTTCATATATACCCGTGTTTATGCATACACCCTCACACACACACCCTCACACACACACACACACACACACTAAGTCATGCTCTCTCCTCCTCACATTCGCACACACACTCACTCACTTCTTCAGCAGGATCTCTGACGCCCCCTTGCTGTAGAGGCGGAAGGAGCGGTCGGGCAGTTGCAGTACAGTACTCATGGATTTGCGTACGGAGTTGAAGGTGTAGACCTTGTACAGCTTCTCCTCAGGGATCTGCTCCCGCACGGGGGCGTAGTCCCTCCCCAGATCTAGCACCAGGCCGAGCAGGGAGCACTCCGTCTTATTGCCCACCTGCTTCGGCAGACCTCCCTCTTTCTCGGGGGGCTGGGGGTCGAGGTGCGACAGAATCAGGCCCGGGGTCAATGAAGCGATGTGTAGGAGCAGGGACAGGGGTCAAGACAGAACACAGTGGCAATAATTGAAGGCACAACCACACAAGTCTGCCTTACAAAGTCCTTTCGCTTTAAAATGAAAGCGTTATTTTTTCCCTTTCGAGCAGAAAGTATTGGCCTGTTCTAAGCTGAAGTTTGGCCAGGTAAGGTGGAAGCATACTTCAAACATTACAGCGTTTTTTAACTTGCCGAAACGGAAGAAGTTCTCTGCGGAGGAAATTGTTTTGTACTGGATGCGGTCCTGCTGTGAGCACTGAGCATTAATGGAATCACTGCATAAGTTGCACCTGCAAGAAGCAACTGCAACGTTTAACAAAGAAGTAACAGAAATAGGATTTTAATTCTGGATGTAGATGTAGACTTACTTATTTTCAGTCTTCTGCAGTGTAAAAGGGAGGGAGAGCAGAACTGAAGGAGAATAATGAGTGTCTTTTTTGTTGTCTTTTAGATATGTTTTCATTCCAGAGGAATGCCAAGGACATAGCGGTCGGTCGAACAATGACCGCGTAAGAAACGACTGATAAAAAAGGATTTTAAAAAGATCTAGATTTGAAATCTACAACTGAACGCTCTTTATGGTTTGTGTACGGCTGCAAACCGCGCAGCACTCAGTAAAAGCGCTCTGTCCCTGAGCATTTCCACGAAACGGCTTTGGTCAAGGTGACTCCAGTGTGCAGCACTGCGGAGCATTATGCTCTGTTTCAGTATTACATAAGCAGCCGGATTCAGTTCCAACACAGAATATTAATACACACCTGACGAGTAAACAAGTATAAACAGCTGCATAGTAAAAAGTACTACACAGTTAATAATCCATAAACGCATCGCTCAAACAACTGGAAATACTATGTACTTTTATTTCAATACATTTCCTCTTATGTTTCAGTGTATCTTATTAAGTAAGAGGCCCATGATTTTTTGTGAGAGCTGTATTTATTACCTTTATTAGAACCTTGACAATTACTCTAAATAAAGTCCAATGTAGATAGAAGTGTACTGAGTAGGACTTGTCAGGTGCAGCTTATAATCAGAACATTGAAAGTTAGCCCCTCCCCCCCCTCCCCGGCATAAGGACACCAGAAGCGCTATCCTGCAGTGCAGTGCTACGTCTTGCCGTCACACCCTGCGCACTGCTATTGGATAGGAGCCGCGTAATCACTGCCCAGGGGGCAATGCCTAAAAACTACAAAATACGAAAATACAGGCAGACGACAGGGTTTCTGTAGAAACAGGCATTGCCACACACTTATTGTGGGTTATAAGTGATGATGGACGAGGATGATTAATGTATGACTCTCTACATTGTTTTTTTTATTGTAGTTTGTTTTACTTAATTATATTCATCTCAACCGAAAGGAATTACATTTTGTCAGGTCATGACTTCCTGCTTCACTTAGATTTAAAACTGAGGTAAAAACGCATGCTACACTCCTTAGTCAGCCGTCATCAAATGAACCGTCAATTCAAAATATTTACTGACCCTCACAAGTGACGTACTGGATTGCAATGAATAAAATAAATGGTTAAAAATACCAATTCGCTCAATAAGGCAATAATAAAAAAAATTAAAGTGAGGAATGTATTTAAACTAGGAATAAAAGTGATGAAAAGGGTACTAGTGCATGCTGCCCCCAGAGACAGAGAGGAAGATGGTTAGGGAGGCAATAAAGACTTAGGTGTTGTGGTTCAAGATTGGAGTGATTGGTTAGATCTTAGATCACCAAGTCTAAAAAACAACAAACACATAGCACTTCCTTTGTACTAAACTTCTTCTCAAAGTTTCCCAAAGACAGCCCTGACTTAGCAAGAAAAAGAATCCAAAGAAAAAGAATCCAAGCGTCAGGATTCTACCAAACACCAGATGTCAGATGTTGCATTGTGTGGCATATAGGGGAATGCTGTAAATATTTCTAAGTTGTACAGACTGACTCATGGTGAAGGGGTATGCCATGGATAAAGAACACATCTGCATTTTATCGATGGCAATCTCATTGCCCGACAATACCGAGATGAAATCCTAACAGCCATGACCATCCTGTTCATTGGCCACCATCGCTTGATGTTTGCACAGGACAATGTCCTTACATCACTGTAGAATGCATTGCCCTTCGAGCAGCTGAAGATGTTACTCTCCAGACATGTCGTCCAGCAAACATCTGTGGGATGCTCTAGATCAATGTGTCTGACAACATGAGCCTGTCCTCCAAAACATCCGCCAACTTTGCCAAGCCCTTCAGGAAGAGCGGGTGAAAACTCCACAAGCCAGCAAGGATGACACCATTATCTTAATGCGTCACAGATGTGTGGCACTATGCAATACCAATGGTGGACACACTCATTACTGACTTGAGATTTCTAATCTCTGACCCCACTCTTGATCTGACAATTATCATCCCAATAAACTGAAATCATAGTTGTTTCATGACATCCGTTCTGCAGTAAAGGTGCCAAGTAAAGGATCAACAAATATTTATCCCCTACGTTAAAAAGAATTCAATGTTATATTATGTGCTGTATTTGTATATTTGTTGAGTGAATATACATCCTTTAGGGGTGTCAATTATTCTGTCCAATGACTTGCTTACTATTCCAAGAAAGTGCAAAAGGCCACTGAAATACTAATAGACAAAAATTTTAGGGTATAGTTACAAGAAAGAGGATTTCTATAGATACAAGAAATGTTCTAGTTTTGTCACGACTGTTGGCATTTTAATGAAATTGCAGCACAGATTAGCACAGTTTATCTGATAAGTGTTTGCAAAGGGGCCATTGCATTAAAACTGCTCCCCCGGATTAGCTGCCAACAACAAATTCTGTATCAAGGCTGGAACGCCACAGCCTGTTCTCACATTTCGGACGTCTCGCTCAAGTGCACTGACGCGCACTTTTTAATGCGACTCCAAAACATTATTGATTTCCCAACTGCAAGCATTAGAACGTCCAATAAACAAGTATTATTTGAGTCTAGTGTTTTTATACAGTACATTCAGTTCCTAATAGTTACACCATAACATCAACAACCCTGATTACGATGTACTGCCCTACCAGTAGATGGGATATAGAAAAACCTTGCGGGTAAAAAACAAGCCAAACATTATCTCATAAATTGAAGAAGACATCTACGCAGATACAACTAATGGTAAAGAAAAATAAAACATAGGTTCATCTTTTCTTTTAACTTACTCTGATCAGCATCAAATCTCAACATTATGCAGTTCTGTTTAGTCAGATTGGCATCAAATGAGCACTGAGTAAGGATTCATTAATTCATTTTGTGTGTTTGGATCAGTTACCTGGTAACTGCACTGTATATGCATACAATTTTTGTAATTGTACTGATGTTTTACTGACGCCTGCCTAGATCCCACATTGTTCACTGTCGCCAGCCTCCCAGGGACTACAGATGAAAATTAGCTGAGAGCAATATCTGGCACAATATATTTATTGAACATTATCCCTGTCAAATAAATGAAATAAATAAAATAAAATAAAATTGACGTAGTGTTTTCTTTGCAACTTGGCAACCAGCCAAATTTGGAATGCCTCGGATTGTGCCAAATTTGGAATCTGCAACCACAGCCTACATCCATCAGCAAACACCACTGCCAGTCTGTGAGTGTGTAGAGTACTGCAGTTCTGCTCCAAAGCACACGGTGGCGCCAGCAGCTTCAAACCACAGCCAACAGCCAACGGGTGTCAAGTCCATGGGTCAAAAAGTAAAAAACCTGCCATGTATTTCTTTCGCCCATGCATACAGCTGATTTCACAACATTTCTACCCTCTGTATCTAGCTCTGCACAAATTAGTGAGTCCTGGCTTGTTGAAAGGAAATTATAGAAAGAATGTTTACTTCCTGAACCTGAATTTTAAACCTTTGCTGCAGCCAAGCCCAAATACTGTGGAACTGGGGTCTAGGGATGGACCTTTCATGAACAGCATTGGCATGGGCACCTGACCAACCACCAGGGGGAGCCAGAGAGCGAGGCATCCAGACCCTCCCATACCCAGAGCGAGGTGATCATCAATTGCGCAGTCTGGATCCAATTTGCGCCTTATTGTTGCACCACAGCATGCTATCACAAAGTGTTTCTCACCTTCTCTGAATGACCTTGCCGGCTGTTTTGTCAGCTGAAAGCAGGCTAAGCATACAATGCTGCAAGCAGGCGGTTAAATATACAGTCATGTAATTATGGTTAACGACAGTCCCTGTTAAAAGAAACTGCATGTACTTCAACTAAAAATGCCGCCTTCACAGCCAAGGGCGTTGTTTGATTTTACATATCTTTGGCGATCAGTATTGAGGAATATATTGGCATAATGCCAGTCTTGTTGCTACATCACAAAATTTAGCTGCGAATTGGTAAATTGTAGCGTTCAAATATTCACTACGTTTTCAGAGTATAAAAACAGCTATCAAAGTACAATAGGTAACCTCTTCTATAGTTTGGCAACCATATTATTTGACCAGCTGAATCCATCTCTGCGCGTGTACAAGATTACTCACCTCAACAAGCCACAAGGCGGGTATTTAGTCAGTCTTCCCAAGCTACTTTTGTACATTGCAAATAGCAAAATAAATTTTTCATTTCGCGCAATGTTCACATTGATTAGCAGACGAGAACTATCAACAGAATGAGATCAAATAAAAATGTTGACATAACGACAAAGAAATCTATGTACAAGTGTTGTAGAGATATCCTCTGAAGTTTGCATGCTTACCAGGTAACCCCGGCCCAATTTAGCCTGTACTTCTTCGTAATACCACTTTGTACCTCAGGGGGGATAGTAAGTCAGAGCAACGTACATTTTGCCCTCAGTCCAACACCACAGGAGGAAGCAGTGCTGCTCCAAGGGGTTGTCCACTCGCAACCTTCCTTCTTGACTGGTGAGTACGCAGCTAAGAGCTAACTGAAACCTAACATTGGCTCTGTGATGAAACAGATCTTTAATGCGATTAAGGACAACATAAACTGTACCAAAAAAAAAAACATTCCATGGTGAGGCTGTGCGCAGCTTCGCCGCCGCTGTTTTCTTACACGATCTTGCCAGAAACTGAGTTAAGCAACTATAACATAACCGACCACACGTTGCTGCCACACATGAATAGTACAAGACAGCAGGGTTATCTTAACCAGCTCCCAATGTTTTGGCAGTTTGGTTGAATTTGGTGTATTCTTGCCCTGGTCTTAGTTAGCAGCTAGTTAGCTTCTTTTATAACTGACGAGTTAGATGGTGTGGACCCAGTGCTGGATAGACTGCACTATCCGGTAAAATGCTGGCCCTCCGTTAATTTAGAGCAGGTGGCACAATCTTACACCTTACAACTTACATACATACCTTTAAAGGCAGTTTTTTCCACCTAAGAAACATAACAAAAATCGAGCCTTTCAGTTAAAGATCTTAAGACTGCATCCCATTCCTTTGTCACTCCATAGCTAGACTACTGCAGCTCAACCAACAATTGCGTCCATCAGTCCTCCCTATATGTCTGCAAACAGCCCAAAATGGCTTGTCCAGGCATTTACGAGGCACAGAGAAGGAAAATACCTCACTTGTACTAACGTCTGTCCACTGGCTGCCTGAGAAGCTCAGAACAGATTTCAAGGGTCTGTCTTTTGTGTTTAAAGCCTTCAATGGTCTGACCCCCCTACAACTCTGCTCTCCGATTCTGTCTCGCCATGTCCAGGTCAATCAGAACCTATTCCAAAATTCTACTGTTAATCCCACACTCAACACGAAAAACACAAGACAATCAATTTTTCTCAGTAGCAGCCTCAAAATTTTCTTCAACTCATCATTTGAACTGTCCCTACTGTGTCATAGGTAAATGCAGTCTAAAGATCCAGCTCTTCTCCTTGACATTAGGAGACTGGTGTGATGCCGTTTTCTTGTGTTGTTATGTTTTTTTTTTTTTTAGACTTTGTACAGCATTTTCCAGCATTTTTTTTCAATGCGCTTTGCGAATAAATTCAACTCGAATAAAAAGAAGTTGTATAAATTGCTTTCTACAGCAGTTTGCAGCTTGTTTTCAAATATGTTTTGTGAATAATTTGACTTGAAGATATCAAAAAAAAAATTGCAGAAATAAGCAAACACTTTGCTATATGGGCTTATGCAGCTTTGCAGCCACAAAGTTGTCCAGCTCATTAGCCGATAGGACAAACTCATCAATTTCAGCTGACAGTTCCGTTGGCTCACATTAGCTACTTCTTTAAATCTTTCCCGCAATACGTTCCAAGTTGTTCAGCAAACCCATTTGAAGGAACTCAATTTTGATATCAGAGGCACACAATTAAGAAATGTGGAACTTATACCAAAGCTGATATTTTACAGCACAGCAGCTCATGAGCTGGTTCAGGAGTCACTTGGCCATCACATGACCTACTCTGCTCAAGTCTGCAACCACTGCACTCCACCCCAAAATACCGTGTTCACCCAAAGTAAATGTAGAAATCAGTGCTTTTTGTAGTTATGTGCATTTACAATACCGTCCCGAGTTCTTCTGAGCTGGGGTTGCAGAGTGTTTCATCCATGAATATCATTACCTCACAAACATTCAGCTCTGTTCACCAAGTTTCATCAAAGCGAGCTGCGATTTTCAAATGGGTTAAAATCCCATACGCAAAATATGACATCAGGAGGAACTTCTCTCATGCCGTGATGTCACTGCGTGGGCAGTTTTGGTGACTGCTCTTCGTCCTTCTCCAACAGTCAGAAGAACGCCAACCATTGCAAACCTACAAGATCCTCAAGGTCTACTCCCCATCCAACTTTGGACAACTTCACGCACTCCTGCCTGAAAAAAGCTTGTCTTTCATTCCAAAATACATCAAACAGAGAAAGTAAAATGTCCTGCCAAGTTATGTGGCACCCTGCCGTAAAATATGTCCGTTTGAGAGTTTGTTTCCAACAGACAGGCAGTACTGCAAATCGACCTCATCCACGTCGGCCACGTAAGACCACACCAGTACAAGTTTGCGACATCCGGCTCGTCCACCTGCGGGATTGGCTCAGATTAGCGACACGCACAACGGATGAGCCCGTTGATCTGTACAACCGACGCATCACACCACAGACGGTCCGTAACCGTCTGCAAGAAGCCAATTGCACGCTCGGCGTCGTCACCGTAGTCTGGATCTCACAACTTTCCGGCGTCTGAACAGACTTGCATGGGCAAACGCACATGTTCGATGGCCCTTGGCACGCTGGAGAAGAGAGCTATTCGCAGACGAATCCTGGTTCAAGTTTTTTGTTAATAAAAACTCAAAAATTTGACATGGGGCACTTATATTTTTGTTCAGTGTACATCACTGTGGAGGAATTTAGGCCCACTCTACTTTTAAGAATTGTTTTAATTCAGCAATACTAGGGAGTTCTTGAGCATGAACAGCTGATTTAAGCGATTTTTAGACTCATCGGGGGGTGTGTCTTGTGAAATTGAATTGAAGTAGCAATGACATTTTTCCATCAATAAAAAAAATCATCATTTAGACATTCCATTTTGTGTTTACTGGAGTCATCTGTGTCTAATATTAAAATTAGTTTGATGATCTGAAACATGAAAGTGGGAAAAATATGCAAAAAGTGAAGAGATTGGGAGGGGGGGAAATACTGTATCACAGCACATTAATAGCATGACATTTTCATTTAATTGACAGCATCAGGAGGCACATTACATGGGTCGGCGGTCCAGCTCGCATGCTTCATCATATCCCCAATAATTGCATGGGGCCAAAGCTAACAAGTTGATTTTCCGCTTTAATTGGCAAATACAATACAGCCCTGATGCTGTTGCGCTTCTTGGCCAGAGTCAGTGTTATAGCTACCGTATCTAAGCAAAATGCTGTTCCGTGACCCTCTCAGAGGAAAGAGGCAGTGGTGGCATATTTTACTTGAAGCAACACATTTCCGTTAGAGGTACCATACCAGTAGGCTGCATAAATAAGTATCACTCATAGAAAAACAAGTGCAGACAATAAAATAAACTAAAAATTAAAGTCACAACTCTATGTGCTTATAGAGTATCACCTTGACCTCAATTTTAAGGTCTTCTTTAAAGGTGAACACAGATTCAACAAAAACCTCAACCAAGACCATAACTAGCCCACACAAAGACAGGTATTCCAGACAGATCCTGAACACTTAGCTCGTTTCAGACGTACGCTAATGATGCATGAAACGCTGCGGAGGGAGGTGGGTGGGTCGGGAACCACAGCCATGAAGGAGAACAGCCAAACCCACCATGATTTTGGAGGTGTAGGCGCTGTTGACGGCTATCGCACTGACGAGCAGCTCCAGGGTTCGAGGGTTGATCTGCCCGGCGTCCGGCACCTCCCGGAAGTGCTGGTCGCCAACGTAAGCCTGCACCACAGTCATTCGGTTGGTGGTAAGCGTGCCCGTCTTGTCGGAGCAGATGGCCGTGGCGTTACCCATGGTTTCGCAGGCGTCCAGGTGTCTCACCAGGTTATTGTCCTTCATCATTTTCTGAGGATGAGGAAACAGAGGCAGATTCAGGGCTCTGCACTTCCCTCTCAAGATATTACCATCATTACTGCTGCATAATTACTACAGGGTTAAGATGGAAAATGAGACTTACTGTTATAATTAGCTCGCAAGACCAAATAACTGTGGCACTCAATGAAGAAACAGCGGCAGACAGCTTTCTGCACCAATTTTATAAAGCTGATGTGCATAAAACTGCTTGTTTTTCAAAATGCTACATTGTTTTGCAATGCTTCACTTAATATTTTTCATAATCCTTGGACAAACTTTTGCCCACATTTTGGTCAGCTTTACCAATCGTGACAAATAAGAGGTCTCTTTCCTTTTTAAAGTGTGACATCACCATTGAAGGGTGCAGGGCAATAACCTTATAAGTGACAATTTTACGGAAATCGAGATTTGGGTGGTTTTGAATATTGCTTTACTTTATTTATGCAACAACAATGCATGAGCTTTACAATGTCATCCTGACCGGCACAAGACATGCAGGCACAAGGTGAAAGCAGAATATATCCTGTGTAATACCGTGTTACATTAGATTGGCATTTATCAAGCTTTTGCACTGAACTATTCAATTTATTTAACTGGATTATTATTAATGAAATCAGAAACGTTCAAATCCAGTGGCTGAGGGGCAGGAAGTGCAAAAATTAGGCAAATAGTTCTCGAGGGCTCCCAGCCCTCTCTTCAAGGCATGCCAAAGCCATGTATTTGTCGTGCATCACCTTAAGCACAGCAAATATAACTAATGATAGATAGACGTTTTGCAGGGGACTGGTTGCCCTAGGTAAGCTGACAGTGAAAACACAAATAATACAAAGATCTGGCGGCTGTGCCTTGAGACTGAGATTAATAAACACTGCTCTAGACCAAAGGCTTTGGAAAAAGAACAGCAACAAAAATAGTTTTCAAGTGCTCATCAAGGTGCACATACCTTGACGGAGTAGACTGAGGTGCGCATAGCTTTAGGGAGTAGATTGAGGAGCACATACCTTTACAGAGTAGATTGAGGTGCGTATACCTTTATGGAATAGATCAAGGTGCGCATAACTTTACGAATTAGACTGAGGTGCACATACCTTTATGGAGGAGATTGAGATGCGAATACCTTTACGGAGTAGATTGAGGTGCGCATACCTTTACGGAGTAGACTGAGGTGCGCATACCTTTACGGAGTAGATCAAGGTGCGCATACCTTTACGGAGTAGATTGAGGGGTGCATACCTTTACTGAGTAGATTTTGGTGCGCAAACCTTTAAGGAGTAGATTGAGGTGTGCATACCTTTTTGGAGTAGATCAGGGTGCGCATGCCTTTACGGACTACATCTAGGAGAGCATACCTTTAAGGAGTGCTTCTAGGAGTGCATACCTTTACAGGGTAAATCAAGGTGCGCATACCTTTATGGAGTAGATTGTGGTGTGCATACCTTTATGGAGTAGATTAAGGTGCGCATACCTTTACGGAGCAGACTGAGGTGTGCATACCTTCACGGAGTAGATCAAGGTGCGCATACCTTTACGGAGTAGATTAAGGTGCGCATACCTTTACGGAGCAGACTGAGGTGTGCATACCTTCACAGAGTAGATCAAGGTGCACATACCTTTTACGGAGTAGATTGGGGTGCACATGCGTTTATGGAGTATATCGAAGTGTGCATACCTTAACAGAGTAGATTAAGGTGCGCATACCGTCACGGAGTAGATTGAGGTGTGTATACCTTTATGGAGTAGATTGAGGTTCGCATATCGTTGTGGAATAGATTGAGGTGCGCATACTTTTACAGAGTAGATTGAGGTGTACATACCTTTACGGAGTAGATGAAGGTGCGCATACCTTTACGGAGTAGATTGAGGTGCACATATCTTTATGGAATAGATTGAGGTGTGTACATCTTTACGGAGTAGATGAAGGTGCGCATATCTTTATGAAGTAGATTGAGATGTGCATACCTTTATGGAGTAGATCAAGGTGCGCATACCTTTTACGGAGTAGATTGAGGGGCGCATACCTTTACAGAGTAGATTGAGGCGCACATACCTTTACGTAGAAGATAAAGGTGCACATACCTTTACGGAGTAGATTGAGGTGCACATATTTTTATGGAATAGATTGAGGTGCGCATACCTTTATGGAGTAGATTGAAGCTGCATACCTTTATGGAGTAGATCACGGTGTGCATACTTTTACGGAGTACATCTAGGAGTGCATATTTTTAAGGAGTGCTTCTAGGAGTGCATACCTTTACGGAGTAGATCAAGGTGCGCATACCTTCACGGAGTAGATAGAGGTGCGCATACCTTTACGGAATAGATTGTGGTGCGCCTATCTTTACGGAGTAGATTGAGGTGCACATACCTTTATTGAGTAGATGAAGGTGCACATACCTTTACGGAGTAGATTGAGGTGCGCATACCTTTACGGAGTAGATTGAGGTGTGCATACCTTTACGGAGTAGATTGAGGTGTGGCTACCTTTATGGACTAGATTGAGGTGCGCATACCTTTATGGAGTAGATTGAGGTGTGCATACCTTTACGGAGTAGATTGAGGTGCGCATACCTTTACGGACTAGATTGAGGTGCGCATACCTTTATGGAGTAGATTGAGGTGCGCATACCTTTATGGAGTAGATTGAGGTGCGCATACCATTATGGAGTAGATTGAGGTGCGCGTACCTTTATGGAGTAGATTGAGGTGCGCATACCTTTATTGAGTAGATGACGGTGCGCATACCTTTACGGAGTAGATTGAGGTGCGCATACCTTTACGGAGTAGATCGAGGTGCGCATACCTTTACAGATTAGATTGAGGTACACATGCCTTTATGGAGTAGATCGAGGTGCGCATACCTTCATGGAGTAGTTTGAGGCGCGCATACTTTTACGGAGTAGATCGAAGTGCGCATGCCTTTACGGAGTAGATCGAGGTGCGCATGCCTTTACGGAGTAGATCGAGGTGCGCATGCCTTTACGGAGTGGATTGAGGTGCGCATACCATTACGGAGTAGATCGAGGTGCGCATGCCTTTACGGAGTGGATTGAGGTGCGCATACCATTACGGAGTAGATCGAGGTGCGCATGCCTTTACGGAGTGGATCGAGGTGCGCATACCTTTACAGAGTAGGCCAGCGAGATGGTAACAGCCAGAGGAAGCCCCTCAGGTACCGCCACCACCAGCACCGTGACGCCGATGATGAAGAACTTCACGAAGTGCTGCACGTACACAGGTGTGCACTCTGTCAGCCATGACCGCCCCTCTATCACAAAGGTCTCGATCACGAAATACAGCACCAGGATGATCACTGTGATGGCCGACATCACCAGACCTGCCAAACACAGGGGGTACAGTCACACAAATGGCCCGGAAAATATCACACATACAGTAAGGTACATAAATATTGGGACAATGAGACACTCATGATTTTGCCCCTGAACCTCTGTATGCCACCACAATGGATTTGAAATGAACGAACCAAGATTTACTTGGGGAAATCAGCTTAAGTTTAAACATTTTGCCAAAAATATTGTATGTATCCCAGTAGAAATTCAAAACATTTTTTGCCATGGCCTCCCTAGTTCCAAGGGCTCAAATGTATTTAGATAAGTTGACATAATTTTTTAGCAACAAGTGAGAGTTGCTAAAAATTATAAAGTCATTACTTTTTCACAATTCATGCTACATAGTTGAAGCTTTCAAGATTTGCTGTATGCTATTAGATGTCTATGACTCTAAAATGGTTAACCTACAGTTGCATATTTGCTAAGTTATGGGTTGCTGAAATTTGTATTTGAAATATTCTTTTGAGCTTTGGAGCCTGTTATATCTTCACATTGAATCACATCTGATCTTTCAAATTTTTTTGTTCACAAATCATTTCAACAACTAGGTGCCTGTCTGAAAGAACTCAAGATGTCTGATTCTTGAGGCATTAAAAAAATATTAAAATAATAATTTTAAAAAATTTCACATCTATCTCATACATGGGATAGACAGTAGAGGTCATCTGCCAATCTCAGTTAATGGAACATTCCTCCAGTATCCATCATGAAGGTAATAGGTCTTTGAAAAAACCAAACCAGTACACCTTATAATGTATTTGTCAGGTAAAGGTCTTGCCTGAGTTCTTTGTTAAGAGAGGTTCCACAAAATGTTGACGCACGATCAAACACCACCCTTACTATCTTTCCGCATTGGTAGCAAGCTCCATCGTGTTGCAGGTACCACATTTTTGCACCTTCTTGCACCACTGTAGTCGTGGGGATTACGACAGTCATGTGATTGTTTTGCTTACAAAGTCCTTGTATTCACCAAAGCAATTCTAATCACTTTTAGCCCTTTTCAGAAAGGTTTTTGCTGGGATATTTGTATTGGGTACGCTCAGATTGCCCTTGCTAAAAAGCAGCTTCAGATGATAACAGCCGCCTTTTAGCACAACTACGTTTGACACACATCCCCGAAGCAGAACAACATCCAAACAGTCTGTTAAATTAAAACTAAAACTTAAAGCAGTGATTTGTAAATTATTTTTCACTAATATTACTTTGAAAACAATGCAAGAGTACATTAGTTGATGTCTCACTGCATGAATTTTATTGACTTTTCAAAAATAAACGGTTCTTCCAATTTTGCGACATACTTCAAAAAAAGTTGGCAAAGTGAAATGTTTATCACTTTGTAGCCATTCTTTTTCACAACTAATAGTAAACATTTAGGGACTGAAGACACTAAGTAAAAAAGCATTTCAGGTGTAATTTTCTCCCATTCTTCATGCAAACAAGTCTTCAGGTGTGCAACAGCATGGGGTCTTTGTTGTCATATAATATGTTTTAAAACGCGCCGCATGTTTTCAGCTGGGGACAAGTGAAGACTGCACGTGGGCCAGATCAGCGCCCACACTCTCAGAATGCAGTTTTGAGTCGTCTTCCTGAGATATGCATGAGCAAAAAGATGTCATGCCGAAGGCAGCAAATATTGCTCTAAAATCTCAGTGGACTTTTCTCCAGTCATGTCGCCCTCACGGAGGGGCAAGTGACCCTTACCAAGGGCACTGACACAACTGCGTACCGTGACAGAGCATGGCTTTAGGACTTGTTGCAATTAAAAGTCTGGATTGTCCTTTTTTTCTATGGTCCGGAGAACACAGCATCCATTTCTTCCAAGAAAAGACCTGAAATATTGATTATGTCACAAATTTTAGACCAAGAGCCAGACACAGATCACAAATAAACCCAAATGGGCTTCTTTATTTACTGCAGAAGACTTATACTCAAACAGACTCAAACTGAAGCTCAGTTGGGAGACGGTCCAAAGTCAGGCGGGGCGATCTGGATAACTGGCTAGTCAGGTTAGGCGTAGCCGAAGGGACTGGTCTGTGATCAGTAACTGGGATGGCAAGTCGAATGAAACAGGGTACACGCACAGGGATACAACTTCTAACTGGGGTTACGGACACGCTGGGAGAAGCTACTTGGCAGGGTGGCAAACACTGGGAGGAAATTCCAAATCAAATAGGAATTTGTAACTTATAAATTAACACCTAGAATGGAAGACAACAATCCAACAAAGGAAAGATGTGGACCAAGAACTTAAATACACAAGACAACAATTGAAGAACTGATTACTAAAACCTCACAAGTCAAGTCAAGTGTGACTTATGGGGTTTTAGTAATAGGTGCTTCAATTAACAACAGGGAGCAGGTGAGAGCGGGAAGGGAAAAGTCTAAGCACGAGACAATAATGAAATTATAAGAATCAATTAAGGGAAACTGAAGGATAAATTGATAAAAATGGCTGGTTTGCAGGGAAAATGATGAACAAAGACTCAGGATGAGACGGATAAATCTTAGCATGACACACATTTCAACTATGTGATGGTCAATCACAGATGCCTCTGAGCCCAGGGAAGTAGACGTTGCTCCTGGATACTGTTAAGATCATGCTTGATTTCAGTACAGTAAAGTTTGACCGGGCATTTGTGGAAGAAACTGCATAATGTAGTACTTGACAAAGGTTTGCCAAAGCAATATGGAGCCCAAGTATTCATGAACCTTATGAATAAATACCGGCTCTTCATGCAGTGCTGTCTGAGGGATCGGAGATCTGTTTCGGCCTGCACTCCCGCCCTCTGCACAGAAATTCCTCCAGATGCCTTGAATCTTTCAATTATACTATGCACTGAAGAAGGTGGAATATCAAAATCTTTCCAATCTTTTTTCGAGAAACATTGTTTTCAAACCTTTCAGTGCCTTTCTCAAGCAGTTGTATGCAAAGTAGCGATCCTCGGCCCATCTTTGCTTTTGAAGGACGAGACTCTCCCTGGATGCCAAATCATGCTAATATCAGCTGTTTTAAATCACACCGTTATTCACATTTTTTACCTGATTTACTAGACCTAAATTTCACCCATCCCAACTCTTTTCGGAATGCTGTGCAGGCCTGAATGGCAGGTATGGATGTATGAATATCTTGTCTTACGACGAAATACTCGTCAAAGCAAATTTAAAATTCACTTCTTTCTGCCTTTCTGTGCATTTTCCGCACCATCCAAAGTTTTGGGGTTGTACAAGCCTTGGCAGCCTCAGCAGTACGCAGTGAGAGTAGAGATATCTGCTATCATCAGGAAAAATTTCATCTTCATTGTGTTCTGGTAATTTTACGTCATTTAATGGATTTTTCCCGTCCTTTGTCCATGACTCAACATCAACTTGGAATCCTTCAAAACCAAGAAACGTAGGTTCAAACTAATCAGCACGATCAGCTTCTCACTCATCTAAGTATAGTGCTGTTTGCACAATCACTGGCAGCTCCTTAATCTCAGCCAACAGTGCACTCAGGACACAATGCAATCAAATCATTTCTCATTACGTTATTCACAAATAATCAGATTAAATGTCTCAATAAGAATTCAAGAACAGCCTTTTCATTTGAAAACTGATGCTGTTTACTGTCATTATGAAGCCTGAAGAGTCGTTACTGCCAGAAAAGCAAGGCATGACCAAATCTATGATTTGGAGCATTCTTATAAACAAAAATGCACTGGAGAGCCCAGGACCACCAGAAGACCCAGAAGACTATAGTTACTAAATGCAATGGATGACCGAAGAATTATATTCCATGTAAAAATAAAAATCTGGTCACAACTGCTGGAGAGACCTCAATCAAGAAAAGACTTCACCAGAATAATCAAGAGGAGATTTCAGTAAGTATGGAGGATTTCAAACCCCTAGTAACCCCTTGTGACTGCGGTCAATGCTCGCCATTTATGCCCGCTAATAAAACTGGTTTCCTTTTATTCATTGACAATATGACTGCTTACAATGCCATTGGATGAATTCAGCATTTCATAGGACTATATTATCGGCTCAGATTCAGCCAAATCATCTCGGTGGGGTAGAGAGTCAATAGCATTAAAATTGTGTTTCCGTCTGAAAATGTATGGACCTGACCGTCTACAGGATTTTTCTTAAGCTAGAGAGACAATCACAAATGGGCAGAGTCTTTCTAACTCATAGAAGCACGTATCGCTTATTTGAGCAAGCAATCACTTTACCCTTTTGAACAAGCTAATGCTATCATAGCGCAATAAAAAATATCTTAACCCTTAGAGCGCTGAAATAAATTTTTGAAAAAACATGAATGTGATCATTTTGTGCTATTGAAAACCTATCATGTGGCGACTTGTTTAAAAGAGCTCCCTGCGGGGGGGTTGGGGGTTGATAGGTTTTCAACAGCTTTGATTTTGATATCATACATCACAGCTGCATTTACCACTTTAAGGGTTAAATATTGTTATACCACCAAAGCAGTCGTTAGACATTTTTTTTTGTAGCGCGACACGCGAATAAGTCGAACTGGGTTGAATGAAAAGCATCGCACACAGTCAGGCAGTACACATGCAGTCACACACACACGCACGCACACACACACGCACACACGCGCGCGCACACACACACACACTCACATACACACGCACTCACACACACACACACACACACACACACACACGCACACGCGCACACACACACACACACGCACACGCGCACACACACGCACGCACACATGCACACGCACACACACGCGCACACGCACACACACACACACACACACACGCGCGCGCGCACACACACACACTCGCACGCACACGTACACACACTCACGCGCGTGCATGCACACGCACGCACGCACACACACACACACACTCACGCACACGCACACACACTCACACACACACACCTGCTTTCCCGATCTGCACCGCCAGCTTCGTCAGTTTTCCCTGCAGAACCGACTTCTCCTTCTTCGGAACGTTTGCTTTCTTCTTCTCTCTCTCCTCCACCTCTCCTCCCTCCGCACTCTTCAGCGGCTGCATCTCCATGGCAACAGCCCCATCCTGCTTCTTAGCTGTAGGGTGGGCGTGGCCCGGAGCGGGGGTCAGATGGGGCAGAATCCATGAAGGGACATCATTAGCAACACTGTCAAGTCATTTATTTGGGGAAAGCAGTATGGTTTCTCATTAATTTATTTATTTAACCTTTATTTAACCAAAAGAGTCCCGTTGAGATCGAAATCTCTTTTTCAAGGGAGCCATCAGGGTTGAGGTGGAGAGGAATTTCGACAGTAATATAAGCGCATAAAGCACTCATAAAGGTTTTTCAAAAACCAGAGGTCACCAAACTGGAGATCTACCATCAACTATGGAGGCTTATGATTCGATCCTAATTTGGCAGTCCCCACTAACCCTGTTCCTGGAGATCTACCATCCTGAGGAGAGTCGATTTTTTATTTTTTTATTTTATAGATTTGGCATCTCCAATCCCATCCGAATCTGGAATACCCAATTGGTGAACTATGTACAAAGCTTGCTCGTATGCGACCCCTTGCTGCCAACTCAGGATAGTGAAGACAGCTCACGACTCTCCTCCGAAGCACGTGCCCGTCAGCCACTGATTCTTATACACTCATTGGTTGAATTCTCGTAAGTTCAGAACGAGGGCGGAGGATACCCGGACATGAACAAACCCAGAGTCTTCCTGACGAGCGCCCGTCTGGCCAGCAGGAGGCGCTGGAGCAACGAACAAAGCTACTATTTTATCCCCAAATCCGGCAGTCCCTTCCCAAGTTGGAACCCTGTAGCGCGATGGCCAATTGTGCGCTACTCTGAAAAAGCTGCCGACCCCTGCCGGTGGGTACGCCGGGGCTTGAACCCGCGACGTGATAGTCACCTCTGCACTGCAGCGCAGTGCCTTAATCGAGTGAGCTATCCGGCAGCTCCCAGGAGAGTCCATTTTAACACAATAGACACTCATTGGGTACCTCAAGCTTTTGGATTAGATCGGCATTCTGCCATGTTAGCATTCGATTCCAGGGGTTCGTTTCCCAAAAGCTTGGCTGCTAACAATGTTAGCAACTTAAATACTTCTCTGTGCATGGCTCTGGTTCAAACTATATAAGTTGCTAACCTTTGGGAAATGCATCCCAGGTGGTTGCCTCTGAAAAACCCTGCAGGAAACAAAACCACATCTATTCTATTAGTCGCACTTTGCAAGTACGTTGTACACTCCCGTGTGTGAAGACTCTGCTAGTGTGACATCCAGCATTCGCTCGGTCACACTCGTGGACACGTGTACAGCCCTTCATTTACAGACTCAGAGCACCAATGGGTCAGTATGTACCGAGCACAAAAACGTCTTTCTCTCTCCCGCCTAATAGTTGAATGAGATTCATTTTGTCTCCAATTTTAGAATAAAGGCTTTAACTTCTTCTATATCAGACAAGAAAAGGAAAACGTTGTTATGTTTTCATACCTTGACGTGTTTCTACGGGAACCCCCGTCTTCTTCGGAAGCGTCACCTGATGGTGGTGTGACGTGTCTTATCAGCGGTGTTGTTACTGAGGCGTGACCGACCTGTCAAAATCGGTCATGCCTTCTGCTGCGCGTTCGCTCCTTTAGTTCAAGTGTAAGACAGGATGTACACCCCCTCGTCCCGCTTTCAAGGTATGAAAACATAACTGCATTTTTATTTTCGTCTGATATCGAAGTTAAACCTTTAATCTTTCTCTCTCTCATCCACCCCTTCTCTCCATTTCCGCTCCTTCTCTCAGTCATTGAACCATTTAATGTGATTACTTTGCATCTACCTCAGTGCTCTTACCTTTATTCTGGCTGTTTTCCACGGATCCATCCTGCTGTTTTCCTGTGGGGACGAGAGAGTAAGAGAGCAGAAGAGAGAAGATGAAAATGAAAACGTGAACCCAGGAGTGTGAGGGTAAAATCGAGACAGTAAATGAATGTGTGTAAACAGGACATTGGCAGGTAAAAATCACAAGAGGACACAGGATCACGCAAATGCATGTAACTCCTACGGCTGATTTAATGACAACAGTTAAAATGGCTGCCGCTGACATCTTGTCGTCAGACGTCTTGATCATTTAGGATCTGGTTTGCATCCGGTTCCCACTACGCGAAGGCTGGAGTCCCACTTCATGGCAGTCTCAGGTTTACGCTCGTCTCAGTCAAACTCAGATGATAATAGTCTCAGTTCCCGTCAGATACAGTTATACAGCAGTCATAGTTGATGCCACGGCAACCACTCTGATGCTCGGCACTGACAGTTGTGGATTGGGGGGCACCTACCATTGGTGACGTGTCCCTGTTTTGTCGCTACAGCAGGATCTGGAGGTGCAGATGTGACATTACTGCCCTCTATTGGGGGGGGTCGGGGTAAGAAGTGGGGGCAAGAATGGACATTCAAGACAAGAAGGAGGGCGAGACAAAACAAAACAGAAATAAAGATCAGAAACAAACAAACAAAAAATATCAAACCAAAACAAAACAAAAATAGGACCAATGGCCCTGTAGCTCACCAGCCATTAATATATTTTCAATTTAAATTGTTTTTATTATGGATAAGGAACAATTTCCTGGTCACATGTACTAAATATGCACTCGTACATGATATGACTGATGTAGGTACAGGCTACCGCACTCGGTACGGGCTGGGTAACCTAACGCGACTTACTTCGCTGAGTAGCTATTAAAGCAGCTTGTACAGACGCAACCAGTACAGCTAGTATGGTGAAACATTATGGAAACAGACACGAGGACATTATAATAATATTAACTGAAACATACTATGACACGGTTTGATGACGGGTTTACAGCGTAGGTCTTGGGAATGCAATAGTCCACATACCAGGCTGGACGGTGGAGAATCAGTATTCTAATTTGACATTCACGGGCTTCAAAGCAAGTTTGTAAAACGTCATTTTCAGGGTAAGACAAATCACCAACTGAACGCCAAATGGTTAACTCATATCATTATGAGTACACTGCACTGGAAGATAAGACATATAAGCACTTGGGATGTAAAATCAAAAATCACAATTAATCCCAGAGTTTCCAGCGACTATGAGGAACGCAACTGCATTCAAAATAAGTCTGGGCAAAACCCACATGAATGTCACTGCGTACTGAGCAGCCGCTAGGAGGAACAGGATAATTAGTACTTTCAGCCATAATTTATGCAGGCATATTTTGTGAACAAGGAAATTTTCATTAGAAAGAAATTTGTGAAAAATACAAAAAATGAAATTTTTAAAAACTGCAAACAATCTTTAGAGACGCGGTTCCAATGAAGTCCCATACGAAATATGAAGTGAACCAGACCAACAACCTGGGAAGAGAAAATTGTCGAAGATTTTGCTGATGAAACACGACCATGACCACGATGGTGACACCGGAGGCCTATTACCAATACTTCAGCCTGCCTATTGGCCAGGTCGCAAATGAAAGTGAGGTTTTGAGTGAAGCACCAAAAATGAGTGGAACTCACAGCAAAAAAGTGATCAGATTTACGCCATTGTCATGAATTCGTTTCACCCGTGAGAATAGATCTGAGCTGTTTATTTCTTTACAGCAACAAATCCTTCAAAAAATTTAAAATACCACGTACAAGGACCAGCCCTGAAGATAGCGAAACTTTCTCAAAAGTGAGCGAAAATTGTGCGCACTGGAGGGTCAAGGGCAGAGTCAGAGGATTGTCACAGACGAGCCATTTCTCCCTCATTTTACCTCTGTCTCACGCTCGCACACACACACACACACACACACACACACACACACACACACAGCTTTAGCACACAAATCACTGCAGGAAGTCTGCGACCAATTCCTGGGATGGCTTTCTACACTAATTCAGTTACTTGGCTAACACTTTTATCCAAAGAATTAAGCCGCTTTCTCACCGGACGCAAAACAAATCTTTCACATGACAGATTACATTCAAAGTCAATAGGCTCGTTCAAGATGAACTGTGCCTTGCCTGGAAAGTCGACGAGAGCAGGCGTCTGCAGCACGGGGCGTTGACAACAAGCTGCAATTAAGGGTGCCTTCGAGCGCGTCTGCATTTAAGCCGGCTGAGGATTCCCGAAAAACTACGTGAAAATCTTGCCAAAGTTGCGCGATAAGCCCTCTAAACCCCGCGATGGCGTGTATACCCACGCATTTTGCATGTATTCGTGTCTTTGCATTGACTTTGAATGTGATCTGTCATGCAAAAAATTTGTTTCGCGTCCGGTGAGAAAGCAGCTTTCTGCAGTAGGAAGGGCCATTCTCCCTGGACCAATGTGCATTTAAGAGCCTAGCACACAGGCCTGAGCTTACACCATCGGGCTTCCAGGTACCAGCCACCCACCTTATCAGAATGCTATTAGCTATAACCTCTAGGCTGCTTCCTGGAATGTAATTAACGGAATTCCCGGTCCCCATTTTGAGAAACACCAATGGGAGACTTCAAAAGCAGTCACAAGCCGACAATCACAACCAAATACTCAAAGCTTTCAAACGAATGCTTAGGAATCAATCAAGCATGGCTAATTTACCTGAAAAACAGGTAAATCCACTATGATTTCCTGAAATACAGGCAGGCTTTGAAATTCGCAGTAATTTGCTCAAGTTGAAACTGAAATATATTTGTAGAAAATTTTTTTTTAAAAAAGGCTGGCAATTCAAATTTCAACAGTATATGAATTGCTAAGATCAGCCCTCTGAATTTTTGAATATGGAGATGTGTCTCTCCTAATCATTATGGATCTCTCAGCATATTCATGATTCCTGTAACTGTCATATAATGTCTCCTCTCATCGAATGCCCCCCCTCGCCCTCCCCCTCCGCCCTCTCTCTCTCATGAATAAGTAATAGCCTGCTGTCAACTCTTCTCTAGGTTAAAACTCTGCATAGTGATGTCTTTTCCATGCACAGAGTGGCTGAATAAGTCATGAGTCAGGAGTTGTGAGTCCTGCACCTGTGTTCAGAGTACAACATGAGTTCTGCACTCAAGAGGCAAGTTTTCCATGTGAGTGTGTGTGTGTATGCGGTGTGTGTGTGTGCGTGCGTGCACGCACATACGCTCGCGAGTATGTTTGGGTGTGTGCCTGTGAGTGTGTGTGTGCATGCTTGTG